>CAVNZK010000123.1:0-666555 GCA_963693345.1 Pieris melete
TTTGCATAACAATGAGAAAGGGAAACGTTTCTTTTTAAAACTCATCATTGTTACAGTTTTGCAATAAAGAACAAAGAAATGTTTCAAGGCAAGTGAAATTAAATGGAACAAATAACTTGACAGTGCTATTAACTCTATCGTTTAAAAATCAAGTATATAGTATAGAAGGTAACCATATAAATATGCCTTTTTATTCAAAGATCAGCAATATGTATCTTTTATTTCATAATAAAAGCCCCGGTGTTGACATTACGTTAACGTTTATTGTGATAAGATATGTTAAGTGTGGGCGGACCAAGCTCCATACACCTCTTCATCCATTCTTTTACCTTTTCAAATCAAATCAAAGTAATATTAATCAATCATACCGCAAACATTAACGGAATAAAAAAAAATTAAAGTAGTGCTTTCCTCACCTTTCCAATGCTGAAAAAATGCTACCAGAAGGTAATGTCACTTTTTAATAATTTAAAATAATTTTAGTGTTTTTATTTATTTACTAGCTGACCTGGCGAACATCGTACCGCCTAACAGTCGATTCTTTATTTTTTTTAAATACTTATTCTGCTATTCGGGACACCGGTGTAGCTAGTAAGATAAAAAAAAGAAAGTTGATAAGACAACAAATACATTATGTCAAATTAAAATTTACCTTCCCGGAACCCCTCCACTAACACTTGAACTTTATGATATGGTATTAAAGTTCAAATTGACTTTTAAGTATTATTACGAATATTTTGTATGGGAAAATAGAAAAGTGTTGTTTTTAGACTTTTGCACTCTTTTTTTTTAAATTTTCTCTCCGTAAGAACCATCCTCGTACTTCAAGGAATATTATTTAAAAAAATCAGACAAATCGGTCAAGCCGTTTTCATGTGATGTCGTGACAACGGAAAACGGGTTTCATTTTTATATATATAGATAATAATTATTGTTCTGCAAAAAAATTATCACATGCGTTAATTCGGTGGTAGCATGGTGTTTAATAGCCTAAAGCATTTCTCGGTAAATTGATTCTTAAATTTTAAAATATATTATATGATCTTTAGCTTTATTAACTATTGATTCCAAACTTAAACTTTGTAGTAGATATTAATGTCTTTCAAAAAATTTAAGTAGGTTTTGGTTATTTAGTTTGAATTTTTTTTGGTACTTTCCATTTTATAATATTGGATAAAATCGTCGTTGATTCAAAGTAAATCAAACTTAATTTTCGCTGTTAATTACCCGGAACCAATAGTTACTGTTTAGGATTCAGTGTGTCCAAGAGTAATAAACAGTCCGGACTTAATAACGGACAATAATACCTAGTGAACACAGCTTGCCCTACAATATCGCCTTAATTGAATGTCCATTGTTTTCTTTATGCTGTAAACGACCAGTTATTATGAAATTTTAGGACGAAACCTTATTGAAGCGTAATTCTATGTAAGTATGTTTAAGCTGGGTTCAATGAAATAGGTTAATATTACACTGCGTGTTTACCGGTAGCTTAGATATGATTAACTCTGTTTTTATATTTAAATAAAATATATACTAAATACCAATAGTTCTTATTTAAAATATTGATAGTTAAAAAAAAATATTCTGTGCTCTGCACGGGTTTTATATTATGTCCAAGGAATTTTGATACTTTGATATTAAAAGTATCCAAAACTAATTACTATTATGTGTATTTACAACACACAAATAAACCTTAACTTAAATATTCTTAAGATAAATTGAATATCAAAACAAATTTAAAAAGTTCTCTGTGGCAGTGTACCTTTGATGCTGATAGAATTTCCTCGCTGTATTGCGATACTTATTCATTGAGCATGGAAATTACAAATTACATTACTATAATACGATTTATTTCAAATAATTAGAATAATAAAAGACAAAAGAGTTGTATGACCGGGGCTGATTAATCAAAGTCAAATATCTCGAATCATATTTGATTCCATAATTAATGTTTGGCTGAAGAAAATTAACATTTTTTAAATATAACAAATCTTGATGAAGACGTTCAAAGTGAATCAAATATACAATTGTATACATAAGCCTAAGTAAAGGAAGCCAGTTCAAAGTTTATTAATAGTCACTATGCCTTGTGGTTTTCTCGCGTTATATAGTTGATCAATGAAGTTCTTGGTATAGTCCAAGAGCAAACTGTATGGAATAGTTTCAACCAAGTTCAAAAGCCATTTAATGCGAAAGCTCATATTGCAATTTCTGCTTATGTGTAGGAAATGTTTAATAGACAATCATCTTACATATTTTAAGTAGAATTTATTTAATAAAAACTAAGTTGAGGACGTGCTGAACAATTTACTCTTTCCAATTATACGTTTTATTATAACGATTATATGTATTACTATTCTACGATTCGACTCGATTGAACCTAATGCACTTTCCGTTTCCCTGGACAGCGACATAGACGAATTTGTCAATTCTCTGACAACTTCAGTATGTACACCAAAGAATACTGAGCTTCTTGGCAGAGGTCCCGATAACTTGGAGAAGCTTGTGCCGGGCAGAGCGAAAGGCCCGGGACCCCGAGGCCGAGGCCCTACTCGCTGAACCGACCAAGTGAAGGTCGTTACAGGCCTTCGTATTGTATAGGCGTTAAGGCTTGCTGAAGACAGAGGGGAATGGAGGAAGATATGCAACACCAATTGTACCTTCAGTAACGAAGGACGCGACTAAAGAAGAAGAGATTTCTTACTTGCAGAAGTGAGCATATTTTGAAGAACCAGGCGGGCCATGGTTACTATCAATGTCAAAAGACTTGTGAGCGCATTTCCAACTTTGAAAAGTTTTAAATAAAATTACAAAAAACAATTTCCTCCCAATCCTTTAATCTATTAAATTCATTTAATTAGTATATTCGCTCAAACAAAACATTGCGTATTTAAGATACTAGGGAATACAATAAAGAAAAATTTAACTTAAAAAGTGCATAAAGTTTATTCCAAAGCAACCGTGGTTCTACTTTAGCAAAGTGATTTTATTTACCGTATAAAGTGACCGCACAAATCCTACTTTTTATTAAGCCTGAATTCTCGTTTGCAAATACATTTCCGAGAATCTAATTTCTTTCAAGGGTAAAATGCACAAGGGTTGAATAGACCAAACATTCAGAGCCGTTTTATTAAACGACTGCCCGTACTATGAACTACGAATTGTTTGTTCGTTTTATACTTTATTTTAATACTGACTTTAAACAAGCATTGAAGACTGGAATTAAATTCCTTTTAAATTTGAATGAAACATTTTGTTGGACATTGTTTTGTTTTATATATGTTTCTAATACTGTACCATTGGACATTTGCGTTTTTGTCTTATCATTTGAACCAATGTCTTTTCGTTACAGCATAAATAATAGTATTATTTATAGGTGACGAATGATGACCTAGTAGGAGAAAAAGTCTTTTTGCTACTAGACATTTATTATTTGACTTATCGTCATGATTATCGAGTTAAGTTGACTCCTATTCAAAGTAAAGCGAAGATCAAAAAAAAGTATTCAAACAAAAAAAAATATTCTTAAAGAAAATTCCCTGCTCTGTGCGGGAGTTATTAACATACAAAAAGATATACACGTGAATGTAAACCGTCTCCAGGTTTTCCAACAGAATAAAAAGATTTTTCTCTGTATGGTCGTAATATGGAATTGTCTTTTTTGTTTATAATTAAAAAGGGTACGGCCCCTAAAATATATATGTGTAGTCATAGACAGCGAGTGATGCGTTAAATTGCAGGTGCATTCCTAAATTGCATTTTTGCCAATGTTAAATTGTTTATGTAACACTATTACGAAACGTCAGAAATAGTAAAGTGGTAACTAGGCGAGCTCCTAGATTTGATTCCCGACAAAATAATAATTGTTTCCGATTGATTGGTTATAGATTGCCTTTAAATTCGAGACTTACTTTTCAACGTGAAGCAATCTTTACATTGAGTTTGATAAATAATAAATTACGAAACCAATGTTTTATTTGTTTTTTTATATTTATCAATTTTTAATTATTATTATTACCTAAATAGATATATATTATAATAACCTACATCAGGTTAAGAAAATTTAAAATTGTGAATACTGTATATTTATGTGTTGGAAATAAATTGATTAAGATTGTCAATACTTTTTAAAAACTTTTAAAGAAATTTTATTAACTACTAAACAACATATGTGGACGCTATTACATTTTTCATATTTATTAATTTGGTATCCTGTATACGCGTAAACGTACCTTAAGTAGTAAATGTTAGCTTAAAAACATCCCAAGATTTGAATACTAAATAAATATTATTAAAAAATCACGCCTACTATTCAGGTACGTTAACCACAATTCTAGACATGTAAAACGCTCACCAAGTTCAATAAAACAGTGGCACCCTATCCACTAGTGGCTGGTACATTTGATTTGTTTTATTCGCATCGTATTTCCTGCTCCCCATTGGCATGAATCAAACCGAACGGACTCATTTATTTCATTGGAACTAGAAAGACCACTCGATACACTACGTTCAGTACGGACGGCAAATGATAATAGGGCGGGCGGATATTCAATTAATGATTAGATGTTTATATACCGGTTTTGTGCATACTTTGTTGGCCTAGTGAGTTCAGCGTGTATTATCGTAGGTGTGATTGGCTGTGTACCAATTGACTTTATGGCTATGTGCGCATTAAAAATTCGCGCGAATTTGGAAGGAAAACATGAGGAAACCGGCTTGCCTTAGGACCAAAATGATGATGATGATGCGGCAAATGATCATGACACAGAGATCTGAGGCCCAGACCTAAAAAAGTTGTAGCGCCACTAATTTTAGAGCATAATTTAAATTTATTTAACTTACTTTAAGTTGACTATCGCTACGACCTATATCACAAAACATATAGTTACTTGACATTCGGGAATCATAGTTCGTCAATCGTATACATGAATCTCACTAAAGTATATCCAAAGCGTGACTTATTTAAATGTTTAATAAAGTTCATTCAAACTAAAGCTAAGATATAAATTTAGTCAAACGGATCAAATATTCCATAACTGGTTCATGTTTTAGAATAAGAGGGACATACTATACCTAGTTAAACATGGAGGATGGATGGAGTAGTATAGACACCTCGATTCGCAAAGTTTTGCGTGGTTTATTTAACAAACATACCGCCTAACGACTACAATGTTATGATAACCTGAAGTATTATTCTCATGTAAGTGATTTTTTTTGTCTTTTTGAGAAATAAATCCAATCTTACGTATGTGTAGGTACTTTTTGATTTTATACTGAGAGACACAATTTCTTTACATATGTGTAAACGCGTGAGAATCTTCGACTTGTAATTATTCCGATAAATACTAAATACAGATTATCAATTATTTATTTCTACATAAATTCTCATTTAAATTAGTATAATTATCGTATTATACGCCACGCAGAAGGGACCGCGATCATCTTCATTTTCATATTTAATAACCCTCCCGGTACTATCTTACTTAATTAATTTAATTAACGGCTTTCATGCAATCCAATCCAATATACTAATTAGCTTGGAGATAGTATCTCTATCAAGGAGGAAACTTAATGAAAACGCAAATAAAATGTTCCTGTATTAAGTGGAACATCTCGCGAAGGCTTTGCTTGAAATTATATGATAAATTTCAATAATAAACTTTGATCTTAGTCAAGTAACATTATTGATAGATAAAAACAAATGAATAAAAACAGTTTGAAATACATAATTATAATTTTATAATATTTCATTACGGTGATCCCAAATATTCGGCCGATCCTCACTTTTTTCTTTAGTCATTGTTGAGTTTGCGTCGGGTTACATTAGATGCATTTTTAGATACTTTTTGTTAATTACATTTGTCAATAGGTACGTCCTCTATTTATAATTTTATAGTGCGTGTTTAGTGCGTTTTTTGAGAACTATTGTGAGGCAAGGTATCAATCAGCATCAGTCTAACCTCTCTTTGTTTCCAAACTAATAGAATTTCTCCAAATACTTACGGCTGACAATATTTTATGCCTTTCTTCCTGGTGAGGAGACAATATAGCGAGGTATGTACTCAGGACTTATTATTTTAGTATGAATTGTGTATCGACAGCCACCGTACCATTCTTTGTGGTGTATAATTTTGTTGAAAATTTTATTTTGTGTATTCAATTTAATATGTTTATTATGTGCATTTTTTTTAAATGTACGCGCAAAATGCTGGAACCCCAAGTTTAGGTATTTTATATTTTCTATTAACCTTGTATACTTTAAACAGTTCATAGTAAAATGTTCTATTAAATTTATATCTTATATATAAAATTCTCGTGTCACAATGTTAGTCTGCATACTCCTCCGAAACGGCTCGACCGATTCCTCTGAAATTTGGTAAGCATATTGGGTAGGTCTGAGAATCGGCTAACATCTATTTTTCACACCCCTAAATAATAAGGGTGGTCCACCCCTAAATTTTATTTTTTATTTTTTAGACAAAATTTTTAATTTCTATTTTTTTATGATACAGGATTAAAAAATACATACAATCCCTAACTTTCACCCCTCTACGATCAACCCCTATTTTTTTATTATAAATGATATACATGGCGAAACGACGTTTGCCGGATCAGCTAGTATTATATATTTTGAAGCAATGGCGCGCTAGTATCAGTTGTCATTGTCATTATAATATATTATATAATATAATTTAATAACATCAAAGTCACATTAGTTCAAACCCGTAAACAAGAATGCTTTATTTAATTTGTTTGCCATTGCTCCGACATATATATTTGTGTGTGTACTCTCGTAAAGCTTCAGAATGAAAAACGCATTGAGTGCTAAAGTCCGATACATTTTGGCGGTATGCGAGTCAGATGACGCTAAGTTTCGATTCAGAATCATACCTCAAGATCCTACGCTGTGTTTGTAGTAAAAGTTTGTGCGCCTATGGATATGATTGTACTTGTTTATACAGTGAAGGAAATAACATAGATATATGGAAAGGCAAGAGCAACGATTGGAGTAACTATTGATTATTTCTTAATAAACTACAGTGGATTTAAAGTGTACTTTGACGCACGATGCTGTTTTTATATAAATTAAAACAAAGGCCTCCTACAAAAATGATAAACAAACTAAAGTATTAAGTAAATAGTGACACACCCTCTCCCAAACACGCACACACTCATAACACACACACACCAATATTTTTAAGTGTTATATTTTACTAGGCCGTTCATGTCAATTCTTTGTTACTGCATTTGGTTTTGGAATTTTTATAATAGCTGTTGGCTACCTCAATAAAATAAATAAATAGTCGTACATTTGTATCAGCTTATAGACTTGGCACTACTTTATATTACTTTAATAATAATTAGTTTAAGTATGTTATTTTCATTGAATATAATTGATGTGTTATTTGTAATGTCTTGTTCTTGTATTTTCTAATTTATATATAAGTTGAAATTGTTATATAAGAGTTGTGCTCAGGGGCATGAAGAAAGAGTTGTTGTTAAAGTTGAAGCTTAGTTCAAGTATGCTCTAGATTTAAGCGTCAGACTTATTTTATAGTGTAAACTTACCAAAAGTTAAGTGAACGAAACAATTTACATTTCAAAATTCAATTGTATTCCTTCACTGGGTAAATACCGGTTCCGGAACCTCGAAAAACAAAGCATTTTCAGTCTATGTATATGCAACATTTTCTATTCATCTTTAAGCTATTGCATAGAATTTATCGCGGGCTTTGAGCGCGGCGACCGAATCAAGAAATTCCGTAACGAAAAAACCTAACACACGATGACGTAATATAAGTGCGGCCAATACGCGTTAGAGCGGGACAGAACGAATACTGCGTATTCACATCTCTCTGACGAGATCGGTGCAGCCGGTGCGCGTTAGAGTGAGACAGACAATATACTAGCGTCTAGTAGAGTGGTAAAATTAATTAATTTATCAAAGAAAAAAATTGAATTAATATCAAAGAAAAAATAAAATACTGCATAAATAAATAATTATAATTGCATAAGTTGCAATAAATTATGCAATAGCTTTACCGCGGCAGTCCCCGAGTGCCACACATTTTTTTTTTTTCGGTTCTCTGCACTAATTGATCCGTACAAAAATATGGAAAATTTCAAAGTTCCTGTTTTAGACAGGTAGCGATCTTAAGACAGGTTTGTTGTAATAAAACAAACATTTGCAATGCAAACAGCATTTGAACGTTTAGTTTCATTGGTTGTCCGTCTAAATATTGTACCAAACTCGCCCGTTTGCTAAAAACCAACCGAGCGGAATAGTTTCGGAGTGCGAAATAACAGGAAATGAATTTGGGTCCTGTTTTCAAATCCGTAGTTTTGGACCTCTATAACGACAGATTTTTTTCCCAAATTAATTAAAAGCTCCGATGCTTGTGCGAACGTGCTTAAAATACTTCGCAACTGTAGATTTTAACTTTTATTTTCGGTCTTAAATTAAAAACTAAACTTTCGGTCTGACTGAAGTTTTACAGTTAACTTATTCATTAATTACATGTCCCTACAGACCGTATTTGAATGTTCATCCTAAATTAAAGTTTTGGAAGCTTTGATTTCTTTTTAGGTATTTAAAATACTTACTTATATTTCCGTAGCAATTTCACTTCTTGATATAATCAAGATTGAGAATTACCTGTAACAAATAATATTTTTTAGTGTTAATAAGTTACATTACATAGAAGCAGATGTATCATTGGTGTTTTAGGCAGGTGAGCCTTTCATATCATCCTCACGTACCACCCGAAATGATTACTTCGCCGGGAATAGAACACTCCATATACGCCATATATGTTTAAAACGAAGGCAATAAAGTACTACCTTATGTTACTTTAAATAGTTAAGACATTAAGGGGATTATATTTGATTTAAAAAAATGGTAGTGAAGTGAAAGTGTGAATAAATAATTTGACAAGCTGTGTCAAAAGTGTGACTATAAAGCGGGATCAGTTAAACAATATCAACTTCTGCAACTTGAAAGCTTTTCATATCTTTAAAAAGATGTGAAAGTGAGATTATATATAATTCTTAAACGTATGTATTTAACATTTAAGCTTTAATATAGCAATAGAAATGTTGTCTGAAAAGGATGTACGTTTTATTATTTAATGTTACAAAATATATAATTAAAGACAAATAGTTTAGACGCGTTTTATTTCGATAAAGTTTTCTTCGCATACATTTTAACAATGAACCTCTTTATTCATACAAAATCTTTTCATCACAGCAGACAAAAGGGTACCAAAAAAAGAACCCAAAGAGGCTTACTATAAATATAGTAGTAACGAATCACCACCACGAACAAAACATAGTGTTGCTGTTAAAAAAATAATATTGTGCTTCTCTGCGAAATGGTAAAAGCGATTATCCGAAATCGTATTTGCACAATAATAGGATAAAATTTTAAACATCTCATTGACGTTGGTTTTATGGCACGCTCGAATAATTCTCCAATCGTTTGTGGAGATAAATTCTTTAATAAAACTTCATATGTGCATGAAAAATTAAATGGTGTTTTACAATAATTATTATATCGTTTTAATATATTTTATTCCCCATATTAGGGAAACAATACAGGGATAATACAAGTTTTTTCTGAGTCCTACATATTTTTAGGACTACAGTTGTGGTGGGCTGAAAAGTTCGTAGGCTAACATAGTTTTTTTAGAATTTGATTTGATTATTCAATATACTAAATAACTAGCTATATATAGTTGCTTACGAGAACGTTACAACGATTATAGCGGTCATAAATTTTTTTGTCATAAAATACCATTTTTATAATACGATATGTCTTTAAACCTCAAAATAGATGATCTCGATTACCTCTTTATTAGTGTTTAATTTCTATCCAGCGAGCATTCTCTTGAGGTCTGAGAAGGGGAAAAGTTATAAGGACCACAAATATGTAGGAACATATTTGCAGGTTTGTTTGCATATTTGTAGGATTAAAAAAACATGTCCACGATATTTAATTCCACTAAAAGCGTCCATCTCATTGTGGTAGCGGTGCTACGGGGATTTATTCTGGTAAGTGACATTTCGCTAACGCAATCTTAAAGTTATTTCTTGACATAATCATATCACACTCGTGACTGATAACTATTATAATCGACATCAAAACACCTGACAGGTGGTTTCCAACTCGACACTTTAACAGCACGTAAACGGGTTGTCGACGATTGTCGATGTTGAAACTGTTTGACGCCTTGAAAGACGCTAAGACGTTCAGGCTTGGATCACACCACTATTAAACGAAATTTGTGTAATTTTTTTCTATCATCATGCTTTTTATTTAGGCCGCCCTATTTCTTTTATGCTCAAAAGAAGAGACAAAATAAAGAATACATTGTTAAGAAACTAACTAAGCTAACAGATGTGACAATAACAATAAATAAACTAAAGGAAATGGGTGGGGCACATGGCAAGAGGAACAGAAAAGTGGAGCAAAAAAGTACAAGAATGGTGCCCAAGGTACAGCAAACGAAAAAAGGGGAGACAACTCAGAAGGTGCATAGACCACATTAAAGAAACAGCAGGTGGTACATGGCAGAGAGTGGCACAGTGAAGAGAGGAATGGCGGAATTTGGAGGAGGCCTTTGCCATAAAAGGGCACACAGATACATTAGAAGAGGATTAAAATTAAATGTATCTGAATAAAGGCTACTATTATTTATTTTATGCTTCTTAACTGTTCTTATACAACTGGAGCAAACGGGAAGGAAGTTCTGCCGCAGAAGTTAAGTAATATCGGCAGCTCCTTCTCAAAAACAATGTATCTTTGATCATTTTTTTCTGCCTCGTGATTAGGTACAACTTTTATATAAATATTATGAGTATGTATAAGATGTCTGCTTATACATACTATTATTTATATTTTATTTTATTTTATTTTAGTTATAGTTGCATGTTATTTTAGTTTTTTTTTTAATTAATTAATTATGCATTTCCCGTATTTTACCATCTGTAGATGTTTCTTTTTTTTATTGTTCCTTATTAGGGTTACCTGGAAGAAATCGCTTGTTAGCGATAAGGCCGCCCGTAGCCTAATGTGTATTATGGCAATAAAGTATAAATAACTAAATAAATAAATGTATTTCATAATAGATTCAAAAAGATATCAATGTTTACAAATACTCAAATGTAAATCTTTACCAGAATATACCCTCAATATTTCCCGCTGCAGTTTGCGGATAATGCGTACATATCGCAGGTAGTCCCAGGTGGACCTTAACGAGCCGTTTCGTGTCGAGCGCGACTTTCCGATCATCGAGTCTTTTGTTACAAAATAGAAACGCTTTACTATCGAATATATCGATTTACTAATCACTGGTAAAATCGATGTTTAAGATTATACTACATTATTCAAAAGACAAAATCATTTATACACACAGACACAGTAACACAATGTACACTTATGAACGTCAATAAAACATACATTAAATGCTTCTAATTTTACATTAACTGCCAGTTCTCAAATCAAGGGCGTAGAATGGAAGACAAAAACTGGCAATAAACTCTCCGCCACTCTTTTTAATCGCCAAGTTTTTTGTTTTACACAACGTTTGTAGGGAGCAGCAACCATTACACCATGTTCCACATAACATCTTAAGTAATAAATAATAAATTAAAAACAAAGATTTGTCCTCTATCGGTGACGTAGCATGAGCGCGGCGGGTGCAGCCGGTACGCGTTTGAGTGAGACAGACTATATAGGCGTTTTAGTCTGAGTCTGGTAGATTGAAATAATATCAAAGAAAAAACTTTAATTAATATCCAAGATAAACAAATACTGCATAAATAAAAAATAAATAAATAATTTTAACTGCATAAGTTGATAAAAAATGCTATACAATAGCTTTACCGCGGCAGTCCCCGAGTGCTACACGCTTTTTTTATTTAATACCTTTATACAGGGCAACGTCTATCGAATCCGCTACTAAATACATAAAAATCAACGGAAAGGCACAACTAATATGATTATATAATACGATTTTCCACCTGCAATTTAATAAAATCTAACAGAAGGAAAATCATTTAATTCGTTTAAAATGTCTGTAAGCACGACGGTTAAATTGAAAACTAATTAATTGCGGTTTCAGTGTTTGAAGTACGGTTTCAAACAATTAGCTCAAAGCGACAGTTTACAGAAAGTTTCCAGTCTTTAATCAATTGAATCGAAAACAAACATAGAATTATAATATTTATTCGTATGTATCGAAATCAGTTAATTATGAAAAAGACAAAGGACTGAATTCCGAATCCGAAAGTTACAGTCTAGAACAATATCTGTCAAAAGCTTTGACAGCTTTTGAAACTAGATTTCGTTGATATTCTGGAATACGTTTCTTTTTCTAATAAAAGAATACACAATTAGACCATAGTCAATTATGTCTCGCCTAGAGCACTGGCCAATGTGTAAAGACTAAAGTGTATAAACAATTAACTGACATATTTTGAAGGTAGATTTGATTTGATAACAAACACGAAGAGGGAAAAAAATACATCAACAAGTGTGAGTGTGATACGTTCTAGAATAAGGGCCAAGTGTTGAAGTCGACTATCATGAGAAGCTATTATACTTCATCGTGGTAGTAATTACTATAACATGAGAGAGAACAGGTTCGACGAATATGTAAAAGTACATTATGTTAGGTCACTGCAATCAATTCTTAAAAAGTATAAATGAAAGCGGCATTTTTTGTAATTAATTTATTATAATTATATTTAAATAATATAAGTATAATTGTCTAAAATTAAGAACATCTTCATTAAATTAGAGGACACATCTCGACCTTTGTGTAGTCGAACAGAAAATTTAATCAAATTGTCTAAATTGGCTTAATTTAATTATCAACGTGCTCCGAAGAGACAGAACGGTACGAAATGCGAATAGGAAAACAATTAAACGAGCTGAATTACGGTAGAATGACCACACTTGCGCACTCAGCTACTTATTTCGTATGCACGGTGAATTTAAAATATGCCTCCTTTGTTCACACGTCGCATGGGACTGGCTGAATAGAAAAACTCGCACTAGACACTTTTGTCTATGGAACTTATCTCTACTTAATGATTTTTGTTTTAGTCTGCGTTTTGGCAAAAAAAATAAATGGTTTTAAAATCTTAGAATACGATGTTCGATTTTCAAAAAATACTAGACTACGATCAACGGTAATAACAATGTACAAAAGCTTACTGATAGCGTACTACGAATTCTTTGAATGCATTCTAAGCACCGCACGATGGAGTCGAAATATCGACATTGTTATAAATAGGAAGAAAGTCAGGCATCTCGTGCTATAATAGGTATTACCTATTATACAACGTAACCCTAGTGACAAACATGATGTGTTTACGTTTTACGTTACGTTAGATTCTAAATACATTAAAAGTATTTCGATATAAATGCAAAATAAATAACTCACATTATATAATCACATTTTCCAGCTTTTTACCTAATTAGAAGCTAAACATGAAAAACTTACAGCAGAATATTTAAAAAACGAGTTCACCGCAAAAATATGAAAAATACGCTAGATTTTACAGGAAACTCCCATCGAAACTGGTGTTCCACATTCGGTGCTTATGTCAACTTTAATATTATTATCAAGCCCGACTCGGCGACTCTCATATCGCCCAAGTTTATACGAATACTCTGCACTCATAAAATGGAGATTTTATTTCAGCTTACCGAGCAGAGCATTTACTTTTGAAATTTTCATTAAAAGCCTATGAGATTATTAGACAACCATATCGACACTTATATATGCTAAGTTCTTAAGAGATATCTGATTATGCTCTTCAGCAACCTAGCTACAGCAGGATTTTTTTTTTAAGTCGATTATAAATATAGTTTTACGAATTAGGATAAAATAGAAGTATCTGGTATGCAAAATACGCAAAAACGTTATAAGAAAGCTATTAAAATAGACTAGATCTAGTAATTTTGGACGTCTGTATCTGTGTTTGTCTATGGTTAGCTCGTGAACGGATATCTGATGCGATTGTTGTTTAGAAAATTGTCGATACCTACATTATTTTCAAACCGTTGATTGACAGCTCTTGGAATGTGTCACCACAGTGTCACTCAGATGATGGAGATCCAAGTGTCAGGGGTTACTTAAATTCGAAATTGAAAAATCGAATGATTTTAAATTTTATTTTGGTCAAGCGACGTAAACTATGATTGGAATATAGTGTATTTATGCAGGCGAGGGAAGCTCCAATATTGCGTTAGGTTAGACAAATTGGGATCAGCCAGTGAATATATTACGGTCACCCCATCAGCTAGGTTTGTTAATCGTTTGCTGTTATTTATTGCTAACTGTTTATCTTAGGGTCACTAACACAGATTGCACATTAAAATTCAGGAACAGCTTTATGATGATTTGATGATTGTACAACGTAATTCATGTTTTCGAATCGTGAAATTAGCTTTTGTATGCCGCGGATACTATACCCTACTTACTCACTATATGTTTGATTTATTTTCATTTAAGAATTTCGCTGGTTAACTTTTAAATATTCAACAAACAAAAAAAATTAAGTAGGTGGAGAAAAACGGGCAGGCGGCTCACCTAATGTTAAGTGATACCCGCCGGCCATGGACTCTCACATTGCTAAAAGCCTTGCAAATGCGTTGCCGGCCTTTTAAGATTTGGTACGCTATTTTCTCGAAGGACCCTAAGTTGAATTGGTTGGTCAATACATTCGGAGTATTCATGATTATTTCAACAAATATTATTAAGATTATTTCAAAGCGACTGGTTGTCCCGACTCAATGACAAATCTCTTGTCCAATAAAAGCAATTAAATTAATGAGATTTTTTGTTTCAAATGAAGATTTTCTTTCTTTAGTTACATTTATGGAGTTTCGTGTAAAGGAACGATGCAGACGCTGACTTTCAATAATAAAGAAGGCTTTGACGAGAATATTAAGCTCTGAACAATTTATTCCTAACAAGCTGCATTTCTCATTAAGTCAATTAGCTGGTACTTACGATTTATTCACCAGTTTCTTGGTTAGGCATTCAATATGATTTACAATAGTAGCTTTGGATCTTAAGTAAACTAAAACCTTATGATGATTTTAGAAGTCTCTCTGATAGCTTAAAAGTTTAGTCAGCTATGTAAGTTGTTCTTGTTTATTTGTTTGAAAATAAAAAGTAACTCAAACCAGTAATATACCAATGAATGTTAACTTTTAAAAGTTTTTATTGTACCTTGTGTTTCATAAAAATTTCAAACATTTCATTTGACGCGAAAAATATCCATTTTAGTATTAATGGATTATTGCAAAATGAAGCATTAAAATAGTCAAAAGTTCTATATAGAGTAAAACAATAACACATCAGTATTTAGAAAGCTTTTATTATTATTATTGAGGATTTTAAATAAAACATTTCCAGTGATACAGACAAGAACCAGTAGAATTAACTTTAAACGGAGCGTATAACGTGTCAATGATAGAAGCTTTAATTCAACAAATTGGCACTCCAAATAAATCAGAGGTCCATGAATATTCATTAAGTGACAGGCAACTTTTGTTCCTTTTTTCGTCACTCCTTTGCATGATAGACATAAATTGTAGGGTTGGAGCGAATTGCCCCGCTAGTAACGTATTCAGTATTACTCGCATGTGTCAGCTGGGCTCGGTTTAATGAAACGTTTAAAGGAACACTCATTTTTAATCATTGATACGGAATTAATTGCATTATTAATTAATGGTCTAAGATCCCCATATACAACGACCTTCACCGAGATGCGTATTTAATAAAACATATATATGATGATGATGATAGTGATACATATATAATACTACCCTGATTAAAAATATTGATTGAAAAAAATTTAAAAAATTTACTACATGCAAATTATAAAAATATTTTATTTTTAAATATTAATTAAACATAATCTGGACTGAAATTTGCTAGGCAACCCATATGGATTTTATTTATTGACATATTAAATAAAATATAAAATACGTTTCATTCAATAAGCATCTCGGTGAAGGTCGTTGTATATCGGGATCTTATACTATAATAAATTGAGGTAAAAATGGTTTGAACATAAACAAGAACGCGTCAGGCAGACTAATAAAATTATCAATGAAATAGATAAAAAAATTTAAACCTGAAAACACCACTGCACTGTCTCGACATCAGTTAAAATGCATTTATTTATTTAATGGGTTATGGATTCTGATCTAATCCATTTCCCGAAAATAAGTTATTGGATTTAAAAACTAATTGTTCATGTCAAACATATGATTCTATTAGTAAAAAAACATCATTATTTATAATAATACATAACTTTAATCCGGTTAAAAAGTTTTTTCTTTAAATGTGTAAAGGTTATGTTAATCAAAGACAATACTAAAAAAACATCACTGTAGACAAAAAATACAGCATTGTATGTTTCTTACAATAGTTTCACTGAAAACCAATAATTATATACAAACATGAGAGCAGTGTTGTCCTAGTAGCTTCAGCGTGCGACTCTCACCCCTGAGGTCGTAGGTTCGATCCCCAGCTGTGCACAAATGGACTATCTTTCTATGTGCGCATTTAACATTCACTCGAACGGTGAAGGAAAACATCGTGTGGAAACCGGCTTGCCTTAGACCAAAAAAGTCACCGGCGTGCGTCAAGCACAGAAGGCTGATCACCTACTTGCCTATAAGATTACCAAATCATCATGAAACAGATACAGAAATCTGAGGCCCAGACATAAAAAGGTTGTAGCGCTATTGATTTATTCTTTTATATACAAACATGACATCAAATAAACATGTAGATAATACAATAATGAGAAAATGAAACATAAGACGACAAAAATACAAATATAACAAAAGACCAAACCGCAAGATACAGGAAACGAATTAACTATTGGATATTGGAATTCTTATGCCAGATATAAAGGGTACTTAAACAGTTCATAAATCAAAGAGATATGTCCAAGAAGTGCCCTGTTTCATCGGAGGTTAAATCGCCGTGAAATATGACCGTTTAACTTATATGAGACAATATTTTCGAAAACGGATAGTCGATTCATGGATCGGAAATTCGTGGACATATTTTAAGATTCAGCAGACAAAACAACAATGACGAACGGAAAAGAACATCGCTTCAAAAATTATAAAAACTATTGATTGATTGAAAAATAAGGAGAGCGATATTGGCTAAATAAAGTAAATCATAAATATAACCGCAATTTAATGAAACATTAACCCTTCTGCCCTGCGATTCTGTAACTCACTTTTCGAACTCACACAGCGGTTTTCGCACCGGCGGTCGCTCTCAAATCAGTCGTGAAGCAGTCATTTTATGATTTGGCATTCTGAAAAGGTGGGAGCTTGTAGTTTATTGTTTATTCGAAAACCGGTGTGTGAGTTACAGAATCGCAGGGCAGTACAGAAGGTTTGATGTTTTATTCCATTGCGGTAATATTAATAATTTACTTTTTTACCTAGGTCTATATCCATTATTGCTCTCCTTATTTTTCAATCAATATTCCTTAAGTTTTTATAATTTTTGAAGTGATGTTTTTTCCCCTTCGTCAATGTTATGTTTGCCTGCTTACTAGTTAGATATGTGTATAGGTACTTGTCACAATGTATCAGTGTAACGAGCATTGGAAAGTAATTTTCAAAAGCTTATTGCATAGATTTTATCGCGAGCTTTGAGCGCGGCGACCGAATCAAGAAATTCTCTAACGAAATAAACCTAACATACGATGACGTAATATAGGTGCAACCAATACGCGTTAGAGTGGGACAGAACGCATACTGCGTCTCACATCTGTTTAGCAAAAATACTGAAAAAAATAAATAAATAATTATATAGCTTTACCGCGGCAGTCCCCGAGTGCCACACGTTTTCTTTTTTATAAAAAAATTAAGCTCATTTTATTTTACTGGGAAAGCTTTAAATTACCCCACGCATCTAATTACTATCTATACCTTTTAACTAAATAATGGAAAGTTGACATTAACTCATGACTCTATATACTTAAATTTGTTTTAATATACGCATAAGCGGCTTAAATGTGACAAATAGGTACTTTTGAATATTCGATAGCCGTAGTACTGCAGCTTTTTAGTTGCCGCATAAACAAATTCCTATTATGTAGACATTCAAAGTGAATTGGTTTTATTGTCCGACAGGACTCAACGTTGACTTTTAATTAAAGCCCCTTCCGAATTCTCCATTATGCACGAATTTTAAACAAGCCCTTCGACATACTTAGTTTGGTGTCAATAGTCACAATGACAAAAGAAACGTCAAATAAAAACAATGTTAGTCAAGAAACAATGAAATTTGTGAAAGCTACGATATTCTTAATTGTACAAATACAATTACGAAATGAAAATTAAACTTAATTAGTAGGAATAAACATTATGCCAATTATGAAAAAACATTTGTGCTTACTTAAAATGAAAGGGCCACAGACACTTCTCAGTATATTTCATTAAGAATCTCTCTATAGGAAGATGAGGATGATTCTGATCCAAAACAGTGTGCCTAATTTTCTTTTACTTTAATTTTGCTATGGGCTGCGTTATCGGAACGAAGTTCCTTATCGCGCGTTGTGAAAGGGGGCTAGACGGAAAAAATTCTTACGAAAAGTTGTCACAACACTTTTTTGCTATTTGCTATTGTAATACACCGGTTCTCGTCCGATCACCGAAGTTAAGCAACGTCGGGCGAGGTCAGTACTTGGATGGGTGACTGCCTGCGAACACCTCGTGATGTTGGCTTTTTTTTTCGTCGTAAGATTGGTGTCGATAAAATCTATCATACTGTTATGATACCAATTAACATATAAATTAATCGAAAGGAATTTCGTTCCATCCGGATGTCCCTTGACACCTCTAAAGTTTTTTTTTACTGTTTTTAGTTTCGTTCCCGACAAGAAAACAAAAAGCACCATATTATACGCAAGCTTTCGAAACGTCTGCCTAAAGGGGTCTCAGTTAATTACTTTCACACAATAACTCTTTTAAAATCTGTTATTGACATCTGTCAAACACCGCCTAAGTGAATTTGAGCGATTGAATGAATGTTGATTGGGCTTAGCTCAGTCAATCGGACGTTAATGAACTACGATGTAATTTCAGTTCGTCAAGTTTTTTAATTTTAATTTTTAATTAATATACAGTCGATTTCATATAAGTATAAATAAAACGTTAACATTAAAATCAAGTCCCCATGTCTGAGTAAGATCTAGAAACGAGACATACTAACTATACAATATAATACGGTTTTTTAGCTAAGATTATGAATGCGATGAGCTACAACCTACTCAATAATTTAATCAATACAATCTCTGGATGCTGAAGAAGGTTTAAGTATATAATATATTTGGATTATATATCTATAGACTAAAACATAACGATTCTTGTTTGTTCCTGGGTCGCACAATGTTTGCCAAATTACACGAAATTGACACCAAAAATGCAAAATATAGCGTCTTTTGTCAGTATTTTTTACATTTGCACAAATCTTCGTGCACAAATCTTCGTTTTAGTTCTATACTTAAACCCCACAATATGTCTAAGAGAATGTAAATCAGTGGCCTAAATCCTGTATAATTAATAATTATACGCATTTTAATTATGTTAAAACATTTGAGGTGAACACAATCTAATTTATGTATATTGTTAATTCCATACTAAAATTAGCGATTTCATTATTCTAATGCAACAGAGCTATTCTGTATTACCAAAGTCGCATTTGCGAAAATTTTAACGCAATACTATTCCAAATTTCAATTAACTTAGAAATTTCAGTATTGTTATCTCTTCGAGGATAACACTCAGTCCTCACGAGGAAATTGAGCATTTCACTGAACGCTCTGGTGATTTTAGGCTTACTTCAAATTTAGTACGAAAGCCGGTAAGAAATTTAATCTTGAAATGATTTTTCCGTTCTAAGAACCGAATAAATCACCGACAAAGCTGCTGTTAAATTCTGTTCTACTTTGAAAAGTTGACAAAATGTACATTTTTTATAATTAAGCAGTAACAATTCTTAACCAAGTAATAAAGTGTCCGTGGAGATCTAGTCTCTAACCGTATATCATTGTGCCCTAATGATATACAGTTACAAACTTTTATCGTTGAAAGCACAACTAACCACACAAACATACACTTACCACATATCTTAAAACGCGAGGGGGATTCCTATCGAAATATTAATTGTTTCGGTAGGAAACGTGTCTTCAAAGGGGAATACTTTGAATTAGGAGAATTTATATCCAAATACCCTACATTGTGTACACATAGATACCTATATTGTATGAAAGATATTAACACACGTCCACAGCCGATATAGAATTATTAATACGCATACAAAGTACACATTCATTAAACCGGCTCGATATTATCAACAAAAACTTTAATATGTAATTCGATAGTGCGTAATGATGAATGCTATCAACAATCGAATGTTTAATTTACGGGAATCATTCAGTTGCGAAATCACATGAACAAATATTATTGTTCACATTTAATAATGCGGTAGGCGAGCTCATCTCGACCTAGGCAATTAGGTATTTGTTCTGAAATTCCCAGTCTAAACTCCAAACCTATTAATTGTTGGTTAAAATGCCGTGGGAATTAACTCGATAAATAACATTGTTTTATAATTAACTAGTTACGTTTGTGATTTCGCTCTCAATATACTTAAACTATTTTCATTTCAATAATATGATATTATATGAGATGATGTGATATGATATGATGTGGTGTGGTGTGGTGTGATGTGATGTGATGTGATGTGATGTGATGTGATGTGATGTGATGTGATGTGATGTGATGTGATGTGATGTAATGTGATGTGCTATGATATGATATTTATAAAAAAATATCATTCAATAACTTAGGGCAATACTCAGAGTAGAGACTTACCGCTACATATATCTCCTGTATATGTATTGTATTTTAATATACGTCTCCTACGCAGTTACACTGCTTTTACCACTACATTAAGTATTTATAACGAAATAAATTACTGTTAATATCTATGAGCGATTTTTTAAAGTAGTAGGTACTTGCGTAACCAATTACAATGTATTAAACAGACGAATACCTCATGTGCCTTCCTAGCCAATTATTGCTTCACCAAGATTCAAACCTCAGCAATTAGGGGCGCTGTATACAAAATCATTGGTAAAGTAATTTTCCGCTGTCCTACACATGATATCAAAGAGAAGCTGTACGATGCATAGACATTATGAATATAGTGGCAATCCCAATCGTGTATGAAGGTTCGCCAGACGCCTTTACTGATAAAAAAGAATATTGGCAAAAAAATTAAAGACTCCGAACGGAACACGCTAAAATAGTAAGTACTTCCGCTGTACTTGGTTCGTTTAACTTGCTTCCAACTTATGCTACAGGCGAAAGCTTAAGAACCTTTTAAAATTCCTTAAATGGTTAAGTTTTAAGAAGCAATTATATTTTTAAAAAGGAATTTCGAAATGCGAAAGTCAATGCTCAAGTGTTTCACAGCTATGCCTAGTAACGTGAACACAAAGTAGTACGAATCTTTCGTAATTATAATTACTGTTATTAAACCTAATTTTAAGAACTTCAGTATAATAATTTCACGTAACTATAATTCCGAATATAAAAAATGTAATCGAAATATCAATATTAAAAAAAAAATACCGTGATGTGCAATTATTTTTTCTACTAAGTGTTATGTGTTATTCAGCGTTCACGTGATATAAAGACTTTATGTTAATTTACATAAAAATGCTACTTTATATATAATTTAAAAATATATGTTTGAAGTTCCGTGATGACCATATTGTGTCCGAAACCAAATTACATCTGTTTGGGGACGGAAAGGAATGACCACGCAGCCAAAAGGCGAATTTGAAATAAGAACAAAAGTAGTAATCCTAAATAGTCAGAGCTAAAACATAGATATTTAAAAAAAGTTGCCATAGTTCAAATTACACGCAACAATTAATTAGGCTTATAAACTCTGGTTACATTAAGTTACACGGCTCGTTGCGGCAAAGTAAGCTCACGCTCTCTTATATACAAATTACCACTGTGAGTACAAAAATTACTTACTACAAACAGCGTTCTATGCTATCTCAGTAGCTAGGCGTGACTCTCAACGGTGGGGTAGAATGGATGGACCAATGTGTTTCATATATAGGCAATTAATACTTCCTCATACGGTTAAGGAAGAAAACTTTGAGAAAGCACGACTAAGATGTGTCAGAGGCAGGAAGCCGATCAACTATAAGAAAAATATATATAAACTCCAAAACAAGAGGAAGTGGAGCATTCGAGTCGAAACTTGGGGCTAAGTAAACTGCCCTGCGATTCTGTAACTCACCTGAAAAGGTGTGAGCTTGTAGTTTATTTTTTATCAGAATGCCAAATCATAAAATGACTGCTTCACGACTGATTTGAGAGCGACCGCCGATGCGAAAACAGCTGTGTGAGTTCGTGAAGTGAGTTACAGAATCGCAGGGCTGTACTGATTTACACAAGTTATACTCTGCGCTGTCTCGACTCTGACGAGCTTATCTTACTATTATTATTTATTGTATGCTTGTATACATCTAAAATATAAAAGTCTCGTGTCGGGGTGTTTGTAGTTAAACTCCTACGAAACGGCTTGACCGATTCTCATGAAATGTTGTGTGCATATTGGGTATGTCTAAGAATCGGACAAACCCCTAATTTTTTTTTAATTTTTAGAATTTTTTTTTTGTTTTTATTTTTTTATGATACAGCATTAAAAAATACATACAACCCCTAATTTTCACCCCTCTACGATCAAGGCCAATTTTTTACTATAAATGATATACATGGCAAAACGACGTTTGCCGGATCAGCTAGTAGTTTATAAAAAATGAGTTTATATCCATCTTCGTATTTTGCAATCCACCAGTAAGGAAATTCTATCTATCCACCAGTAAGAACAAACTAATTTACCAATGACAATATATTGATACAAAATAATTAGCCGATTCTAAAACCTAATCGACGATTCCACTATTAAAAATAGCTTATAAAAATACAATAACAGAACTTCCAGTCTTCAAATAAAATTTACGTTTGAAGGAGATTTTCCGACATAAACTCACTCACTTTACATATAATATTATTGGATCGGAACTAACTTCAGTCTCATTAACCCAATCAGACGGAGGATTTGGATAGTATGTCGTGTAATTATTATCGGTTTATAGTTTTCAATTAAACTTTGTACTTCAAACGATCAACTTTACACTTGTTGCGCTCAAGCTGGGGATGATTTATTTTGCGGTAAACTCGAGTTTCGTCGACTAAGATTTACTTTATTGGTTGCTAGATAGAATTGAATTCTAGAAATCGTGATGGTGAAATCGAATTTTATTGAAACAACTTCAATGTAATAGATGATAGATAGATTTAATCAGCTACAGTCGTTTTACTGAGTTTTAAGTAGCTATATATTTTGTCCTTATTATACTTGAAGATAATGAACGAGACATATTCTAATATTTTCTAACTTCTTTTTTGTTTAGTTTGAAGTCCGGTAGTAAAAAATAAGATTTTAGATAATAAATAATCCTAGAAAGGGTAAAAGAACCTACTTTTATCAGAGTAATGGGTTACGTCTGCATTGAGAGTATATAGCAGATATATAACAAATATTAGATGTTATATAAAATGGTGTTTTAATCAAAACATTTAATATACATTAAAGTACTAATAATATAACTTCGGTAATTAAAGTAATTTGCTCAGAGATCAAAGATTGGTTTAAACTATCCCATTCTCCATGTGTACAACGACTTATTCATCCAATGCAAGTGATGTTTACTAGGCTCCAAGTAAGCGGTCAGCGGTCAACGGTAAAGGCGCCGTCAGACAGCCTGCAATCTCTTTGATAAACTTCCAGTACAAACAAGGTACAAAGTTGCCTGACGCGTTCTTTGCCAACTTGTACTTAACATCCTTAATTGAATAGTCCAGAAGTCAATTTCTTCCGTGCCCAACCAAGTTTATCGTCGCTTTCCGCATTTCGCTATTTAGAATGTTATCTTTTCTGCGTAAATTGTTATTTTGTAGTGTGTTGAAAAATTATGTAGTATTTCGGTCTATTTTCTATTGTGTCCATAAATGGCATTATAAAAATATTTATATTACTCATTCAACATTATCGACGATTAGATAAGTGAGAAGTGTAGGCCTACTGGCTTCAGCGTGTGACTCACATCCCTGAGATCGTAGGTTCGATCCCGGCTGTGCACTAATGGACTGTCTTTCTATGTGCGCATTTAACATTCGCTCGAACGGTGAAGGAAAACATCGTGAGGAAACCGATATGTGTTAGACCCAAAAAGTCAACGGCGTGTGTCAGGCATAGGCAGAGGCTGATCATCTACTTGACTATTTCTTTAAAAAATGATCATCATCAGATTCAAAAATCTGAGGCCCATCCCTACAGAGGTTATAGCTGATTTTACAATATCCAATAACATTGAATGATTCATTAACACAGCGGAACTAACGCTTCAACTTTTCTTGTCTGTTATTAAAATTTAATCGATCAATTCTGTTTTCGTATTTTGAAATTCAGTAACATTCTAATTTTGAAATTCACACATGTGACACTCAACAAGCCATGTTATTATTTGCAATACCTTTATGCAAATGTAACAAACAGTTACATAACAAATACTAAAGAAAACACTTAGAAAATGCGCTTTGTAAAAGCATCGTGTTTCCAAGTGTTGTAGAACGTAAACTATCTTAAGCCTCCGGTAGATGAGGTAACTAAGACGCGAATAAACAAGGCAACCTTTTGTTACTTAATCATAATATACCATTCTAAAGAAAGTAATTGAGGTGTCGTTGACTAAACGTTTATTAGAATTACACAAGAAAGTAATTCTCATAAATCATACAGTCTCAATCATTAAAACAACACAAATCTTGTGCTTAACCCTGCTTAACCCTGCTGAACACCAATAACTTTTACAACAGAAACTATGTTATTAAAACAAAGACAATTAAACACATGAAATAAGAGAAAAGTGCAAAAAAACAAATGAAAGTGTGAAAATCACATGATAAGTCCAAGCAACTTTCTCCAACCGAGCCCGCAAAATCGCGGCACACAAATCCCGAGGGAACTTTTTGTATCGAAGAAGTCACAACCGAGCTGGAAGTCTTCAACCTGTTTTCCAACCTCCACACTAGCTTAGTTTTGCTTATGAAAGCACGGTGAATTTATAAAGCAATTTCTCCGTCTAATGTATTAGACCCGGACTCCATTACATTTGTATGATAGTATCGGACCTAACGAGCAGGTGCCTGCAAATAACTGTAATACACGATCAAAGTAATAGTCATAGACACGCAACGTTTTTATTTGAACATGATTATGACAGGTGTATGGTTTTAGAGATTAATTGACCTGTGTTCTTGAGTTTAAGTGTTATGGCCTTAGTGTTGGAATTTCAAAATTCAATGTCGTATATATTGCGAGATACGTTAACGTAGCGTTGAAAACTTAAAAGTGCACACTTAAATATCAAAATGCCTCTAAATCTTCATAGCACTAGGATCTTCATAGTTTAAATAACAGCACGAATTAAAGCTTGCGGTATTAGGGGCCTAAAAGTTCTGGGTTAAAATTATGTTGTAAGTAGTTTCTTTAAAACATGGCGATTAAAAAGAGTAGCGGAGAGTTTATTGCCAGTTCTTCTCTTCCGTTCTACGCCCTTGATTTGAGAACTGGCACTACATGTAAAATTAGAAGCATTAATGTGTATTTCTTTACTGACAAGTCATAAGTGTACAATGTGTTACCTATATGATTAAATGTTTTTTGAATTTTGATTTTTTTTTTAATAAAACTTTATTAGATACATATATAACAAAAAATGATTAAAAGAGAAAGTGCACACACTAGGATTTTCTGCAAAGAAAATTTGTGTGTAAACAGAATCTGTATTTTTTCCTCGTTATCCCACTATTACACTAAGTAAAGTGTAGGTGTACACTAGAAAAGCATTATCACAACATAAATTAAAAATTTTGTTCAAAACAGCCTTGCGATTCTGTAACTCACTTTTCGAACTCACACAGGATAAGGAGGGAGCTTGTAGTTTATTGTTTACCAGAATACCAAATCGTAAAATCACTGCTTTACGACTGATCTGAACGCGACCGCCGCTGTGAAAACCGCTGTGTGAGTTCGAAAAGTAAATTACAGAATCGCAAGGCAGGCCCTTAGATATAATTAAAAAGCGGCACCTGAACATTTCAAAGTAATATAAAATCGATGAAAAACTTAAGTTTAAAGTACAGCTTGAAAAATCACCGATTGGCATTCATTTATGAGCTGCCTCGAATCATATTTGGCAAAGTTTCAAATACAACGCGAACCGAAGCATATTTATTGTCATACCATTAATATCAGTGGATTATGTGAATAAATCGTCCTACATTTATATCATCTCTAACATTAAATTTTATTGAATCAATTTTAACGATTGGTCAACAATCGTATTAGTGATTTAACAAAGAGATAATTAGAGTGTTTAGAAAAACTGTGGTGCTAAAAACTTTTAAGTTTGGGCCTCAGATTTATATAAAGAATGCTGGCTCAGGATGTTTACTTTCACAATTATTGTTTTTACATCATCAATGTTTAAAAATATCTATAGATTGCGTTAAACAGGAATTCTTGTGCGAGAAAAATTCACGTTTTCCGTCCCATTCCTTTCTCGACATATGTCGTTCCACAACTGAGCGTTTTTAAGCTTTTTTCCGCGCTTACTATGTGGAACCAGCTGCCCACTGAAGTATTTCCGAATCAATTCGACTTAGAGCCTTCAAGAAAAGAGCGTAACAATTCTTAAAAACCGGCAACACACTTCCGAGCCCTCTAGCAATGTGAGTGTCGAGCCTCCTGGCCGATTGTTATTGTAACATTTATTTAAAAAAATAGGTGGGTTTATTTTTTTCAGTGGCTATTGTAGTTTAAACTTTTATTTAATAATGTTTTTGTAACAGCGATAAATATTTTAGTTTTGAATTGTCGTAACACATACAATTTTGAATACATCAGTGATAACAAAGTTAGATTGATTTTCGTTCTGTGTCTTTTTTTAAGAAATCTAAAACCAGCTGATTATTATTAATTGTTATTCAATTGAGATCGTAATAAATTAAACATACGAAGTGCTGTTAAAAAAATATGTATAAAACATGTTCCAAATGCCTTCTGAACAAGACAAATGTATGAAATTTAATTATATTAAGTAAAAGTTAAGTATTTAAAACAAGTACACATATTATTATTTTTTTTACTATTGAGACGACTCATAACTCCAATTTTATAATTGCCTTTGAAATGGCAGATTCCAATACACATCAAACTAGTGGATTTAACGAAATCATGCTTTGAGTGTTCTCCTCAAAGAGGAGGTCTCTTGTGTGTATTATACGGTTTGTTTCTGGGAAAATTTAGATTCCTTTAAAATCAACCTTTATACACCCTTGGGATAAGAAACCTTTTAGATGTTTCGATCTGTATATATATTTAGTTTATGTATCTATTTGCCTAATTACAAGTTATGTTTATTACGAATATAACCCGTCATGTTCGATGCAAAAAAGTTTTGTAAATTGCAATTATGTTATATAAGTTATTTTTTGGTAAATAAAATCGTAACCATTTATTAAATTATGTGAAACAATGATAAATTCACACGCACTTGTAACGAACCAAATGGCAAAGGGGATTAAATTAAAAAAAAATATTGTTTTTGATATTCTCTCATTTTTTTTCTCTTTGATTATTGTTATTTTGTGTGTTTATGTGGTGTTTTTGTTGGTAATAAATGTTATGTCTATATCTATGTCTATGCCTAAATTATCAGGCGAAACATGGACTATGTTCTGTTCGGTCTGAATAAACAATTATTAAATAAAAAACTACCATAATACATAGAGCATCATAATAGTTGTTATATACTTTACAGAGGGATAATCTTCAAGCAAATTTCAAGAAAAAATGTTTAAGTATAAATAAAGTCCTGTATCACGAATATAAAATTTCATACACAACGCTAAACACTGACTATAGCGTACCAGGGAATAATAAATCTTGCGAGACTAATCTAAGTAGAGTCCTCCAAAGAAATAGGGATCTGCGTAAGTATCACGTGAGGCGGTATTTTTATAAACTGCGAACGTTTGCGTTTAATGGCCGGGCTTACTGCGATACGATTGGGAATTCGCGATATAAAGAAATATTGGACTAACAGCTAATGTTTTGGATTCAGCGATTATTCTTCGCTGCTGGGAGTAGTTAGGGTAAATAATGTATGCTAATAAAACCGTCTGAATAGTAAAAATTGGGGTTTGCAAATTCCTTTGAGCAGTGTTGGTCTGGTGGCTTCAGCGTGCGACTCTCATACCTGAGGTCGTAGGTTCGATCCCCGGCTGTGCACCAATGGACTTACATTCTATGTGCGTATTTAACATTTGCTCGAACGGTGAAGGAAAACATCGTGGGGAAACCGACATGTCATACTCCGAAAAAGTGACAGCGTGTGTCAGGCAGTGGAGGCTGATCACCTACTTGCCAATTAGATTTAAAAATGATCATGAAACAGATTCAGAAATCTGAGACCTAAAGAGGTTGAAGAGCCACTGATTTATTATTTTTAAATTCCTTCGACACTTGCTACATAGTTTTTAAATATAGAATTTTTCGTGCTAAAAAAGTTAAATTAACGAATTTTAATTTATATTTTATATTTTTAATAAAATTGTATGTAGTAGTAGATTGTTGTAAAGTTATCCAATTTCATAAGTCAATATAAAAGTTCTCAAAGTGCTCGTGTGTTTGTATTATAGAGTCTCCATGGATAAGGATGAGCCACTAAAACGTGGAGACTTTCAAGGGATTTCGTACTCGGATTGTTTTCGTAGGGTCGTTTGTTACAATGCTGTTTTTATCAAAACATATTCCAAAAATATTTTTTATAAAACGATATTATTTTTTGAACTAAGTGATCATTTTGCCTTTGAACATTTCGGTAAAGTAGCTTACAGTGAAGTCCTTCTAAACTCTAAACTAAGCAATTACGTATATTTTCAAAATAAAATGGCGGTAATTCAAGTTACTTTATTTATTAACAAGTGGCGTCAGCTTGATAGTATACCTTAAAAATATCAATAAAAATTGTAAAAATTGTCCCATTCATCGAGCGGTTAAGCAAACCAACTCATCTCAAACAAAGCTAAAAGCTATCAAAACTTGTTAGCTATAGCAAATATTAAAACTTTACGTTATATTAAATCAGATCGTACTTCAACTTTGTAGTACGAAAACTGACGAACCAAACGGTTGATTGAATGCGTAAATAAATCCTGAATGCAGTTTGCTTGCCCTTGACATATGCTTTAGCGATCCCAGCTTTGTTACGAGTACATTTTAAAATTAAGGAACAATTTAAATTCAATTACGAGAACAAAAACGAAGACGATTTAGCTATTCAAAGACCGGATGTCGGGAGCTACGATTGTTTTCTTTCTGATTGCTTGATTGAGTTTTATCTATTAACACCGATAACTATTTCACCTAGAATGAAACATTCTTAATGTCATAAGAGTAATTGGCTTATTACCTACAAGCTACTTAGTGTACTAATGAGGCACACAAAGTTTTTTTGCCATCTGTCATTATTGGAATCTTATTAAAAAAGGGAGTTCTTCCATGTATAAAAGATATACTAACGGTTACATAAATAAAATTTCATTTATATAAGGATAGAATGTTGTAAAATTGTATGTGAAATCACGTAATCAAAGACCTATGTGGTGTGTTATTGAGCGTATGATCTCTCCACTTAGAAACGTCTAGAATTCACGATCTCAAGACTCGTTAATGATGCAACTCGAATAATAATACTGTGCACACTGTAAATGCAGATAAAGTGCCAAATACTTTCTCAAAATAAAATGTAGATAGAACTAGACTTGTGTTTGCATTGAAAGCTCAAGTATATCTAATATATAAAATTTTCGTTTTTTTGTTTGCGGTTAAACTCCTCCGAAACGGCTTGACCGATTCTCATGAAATTTTGTGCACGGGTAAGGGTAGTCCCCCTAATTTTTTTTTTTTTTTTTTAATAAAAAAAAATATTTTTATTTTTTTATGATACAGCATTAAAAATACATACAACCTCTAATTTTCACCCCTCTACGATCAACCCCTATTTTTTATTATAAATGATAAACATGGCAAAACGACGTTTGCCGGATCGGCAAGTTAGTAAAATAAAATCTTTTGAGATTAAATTTAATAATGGAGTTTCTTTCAAGTCCGATCTATGCTATTGATTTGAAAACTAACATTTAAATGTTATTATAGTATTATAAAAAAATATTAAATAATAAATTAGTATTATAAATAGTATTATAAAATGCCGTCTAAATTTAAATTTAGACGGCATTTTATAATACTATTTGAAGTTCAATAAATATTTTAACTGCCGACAAATTGGTCGAAAAACATCTTTATTTAAATCCATAATTTGAATGTTTTAACCACAACAATATACACTCCTTTCGTATAAAACATACTCGCAATCAAAAACAAAAGTTACGTCTTTATGAGCTTTACAAAAATATTCAAAAAAGTTTCGTTTAATTAAAGCTCACATTCGCATGTAAATCCCACGCACACGCAAGTAATAAGTATTCAGTATTCACGTAATTTCGCTTTCATGAGTCAAAAGAAGTCATCGTGGCAAGACGACTCTTTAATGCATATAACGACTTGCAATTTTAAAGTTCTTGCCATCGCAAGTAAAATCTGCAATTTGTAAAATTGCTGTAGCATGAGGGTCGGCGGTAATTGCGATCTCTTGCCAATATCGACGCAAGTGATAAATAAATATGAATTTCTCCTATTGGTACAACTACTTTGATGCGGAGCACGCAGTCGACCGCACAGTTTAGCGAGCAAATATTTGAAACATCATGTTAAATTGAATTACGGCCATATTTACTAAACGATACAATGAACTCGATTACAACAAAATTTATATTCTAATTTTGTTTGTCATTTAATTTTAAAATTATGTCAGTAATTGAAGGAATTGTCTATAAATTACACTTTATATTGTATTTACAATATTCCTAACCAAATTAAAACAAATACCATACCGAAGTACTCTATTTATATCAATACGAGCTTTATTAAAGCTTCGATATAATTATATCGAAATAAATTTCTACTAACCTCAGCTTAGCATACCAACGCGTCTCGGCGCTCTAACATTCCGTATAAATTGTTCAAGCATCATTTGTTTGTATTATTTTAACCATAACAAAAATTACGAACCATATTACAAAAACATTAGGAGTCCATTCATTTAATTGGTAATCCTACAACTAACTTAAATTATATTATATAACATAAAAAAATTATAATAAAGATGTAGCCAAAGTTTGAATACATAACATTTACCAAAAAGGTTTAAAAGTTTACGAAATTTTGAAAGGAAAACAAAAGTTATTCGGCTGTGTGGTATGAAAATGAAAGGAAGTACGTAAGGGTGTACTGTGTATGTGGGGTGCGCTCATGATGGAGGGTTTTAACGCTATCGATATTCTTAATACTCCTTATTCATATTCCGCGATAGCTAAAACTGAAAACTAATTTACGATTATACGCACGGTATCAACGTTTACAATCGCTATTTTTAATCGCAATAGACAATTAATATGAAATTGCCAGAAATAATGGAATTTCGGACTTCTGTCCTATAAATTAAACGAATGTATAAAGCAAAGGGAGAAACCAATACACAATCCACGCCATTTCTCTATAGCAATACCATAAGTTAAAGTTAAATAGCGTTCGACCACACCTGCGTGTGACGTCTCGACTATAGCTATTAAAATTCTCTCAGGTCAAGTAAAGGGTCACACTAAATTGAGTTCCATATTTTGGGAATGGTCCAATCTACGACACCAGCCTTTTGTCCCCAATTGATTGGATGCGGTTAACGTTTCCTGCCATAATACAAAGGTATGTGTAGATGTTTGAAGATTTGTACTACATTTCAGTATAGAATATTGGTCGGCAATTTGTAATTGCTGTTTTAGGTGAAAAGAAAATGGAGTTAAATTAAAAGAACAAACTTAAATTTTTACATAATTTATGAATTTTAAACAAACCATAGTTTAGTATGTTTTGATAATCGGCGAGAAACAAAGTCTGTTTTCATTTTTAAAATAATTAGAGATCCCAATGTTCCGAACGTCGGCAATTTGTAATTGCTGTTTTAGATGACAAAATAATTTAGCAAAATTAAAATATAAACTATAAATAAACCATAGTTTAGTATGCTTTGATAATCGGCAAGAAACAAAGTCTGTTTTCATTTCTAAAATAATTAGAGATCCCAATGTTCCGAACGTCGGCAATTTGTAATTGCTGTTTTAGATGACAAAATAATTTAGCAAAATTAAAATCTAAACTATAAATAAACCAAAGTTTAGTATGCTTTGATAATCGGCAAGAAACAAAGTCGGTTTTCATTACTAAAATAATTCGAGATCCGAATTCGAGACCCAAACGAATATTAGCGTAACCCTCATTATTAAAATTTGTGCATTAATTTTTTACAACGTTTCTGTGTTTTTAGAAAAGACTTCTCGACTGAAAATACGCTATTAAGTTATCAGACAATTTATTTTGTATGTGATGTGATTGTATAGACCCAACAGACCATCAAAAAAGTCCCGTTCATTGCGTATCATTCTTTTGACGTTTGATGATGACGAAGATAAAAGAACTGCAGGCGACATCGACAAATTTACACGTTCCCTTTCAAACAGACGTGATTAATAATGAAAAACAAAGCACGGTACTGGAAAAAATCAAACAACTTTTTATACTTTTTAGACAGTCAAACAGTTTCTGGTATTATTTTTGTTAGACATGGCATAAAAGAATCGCTTTTTATTGCCGTCGACAATATGGCGGGACTTTTTAAGTCGATTGTGTAAAACATTACTAGATTGGGTAACCAGATCAGCAATGTTATGGATATGATATTACGGATCTGGATACGGATATTGGAATAAAATTATATCGGTTTTGGATTATCCGTTAGTTTCGATTACGGTTTAACTAGATTGAAGTAAAATATAAACACAAATAGTATGTTATAATTTGGTTTATATTTAGGTTGTCAGTTGGTATTATAATCGGTCATACCTATAATTAAATTATAATAAAAATATGCAATAATTTTAAGAATTGTGAAAAAACTTTATACGTTGCACATTAACTAACCTATATATACATGTATAACATATAAAATGTTATCTTTTTAATTATTTTTGTGAGTAAAGAAACCATCAACTAAAACCTGTCGACACATGTCGTTTTATTTAGAGTCCGCCCTTATACACACACGGTTACAGATATATTTTTATTTCGTATATCTGATAGTTTCGGTAAAGGTTACGAAGCTCCATAACATCCCTGATCGGATCTGGAAATAATTATCGTTATTGTCAGACATAACAGTCAAATTAAAATAAGATTTTCATATATAATACCACAAGAGTATTGGTTCGCGCGTGATTTTTTAACCTGAAAAACTTGACGACTTTATTTGTTTGCAACGAACCTATCGGGAAATACCCGATAATTTTGAAGCTCGTGTGGTATTCGGGGGATTATTTTTCCGACCCAAATGTCGGCCAATAGAATTGCACCATGAGACGAAATGTACAGTTAACAAATAAGAATTTCATAATGAATAAAACAACTACTTAATACTTTTCTTGAAGCAACTACCAGAGAAAATTTTCAAAAAATTATCAGTATAATACCATGTAGGTTGTACCACGTGACGTCGAATGGTGCAATTCTATTGGCCGACATTAGGGTCGGAAAAATAATCAAGTAAATTTTAAGAAATTTCCATACTCTCCAAAATAGTTGTAATTACTAATTAGTAAATCTCCCCGCAACTCCCTGGATTTTGTAACTTCGTATAATAGTAACAATTTGTCTGCTTCTCAGTTACATTAAAAGTAACAGATTTAAACGTGTTAGGACGGTTTGCTCCGGTAACTTTTCTCGTTAGCGACAACTTGTCACTCGCCAATTTGTAGACGTCCAACTTTGTTGAGTCTGAATGTCAAAATATATCATCTAAGTTCATTCTGTTTAACATCTGTTTGAATAACAAATCAGGAAAATATTAGCATATGTTGCGTATATTAATACCGACGTAAAGATGTCCGAACTTAATTATGTAAATTAATGATTTATTTATGATTATAACATTTAGAAAAACTTTAAATGTTCCTATAAATCATTGAACAGAGCAAGTGTTTATTTTATTAAAATTCCAAAAATCAGTTAGTACTTACAAGTCAGACATCATTTCATTATAATTTTCATAGAATTGAGAGCGCTTGAAACCAAATCAAACAGTTTATACAGTAATATTTTTATTTACAACCATTAAAAAAAAGATTTCACGGAGTCATATGTACTCATATCCGGCTCGAAGGACCATAATAAGATATAGCAATGAAAAGAAAGCGTATGGCAAAGGTGTATGGAACTTTAAAAACAATTGCTACAGGTCTATAAATACAACTGGTCACTCATCAGATGTCCAATAACCAGCAGTTAAGTTAAATTACATCGTAACGAACATTCGTGCACCAGATACACCTACTTACTTTAAAGGCTGTTGATTAATGCCCCATAAATGCTCACGTTTAACCGGGAAATTTGCAGTTTCGGAAATGTACGCAACGTTTAATGCAAAGCGAATTTTTAATTCTATACACCGGAAATCTCGGAATGCTTGGGCACTTGGAATTTTGTACGTTTTTAGATTTAATGACTAATTTGAATGCTCAATTAGAATACGGCTAAGGCGAAATACCAAATTATTAAGGCTAATTTACTGTGTTTATAGCTCAGTACTGGATTCACACATTCAAAAAAAATTGTAAAATCAATTCATTAACATGATTGCGTCTTAGTTCGCTTTACTTCGTTCTAAAAAGTTTTAAATTACCTATTAATTCATTAGTGTAGACTATGATTACATATTTAGAAAAAATTATCTTATTAAGTACATAACTGTCTCCATGGCTCATTTGCCATAATGTATCTGGGAAGCCCTAAACTTAAATACCAGGTATTAAAAAGAAGATATTACTTGCGTATAAATGGAACACATGTAATAAATTCAGCAATATTTTAATTAAGTTTGCTGAGACAGAGCATAGCTAGGGACCGAATATCTCAAAGCAATTTTTCACAAATACTCTCAATAAGTACATGAGTGAGTCGTTATTCCTCGAGCATTCCCTATCTCCGAGAAAAGGGAATAAAGAAGAGCGCAAAATATATTAAACAAATTATTGCCGGTACAGTAAGTTAATCATGAAATATTCGACATAAAAATTTACATACTTATTGGAGCGCAAGCCCGTCGTTTGTGATCCGAACGAGTTTTTGCTTAAATTTCAACAAACCATTTAGATTTGGTTTTAGAAATATTATCTTTAAAACTTTCCTTGCCTTGTTTATTCAGCTCGCTTACCTGAAAGTGAAATTAAATTATTAATTTAAGATTTTATATATTCTTTGGGTTAATAACTTAATTTAGTAAATGACCTACGTCTAATTAAAATAAAAAATGTGTGCGTGTACTAGGTGTACAAACGTAAGAAGTGAAACTTCTTTATGACCTTAGTTTTCGAAAAATGATCTACTATATGCAACTTAACGAAATTGGTTAAATAAAGTTTAACAAAAGGCTTTTATTATCATAGACATGAATACAAATACAATTATTTCATTTTACATTATTACTACTAAGATTATTACAGAATTTCATTATTTGTAATAGAATTATTACTATCATTGTTATCGTTATTATAATATATTTTTGATACATTACGTCGATAAAAAACACGCAAGTTTGACTTCAAAAAGCAACATGGCGCGTAACCGAAAAATGTGACGCGTAACGAAAAAATGTTACACTAAATTTTTTTCCAACCCCGATAAAGAAGTTTCACTTCAAAAATTAAATCATTAACTTGTTAAGTACCTACATTTAAATGGTGGAAAATATTCGAACTTAACAGGCTATACCCGTATGCAAGTACATGATGTACCACGCGATTACAATATCTTAACTACGAGTACATACAATACGTACTGTTTTCTATAAAAAAACTGCTTTCAAATGCGATTTGAATGCTATGCATGTAGCGAATGGTATTAGTGTATGGAACGCTTAAAGAACTTACAAAATTCAACATTACACTATGATTGTAGTCACAAAGAAGTTTATATATACATTTATACGTTACTTATGAAATTAGGATTGATTTTTTGCCTTTTAAATCCAATCACATTTAGATACGGTCACTCAATTACCCACGTGTGGTATAGGTGCGCTACCTAAATCAAAAATATATTTCTATGTGCAACGAAGTGTTAATAATTATGTAGGTAAATATTATACCAAAGCGTTCCTACATTTTGTAATAGAAAATCTCGATATCTTTAGAAAGTATTCGTAGAATAATGAAACCACAATCATACAAAAACTAGTTCCAGTACGTTAAACAAAGCACTCCAGCTTTGAAACAATTGTTTTTAGCACATTTTCACCGATCGTTGGCCAACATTTGGTGTAACTTGCCTTGCGTCAAATGGATCACAAGTTTTATAGTTACACTAGTGGACCCCACAGACGTTGTCCTGCATGATATTTAAAGCGATTAGTATATTAAGCAAAGTATGAAAGTACCGACTGCAGTGCCACCTGCCGGGCTGATTTGTGAATCTAAACTATTCCCAGATCCCCTTGAACACACACAAAAAATTTCATCAAAATCGGTCCAGTCGTTTGAGAGAAGTTCAGTAACATACACACTCACAGAAGAATTATATATATAAAGATATAGTTATACAATAAAGAGCAAAGGCACTAAAATATATATCCTTAGATCATCTCTCTGACAAAATCTCTTTTGAATTCGTGGTCAGACATCTCAAGTCGTTGAATTTGGGTCTTATAGGATTCCATATAGGCAAGTAATTTAGCTAATAAAAATGTATCCGCGAATTTTAAACCTCTTTCTAGTTTAGGTCTCTCTTCTAAACATCTTTTTAGGTCCAGGCCTCAGATTTTTGTATCTGTTTCATGATATCATTTGTCAATCTAATAGGCAAGTAGGTGATCAGCCTGACACACGCCGTCGACTTATTCGGTCTAAAGCAAGCCGGTTTCGCGCAACGCGCACATTGACAGAAAGTCCAATGGCGCACATTCGGGGATCGAACCTACGACCTCCAGGATGAGAGTGGCACACTGAAGCCACTAGGCCAACACTGCTTCAATGAGTGAATTGAGTGAGTGAAATGACGAATTAAGAAATAAAATGATGTTTAACTTTTTTACTTTACTAACTTTAAGAACTTAATCCACCATCAGACGTCGATGCAGAATGCATAATTCTATCCTTTACAACTCGATGACTCTTCAATTCCCTTTTTAAGGCACCTTCTGTCGCGCATCACCTTTTTGTGGAACCAGCCAGTAGAGGTATTTCCAAATCGATATGAGTTAAAGAAAAGAGCCTTCCATTTCGTTAAAGGACGGGCTTTTCTTAAAAAATCTTATAAAACCTAACCGAACAACAATTTTTGTTGATACACTAACAATCCTTTATATTACAGTGAGAAATATAATAGTTGTCAAAACATCCTCTCTTGTTCACAATATTGACATAACTCTAGCACACTGTGGGTAATAACAGCTAATTTAGCAGACTAGACAAACATTCAAAACAAATTGTTTGCATTGTAACTGCGTACTGTGTGAGTAGTGAACGCGATCGGATTTTGACTCTGAACTATGTCCTGTGAGAGGCAAAGATGAACCAGCCAATATTACTACTATAGGTATACCAGCCAATATCACTAAATGTATATGTGTGCAGATTTCTAACGGATACTAAGCTTTGTCTTAAATCACGTTAAAAGTCAATGTGGCGGGCAGATTTCCACCTTTTTTAAGTTTATTTGGGATTTTGTTGCACGCGAAACAATTATGTATCGTCGGAAGTTGAACCCATAACCTACAGGTCGTGCAGCAGGTTAATTCTAGTCTTAAAATAATTAAAATGTATTTTTAATTTTTAATAGAATAGTGTTCAACATAAACAACATTGAGGTTCTATATCACTTGTCATGTATTATTTTTCTTCTATTTCCAATGGTTTATAAATGAATTCAAGTCGTTTAACAAAGTACACAAGCTATTGAAGAAAGCTAATACATGAACTTTACATGATACAACGCAAAATATCAAAAATATACCGCTATTAAATCAGTTCAGAGAACAGATTAAAATTTGCTCTGAGGAAAGAAAAAGATAAAAACTTGGACAAAACTGGTGCTTTCTCTATGCAAACGACGCCTTCTGGCCGCGAGAACTTTCTACCAGTTTATATAAACACTTGGGCTCTTCGAGCAAAATCCTTCACAAGTTACAAATAGTAACTTCCGAAATTTCGAGAAAAAGTGAAAAGAGGGGAAGAAATTATCGTATTCCAATGACGTAACATAACTGGATAACCTCTTATCGAAATTTAAATTGACTTTTTAATATTTATTTTATTCATAAGCACTTCGTTTCAAATATACAAAAAATATATTACAATTAAAATAATTAAATAGAAAGGCTTATTCTTATTTAATTAAACTTTAAACCGCTATTTTTTTAAACCATTAAAAATCATATTTGTTCTAAAACCTATTAAAAAGTTATCGGCCAAAGAATATACATTACTCTTGGTCTTTATTAACAGCAGAAACTAAATAGAATTAATTAATTTATTTAATAAAATAACTCAATATTTTTGTTATTTTATTTTTTATACAATAATTTCCGCACTACGCAGGAAGTTCGTCAATAGTCGCACGTCGTTCTTGCTTAGTCATATATTTTGAAATAAAGTATTGTGGTTGCCCATAGTATATTTCGTTTATTTGGTCAGTGGTAAACAAGACATTGCTATTACTATACATAATAGTAAGTACATTTCATAGTACAGTGCAGAGTGCAGAATATAGCCAATATAATTAACTAAGCCAATACGCGCATAGCTAATGTACGGGCAACTTTGGGCTATTAGGTTTAACAGAACTACTTAGAAGCTTCACCATGGCTTAGAGGCCAAACATTGTTAATCCTTGATTTTATTTCCGGTTGATTCCTCATTATTTTGGGAAACTCGTTTTATTATAATAATGTAATAATTCTCTCTTTAGATTGTAAACAACCTTTATCCTTATTAAATTCGCCTACTTGTTGTTTTAAGAAATATTTAATTTAATTTTGAAATATATTTTCGGATTATTATTATTATATATAAACACACAAGCAGCTTAATAAGCTGATGCGCGTGTATTATGAGATTTATAGAAACTATCCAATCTATTTAAAGGAGTTCTGAGATGGTGCACTGATTACACTTTCCGAAAGCCTATTCCAGTCGGCCACTACACGCTTTGGGAGAAAGTTCTTTAGGGAATATGTGTTATGTTGTGTGGTCTTAAGTTTTAAAGAACTACCCCTCAAATGTGTATCCAAAAACAACATTTCTAATACAATATTTACACACTGAAAACGTATTTTCTCACTGTAACGTAGTATAAAAAGACAGTACAGCCCTGCGATTCTGTAACTCACTTTTTGAACTCACACAGCGGTTTTCGCAACGGCGGTCGCTCTCAAATCAGTCGTGAAGCAGTCATTTTATGATTTGGCATTCTGAAAGGGAGCTTGTAGTTTATTGTTTATCAATCGCAGGGCAGTTTTAATATAAGATTTCCATATCTCCGATATAGAAAATGCATCAAGCCGAGCTCAGATTTCCGCCTCGAAGTGAAAACGATTTAATAAAGCCATGTACCCTCGCTACATAGTTATTACATGATTTATAACACGAAACGAAATGGCCCACATGTGCTTTCGAGTTTAATAAACGAGCCTTGAATAAGTAATTGAATTTTACAAATGAAATGTAGAACACTTCAAATCAAGTGATTTTATGCCTTTCATATGAAAAGTATAAAAGGTCTAATGAACTATTCAATAAATCTCTTTTCGAGTTTCCATTCAATATTTGACTTGTATTGCCAACTGAGGTGCATCGAAGAATATATTTTTATGGAAGGTAACAAATCTAAGGGATATTATATAGGTATGGTATGGTACATTTGACTATGGTAATAAACTAACAAAGTAACTAAGGAAAATGTTCTGTTAGTGTCTGAAAACTGTTAAATTTACAATGACCATATTTTATTCACCGACTGTCATTTGGAAAACAAAAGAAGGAAGGAGAAATAATTTATCTTAATCAATTTTACGATCAGGTTTTTGAAACCTTAGATAAACCTACATTTAGTTAATAAAATCTAAATAGGATTCATTTAAATACAATTAATAAATGAAGGCCTATAGTATTCTCAAATATATTCTGAAGTATTTCTATACCAATTCGACTTTAAAGAAAACAGAGCACCAATTCTTAAAAGGCCGCAACGGACTCGCGAGCTCTCTGGCATTGAGTGTCCATGGTCTTATCACTTAACATCAGGTGAGATTTCTGCCCTTTCACAGGTTTTATAGAACAATGGTTTAAATTTGATAACTTGGTATTTGAATTCCCTTCAATAAAAGGTATAACTTTTACATTTTATGAATTTGCATTTGTACGATGGTACTATTTTGGTTAAATTCAAGTTTCTCAAATAAATATTATATATAGAGGTAAGCTGTTCATATGTTCCCATTGGAATAATTATAATACCCGACAGGGTACAGTAAAGTCACATAGATTATGCACATACAATCTATGCTAATTTCAACTCCACGCAGAATTGTAATCTCTTGTTATCCGGCACTTAAGACCTGCGTTACCGCACCTATACTGTAAAGATCAGCAGCGTTGCCCTTTATCTGTGTTATCACTACTACTCCTGGGAGCTGTATTTAGCTTTGAATTCATTAGCGCGGTTTGAATAAAGATGAGAATTGCCATTCGAAATTCGAATCATTTCTAAACTCAAGGTGGCTACGATATTTCTTTATTACCTTAAAAATGCGGTCGTGCGTTTCAATGGAGTTTCTATGTGTGCAAATAACATTTAATAGTTGCGTGAATATTTTAAAGTAACACGCCTAAGGCCCATGAAAACATAATTAATAAACAAATGCAGAGTTCTGAGGTTTTTTAACCTATTTAACTTAAAATGCTTCAAAATGCTGTATATTAGTTTAACTTCGTACTGCTTATGTAAATAAAAATAAAAGGTATACACGTGGAATGAATTAGTCTTTAGAGGGCAATAAGCGAGAAATTATTGCCGGGAATTTTACGGAAGTGAACCCTTCTGGAGTTACGTCGGAAGGAGGAAAGTTTTTTAACGGGATTTCCTTCAAGTTTTTTGAGAAATCTCCTCGAAACGGTACTTCTTAGTTGATTTAATATCGTGACAGGTCTTCATGACTATTAATCCCCTGCCAGTTGACCTCGAGTGAAGATGAAGTCATACAATTGAGTTACTTAAGTGTCAGCTTTCTTTTGTTTTTAAAAATAAAGTTATAGACTGTCTTTACATGCAAAGAATACATATTAATATTAATTGCAGAATTTCTAGGCACAATTTTCCCTTTGTTTTGAACTAAAACTTCTGTTTTAAAACTATTTACACTTATCCGTATTTTTTTCATTCTACTATTCAAATGAATCGGGGTTCGAACTTACGACCTCAGAGTTAAGAGTCCCGCGACCATTAACTATGACTAAAACCTGACTAGATAAATAACCAATATAAAATCATATTTAGCTTATTCAGTGTTCATCGTTGAATTTAATAAATCGCAGTAAATATTCTGTTTCTGACGTGATACGCTTGAATCCAATTGCTTAGTTTCCACTTTACAAGTTCAAAGTTACAATAAGAATTAATATTTCAATATTATAACTTACTTACTACTATTAAACGACATACACAAATACTCATGATAATTTAAACTTGCTAAAATGAAACATGTTTATGCACTTACCGTAAAGATAATTTACTAAAAATATCTGAACGAGTGAGTGTTCAAAACACAGGCTTAAAAACTAAACATAAAAAACCAAAACAAAACATCAAAAAACAAAAGACATATGACTTAAAGAACTTTTTTTACTACACATAAAAAAGAGGATGTATGCTAGTCTCTTCCATTTGACATATCAATTTAAGGTACGTAATAAATTCTACATAACTCACTGTAATGAGACATTAGTACGTTGGGCTAGTAAAAGCATTCGAATCACCAATAGATTTCAAACTATGTACGAAGACGGCAAATATTGTGAGAAGCCTGGAAGACTTGTCTTTTAAATTCAATCCGCCGCTAAGATTCAAGTTTCAGCGCCACGATTATTATTAATCAGACATGTCACAATTTACATCTATATATATAAAAGAAAGTCGTGTTTGTTACAGCACTTATAACTCGAGAACGGGTGGACCGATTGTCATGGTTTTTGATTTGTTGGATTTGTTTCCGTCCCGAATAGCAGAATAAGCAATAAAATATCGGATAAGTTATCGAATAACAATAAATTAATTTTACGAATGCAAAAACCATATGGTGCCATCTGTTGACAAAACTACGCATCATTTTACGTCGAATTCGTGTCAGTTCAAGAAATTCCGATCTTGAGGTGAATGAGGAGATGCATAACCATGCTTTGATCCTGATCAAAAGATGTTGGATATCAGAAAGTGCTTAACATGCAGTATCGCCATATTGACGCTAGAGAGAAGATGCCTAATGTGTAAAACTGCCATTCTTCTTTCGTAATGGCAAGCAATGAAACATTTCTGTATTTGCAAAAAAGTTGCATTAATGTAATACTTAACATTAATGAAATCCTAAAATAAGTTACATTAAAGTAACAACGATATTATAAGGTTGTAGGGCGGAACGAAGTTAGCCAGGTCAGCTAGTAAGTATATAAAATTCTGTTTTACGATTATATTATAATACGAAGTGATTCTAAATTACATTAACCAGATAATCGATTGCGGCTGTTGATTGACATATTGTCATTGCGCTGGACGTAATTTTATTACCCACATCAGCTGTTCAACATTCGGAACACTATTTCATAATAAATGAAATTAGACTGGTTCACAACTTAATATAGCGATAATTGATCGTGGTTTTATTGATTATAATATTCATCGTGTATATGCGTAGATAGTGAAGAACGATGATTTCGATATTGAAGCTTTTATTTTTTACTTTTACATTTCAAGCACACTATTCCCATATAGTTTTAATGACGCAATACTTTACACAGAATTTGCTGCATTTTACTAAAAAAGGTAATAATTTAATTAAAATGGACATTCCCGAAACCGGGGAAAAAAGAGCGAATTTTAAAACTATTGATTATAGTGTGATCCAATAAAAGGAATAACGTATAAACAAATAATGTTATTTACGAATAAATGATTTTTAAACTGCCTTTAGTTACTTTAAAGCTGCTGAGGGAATTCAACTTCTTGATACAAAAGGAAAACGACGCCTAAAGATAACTAAAACTAGTGTAATTAATATAAGTACACACAAACATAGTGTCAAAACTGTATAGAACATTAAGTTAATGAACATTACCTATGTTTAAGTATTCACTAGTATTGTATTATAAGTAAGTTAACATAATATTACTTTTAGCCATAATTATGTATAAGCTAATTCTTCATAGTAAGAAAAAAATATGATTTATACAATTTTCAGAAACACAAGTCACGATTAATTTTCCCTTCATAATGGAAGTTAAACTGTTTTAATGAAAATTAATTAGAAAAGTCCGCAAATATAAGTTCTAGTTAAGGCTGTATAGAAATTCGTACTACGGCAATTACATGTCAACCTGTAACAATATTTTATTATAAACTATAATTATATGAAAAGGAAACCTATGTTTAACGAATAACCGTAAAAACTCCTGGACCGATTTCAAAAATTATATCCCCATTAAATACTACTTTTTTTATGTAATAGGAGGTTAACAGGCAGGAGGCTCATCTAATGTTAATTGATACCGCCGCCCATGGACACTCACATTGCCAAAAGGCTCGCAAGTGTGTTGCCGGCCTTTCAAGAATTGGTACGCTCTTTTCTTGAAGGATCCTAAGTCGAAATGGTTCGGAAATACTTCAGTAGGCAGCTGGTTGGTGATGCGCGCTGCGTTAGAAAACTTTCAGTTGTGGAACGACGGACGTCGAGGTGATACGGATGGTATTTTGTATTTTGCCTTGACGTCCGATAATTAAACTACATAATCCTTGTGTGAGCCATAAGAAGGCTGTACAAACCGCTGGTTATATTCTGCCTAAAATATTGTAAAAATATTAATTTTTAATTAATTAAAAACATTTCTTTTTTATGTTATCTGAATCACGAAAAATGTTAATTATATTTTTAATAGCAATAAATGTTGCCCTATATAAAATATCTCAATAATTACCAGGTGTTGATTTATTAAAAGCGACTGAAACACTCCTATTATTAAAATTATTTGGGTCACGTTTCGGATGATTTCTTGAGGGGTTTCATATTATTAAAAGCAATCAAAATAAAACGAGATTACGGTATAAAAATTACTTGAGCTTTCGTATTAAATTACCGTTTGTTTTGACATTCCCAACAACATTAATAAAACATTATTGTTTTATGAAACGTGTATAAATACGAATCGTAATTCTTTTAAAAACTTCTATAGGCGTGTTTATGAGTGTGACTAGCGCGGTTAGAACAACAAAATTCCGTACAAATCAATTTGTCCAAGTTATTTGTACATCTAGCAATATAAGCAGTCTATGCCTTTTAAATGCTTGAAACTGAACAATGTATATTCCCAAGTAATAATTATAAAAATACTTTATTTGACTCAAAAAAAACATTACATTTTGTACTTACATTTAAAAGATTGTAAACACAATGCTACGAATCGTTGAGATACAATATTCATTGTGGTTAACCTAATACATAATATACTTCTATGAGCACTAGCGTTTAAACTAGGCCTAGCCTGTATCTTAAACGCTAGTTCCTTCCAGTGCCATTAAGAAATTGGTTAAGTTATTTGATTTCATTAGATATTTATTAGTTTTTATTGTTTGAAGGTAGAATCTATTTAAGTTGTTGCAATTGGTTAGACCGTAGTGTGAACTTCGACAAGGATTTTTAAGTCTTGTGGATGAGAAACTAGGAGATATGAATTTAGTGTCGTTATTTAGGTAAGAATGGAAACTAATATTTATTGTTAAGATTTTATATTAAAATTAAATATTGAACAATATTACGGACTGAAATTAGAAATTTTAAATAGCTTTTGAAGTTATACTTCTTTAGGCGCGTTATGAAAAATTTATGAGAGTGAAATTTTACGATGCGCGCGCACCGTGACACAAATTATCAGTATGGGCGCCGAGCGTGCGCGAGCGAGATGGGAATAAGACAATCTACAAGTAAAAAGAAATAGAATATGCGTGACGTTAGCAGCTATGCCAAGAATTTTGAATGATCATAATGACATTTGTAGTACCTTTTAAACAAATAAAGGAGTTTTAATTATTTTTTCAAAGAAATTTAGCAATGCTTTTTCACAGAGACCTATTGTTACTTAGTTAAAAGGTTTTGAAACATACCTAGTTATTAAATTGAATGAATAATATAATAAAATAATAAATAATAATTATTATTAATAATCGAATAATATACTAAATATTAAATATTGTTAAATTATTAACGCTAAATATTTATTATTTAATATTTAAAAAAAATAAAGAAAGCCAAAGAAGTATAACTTCTTACGCGCGTTCATAAGTACACGCACCATTTTTTTTTATTAGTAGTACAAGTATCTCTGTATCTTCTATCTCAGTTAACACGGAGAGTGTTCAGAGGAATTGTTCGGATTATTGCAGCTGAGTTTCATCATCGGGCGTCGAGGCAGAATACAAATATCATCCGTATTACCACGACCTCCATCTTTCCATAAGTGAGCGTGTTTTAGGGCAGTTTTAGCCGCGCACCATGTGGACCAGCTGCCTGCTAAAATATTTCCGAACCAATTCGACTTAGGCTCCTTCAAGAAAAGAGCGTAACAATTCTTAAAAGGCCGGCAATGCACTTGCGAGCCCTCTGGCATTGACAGTTTCCATGGGAATCGCGTAACATCGGGTGAGCCTCCTGCCTATTTGCCCCCGGTACTGCAAAAAAGTAAACTGTATGAATAGTTTAATATTACGATTCTTGATTCCCTTATGGTTTCGAGAAACAAAAAGATAACTCAAATATTTTCCTGAAGTTGATCGAAGCAAAAATATCTTATAAATATGTATGACTATTAACCCTGGAACTTATTATTAGCCGAGGGCATATTTTCACTCACCCGATTTAATGTTTTCATCTTTATTCAAACAACCCATGAATAAAACAAAGATGTTTGTATAAAACAGCATTCATTAACATAAGTATTACAAAATATACTATTTTTCGGCGAAAACAATTTTTATTCGGTTTAAAACTACGACTAGCATCTGAAATTTTACTTTGAAATATAAGATTCATGTCCAAAAAACACTTTAAACTGATCTACGGATGCTGGGTTTTGGAAACCGTCGAAATATTCCTTACAAAATAAATACTCTTGGACGTGACATCAGATACTGATAGCCCTATCAGAAACAAGTGAGGGTTCCCACACTCCACATCAAGGATATAATTGATTGGCAAACAACATGTTTGCATTTGGATATTTCAATATAATGTTTACGTCCGTTATCTGTGGTAATAATCGAGAGAGCACGTTGAGAGTAATAGTGAGTTTTACATCTGTGAAAAGAGCTACGTTATTTTTTAACATAACTTTACTGTTAGATGCGAATTTATTACACTATTTAGTTACACTACACACTAAAAACAAGTATTACACACATTTACATATTCACTCATACTTAATGTCTTATAAGACATAGTTGTAACACTAAAATTTACTTAAAAAAAAAACTGTTTTAAATATGTACCTTGTACCACGGAATAATTGTTTTCTAGTTACCCACAACACAGGGACTCCCTAGTGAATGAGCGATATAATTGAATTTGGTCACAACCCTTTTGTCATAAATAAAGTTTTTATTATTATTATTTAAAAACTAAAGTGGTCGCGGAGCATTTGCGTTGTGGGATTGATTTATTTTAATAATTTTAAACTTGTGCTTCTTTAAGCATACGTTATTTAAGTAATTTCTTTTATAGTATTTATATCATTAAACAAGTGAAACAGAAAAGTCAGCGAGTCGGCAAGTTACGAGGCAGCGATGTAATGCTTGATAGAAGCCCTTCCGAACCATATACGACCCCTGCCTAAGCAAATTTTATTCCGACTTAAATGTACTTGGGAACACGATACTGTAATATATGGGAGTGACAAATCCTATTGAAAACCTAATGACTTGTGGAAGTGAGTGCTTATGAAGAAATCCGAATAAATACACGTTTTGAATACATATATATATTATATTATATTATATTATATTATATTATATTATATTATATTATATTATATTATATTATATTATATTATATTATATTATATTATACTATATTATATTATATTATAACTTTTACCACTAAACATAAAATCCGGTTTAAAATACGTTTCATATCCTCTATGTAAATTCAGTATACCAATACATAACTTTGCAATTTAACTGTTGAATAAAATGTATTTAAATAATTGAAAAGCTCGCAAAATAAGAAGCAATATTAATTGATAAATATAATCTACCTAATATATAAAATTCTCGTGTCACAATGTTCGTTCCCATACTCCTCCGAAACGGCTCGACTGATTCTTATGAATTTTTTTATGCATATTCAGTAAGTCTGAGAATCGGCTACTATCTATCTTTCAAACCCCTAAGTGATAAGGGGTGTCCACCCCAAAAATATTTTTTATTTTTTAGATTTTTTTATGATAGGTGCAAAAATACATACAAACTCTAATTTTTACCCCTCTACGATTAACCCCTATTTTTTATTATTATAGATAGTTATTTTAATTGAACTAAAACAATGTTTCTTAGAAATAATATACATGGCAAAACAACGTTTGTCGGGTCAGCTATTGTTTTATATATTCTTTAAAAGAACATTAATTTTTTCGGATTAAAAACTTGTTAGAAAATTCGAAAAAGTCTAAAGCTGAACGTCTCCTACTCCTACCGAATTATTACAAATACTTTGTATCACATAAAACGTTTGATAGTTGAAATTGATTAAATTTTGATAAAATCCACCAATTTATTCATTCGAAATTTGATGGAGTAGTTGTTCAAACAAAAAGTTCGTATGCAAAGCCAACTGGCCGGAAATATTTGTGATACGTCGCAAATACAAAAAAGTTTGTAGAGACGCAGCTGTTGGTCAGTCATTTTGTATGGCAACCCAATGAAGTGAAAGGAATGATGGATGAGACCAGTATTACCGTTCTCACATACCATACAGTACTAAATATAAATATTATCAAATATATATTTTACCTCGTTTGAAGGTATCGACTAAATCTAAATTAATACGTATTTGTCGTATTTGTTTATCTACAGTCGAAAGTTTTAACCCCTGCAAGTGGTCGCTTGGACGCTGGTCTATCAAATTCGTTTAGCTAAAGAACTTTGAATCACAGATAAACAATTGAAAGTCGTAATTTTATAGGCCTTCTAAGATTCCCTTAAGAGAAACAATTGGTAGACCATGCGCCAGTGTGGCCACTATATAATAATAAAAAAATATAGAATATTAAAAGAAAATATTTTAACAATGACGATATAATCCGCAAACAAGTCATACTAACGAAAATAATATGCAACTAGGGCGCAATTTGATTGATATCTGCTTATATTTGTGTTGAATAAATGAATATTGGATATTGGGAACTTGTGCCAAATTGTATTCATTTGCTGATATTTTTAAAGTGGACCGTTTCATTGTAATCTAGTAGATCTGAAGTACCTTCGATGCAGTGCAATTACAACGACTAACCGTGCAAATGGTTCTATGAAACAATTGAAAAGGATTTCTGTTACATCGAATGAGATATCGAATACTAAACTTAAGGATTACGTAACATGAGTACATGTCATGCTGAATTGCCATTGACCTGTTTATCTCAACACAAAACAACACACGGGTTATCGTTCTTTGTTTTATTATTAAAGCTTTAAGTTGGAAGATGATTAAATGTTTGGACTACTGTTTTTACAGAAAAAATCTGCAGTGATAGCCAAGTAGCTTTAGCGTGTGACTCTCATCCCTGAGGTCGTAGATTCGATCCCGGCTGTGCACTAATAGACTTCGGTGCGCATTTAACATTCGCTCGAATGGTGAACTGGAAAATGGGCTTGCCTTAGACCCAAACATTCGACACGTGTGCCTTTAAGATTGAGAAATGATCATGAAGAAGAAACAGAAATCCGAGGCCCAGACCGAAATAGGTTGGCACTACAACCTTTAACTGATTAATTATTTTAATTATAAATTGAAATAAATTTCATCTGACTATTTATAATTACAATTCCGATTTTATTCTAGTAACATCAAAAGCTTTACAACTCTTATTGTTACGACTTTAATTAATGCGTAAAACTGTGTTAAGTGTATCTCGAAGCTCGATCATACCGTAAAATATCCTACTACGTAATCTACGTTTTCATATTTTAATTTGTTACAAATGTTGTAGGGCATTTTACTTTGAATATGTAAGCCTATTTATAGTTCAAAATTGCAACTTGAATAGGTGACCTTCACATGTTTAGATACTACGTATCTATGAAAAAAAATTAAGTAATAAAGCACTGCCTACCGAAGAAAATTGGGCAGCAAGGTCGTTTTACCGAATTTCAGTAAATTCTTCAAGGAAATACAGTTAATATCATGATTTGTTATGTATTCATAGTTAAATCTATTTTTAGTTACGTACTATTGCTAGTTTTTATTGAAAATAATGCGGAAACTGTTATCAGTGGGAATAAAAATAAAATCATCTTAAAAGGCCGGCGATGCACTCGCGAGCCCACTGGCATGTGGGTGTCCACTTATCATTGCACTATCACTATATCACTTAACTTTCGGTGAGCCTCCTGCCCGTTTGCCCACTGTTTTAAAAAAATACCGATTTCCATTTTTGTGTAACGACCCCGACATTTGCATTTTCTATAGTCTTTATTTTTTTTTATAAAAATACAATTTTAGTTTCGCACATTAGAATCGACTCCTAACGAACGAACTAACACGAAAAAGACGTGTACACCTTTTCCATAGACGATCAAACAATGATTTTTACGAACTCGTAACAAAGTTCGCTGTCCTTAAACAAAGTTAAACATTATATGTATATGAGGGTTTACGATATCTTACACGGGCAATCCTTGTTGGTTTAATTAACGTTTCCTCGGGTGTCACCATTAAGTCGGCGCAAGCGAAACAATGGAGCAATGAAGCTTTGTTTAAACAAGTCGGTTGTTTTGCTGCGGGGTATCACCTAGTCATGACTCAATTTCGCGATGTTAATTAGAATCACTCCGATACGGTGCCTTGTATTGCCTTTTGTTATCCTGTGTAATTCCATTGGCAATTACTGGCTGCGCAACGAGTTCCATTGACGCATCTGTAGGGGATGACAGCGGTTTTGTATCAGCGCAAAATTTGTCAATCCCGAAAACCCTTGATTGATGCATCCGCGGGATTTGTACATTTTAAAAATAATTGAATCGAGAGACAATGCTCACTCGTGAGTTTCATAGAATTGTTTTGTATTGTAATATTATTGTTGCATTTTATAAGAAATTGTATTGCATGTTTCTATCTAACATTTGTATCAAGCAAATTGTGCTTTTATTGATCTATATTAAGTCATTTATAAGATAGAGCTTCTTATAAGTTGTTGACAAATCTTTGAATATCAGTTTTTACATTTGTTTTCTAAATCCTAATACCTGACAATCTTTGACTTTTACGTTAAGCTCAAGAACGATAGGAGCAACCGAACGGAATTTATTTCCCACTGATAACAGTTTCCGAATTATTTTCTAACTAAATTCGAGGGAGCGAAAAGATAGCAAAGGGTACGAAAATATATCTTTATTGACCAAACTTTTAATACTTGCCATTTATAATATGATAACTATATTATACAAATATAAAATTTCTAAACATATAAAAAGACACAGGCTATGTCTTAATGGTTGCAGCTCCTTCCAAACGATTACAAAGAGTGGTGGAGAGTTTATTGTCAGTTCTTCTCTTCCGTTCTACGCCCTTGATTTTAGAACTGGCAGTTAATGTAAAATTAGAAGCATTTAATGTATATTTCTTTTTTGACGTTCATGAGTGTAATGTGTTACTTAAATGATTTTGACTTTTGACTTTTTTACTTTTATGAAATACTAGCTGACCCGGCGCACTTTGTTCCACCTTACAGTCTAATAATATCGTGTTAACTTTAGTTAGACTTAGGATTTCATTAAGGTTAACATTAATACAAATTCTTTTTGCAAATATAGAAATGTTTTATTGCGTGCCATTGCGAAAGAAGAATGGCAGTTTTACACATTAGGCCTCTTCTCTCGAGCGCCAATATTGCGTTACTGCATGTCAAAGCACTTTCTGATATACAACATTTTTTGATGAGGTAACTTCGATCAAGATCAAATCATGCATCTCCTCATTCTCCTCAAGATCGGAATTTCTTGAACTGACACGAATTCGACGTAAAAATGATGCGTAGTTTTGTCAACGGATGGCACCACATGCTGTTTGCATTCGTAAAATTAGTTAGTAGTTTAGTTAGAATTTCCAGCCGATCTCGAGTTATAAGTGTTGTAACAAACACGACTTTCTTTTATATATATAGATATAAGAAGAATTTATAAACTATATATTTACAAACTATAAATATTTGCGTAAACCGTTATTACTATTTATATAAATAAATATTAAAATCCCAAAATATTGCAATACCTCATAGAGAACGAAACAATATCAAAAAGATATCTTGCAGAAAGCCCTGTCAATATCTAAGAGCAACGCCTCTCCATGTATCACGAAAGCTTATCTCGTAAGCCCAGGGTGAATAGACGGATATTAAATAAAAGTAACCAGACAGAGCTTAACTGTTTGATTACGGGGGGGTCTTAACATAATAAGAGACTTTTTAGACGCATCCATCTTAGAGAGAGAATACGTACGTACGTACGTATTTACGTAAAAAAAATCTACTCATATTGCCGTTCCACAAATGAGCGTTATTTAAGGCAGTTTTTTCCGCGCACCACCACTATGTGTAACCAGCTGCCCACTGAAGTATTTCCGAACTAATTCTACTTTAGGTCCTTTAAGAAAAGAACGTACCAATTATTAAAAGGCCAGTTACGCACTCGCGAGCTCTCTGGTATTGAGAGTGACCATGGGCAGCGGTATCACTTAACATCAAATGTGTCCTCCACGGTTACCCTGTGTTTTGGTCTATTTTAGCTACTTTCACAGCATAATGTCTTACGGCATTTTACTGTGGGGTCGGGCTGCTGACATAGAATGCATTTTTATTTTGCAAAAGAGAGCGGTCAGAGCCATTTATAATCTACGTCGTTGCGAATCTCTCAGGGAACTATTTAAAAAGATTAATATTTTGACAGTACCTTGCCAATTCATTTATGAAAATATTATGTATGTAAGAAAGAATCTACATCTTTTTAGTAAAATAAATGAAAGACATAATTTTAGTACTAGAAATAAAGATAAAATAGCTCAACCATCTTTCAGATTAGCCAAAGTTCAAAATTCATTTATGGGGTACTGTGTGAAATGATACAATAAAATACCTTGTGACATTTTAAAACTAAATGAACGAAAATTTACATGTTTTATTAAAAGTACACTTTGTAAACAAGCATATTACAAATTAGATGATTATATTCAAGATAAGAATGCTTGGAAACATGCTGGTCCTGCTCCATAGGACAATCATAGAGCCTGGACAAAATCAAATTGGTTGCTGACTTTTTGCTGTAACATATTTTTGTTATTATTATTATAATTTTTTTTTTAAATTTATAAATGCTACAAATGTAATTTTTTTTTTTTTTGTATCTCACACACTGTTTTGTTGTGTTTTTTAATATTTTTATTACACTTTAATGTTAATATTCTACGGTTTCGATTTTTGTAAATATGTGAGGAACATGTATACTAACTTTTTTTAGTATAGTAGTTTATGCTAAGAGTACATTGTCTTCACATATTATTATTTAACAAATGTATGAAAATATTGTAAACCTATTTTAAAAGAGTAAGTGTGGAGTTTCTTGCCCATTCTTCTCCACACGAAACTACCTTTTGGAAGGGGCAACTAGAATCTTCTATATATATATATATTTTTTTTTTTTTTTGACGTTCAAAAGTGCAAATTTTAGATGGTCTAATTGAAATAAATGCTTTGACTTTGACTTTGACTTTTATAAAAAAAGGACCCCACAGTCGAGCATAATGTTAGCTTTGTGTATGACTCGGAAATGTCCGAATACCCCAATGATGAATAGGAGAGCCTGCTTCCTTCACAGTGCTGGAACTACAGTAATGTAAACCGTTTTCCAATGATTGATTACATTGATCCGTGACACCTATTAATAATTCTGACGCCTCGCTGTAATGACGACATTCATAGCAGTTTTTTGGATATTCCTAAACTTGCGTGATACGAACACGAATATAAATCTCGGTATCGCTATTGAAGTCCCATCAGACTAAGAATTATAAATTTAGTAAATTTATAAATTGTATGGCTTGAACATTGAGTCACTTATTTTAAAGTAATTTTTTATTTAAAACAATATAGGATTGCGATTTTTGGCACGCCCATAAAGAGAAATTATCGCAGCCCTTGGTGCGTGCATTGTAGTGCGTGTCGGCTAAAAAAAAAATTGGTGGCCATATCTCCCAAGTAAGACCTCGACCAAGAGTTGATTCCACAGTTCGCTAATTAGCTATTTAAAAAAAGGTTTGCCAACGGGCATTAGAATACTATCTTTCTAACAAAAAAAAAACTATTTGAACAACCTGTAGTAAGCAAACACTGCTTTACTGATGATGATGTGATTTAAAAAGCGACAAATATAAGTGATAACTTACTTAAAATTTTGGAAAAGATAGTTCCGCGAAACTCTGTGTAAATTATATCGACTTCAGGGAAAAATTTATTAGCTAAGACTAGCAGAATCAGAACCTAGTAGGTTCTACAACAGGGAATAACAAAAGATACAGAAAGCTTTAGAAAACCCGAATTTTACCGAAAAGTTATAGTTTAATTGTATGTACGATGTTCGTCTTAGGGTCTGTTTCACAATGTATGGATAAAATAACTATGCAACACATAAATTACTTGGAAGATAAATTGTGCTATTTGTCACTTCATAGGGTTCATAACTTTTGATGGACTTTATGTGACGAATAGCCCTATCTGACAGTCGTTAAACGCAAAAATAGTGTTTATACAACCAATAAGTAATAAATAGCTAATTTGGAACTTATGTAGAACTTATCCGTACATTGTGAAGCAGACCCTAAAATTATTTCAAATATCGAACACAGTGGTCTTAAAGAAATGTATTCAAAAGAAAAATTCTAAGTTTAACCAAAGAGCAATATCGCAACAAATATTTCATTTTGAATTACGTATACGGCATTGCATCGAATTCGGCTAGTTGCACATCAAATAAATTCACGTCGCCGTGAACATGAAATGCATAGAAGCAGCATACAAGTTATTTAACGTCAAAAACATGCGTGTCAATGAGGTCGCTTGCCATTCAATTTGTTTCAATACTAACTTAAGGCTTTACCTGCTCCTGAACAACCTCATAACTATGCCATTCGACGTCCTATTCACTGGCATTGCGTTTTAATTAAAAATCTAGTAGAATATAAAATCGACTGAAATAAAACTTCAAGACTTAATTAAAACTATTCTTGTGACACGAGATGTTTACTGTTTTGAAACAAAATAGCTTAGCATCGTTCAAGCTAATCTATCTCTTGTAACATAGAGATGAAGGTTCAATATGCAACTTTCATATAAAAATTATACCTCGTCTGTAAGATTTTCGTAGAAAATTTTGCCTATTGGTATTAACTTTATCAATACTCGTAGTTCAAAATTCATTATAATCACATAGCCATAACTTATTTTAATAAATCAGCTTAGAAGCTTTGGATAAAAGAATATGTATTTTAGAACAAAGTAATATAAGCAATAAAAATGCTATATTTAATGCCCAAAAATTACCAACATTCTAAAAATTATGGTCTGGAACGCAAATGACCTTCTTAAACACCAACAAGAGCTAAGAGTAGTTCTTGACCTTGAAGACATAAAGGTTTCAGAAGAAGGTTCTTCGGGACATTGCCAATGCAATATACCATGATATTAAAAATGAAAGAACTCACTAAACAACAAAACTAACAACTCTTAATACAACAGGAATAGGACAATTCACACCAATTGACCTACTCCTAGGCAACGGATATACATACATATTATAGATAGATAGACATATAAATACATATTTAAACACCCAAGACCTAAGCACAACACCAAATGCTCATCACATCGATGTTTGTCTCAGCCGGGGATCGAACCCGGGACCCATGGATTCGCAGTCAGGGGTAACCTAAACTAACCACTAGACTAATGAGCCGTCCGTAAGATTTTGTGATAAAAAACCTAGTGTAGAGAATATAAGTGCAAGTGCAGTATCGCGGACACACGAACATAGTGTCTAATCATTATAGACTGTTGATGAACATTACTTTCAAATCAAATTATTAGAAGTTGCTAAAACGTATTAATATATATTAATTGCAGATAATTAATCTCACGTGCTCGATTTCTGATTGTCTCGTCAAAACTCTTCCAATTTCCAGAAACTTCGACGGTTGGCCTTGACTAAGGGACCCTCATCGGCGAGAGGATTATCCAAACTGTGAGGACTCCTCCACATTCCCTAATACACTCGGTGATCACTCAACTAAAACTCATATAGGGATTACAACGGTAAGCTTAAGGTCTACTGATCGATTTTGAGGAGATGTAATATAGTAAACGAACTCCGAGCATTGTTCATTTATGCACTAAGTACTCTGTGGCAAAACTAAAGCTATATCAAGTCCCTATAACAGAGATTATACGAAAGATCCTAGTGCTCTGTAACAAACCCTAAAGTAAAAAAATCATTTAATCATATAGGTAACATAATGTACACTTATGACTCGTCAGTAAAGAAATACATATTAATGCTTCTAATTTTACATTTACTGCCAGTTCCAATCAAGGGCGTACAACGGAAGAAAAGAACTGGCAATAAACTCTCCGCCACTCTTTTTAATCGACATTTTTAATAAACATACGTGTCCATACTAAGACAGTTATAGGTAAAAAAATCGTCTTTCGACAATTTGTTTCCAACGCATCCTGAGTTTTTTTGGATATGTAACACGCAGAGACCCAGAAAGTTTAGACAAACTCTTCGTGACTGACAGAGTGGAACACCGGACTTCAAGGTCCCTTCTCGCTGCATTGATCAAGTAAAGGCCCTTACAAGTCTTACCATCCCAGGTGCAGAGGCTTGCCGAAGACAGGGTATAGTGGAGGAAATTAAGTGGCGCCACTAACACAAGCTACAGAAACGAATAGTACGAATAATGAAATGCGTTTGTTAGCATAGTCGGAAAATTACTAGGCTGAGCCTTTATTTGGGTTTCTTACCAGATAAGGGTCCGTTCTTGAACGACCTCACCAGCGATCATATTAATAAAAAAATTGGTGTGAAATCCTGCCTTCGATATCCAGCGATTGGTAGGTACGAGATAACTTCTCGCCACACACTCACTTACCTTAAAAATTATCAATGACCCTGCAAAGTATTTCCGTATTAAACCGTCAAGTTTAGACTAAAACTTTATAATTACTGTTTTCTATAACTTATATTAGGCTTTTAAGATTTAAAAAATGTGACATAATCCCCGAAAGAAAGCTTTTGTCTTGAGGTTTATCTTTTAACTTATATTAAAGGTATAATTTAACGACCCCGGCTGTAAAGTGAGAGTGTCACTTTTACTGTGACGAAATATTCGAGGGAATAAAATGGAGAACAGAGGCTGACAGACGCTTTTAACATCCTCACTCCGCGTTTAATACTTGTTTTATTATCGCTGTGTGGATTTTTTTGAATATTTAGGCTGAGTGGCGCCGTACGCTGAAATATTTTAAGAATATTGTATTAAGGATTAAGTACATAATGAAATTATTTGAATATTTCTGAAACGACATCAATTAATATTTGAGGGAAGGAGAGAAAGTTAAACAAAAGACGATTCGCGTTTCATTGTTTTTTATTGCATTTCGACCAATAAAATAACATAATAAAATATCTTTATTGCAACAAAACTAGAGAAATTAGTTGTCGACGCTTCCCAAACAGTAATATATTTTTTAAACTTAATAAGTTACCAGTATATGTCACTCCAAGGCGGTAACTATTTACATAAAATCAATGGATACTTGTGTTGAGAAACACATTAACCTCGTAATAACTCACAATACATACATTTACTAAAGATCTCAAAGAATATCTTGTCAACCTGTCCTATTCTGATACAGAAAATATTCTTATTGTGCAAAAAAAGTTTAAACATAAATGTTATGTAGAAATCATAAAGGTAAATACAGTGTACAAGTTAAAAGGAAGAGATTGTCCGCCCACAACACAGGGAATCCTATTGTGGGATGCACTGTGTACTTTACTTCACCTAAATATCCTGTATATTGTGTATAATAAAGTTTTTATTTCTTTCTAATAACATATTTTTTGTTCCTCCCTCTTAAATAATTTTTATCACGTTTTACATTACTTTTAATGTATGTTGGTTAAAATTTATCCTACTTCTCCAGTGTTATAACGAAAACGTCCGAGAAGCAATTATTTCCGCGTTTTCCATTCCTAAAACGCAGTAATGTGCTTAAGTCTGCGGCCACTCAGATAAGTGATAACAAATTGCGTCTTGCCACCTTCATCGCACTTACGAAGTAGGTCGGTTTATTTATTAAGGCATGGCTACTTTCACATTTTTAAACCTTAAACCCCGATGAGCAATGGTATATATGGATGTTTATAGTTATAACGTATTTTTTAACGATATACATTATTTTGCAAAGACATTGTTTGAGATAAGGAAACCACGCGACACGCTATCGCTGTTTTAATATCTAAAACACCGGTCGTAATTAATACGAGTCGTCGATTCTTCACCAACTACGACTCGTATGAAATACGTAAGTAAACGAATTTTCCGCAATTCCAACCCAAAGTATTAATATCAAATGCGTGACCAACTTAGCCAATGGTGGCTCTACCCTTACTACGTAATTGTTCGTAACCCTTCTATGAAGTGAAAGATAGATTTATAGTAAAAGTTTAGACACTTGTTTAAACAGTCATTAAGGCATGCTAATTAATTTTAGTTTACCTTCTCTTTTTGTAACAGCGACTTACCTGTAATGAAAAATTATGTAATTAATTTATTTCGCAATTTTATAAATGCATGTAACAATATCTCTAATATATAAAATTCTCGTGTCACAATGTTCGTTCCCATACTCCTCCGAAACAGCTCGACCGATTCTTATGAATTTTTTTATGCATTCTCAGTCTGAGAATCGTCTACTATTTATCTTTCAAACCCCTAAATATTAAGGGTGGTGCGGTAAATTTTTATTTTTTCAATATTTTTTTTTGTTTTTGTTTTATTATGATACAACGTACAAAAATACATACAACCCTTAATTTTCACCCCCCTTTTTTTTATTTGTTAAATAACAACATAAGACTTGAACTCTGAGGTTTATATAGAGAAAAATTCACAGAAAAACCTAAAAAGTTTTCATTCCAGAAAACCGAACAGTCTCTGGGGTAGAGCATAGCAAAATTTTGGTATGTACTAAAAAGGTAGGCTAAGTAAAATCACATTAAGTAGAAACGAAGTTCGCGGGGGCAGCTAGTAATATGTAAATATATATTTTACTGACTTTTTTGACTTCCTAGTTAGTTTGCACACTCAGTTCAATTCCATTTGTAAAATGGAAAAGAGATCCTGGGTTATATTCTTACGACACGACAATTATTCTGACTGACATACGGACTTACTAGAAACCACAATTAGTTAAATATCTTTGCGTATAGTGCAATGGAAAAACATACGCTTAATTATGTTTGTTTAATGTTCCCTCAACAATTAATCTTAATAAAGATAAAATAAAAAGCCTACCCAAAAGTTATTTTAACTTTTGTTATTAAAAACTCGGGTTTAAACAAATGAATAAAGTGATAAAAGTCTTGTCGTATATTAGTCCCGGATGACCCCAAGCTCATTCGACAACTTTGGCCCATAAAAGTAGAAGAGCATTACGAAAGGTATTAACCAACCATCTGACCTTTAAAGAGGGCCTATTCTAATCAGTTCCCCTATATATTGTAAATTACACGAACTTTGCTAATAACACTGCATATTTGTCAATTTTGACGTTAACCGCAGTTATCGAAATTCCAATTTTGTTAATAATGATGACCCAGTTACATCATCGGCGTACTTACGAACTCTAAACTACAAAAATCATAAATAATTTTTATACCCCATAATAATTTTTTGCCACTACAACTATGATTTACCTGAAATTCACTCTAATTATTCCTTATTGTAGTGTATTTATGTTGTATGGTTTTGATTATTTGTCAATAAGACATCATGTATTCTATCTAGCTAATTTAAGTAATTTAAATCTTACCTACTTTACTTCAAAGATTATTAATAACAAGAAAGTGTCCAAAAACAATACTTCGTCTTTATTTAGAGAAAAACACTCTGTTCTTGTGTTTTATTTTTCCACTTACCACTGTGTAGAAATTAATAATATCTTAAATAAAACTCGTAATAGTTCGTATAAGCAAAGTTTCAACGACGAAAAAGGGAAACATTTTTTTTATGAAGCAAAGCAAAATGTCGCATACTTCTTGTACGCTATTATAGAACTAATACATCAATAATATTAATCAATCATAACTTCTAATTGAATAAGTTAATATTAATCGCCGAATAGAATGTGTATAACTTCCGTAATCGAATTGGATATGTTTTGTGTCCGTTAGTGGTAATAAAAACGAACACATTTTTTGTGTTCTAGTCGAGACAAAATAATGCCTCGATGAAGGCTACGGAATTGACGCTGATAAAACCGTAGGACACAATAAGTAATCATCAATCCATCCAGTCGTGTATTTGCTTCAATATTCTTGTAAGAACAATCCCATTCCAAATCGTTTTGTGAAGTGTTGAAACCGCTGTGGTTTGCGTCGAGTTTGCCGCAACTTATTATTATCTAATTTTATTGCACTTTACAGGGCAATAACCTCGTAAATATTTGTTAAATATGCGTACAAATTCCGAAGGCTATTGCAGCAGTCAGACAGTAACAGCATTATTTTTATCTATGAAGAGAATTATTACGTGGGGAGCGTTTTACTGGTGTAAGCAAAGCAAAAGCTATCTCTTATTTACAAATGTAGTAGGCCTTTTTTGTCCCTATCACACTTGAGTCACCTCACATTTAGAAGTGAAAAAACATTATTTAACGTTAACGAATATAACCAGAATAACAAGACATTGTAATAAACTGTCTAATGCATACAAAGAATTAGAAAGCATTATGTAACATTCGTTTACGTAAACTAGAATTTAAATTACAGTGAAATTGGATTGAATTTATACACGAAAGAAATTCAAACGAGACACGTAATTTACATAAAATAGAAATAAACAACCGACTAGGAACTAAACAGGTCCCTTGAAGGGAAAGTAGTCGAGAGTGAAAGACAAAAATGCGGCCCTACAACTGACATACTAGTTAGACGACAAACACAGGCATATCCGAGTTTATTAGGCCCATATGTAACATGTATATGAACAACTTTCTTTATGAAAATATAGTGATCAAGAGATATTCAAGTATGTAGTTTATGTCAAGTTTCGCTAGACATAAACTTTGATTATCAAACTCAAACTCGAACTTTTTTCATATACGTAACCAAGGACAATTATGAACGTCAACAAAAAGATGTTAAATTGATTCTAAATTTAAATTTACTACAATTCGCAAGTCAAATGGTCTAAGATCCCGCTATACAACGACCTTCACCGAGATGCTTATTTAATTAAACTTATTTTATATATAATTTAATATGCCAATAAATATAATCCATATGGGTTGCCTAGCAAATTTCAGTCCAGAGTATGTTTAATTAATTTAAAAAAAAAATATTTTTTTAAACATTTCACCGGTATGATTATTAGATAAATTCTATACCAATCGAAAGTATGAAGCCCATAGAATATGCAAACGTTAGGTTGTTTTGAATCAATTAATTATTTATGTGTGTATTTTTTATGTGATACTAAAGTATATATACATCTTTAGTATAAAAGAAGGTTGTAGTGATAAATATATAATACTACCCTGATTAAAAATATTGATTGAAAAAAGTTCAAAAAATTTACTACATGCAAATTATAAAAAAAAAATTTTTTTTTTAAATATTAATTAAACATACTCTGGACTGAAATTTGCTAGGCAACCCATATGGATTATATTTATTAACATATTAAATTAAATATAAAATAAGTTTCATTAAATAAGCATCTCGGTGAAGGTCGTTGTATAGCGGGATCTTATACTAAAAGGGGTAGAGCGTGCAAGAACTAACAACAAACTCGCCGCCACTCTTTTTAATCGCCAAGTTTTGAGACATACAAAATGTTTGTAAGGCATAAATATTTGAACCAATCAATCCCAAGGATAAGGATCATTTAGATGATCGTCAAATTAATAAACAGCTTTATTGATTAATTTACATTTAACGAGGGTTTTGAATTTATTCAGTGATAATTCTCTAATTTTCGGAGTATGTAAAAACGAATACAGCTTGTAAATTGTATATGTATATAAGAAGTGGTTTATCTTCTGGAGCCTGTTAGGTCGTACGTTTAGCTTTGTTCTGTTTCGAGTCTGTTTCTGGTGAAAGTCACGTATTATGCTGGTTAAGTTGGCATTTATAGAAATAGTGAAGGAGTAGGATACTCGCTAGTAATCTTTAAGTGACGCATGGGGCAGATAATAAGTATAATTTATTACTTTTTAACGTCAAACCTTGTCTAAAGCAAGGAACTAAGTTTAAAATATTAGTTGAAAGTAAAAAGTATACAGCTCAAACAAAAAGTGCATTAAATTAACCTTAGCCGTGAACACGTATGAAAACGGCAAAAGTCAATGAAAGGGAAACAAGCGGATATGATGCAGTAAAGAGCACTTGACTAACAGGAATATTAACACAAGATGAGTCGAAATGCCCTGAAAGCTTTCACCCAAAGTAGGCCGAGCTAATGTTGTGTCCATTATGAACTCACCGTCCGAAGAGGGCAAAAATATAAATTAAAACCACTGCGCGATTCTACCATTTTGTTCTGAAAAAATTCGGTAAAGAATCCGCCGCTTTTCAGCAATTTTTCGTCCATGAATGAGTGCCCGTGGATATTTCATTTTCATCCTATTTAGAGGGAAAGTTGGTTGTTTAACTCTTTGAACAAAATTCAAGTGCACCGCCGTTTGTACAGAGCTCGATGTGAATTAAATATAAAATGAATTAGTAATCGTTCCCATTGTAAATTTATTAATTTACTTATGTTTTTCTTGTTTATTTGTATAACAGTATTTCAAGTGTAGTGTTGGCCTAGTAGCTTCAGCGTGCGACTCTAATCGTAGTTTCGTTCCCCGCCTGTGCACCAATGGAACTTTCTTTCTATGTGCGCATTTAACATTTGCTCGAACGGTGAAGGAAATCATCGTGAGGAAACCGACATGTTTTAGACCTAAAAAGTCGACGGCGTGTGTCAGGCACTGGAGGCTGATCACCTATTTGCCTATTTGATTTAAAAATAAGCGCTTAATAAAAGTATTTTTTTATTTAAGAGTATTTCAAGTAACGATAAAATTCCAAATTGAATGGATAACCAAATCTTCCAATTGGCCACCTTTCTATTGGCCTACATTTTCTACACTCCAGCACAATTTTCTTCATCACAGGGATCAAGGAGAGTAAATGAAATGAGAGTAATCATTTTATCCGTTTATTCTTCTCGGCCGACGCTCCCTAAAATAAAGCATTAAAAGACTGCTACGGATTATCACACAATTTATTCAGGTGCTTAATTTGAGCGGCTATCCCACTTTGAGACCAATTTATATTTTTATTTCACTCAAGTAAAGATCCCCGAAGATTTACTTTAATTTTTCATCAGCGAAATCTTTCTTAACAAAGGGTATCCATTTAAATACGCCATAATTAACAGCTACATTACCTTTGAGTAATGGTTCTGTATCACCTCAATTTCAATTCGAAGATTGTATAGTTTGTAACTTAGTTGTCGAAGCAGACGGATTGGGTAGAACTATCATTCGCAAACTTTGAACAATTATATGATGGAGCAAATGGGTATTAGATTGAAGGCACACATTTCGTTACAGCCATTAAAACTAGTCTGCGTGGTGGTGTATAGTGGCAGGCTCGGGAGCCGAGCGTACTTCGATTGCACTCAACCGAATAGCAGGCAGTCCAATCGAAACTTTTGATTAAAATCAAGCAAACCAAGAGCTGTGTGATTTCGACTGGATGTAGATATCTTTATTTGAGCAGTGTGTTATTCTCATATCGGGTTATTCGATTGAATTTCAATATTTGCCCAATCGATTACATCTCACCTGCCCCGACGGAAATATTAACCAATTTATCATCGTCAAATGAATGCGGTAAAATGACACATATTTTTTATTTATTAACACTTCGTTGCAAGTATACATAAATACAGTACAATTAAAATAATTAAATAGAAAGGAGGGCAACTGGCGGCCTTATCGCTTTTTAGCTTCTTTTCCAGGTGAGTTTTTTAAAGTGAAACTTTTATTCAATCGTCTCAAACTTTTTCGTCTGTGTGTCGCATGTCGCGTGACGGTCGGCCGTGGAGTAGGGATAAAGTGAAAGGCGCTCGTCATAGCAGCCAAGGCCAATATGGCGGTGCCCTTAGTTCGCAGCAGCTGACCGTGTAGTGTATAGACTATTATTAAATGTGTATATAATCTAAATAATTGTTAAGTATTATGTATGTCGTACTCTCTAAGACACAGTTCAATAAAAATCTACTTTAGTCTACTTTTATTATTTCCCATTATTATTCCAATTTTCCAAGTATAAAATTAAGATTGATAAAGCGATGTTTATACTCTTAATGGAATACTATTCCCAATAAATTAAGTTAAATATCTATAATGTGAAAAAAAAATTCACTTTTACCGTGGGTTCATAAAACCACACAATCCTTTTCTTTTTTTTTAGATAAGTTGAGGGCAAGAACTGCAAAACTAGTTACTTACTTAGACAGAACGAATGGAACAAAGCAAGCAATTAAAACATATGTATCAGTGAATAATACATACGTAAAAAGACAAACCATGGTATAAAGATTCAAAGCATTTTAAAGTTACATAATTATCTCATGACGCCCCAGAGTTAAATGTTTTATTAATATTCATTGCTCATCGAGAAAAGCGTAGAGCTCTAATTACAATCCTGCGAGGTGTTAGGGGTCGGACGTCAAAACGGGTACAAAAATCATTTAAATATACAGCGGAAACCTTTGAAGCGTGCGGTGCCTTTAGGAATTAATCCGATTAAAATGAGGGTTAGGGAACATAGGGCGCCCAACGAGTGCCGGAATGGATTGAATAGGTATTTACTATTTACTAAAGCAAACTATGAACGCAATCTATTCGATTCGCGTGTAATTGGTACTTTTAAGATTCATACTAAATTACAACTGTGTTGTATGAATAGTAAAAGAAGAAAATATTGAAATTGATTTAGTTTACTAATTTATTAAGGTTTATTCTTTCATAATAACGCAGCTAAACAAAGGGCCTAGCATCAGGATGTTCCTAAGTTCCTGGAAGAGCTTATTTAAATAGATTTGTCGTATTACATTGTAGTTAAGGGACAAGATCAATGAGACCAAATTTTCTATGACTATTACCGAGCGCTCGGAAAATATTGTCCGAAATATATTCTTGGATTGATGCCATTATGTTCCCATTGATGCCCCATTGATGCCATTATGTTCGTCTAAATATCAGTCAGGATAAATAGCTGTATAATCCCGTGTTAGTGCTATGATCCCGATGGACTGCGATGCCCGTGACGCGGAAATTCCATTAACCGCCGCGATTTACTGCTATCAGACAATTTTAGAGTAGAATTTACCCACTAATTAGCTGATGTACCTCACGTAATTGGAAGTTCTGTCAGTTTGTACTACGTTCATTTCAAATGGTTCCTAAACGGAATATGTTATCGAACAAGCTTATACTTGCATTGATATTTAGGAAACTACTGTAAATTAATCGATGTTCAATTCATTATTAGTTCTACTACATTCAAAAGAGTATACCAATTCTAAAAAGCCGGCAACGTACTTCCAGGCCTTTGGCAATGTGTCTATCACACATTACATTTTTAATTATTACGTTACATTACTAAAAATCAAGATTTAATAAGTCGGCTTTTATGATATACACTTTAATATCGTTTTTCTAAAGAGCTTCTGAAATTGTATAGGCTCATTTTTAATTGGGTAGTGCTTTATTACAGTAACTAAAGTTTCTTACCGGCTATTCTCGGTAGAACTCATTAAAGCCGGTGGTAACTTAGGAAATGTCTATTTTTAATAGTACGTTATAAACAGTTTAACGTTAAAAGCCTTGCGATTCTGTAACTCACTTTTCGAACTCACACAGCGGTTTTCGCATCAGCGGTCGCTCTCAAATCAGTCGTGAAACAGTCATTTTATGATTTGGCATTCTGATAAACAATAAACTACAAGCTCCCACCTTTTCAAAAAGTGAGTTACAGAATCGCAGGGCAGACATAAAAAAATGTGTTATGTAACTTTAAAAAAAATTGTAATCGCTGTTTTATGTAATAAGTCTGCTATTGTACTTTATTATTGTAATACACAATTAATTAATAAGCGTAATGTATTATTGTATTAGTATGTTTTCTCATGTAAGTGAACGTGGTAATGTTTTTAATGAAAAATAAATATATTTAAAGTAAAAGCTATAAGCCGATAAGACTACTGCTATTGATACAAGAAACCACAGTTGATTTCACATGTAAAGACGCTTTTGAAGAAGTCCTAAACTGTGTAAACAGTTGTTTTGTCTTAAACCACAATTGGTGCGGCTTGTGAAGCGGCTGAAAAAGCTAAAGCATGCAAATACAGGGGTCTAGGTTCCGAATATGATTTTGTCACATTCGGTGTCGAGACCCTTGGTCCGTGGGGTCCTAGCGCTATAAGGCTTTTTAAGGAAGTAGCAAAAAGGTCAACCGATATCACAGGAGACCGAAGAGCTGGCAGCTACCTCGGACAAAGATTTAGTCTAGATATTCAATGGGGGAACGCTGCCAGTATCTTCGGAACCTTGCCGAAAAGGACTCCTTTTAATAATATATTTTAGTTATTATATTTTAAGGTTAGTAATTGTATTTCTGTTATTTGTAATATATTTATTTTATTGTTTAACCGAAATGAATGTAATACAATATTTTATTCTCGCCGCAATTAGAAATCAATTATCTAAACGTCAAATCGTCTGTGTCCCAGAATCGAAGTCGTTTAATTTGACCGTAACCGTTATCGTTCATAGATTGTAATCGTCCACATACAAAAACAAGCGGAACGATTACCCATAAAATGAAGTTTATACTTTCACAATATCTTTCTATACATACATAAAATATAGTGGCGCTACAACCTTTTTAGCCTCAGACCGAGATAGGCCTCAGATTTCTGTTTCTATTCCATGATCATTTGTCAATCTAATAAGCCGGTAGGTGATCAGCCTCCTGTGCATGACACACGCCGTCGACTTTTTTAAGTCTAAGGCAAGACGGTTTCCTAACGATGTTTTCCTTCACCGTTTGAGCAAATGTTAAATGTTGTTGTACTAAAAAGGTAGGCTAAATAAATCACATTAAGGAGAAACGAAGTTCGCGTTGGCAGCTAGTTTTCTATATAAATGCATACCAATAGTGCTACAACCTTTTAGGTCGAAGCCTCAGATTTCTGTTCCGTGGTCATAATATGCAAGTAGGTGATCAACCTTCAGTGCTTGCTTAGCTAATTTATTATCAAGTTTTTATTATTTTTCCTTTAATTATGCTGGAAAATAAGGTAAACGTATCAAATTTTTAATATTGAATGAAAGTGAGTAATTTAAATCTACACACTCACCTAACATTCCTAATATGATACATTTTTGAAGTTATACTTCTTTAGGCGCGTTATGAAAAATTGATGAGAGTGAAATTTTACGATGCTGACACAAAATTATCAGTATGAAGTTGCCCACGGCATTGGACATAATTTAAAAACAACATTCGAATAATACTAGAATTTATGTTACACGTAATGTAAGAGAATAATAATAAATATTTATTTATTTAATTTTTCAAATGTAAACTGAACTTTATTGACTATAAAGATTAAAGACTCCTTTTCCAGTCTTTGATTATTTTATCGTAATTAATTATTTGCATGCAATCAAAAACTATTTTTAATAATGCCAAAGAAGTATAACTTCTTACGCGCGTACACAAGTACACGCAACCTTTTTTTTATTGTGGTCAATATTTGTTTCTGTTTTCACGAGGCGGTATTATTGTTTTGCAGTCAGTCTTTGGATATTTTAGGCATAATTAACCAATTTATAATCTCACCTTGCATGAACAGCAATTTCACGTCATGGTTAAGATTATTCAGTCGTGATTGTGAGCATAAAGCATACACAAGACTATGGCCGTGAACCAAACAAGACAAGAACGTGATTCTAAAATAAATGTTTGCATTACAAAGTATTTTTTGTAAGATGATTGCAGTTGTTTTTATAGGATTAGTACTTTATAGTACGAAAGAAAAAATAAATAAAATTAGGCCTTCATGTAAAACTTAGATTATAAATGCTATAACGTTATAAATGTTCCAACTCCTGAATTTTGTATGTTTTATTCCAACATTTCTTAACATAGATTTTTTTCTAAAAAAATTATTGGTTGTTTGTAAAGTAGGTTTACGATCGAGATGTTTACGTGATAACGTCTTATTGGTGATATAAGTTTTTGGGAAGTAAGGAATTAATGAAGATAACAATTTTTTCAAATTTTAAATTACATCTATCGTTTTATTCACACTTTTGATGATAAATTTCGGGTGTAAAATGACAAGTTTACTTATTCGACTATGATATACATTTTTCTTCATACATACATTCATACAAATCTCCATTCGTTTGTATGCCGCTAGAGTGAGAGAGACGGGAGATCGGTCCGTCTCTCTCTCGTTATACCTGCGATCGCGCTCGTGAGGTTTTGGTGTGACACAAGTTTCTGAACATGTCACCCGACTAAAACGATTTTAAAGACGTTATCACGTCAAAAATTATCCTAATTTTAGCCTACCGTGCCTGACACATCCCGTCAACTTTATTGCTTCTACGTTATGCCGGTTCCCTAAAAATGTTATCAAAGAAAATTCATTGCTGCATAGCCGGGGTTGGAACCTACATCCTCAGGGATGAGGGTAGCATGCTTAAGCCACTAGGGAACTAAAACTGTTATTTCTTTGTGTTCTGTAAAAAATAAAATATGAAAAAATATCACTTTACGACTCATTGGTCTAGTGGTTAGTACCCCTGACTGCGAATCCATGGGTCCCGGGTTCGATCCCAGGCTGAGACGAACATCGATGTGATGAGCATTTGGTGTCGTGCTTAAGTCTTGGGTGTTTAAATATGTATTTATATGTCTATATATCTATAATGTGTATGTATATCCGTTGCCTAGTACCCATAACACAAGCTTCACCAGCTTATCATGGGACTCGGTCAATTGGTGTGAATTGTCTTTAAAAAAAAAAAAACATTAACATTATCATTCGTAACTGTCACTTATGCAGCATGTACAGGAACTGATGTCGCAAACATATTATCGTGGTGGTCGATGGTCCCAGAAAAAGCCAAGCAATCTGGTTCGACTTTTCCCGATTTTATTATATGGGTTTCATAGACACCAACAATTTAATGTTATTTATTAATTTCATATAGTTGAAGATTATGCGCATAAAACAAGTTGTGACGCGCTTTTATCCAGCTTATAAAGTGTATGTACGAGTACTTAGGCCCCCCACAGATGAAACTGCGATGTATAAACAAGAAACAACCATAAACGCATGACGTTACTGGATCGTATTTACCAATGACAGATTAAATGCACCCGACTACACGTATGAAATTTTAGTACAGTATAAACAATATTTAACGGTTTCAAGCACTATAGACTTATTGTAAGCGCAGTGTTGGCCCAGCTTCAGCGTGCGACTCTCATCCCTGATATCGTAAGTTCGATCCCCAGCTGTGCACCAATCGATTATATTTCTATGTGCGCATGTAAATTCGCTCCAACGGTGAAGGAAAACATCGTGAGGAAACCGGCTTGCCTTAGACCCAAAAAGTCGACGGAGTGTGTCAGGCACAGGAGGCTGATCACCTACTTGCCAATTAGATTGACAAATGATCATGAAACAGATACAGAAATCTGAGGCCCAGATCTAAAAAGGTTGTAGCGCCACTGATTTAATTTTAATAGACTTATTGCGACTTCCAAAATGGTGCTCAATTACAACACATATTATAAGTACAATTTAATTAAAATACTACTAGATGATATCGGATATAGGATATCGTATGAAAATAAATTAGCAATTATAAATTGCGTACCACGGCCATGAGTTACGCCATGACCTCTACCACCACCTTCAGTTAACTTTGGGTAAGATCTAGCGAAGGCGTTTTACGGTTAATGGATAGGTATTTCGACAGCGTGAGCTTAATGGAGATGGGCAGGGATGAGCAAGACTGTCTGACGATCGAGACATAAGGACCCGGTGGGGAGGCCCTATTGGAAAACGAAACAGAGGAAGACCGCTCACGAGATGGGCGGGTGACATTATTGAGCGGCCTGCTCGAGCTGCATGCAACTCACCCAAGACCGTGATACCTGGAGGTCCTTGGAGGAGGCTTTCACTTGCGCAAGGGTAAGTAATTATGAAATAGATTAATAAAAAATTGTAAAAAAATTTATTGCAATGTGTAATTTATTTTCATAAAAAAATAAAATATGATTAAGTATATTTTTATTATTATTGCGACTGCGTAAGAGTTGCTGCATCTGGCAATATCTTAGATAACAAGCAAGACTTAAACAGATTCGTATTAAGTATCAAATTTGGCAACTAATTACAAATATTAACTTGAACAATCCTTTGTTATCGAGAACTCACAATAGTATTAACCTATACGGTATAATAATTTGAATATTTCCTTTCCCATTACCAACATGAAAGCAACACATTCCCAAAATTAATTAGCCAATATATGGACAATAACTGAACATATGAAGCGTTTAATACAATAACTGAATAGATAATTCACTCAATGTATAATCAAAATCACCGTCTAACCAAATGGAAATAAGCAGTCAGTTGCAAAGGGGTTCACTATTAGTATACTAATCAAGCAAACATTTTAATTCTAGTAGCCTCTGAAACTAGGACTTAAGAGGCTGGGAAGTATTTGATTTATAGGCAACGTTTCACACGTTTCAAGGACAAGATACATAAGAAAATATGTTGTAGTTAGTGTGAATATACATCTGTGAAAATATCATGAAAACTTACGGCGCAGCGCTAACCAGATCCACGCAACTTCCTCACAAACGAGTAGCCCGCATTATCGCATCCCACAACTCACGAGGGGACTCTTTGTATTGAAGAAGTAGCATAGGTCCGCTAAGCATCCGCGAATATGTACTAATTACATATTTATGTTAGAATAAAGAAAATAATAAAAAATAACACAGCAAGGTGTCTAAAACGACTCGGCTAAATGACTTCATGGAGTTGCTAAAAATATTAAACCTAGTCGTGTTTCAAAGAAAAATCGTAATGTTAAAGTAGGGGATTATTAAAAACACGTTATGCAACATTAGAAAAACTGTCACAAAAGGTTGGATCTCATGTGTCAGAGACATAATCTATATTCCATATATATCATTCTGACACTAGAATCATCGAATTATCTATTGTCTGTTCTATATCTAATCTCTTTGTTAGTTTTTGAGATTATTAGAATTTATTGGTTCAGAAAATCAAGGAACAATGATCCGCGAAAGCTTATTAAAGTTGAATATCCATCAAAAAGCTTAGATACTAAAAATTCTAGGTCAAATAAAGCTAAAAAATATTAATTACCCTACATTTACTTTTGTATCCCCTCTTTATTATTACATTTTGTATCATAACAAAACTCTATTGAATATTCAACATCCCTTTCATCAACCCACTTTACGATACTCAGTTTTACAAAATGTATTCACATTGTAGCAAAGTATACTTAAAAATAGTAAAACATTTTCCAAACTTGAATTCTTAATTAAACCTCGATTTTAATTTGATTATAATTGGATTCGAATATCATCGATTCTTTATTCGGTTCTACGTGTGTCTGGCTAACTGTATTTGGGCAAATTCCATCACGTAGTATAACGGTCCCATGCTGTCTCTGCAGAATACCTCTTATTACACCTTTGAATACAGTCATCTAGATTCGTACTATAATTACTTGTCAAAAGTGACAATCACAAGCAGAAGGCGAGACACAGATAAAAACTTAATAACATGTATATTCAAATTCAAATTATGTAGTCACAACTTATCTTATTTATAAGTGATATATATATATATTTATAACTTTTAGAGTCTGGCTAATGAAAGAAGATAATTTTATAATTTGAAAACTTTCGGATGGCAACACAGAATGTCATTGAATTTCTTATATTAGTATGATCTGTTATTATTTCTATCATTATTATTTCTATTATATATTTTTTCCGAATAGTTAACAGGTATATGTAATAGCAATAATATGTAATATATGTAATAACCTTAAATTTGTTTTATTGATTTTTTGGATTCTGATTTTGATTATTTCGAATAAAGTTGTGTTTTATAATAAATATAGTTTTAGTTTGCCATGCAATGCTAGTCATTTTAAGTATCAATAGTAAAAGACTAAACACGTATAGTATTTAATTTTATAGAAATACAGTTACTATTAATGTAAAAAATAATAAAATGAATTCAAGTAAGTTTAATTCCAGAAAATATATCAAACTTTTAGGGATACCATACTAAATTTTTTTGAATATGCCGCGCTTTTCTCGCGTTATCTTCTTTCATTATCCATACACTATTAGAATGTATATACATTAAACGAAAAACAGGTCACTATTACTTGTGTATTATTAGTCTGTGGACTATTTCATTAATAGCTGTGGTTAATAGCTTCAGGCCTTCAGGCAGTCAAGCCGCAAAATGTTCTTAAAGAAAACCAATATACTACGTTAGAATACAAGAACTAGACAGCCAGAAATACGAGTTACAGCCTTGCGATTCTGTAACTCACTTTTCAAACTCGCACAGCGGTTTTTGCAGCGGCTGTCGCGTTCAAATCAATCGTAAAGCAGTCATTTTACGAAATTTTCATTAATCGTTCAAGGCAAGGCAAGGCAAGGCAGTTCTACTCGGTAAAATTAATATATACGTATGTTATTTAAAAAGGTCAGTATTATTTCAATTGCAGTCGTCATGTTCCATCAGATGACGATACAGATATCTTTGACAAGATATGTATACCGTTATGTGACTAGAGGCACAATGCAGATCATCTGTGATTGTAGATTATGATCTTAGCATGTGTTGAAGTATAAAATACCTAAAGCCATACTCATAAACATAGTTAACTAGCACACAGTAGCTATGTAGTTCTCGACGTTTAAAAAAATTGTATTGAATTGAATTTTTTTATCGATTAATAATTAAAAGCACACTTTTGTCTATGTTAAATTATGTTTAAGCTATAATGTCAAGTAACGAATACTTTAGTTTAAAAGGTAATACACAAGTTTATTTTATTTAAATTCAGCCTTGTCATAAAGCAGTTACCATATCGCTGAAATAATTAGGTTAACCTAATAAAACAACAATTTAATTAGAGTTTATATACAATAATACTATTAAAGCTATATCAAGTAATGGATTTTCGTCTGCCAAAGACAAAGAACAATTTCTTTGATCTATCTAAACTTTTAGCAATAAAACTGTGCTAACATTGAGATCTTATCTATTATTTTATGCTAAGTTTGAATATTCTTGTCGAAAAACGCGTTAAGAATTCTTGCGAATCCTAATGCTTTGCAGTTTATATGAAATGCGAATACGTTCTTATTTTAAAATAAATGCGTTAAACAGTTCTGATACACAGACGAAGCCACCAGCAATGAGTTTTCTCTTGCCACAAGTGGTTCTAAATTTAAAACACGCCAACAAGTTTCGCATTTCGTAGTGTTGCTAACATAGAATAAAGAATCATTCCGGTGTGACCCCACGTCAGGAAGTTCAAACCCGACCCCGTCATTAATCTCATCTCTTCCTTGGTCATCGGGATCCAGGATATTGAGGTATTATCAGAACACTTAGGGTGAAAGGCTTTCAACGATAACTACCAAGCTAAGAAGACGTGAATATAACTCTTGTAAGTAACAAATCATAGTACATTCGTATGTACTAGATTTAATACTATGGAAACTACTAGCCGAGTGAAATGAAAGAAAATGTATGTAAAAAGTATTGGAATGAGCGTCAGTTTCAGTATCATAATTGTTTCGCGTTGTTGATATAACTAAGGTTTCACAAGCCAGCAATCAACAATGGTAAGGTAGCGTAAAACTTTAAAGTGATAATTAGTTATAAGAACTTGGTCATCACTTACAATTTTGACCAACGTTTAGAAATCAAAAGAAAATATCTAAGCGAATTATTTTTTTTAATTTTGTGGCGACTCGTTTCTAGGCTTAATGTATGTACGCGATTCTATATAACTTTGCCACAGAGGCTAAATAATTTTGTATAACATTATAAACATAAACCGAAAAAAAGTTATCACCTTTCTTTTAACAAGGGTATAATGGAAGTAACTTTTTAGATACATTTTCGATATTACACAATACACTTCCATACAACCTTTTTTATCTTAGTCTACTTCCCGTAAAATATACTCATTGAACTTTCGAATAGCGGGAAGCTGGGAGTTTGCGATAACTCTACTCGAATACAAAAAAATTATCATTCAGTTGCCATGGCTACCTCGTTATAAACTTACTGAAAGCGTTTTTTGTTTTTATACCTTATTCAAATTTATGTTGAATCAAATTTATATCGCGTTAATGAGGTTATTTAAGATCGCTTTAATGATTATGATTATATTTAGACAACTTTCTATTCTTTATAACCTTTCTAAAAATTATCTAAACAAAATTCCTTTTTTAATTTCACATTGTAATCGTCAAGTTCAAACTCGACAGCTATAAAAAAACGACCGACATTTGTTTCAACACGTCGTGGTAAAAAAAATATAAAAATGTATGCGAACTAATTATTCTCAGTGTCAACAATGAAACATATAAATTACTCATTACGTTACACCGGATTTATTTATCTTAATTTAAATCATAGAGTATATATTAATTTTAATTGTCAATCATATTAATTTTATAATCATAGAGTATATAATTTGAATAACCATTGTTAATATTCAAATTCTTGTATCAATTACTTATAATATTAAATAGCAATAAAAATGGAAAAAAAAGGGTTAGTGTACTTATGTACGCGCGTAATTGGCATTATTTAAAATAGTTATTGATTGCATGCAAATAATTAATTACAATTAAATAATCAAACGACTGGAAATGGAGTCATTATAGTCAATAAAGTTCAGTTTACATTTGAAAAATTAAATAAATAAATATTTATTATGATTCTCTTACATTAAGTGTAACATAAATTCTATTATTATTCGAATGTTGTTTTTAAATTATGTCCAATGCCGTAGCATCTTCCGTGGGCAACTTCAGCCTGTTAATTGTGTGTCACGGTGCGCGCGCATCGTAAAATTTCACTCTCATCAATTTTCCATAACGCGCCTAAAGAAGTATAACTTCAAAAAGTAATTAGGTTAACGTAACTATATTTTTTTTATAGAACCGAACTGAATGGAACTATAGTTAAAGATACATTAATAAACAATTGTAATATTTAACAGTATTTTAACTGGCCCCGCTATGACCGGTAACCAACCTACGTGTGTCGTCAGAAAGAAGTCCTTCTTTAAAATTAGTCACGCATTACTAAACTTTATAATATAAACTATTTACTTGCTATTATCTACACTCCATTGTTTTTAATTGTCCAATGCATGAACTGTCAAAATGTATGCATTACAGTACCTATGGTGCTTTAAATTGTTAAGCATTAATTAATTGATGATTCATCATTGATTGTCTATTATAATTAAATGTTGTCCTTTTTGGGCTATCTCGTGTATGTGCATTGTTTATATATATTGTAGAGAGAGTTTTAAATATTTGCTGCATCAGGATGACCTGTATTAAGAAGTTCTCTCTCTTTAATCGGCAGCTCATGTCTTAACATTGTGGTCAGCAACGAAGTATCTAGAGCGGACTATCTGTTTCCACCGGTTTCTGTCCAGCCCTGCGATTCTGTAACTCACTTTTCGAACTCACACAGCGGTTTTCGCATCGGCGGTCGGTCTCTATTCAGTCGTGAAGCAGTCATTTTATGATTTGGCATTCTGAAAAGGTGGGAGCTTGTAGTTTATTGTTTAGCAGAATGTGAAAGTTGCAGTATCGCTGTTACTTAGCATTTTAGAATTGCAGGGATTTTGTGTAACTTGGCAAGACTAAATAGAAATATAACAATTATATTTATATACATCATATATATATAGAGTGTAAACTCTTTATAACGTCATTCGTCTATAAACGTAAAAAAGGAGGTAGAATTTGTTTGGTTTATTACAAAACCCATACATTAATTCTTCTCTCTCAATAACGAATAAAAACGCTAGATCCCTTGAAAGTCGTTATAAAGAGTTTACACTTAACTGAAATATATATATTTCAGTTAATGTACAAAAAACCATAATAAATAACATAAAATAATAACTTTAGGTGTATAACTATACTCCTTCTTCAGAAATCCCGTAAAAAAATAGCTTTTGATTTGATCGCGTTCATACAGATAGACGCAGCTGAGGCACTTTATATATAATATACGGAAGTGAATTTTACTTTGCCTTTACTTTGGCCAAATGCTAGCGAAACGTATTACATAATAACTTATAATTTAAATATAACTTCAGTCAAAAATTACGTTAAATCTTATTTCCATGGGTACGAGTTCAATTTACATAACTTAACTAGGCACCCTTTATTATGGTAAGTAAAAGTTTAAAGTAATGCAGATCGTCGAAAATTTGCAATGAGTGGGTTCCATTCACGAAACTAATTACTAATGTAAATTTCTCAATAATCTTAAATTTACATTTATTACCATAGGTCCTATATAAAAATCAATGGGACTACAACCTTTTTAAATCTAGGCCTCAGATTTCTGTATCATGATCATTAGATTATAATAGGCAATTAGGTGATCAGCCTTCTGTGCCTGACGCACGCCTTTGACTTTTTGGGTCTAAGGCAAGCCGGTTTCTTCAAGATGTTTTGCTTCACCGTTCGAGCGAATGTTAATGCGCACATCAAAGAAAGTCCATTGGTGCACGGGGATCGAACCCACGAACTCAGGGATGAGAGTCCAACAGTGCTGCACAGGTCCTATATACTATTCGTAATAGCTACGAGTCGTAGCTTAATTTGGCGCATTGATCAGTTTTTTTGTACAATCTAGTTTCAATACACAATATAGGAATAGAGGCAAACTAAAATGTATTTGTGTGAAGGTTGCGTTAACCCGTGAATTTTAGTGGTTACCTTCACAGTTTCACACCTCGCGAAATAGAAAATATTTATTTGCTACAATATAACTCCATTGATGTTATTTTATTACGAATCAATGATATCTCTTGCATGACGAATAGTGTTGGACTTGTGGTATGCAAGTCAGTTTTGAAGGTCGTGCATTCAGATCGATAGACATCATTAATTTTGACTTGCTTCTATGGTGGAGGTATACATAGTGAAAGATCTGGCATGTCTTAAACGAAAAATTTACGCCCAGCACTGAAATTATCTATTGGGGGAAAATGGTCTACGAAACAGATTCAGAGGCCAAACCCATAAAGTGTTGCAGCGTCACTGGATTTTCATTTTTATATTTAAACTAGCTAACCGGGCAAACGTCGTTTTGCCATGTATATAAAAAAAAACGACGGCTTGCACTCCGGGAGTGCCGGCAGAAGTGAAAACTTGAATATGAACGTTGTGCATTTTTGATATTTTGGAATGGTTAGGGAATAATTTTAATTTTGCTTTAATTATCAGTATAAAAGTACTATCATTTATGTGGTAGAATACAATATTTATTTATTGCGCTATCGTGCACAATAAGACAATTTATATAACATTAAATACGCCGCACTAGCTGTCTACTCTCCATCCGTCTTACGAATTTTCGATCAGGTCACGTGTCCTGACGCGAGTTTAACATTTTTTACCCATTCCAAAAAAAGTGAACAACGCCGCTAAAGAAGTTTTCACTTCAAAAATAGGGGTTGTTCGTAGAGGGGTGAAAGTTAGGGGTTGTATGTATTTTTTAATGCTGTATCATAAAAAGATAAAAAATTAAAAATTTATCTAAAAAATAAAAAATAAAATTAGGACTACCCCTAACATTTAGGAGGATGAAAAATAGATGTTGGCCGACCCATAGATACCGGATAAGCACAAAAACTTCATCAAAATCGGTCAAGCCGTTTCGGAGGAGTATGACAACGAAAACTGTGACACGAGAATTTTATATATTAGATATATAACATAAACTATTAATTCGTATTATTCCTATTCTAGAAATCTTTCTTATTTCGAAAATCGAAAATTGCCTTCAGAATTGATATCAGAAAGCTGGTTTTTGTCTGTCAATGAAATACTTTGCAATAAAACAGATGTAGGAATGTATCAGTCTCCTTTAAAGGAGATTGTAGGGACTTTTAAGCAATTTATGGCGTAGTTGAAACGTACGCAAAAGCTGTGCAAATTTTAAAAATAGTATTGTCTCGACTATAATATAAAAATATAGTAATACTATATATTATACGTACATATCTTTCCTGTCAATTAAGTTATAGCGAAATATAAGGATGAATATAACAACCAAAAAGGTTTTTTTTCAAACGTTTAATACTCATCCTAGTGTATATTTTCTTCACTGAAATTAGTTTCTCAAACGAGGGAAGTAAAACTATTTTTCCTCTGGCATTTGACGTATATAATTTTCAAAAACTTTAGAAATTAGAATGACTGAGTAACATTTGTTTTATTGCAGAGTTGGTAAGACCGCAGAGGATTTCGTTTTTAATCGATTTAAAAAACAAAGGAGTAGATTATTACATTAACGTGTATTTTCTATGCATGGCTCCTCTGTTCGTAGATGTTGTCAAATGATTCGAATTATTTCCCAATAACAAAAAACATGTGCAGCCATTAGAATCCAGAATAGACCGATAATTATTGTATGTTAATCTTTGTACACTTTGACTTTGTGATTTCAAACAAAATCCTAAAGAAAACTTTGGTAAGGGCAGTTTAGCCCCGGCTCAAGTTTCTGGTGAACTTCCCTTCAATTGAATGCTCCGTCGCTTCGATTAAAGAAAACTTTTATAAAATGTTTCCACGTTTCATTTAATCTTTTCGTCTATTTTAAAAGGTTTTTTGATACGCTTATTCAGTCTACAAAAGATTTTAGGCTCTGTTAATTGTAAGTTATAAATTATACAAAATCACAAAACGTACTATAATTTTGGCGATTACTTTAATTAAATTACCTCAAAACATTATTCATGCCTTTATAAAAGCTTACAAAACAAGCTTCGAAATAATTACATTTATAGCGGAAAATACTGACCTAATGATATTCCTCTTTTTTCCTCATGAATGCTTCACCCGACCCGGCTTCTTAGGAAAAAATATAGCTTGCTAAAAAGCCATTTGAATTCATCACAGAACACGCCGCAATCTTTTTTTATTGGTCCTTAGCTTAGCTCGACAATTTACCATAACGTTAAACGGAATAAATTTAAAATAATATATATAAAAATAAAATAAATCTTCTTACCATTAACGTATATTATGACACTGCTTCAATAGTCACGACACAGTTTATTCAAAACCGTGCTGATATCGAAACGAGTCCAAATAAGTCCAATAGTTTATTTTCACTTTCAAATGAACCTGTCCAATTCAGTGTCTCGATTTATCACCTAATGAAATCCTTACACAATCTGATATCACGATTCAACTGTTCAGTTTCACTTTCTATAAAGAATTCGTAATAAGTCACGAGATTCGAAACTCCAAAGAGTAGCGTCCTATTAAGTCAGCGAAGTACGGAAAACTTCAGTCGAACTCGTTATGCGCAGTGAAAACGGTCATCCCTAAGCAGCAAGCACGCCGCCCGAACGCCGAACAGCGACTGTGGTAACACTTCTTTCGAATGAACCTCCGAACCCTCTCTATAGTCTGCGTATAAGCTCTCTCGTTGCGATTCTACGCAACTAACCTGCCTCCACGGAGCCCGCTTTAACTTAAAACCGACCCTATGTTCATACAAACAGGAGGCAAACTCATTCATATGAAATTCCCAAACTCGCCTCGTTCATATTGCGTAACGAGTTTACGGTACGTAAATCGTAGTAGATTTGTTTTTCAGTCTAGCCACAGTAATCCGGTTCTTGGCGCTGCGGCTCAAAGCACTTTTTTCCAAACCGTTTCCCGTTAAATAGAGCCTTTTTTGTGCAACAACTGTCAGTGGAGAACTCGAAATAACCGCTATGGACAAGATGCCAACTTTCTAAACTAAACCTATAAGATGATTCCATCGGACCGGTGAATTACGTTAGTTTTATTGGAGGCCAGTGTATTCGGGACAATAAAACATTCAGTTGATTGGATATTGCCGGGCGACGTGTCGTAATTTCGAGTGGAGTTTTTGCTTGGAGCGCTGTCGTTAATTTTTATTAAAACCGCGAGTGGACGTTGCGGCGGTGTCAATTACTAGGGCTTGAAGCCCCACAACGTGCACAAATTGGATACGAGTCACTCCAAATGGATTAGGTTACGTTCTAGAAGTGGTATTATGTAACATCGATGAATTCTTCAAAAGTAGGTCATGAGTCTACTTTAAAAGTCAAGACAAATAAGGCACAACTTGATACTATGCGCTGACATATGGGTTTGGGAATTACCAATATTGAAAACCGTAACCCTTCGCAATTCGCATTCCCATGTCGATCTGGATGCGGGTCGGCTGTATGTTTAGAAGTTAAGGGATATTACACACATTGGGATAAGGTACTCCAACAAATTACCAAGTAGCCTTTTTGTATTAAAAGTCGCACCTTACCATATATTTTTATAGATACGAGAGATAAACGAGAAAGTTTGGTTGATTGTTTTTATATTTTTAGGCTGTTTTCCAAAACTAAATGTGATTAATTAAGAAAACAGTTATTCCTCTCGGACCACACTCAGGCTTTTAAATTAATTAATCAGTGCCCCTACGACCTCTTTAGGTCTGGGCCTCAGATTCCTGAATCTGTTTCACGGTCATTTTTCAATCTAATAGGCAAGATCAGCCTCCTGTGCCTGACACACGCTTTCGACTTTTTGGGTCTAAAGCAAGCCAGTTTCCTCACGATGTTTTCCATCACCGATCGAGCGAATGTTAAGTGCGCACATAGAAAAAAAGTCCATTGGTGCACAGCCGGGGATCGAACCTACGACCTCAGGGATGAGAGTCGCACGCTGAAGCCACTAGGCCACTGCTCACTCAGGCTGAAAAATATGAACTATATTTTACACACGCTTAAACTGATTATACTAGAAATGTGACCTTGCTGTCAATGCAATTTAATCCGGTAAGTTCTATAAAAAATAGAATAGGATTGTAAGAATAGTTATTTTTAGAGAAGACCTTCAGTGGCTCGTACCACGGAATAATACTTCGTAGTACAATGCCGGGAAGCCAGCAAAGGGTATAGCATCGCAGTGTCTCGTGACCCAATAAGGGTGTTACAAAGAAATTGAATAGAGCCTCTTTATTTACTATTTTTGCTATAATTACCTTCGCTCCTCACTTCTGCTCTATAAAGTTGTTTTGTAATATTAATACTATTATGCGACGCTTTTACATTGTTCTAAAAACAATACTAGCTTAACAAATAATTATTTATTAGTAAACATACGCGTTATGTATGTAAAGAAATAATTATTTTTCTTAGATTATTAATTATCCTTTAGTAACTGACGTTTTATTTAATTAGTCTGTGGAAAATACGCTAGTTTTGTCTTGTCATTTAAATTTTTCTTCGACGTTTTTTTATCTTTGAACATTTTGGATTAGATTAGTAATTGTTTTCATGTAAAGTAACAAACTCTAGATGTTGCTACAAATACATATATAGCAGCAACACATTTAAGTTTCATTCATCATCTATGTATATTATATTTGATATGATACGATATCTATGTATATTGTGATTTGATATTTTAAATTGAAAAAAATTATTTGTGATTTTTCATGACAATTTTTTTTAAACTATAAGTAAAAAAGTGTCATAGATATTTGTTGTTTTATCGAATCCCATTTATAGGTGTAGATTAGTTTTGCACTTGGTTCTCACTATAATGCTAGGTATTCCTATTGCTGATATCTATACGTACCGAGGTTTTTTAATATAATAATGATTAATTCTATGTCATATGGAGTAATGCTTCCAGCTTAAAAGCCTTCTCCTAAATTACATAGAAACGCGGCGAAGTTTCCTGTCTGTTCTTTACGCTCATTCTCCGCACTTAATTAAAGAACTGCCCTGCGATTCTGTAACTCACTTTTCGAACTCACACAGCGGTTTTCGCATCGGCGGACGCTCTCAAATCAGTCAAACCGCTTTGTGAGTTCGAAAAGTGAGTTACAGAATCGCAAGGCAGCTAGTAAAGTTAAAATCATTCTGATGTTGATAAGTGTTAACTTGTTATCTAAATTAATAAATAAACTCTCTTGCAAAAAACGGGCATCTAAGAACATTTACGTTCTTATGTCGATTAAATGTCGTGTAAATTAATACGCGTCAAGTGCATTCTGAAGATTTTGTTATTAATTTTTGATGTCTTTAAAACCGTTGTACACGGCCAAACAATATGAATTGGTCGGCAATAAAGACAAGACGGTTTTTATTCTTTTTATAATTAAATAAAGTAACAAATATAAAAGCTAATAGCGAATGCGACCTCAGTCAAAAGAGTTTATATTTTGTCTTTCACAGCCGCAACGATTCTAACACTCGTGTCGAAGTGGCTAAAGTATCCAATGTCCTCCAGAGACGATTCAAGCACTTTTGACGAATGGTAATGTCTATGAACACATTGATCCCGGTGAAAATTCTCAACGATAATTTAACTTGCGATGATAAAATAGCGTCATATAGTCTACGTCATATTATTATTATGGAAGCAGTGTTGGTTTTAGTGTCCCACTCTTAAATCGAAGGTTCAGCGCTAATTAATTTTGGGACACTTGCTCATACTGTAAAGGAAAACATCGTGAGCAAATCGGTCGAAAAATGTCACGGCTTATCAGCTAATTTTTATTTTTAATTTGAGACTGAATCATATAAATTTGCGCGACTGGATGATTTATAATCATTATTTTTGACCAATTATGCTGTTAAGTCTAATACAATAATTTATTTTATAAATTAATTATAATAATAATCAAACTTAATGTAACAAATAACTAAACTTAATTCGTTATATTTAATCAATTAAATCTCATACAGTGCTCCCACTTCTAAGGTATTTCTAATAAATATGAATATATATATATATATTATTAAGATATTAAGAAGATCGTGAAAAATATAACAACTTGACAAACACAATTTTTGCCACTTATATTGTATCGTGTCATGAAGTGTGAATATCAGCACAAATAAAGCGTCTTGTTTTTATGATCCTGTTATTTTTTATGACTTCACTTACAACGTCAAAGAAAAACTCACATAAGCAAATAGTGTATGTTTTAAATAAAAACCGATCGTTTCTTATTAAATAATAAATGATACTTTTCTATAACCAAAAAATATAGACGTGGTTGGTAGAATAAAGGTCGTTGCTATCGAACCATCTTTGTTACCATAGTAACGCAATTACGTAAAGCACTAATTTGGCTCTTTCTGTTTAATTTTAGTTTTGCTATGATTAAAAGAGACAGATTAATTCTGGCCAACTCTACGGATGTAATCTATTACGGGACAGTAATAGTAGGCATAATACAGAAATGTTTACAAATAAACATAAATATACTCTTTCCACAACTCCATACTTCCATGCCACAGTCAGCTTTTAGTATTTTAAATTCAGAAAAGAGTCACACTTAACGCTTAGTTTTGTTCTTGAGCTCATCCGTCACGGGGATGTTCAAGCGAAATTCCTAACTTGGAGCTATGAAAATTTTCAAGGTGCATTTTAATTTTGGCTTCCCAGGAGTCGAACATGCAGTGTTTATAAATATGGTAAAAGTCAACTTATTTTACCCTTTTAAGACATGAGTCATTGTGTTTTTATTACTGTCTTTATTTTATAACTGACAGTTATTTCATCAATCAGCAATAAAAACTATTTAAGCACTCGTTAGAATTGGGTAATAATTGTTTTACCGTCTTGAATACTATATACTAGCTGCGCCCTCGAACTTCGTTTCTCCTTAATGTGATTTTACTTAGCCTACCTGTTTAGTACATACCAACATGGAAAAGTTTGTTCCGAGATCGGTTTTCCGGAATGAAAACTTTTTAAGTTTTTCTGTGAATTCTATATAAACCTCAGAGTTCAAGTCATAAGATTATAATTAACAAATAAAAAATAGGGGTTGATCGTAGAGGGGTGTATGTATTCTTGCATGCTGTATCATAAAAAAAAATTGTCTAAAAAAAAAAAAACCCCTTAACATTTAGGGGTTTGAAAAATAGTAGCCGATTTCATAAGAATCGATCAAGCCGTTTCGGAGGAGTATGGGAACGAACATTGTGACACGAGAATTTTATATATTAGATATATGTATATTTTACTTAGATATGTTAGATTTATAGAAAAGGTCAATGTAAAAATATTAAAAATATCCATAAAGAAGATTCCCCAACTGAGCGTTGGGCTGATCAATCATGTTCAATCATCATAATCAGATTCTGCCATGAATAGAAAACAGGAATGACGTCCAAGGTAAAACTAAGGGTTACGGAATCGTATTCCAGAGCGTTACACAAAGTTAGATTCTAAAACCTCAAAATACCACAAGAACAGGATTGTTTAAGATACGTTTGGAAGTGCAAACTATTGTTCGTGTAAAATAATTAAACGTTTCAAATATATTGTAAAAGACTAGAATTTCCCTGTAACTGCGTAAACAATGAACACTTTAATTACTTGTTGTGTAATTATTAACTTTATAAGTAATTAAACGCAACAAATTAAACGATGTTCATATAAACAAGCTCACTCAATTTAACATCGTGTTAAAATAAGCTTTTTTCTCGTTAATAAGACTTTTATATATTTTTTGTATATTGATCTCTTTTACATCTACTACAGCAGTGTTAGTCTAGTAGCTGAGGCTCTCAACGTGCGTTCGAATTATGTCTTGAGCATCAAATAGACAACGGAGTCTCCACTATTTTTTTTTATTTGAGGAAATGGTACAAGCATTTAGCGAAGAATACTATGTTTTTGTTAAGTGACGTCAGGTAAACAAACGTCTTATGTATTACCCAGTATCAGTATTAATATACATACATGTATGTATAAGAATATCCACGGATATGGTAGTAGTACTAGTAAGTAGTAAGTTACTGGTGTTATTGTATTAATCTTGATTTCAATTTTTTTTATAAACAAGAAGGTGAATAAGCATAGACAAACATTCTATTGTTGACACGGACAAGGAAATTGGACCAACAATCGAAAATTTTTGGCCAAGAAACAATGCTTATAGTTATTTGATTTTGTTGTTTAAGTTACAATTGGGTCCGTAAAGTTGCATTTTGGCTATATTCAGCTAGTTTTTTTTTAATATGATTATATGTATTGCAGGATCAAGAATTTATCGCTGATCACGTTTTCTGATCTAATTTCAATATATGAAATAAATAAAGAAGTTTTATAGTAATAATGTATATTTGGCTTGAACATAGATATTTTAAGGAGAAAATTAACTTTTGGAAAACAATTTCAGTTGTATGGTAGTAAGCGACCCTTGATACTCGTTAGTGAACGGAGGAAAAATCTCCTGTTTGGGAGGAAATCGAGACCGCACTCCATAAAACCTTGTTAGCACAAACGAATCAATCTAGCTTCAGTTTATAGTAAAACAACATTCATTTCCCTTGACAGATTTTATAATAAAACGGCCACCTGAACATGGCTTTATACGTATTTGTCCAACAAAATCGTAATCGTTTATTTTTCAATTTCATTCATAAACTTCAATTGCTTAAATTAGTCACTACATATGAGATTTAGATGTGCTATTTATCTGTGGTACCCCTAACCAAAGACAATTTCTACTGTAATTGTCTATGCCTTTAATTTGTATAAAAGGAAGCAAAAACAATGATAGCCGATATATGCCTTATAACACTACAATTATTATATAGAAGCCATTATTTAGAACAATGTGTTAATAGACAGTAGAAAATACAGATACTCGTATATTAGGGGGTTGAGTCAAGATGCCTTTACTTGTATGTAGAAAGTGGAACACTAAATGACAGTTCGTGTCGACAAATTTTTACACAAATTTAATTGTGTCCCCCCCAGTGTGTTAATCAAATTCATACTTCCAATTCAACACAGATTAACAATAATATTACTTATCTTAAGAGACTTCAAAATATCTTTACGTCAACAACTCGGCTGCAGCGGGAAAATTTCCCGGAAGACTCCAATTTAGGGGAACTTCCCTTCTTTTATGCAATTGTTATTTTTCACGACTGGGCTTTTTCATGAATTTCCGATCAAAAATAATTCGGAAGCATCATTTGTAAGGAAAACGAGGGAGGGCAATAACCTTATAAGCTAGCTGACGGTCGTGAATTTGTTTATACGTCAGAATTATGATAAAAATATAATACTCTCACTATTTTTTTATATACTACTATCTGATGCCCGCGACATCGTTGGCGCAGGATTAAAATAATATTTGTTCAAATGATATAGCTTGAAAGACATATGTTATCTACTATAAATGCAACAGAAGCGATAAAAGTATACCTATATTTTATTTAGGAATCAATTTATTACTCCTAAATGCATTTGAAACAAATTATCAATTTTAATTGTAGTTATGGTTCAGTATTTTGGCTATAATGGCTTACATATAAGATATATATACTGTTACGGGTTTTTTTGTAGGACTATTTAAGATAAATATTTCCATCACACATTACAAATGTGTAACTCTACCCATCGGCATCGCACGCCAGAATAGATGGAATATTTTTTCTTACAAACTTGATATGATGGACAATTCTCACGATATCTTCATAAACTGTAGCCTATGGGTTATTATTGTAAAGTTTCATTAAAATCTATTCAGTGGGATATTTAATATCATGTGTGTAAGGAATTTAAAGAATTATTTAACAAGTCAGAAAAGAGACCAGGTTTCATATCTGAAATACTACCTGTTATGGCGAGTCGTATATTTGTTATAGAAAGGACCGCTATGGCTACTTTAAATAAATGAAATAAATGGCACTACGAACTTTTTAGGTCTGGACCTCAGATTTCTGTATCTGTTTCTTGATCATTTGTCAATCTAATAGGCAAGTGATCAGCCTCCTGTGCCTGACACACACTATCGTCATTTTTTGGGTCTAAAGTAAGCCGATTTCCTCACGATTTTTTCCTTCACCGTTCGATCAAATGTTAAATGCACTCAAAGAAAGAAAGTCTTCGGCTACTTTACGAACCAATTTACGACTCGTAACAATTACGTCTAGCATTTTACATTAGTCATCGTCGTTTGCACACTCTTTACTCTTTGCTTTAATTTTTTTTATATAAAAAGTAACAGGGTTTTCATGCAAACGCTCACAATTCCATATGGGACTTTTATTTCGAAACTTTAAGACAACTTGACCTTTGAGACATCACTGACTCAAATTGCCGACGCTAGATTAACAAGAACATACAATGCATATATATTTTATTTTAATGCTCTTTCAGGGTGCTACTTAATATTTGAGCTACCGCTGTTTATCGTAAAGGAGGTTTAACCGTCCGGTCCTGGCTTTGATTCTTGACTAAAAATTAAGTGCTTCGTTTGTAGGCACTTCAAAAAGTCTGGCTGGAAATCTATTAAACATTCATTGATTTAAAAGTGTTTTTAATACAGATGATGTGACCTTTGTTAATTACAAAAGTAAATTCACAACGCCTTTTAAAATAATAATAGCATATTATATCTTTAAATCTGAAATATTTAATATATATATAATTTAGCAATCCATCAAAAGAATCTAAGCGTTTACGGTTCACGGTAGTAAGTATAACCAGTAACCACTAACGTCTATTTATTTATGAATAAAATATATAACGTCACGGTGTGATACCTGATACACATCTTATCACTACCTACTATTACCATCTATTACTGACTACTCTTGGACTTGTGATGAGGAACATGATATAATGGTTGCAGGTGCTTACAAACGTTTTGTAAAAACTCCTTGGTCTTTTAAAAGAGTGAGAGTTTATTGCTAGATCTCATGTTATACGCCCTTGATTTGAGAACTGGCAGTATATACTATGATTCTGATTATTTTCTGACATTTTTTTTATAGAACAGGGGGCAAACGTCAGAAGGCTCACCTGATGTTAAGTGATACCGCCGCTCATGGACACTCAATACCAGAGGGCTCGCGTTGCCGGCCTTTTAACAATTGGTACGCTCTTTTTTTGAAGGAAAGTCAAATTGAATACATTAATTCATTAATACATTATATTCTTATAAATAAACACAGATCATCAAACGGAAAAACAACACTCCTCTTTAGGAAGACGTGTTATGTCCAGACATCAGGGTAAGACGTATAAATAGATATTCTGTTTTTACCACATTATAGCGAGGTTAGAGGTCATAAGATAATATGTCGCAAGCGAACCCAAACAAGACATTAACAACAAAAAGTTATCTCGTCATGCATTAAATTCAAATAGCACCAAATAATTATGATTAAAATGAAAATCCTTTTGAGAATCCTACAAATCCCGTTTGTAATAGCCGAATTTTTTTCGTCCCAATAATTCGAAGAATAAGAAATAGGATTCATAAATAGGTTTATTAGGACGGAATTTTATTTAAATTCATGGCTAGAAAGTCGTAATTAAATTATTAATCGAGTGAAGTTCGGTGGCGATTGTTGAAGGGATTATCAAATATATGTTAAATGAAACACGTTGTTTGAAGCTGGGTATCAAATCAAATCAAATCAAAATCATTTGTTCATTTATGTTACACAATGAACGTTAAAAAAAGAAATATATACATATTAAATGGTTCTATTTATTTATTTAATTATAATTAAAATAATAATTCTAATTTTATATTTCCTGCCAGTTCTCACATCAAGGGCGTAGAACGGAAGAGAAGAACTGGCAATAAACTTTCCGCCACTCTTTTTAATCGCCAAGATTTTGTTTTACACAATGTTTGTAAGGAGCTGCAACTATTACACCATGTTCCACATGACATCTTCAGTAATTAATAGTTAATTAATAATAATAAAATAAATTAAAACGTTCACTACCTTTAGTCGTTTAAAATATAAGCTTATAACTAACTTAAAATTAGGGATATTGGGGTTGAGACGCTAATCAAAATCTATCTTGGCTTATTTAAGAGCTCTGAAATCTAAGTGATACTTCAATACAAGTATATTCGACCTTTTTGGACCTTATCGGAAACAAGAATGTTATATTGCCTACTATTTATGAGTGTGGAAAAAACTAAAGGGCTCATTTTGGCTTCAAGCGGCGATAAATGTTTGGTTTACCCTTCTAATTATTAATAAAATTTAAAAAAATATATATTTACGAAACTTAACTAATGTTAGGTTAATAACTATAAAAATCAATCTTTCACAATAATTTAGTTCTTCGTTAATTTTTTTCGTTCTATATAGTACTTACATATTAAATATTTGAAGACTGCTAGTTTTTGTAGATTTTAAATAACATCTTGGATTTATAGTTATACATATTCACACACATATTAAGTACCTATTGACAAGCTGGCGCCTTTCAAAATTGTCTTAAAGCTTATTTTGCTGGTTTAGTTCCTGCTTCCAGGCGTCTAAATTTTAATTTTTTTAGTTAGACATTTATACTATTATTTCTAATTATAGGTAACAATGAAATATACTGTAGTTCTATTATTAAATAATTACAATAGTAACGTTGAAAATATTTAACGATTATATATATAGTTCAGGCAGTTTTATAATATTTGTGTGTCTGTCACTGTCTGTGACAAAAGCCAGTTGGTCCATAGCGTCCGTGTAGGTCGGTATTGGTATCTAATATATAAAATTCTCGTGTCACAGTTTTCGTTGCCATACTCCTCCGAAACGGCTTGACCGATTTTGATGAAATTTTTTGTGCTTATCCGGTATCTATGAGAATCGGCCAACATCTATTTTTCATCCCCCTAAATGTTAGGGGTAATCCACCCCTAAATTTTTTTATTATTTTGTAGACAAAATTTTTAATTTCTATTTTTTTATGATACAGCATTAAAGAATACATACCATTCCTAATTTTCACCCCTCTACGATCAACCCCTATTTTTTATTATAAATTATATATATGGCAAAACGACGTTTGCCGGATCAGCTAGTATGTATATAATATAGTATTAAAGTTTATTATATTTTCAGTATAGCAATAGAAAAAGTTTAAAACATTTTTAAAATATATTCACGTGTCTGAATTTCAAAATACATTGCGATTGTCGTTGTTTAACTTAAAGTTTCAGTATATAAATTGCAGGACAGGTACGAAGACGGTAAAATAAGTGAATGTACTCTACAGAAAAGAATTTTATTATGCTCCAGACAAAATGATGTATCGCGCTGAAAACTTTCAATTTTCTTATGTAAATGTTGGCGTCTGCTGGGACTTGGGGTTTGCTATCGATGGAACAATTTATTATGGGTTATATAGAAATACTAACAGAGGTAACGACAATTTTTAGATATAGGATTTTATTGTGAATAACACTGCTATACAAGAACAACAGATAGTTTCTAAATATAACTGTCGCCATATTGGATAAGGTAAAAAATAAGACTATAATTTGTAGTTCTACTATGGTAAACAATTGCCAAGAACTTAAATATTCTTTGCAAGCATTTCGAGAGGTTATTGAGAATGCAGTTCTGCGATTTTCATCATCCCAACCAAACGATGCAGGCCTCGATGCACCGGTTTTAATATAGTCGGCCGTTTTATCAATTTTTGAAAGAAACGGACCCAATCTAAGTTTTTCACAATCATTCCCAATTTCTATGAAAATGTAGGTTCATTACGATACACTAAAGGTATATTTACTACCTCCTAAACAGGGACACTAAATCCTCCTTAATAATAATTACATAAAATTATTATAATGGCAATACAGAGAGGAAACGATTCCAGTATTAAAGGTACACTGCCACAGGGACCAAACTTTTTAAATTTGTTTTAATCTAGGCTATGAATATTGTAAATATATATTTGGATGCTGGGAATAAATATAAACCACAATGGCATGTTTCACATTCGTGCTATGAACGGTTGAATGGACATTTTAAATTAGGACAGTTTTTAAAAATGATTCCAAATAACATTTAGAATAAGGTCAAAGTCGACAAGTCTTGTGCCAAAATTTTTAATTAGGAATATTTTGGCACAAGTACGTGTTAATTACTGTTGCTAGCTAGTAAACTATTCGACACAGTTATAAATGTCAAGTATTGTCTACTGTGATTCATATTTAAAAAAACTGCATACAATATATTATATATATTTTCTTGTTGTTTGAAGTCCCGAAGGAGCAAAGCAAACAGATAACCAAGAAAAGGTGTTCTGCATCGCTAGGGATGTATACGGGACTCGACCTACTCCTGGTTACTAATACCCACAATTATTATTCTTTGCGTAAAAATCAACCTAGTATCATCGACTTTTCCGCTATGTACACTAAAAGATGAAGGTGCGTATTCAATTTTTCTCGTAGTTATTTGTATACTTTTACAATAAAATCGTTTATTTGCAACACCATCAATACACAACATATTTAATTTAAAACATCTAACATACTTTAATGTAAAGATGCGACATTACAACAATAGTTAATTAAAACAACACTGTTATAACGAACTCGATAAAAGCTTAGTGCCGGACCATAAACATAAAATTGGACGTTATTCCCAAAGGGCAAAAGGACTACAACAATCTAGTTCATTCCCTTGTGACTAAGTTCAAATAGTTTCAAATTCGAAAAGCAAGAATCAATTGTAACAATGTGTGAAATAACATACGTATTATCAAAGACAATTAAATTTATATTTTCTCTTTTAATTACTTTAATTGGGTTTGGAAGTAGATCTTCGTCTATATTGTTTCTAATTTTCGTAATACATAATTTTAATCAAAATCATGACATTCGATACTATATCAAAGTCCATAATTATGAAGCATTATGGTCGGGTACAGCTGTTGTTAGTGACATGTAATCGTTTTCGGATATATTCAGTTGTTAATTCCATCTGGTCATAAACCCGTAGTACCTAATAAGCTGCCTTCATTAAGAGCCCAACTTAACCGCGATAAAATATACCACAAGCAAACTGAAGAAAACTTTAACATTTCAGAAACTTCAATTAAGTTTCACAGTTTAAAATATGGCTTCTTTTTCATAGTCGTGCCTATGAATTTGATTGTCTTAAAAGTTTTGAAAGTTTGAAATCTGATATGAGGGTGGAATTAGATTATGAATATTTTTATGGTCAAGTCTCTAGATGTTCTGGAAAATTTAACACTATTAGAACGTGTTGTGAAAGTATGAAGATTAATACTAGTTCTTGCGTATTCGCCCCTTAAAGGGGTAAATAATAAGTTATTTGAAGCATTAAGAATGCCATTAATATGTTGTGAAATTGAAATCACACTAATAAAATAATTAACCTTATTCATTTTTGTTAAATCTCACACAAATAACTTTGTTGTTGTTTGGCCATTGAACCATAGTGCAAATGAGATAAATTAAATTGGGACTATTTATTTCAAAAACAGATTGCCATTTGTTTACTTAACCATTATCGAGTTCTTGCTAAAAATATGGATGTCCATCAACATGAACATTGTTCGTGCATCGCTTCGTCGCAATAACGTTCCTGATTCCAAAGACTTGTGGCCACTTAAAAGTTAGTTAAGCAGCAGAGCTCAGCGTGCAACAACCGAGTGCTGCGCGTCTTGAATTAATTCTTCATTATTTGTCCGAACAAAGAAGTGAAAATGGCTCGTATGCTTATTCTTTTGCTTTTTGTTTGTGTTTTCGCCTTTTCATTCGCGGAGCTACCAGATCCACTTTCCGAGGAATTTATTAATATCATCAACACACGGCAAAAATTATGGACCGCTGGCCGCAACTTTCCGCCACAAACGACGTTGGAGACAATGAAGAAGCTCATGGGAGCCATGGAAGATAATTTCATATCGAGATTAACGATTGCCGAACACAGTGCAGAGGACATTAAGTACTTATCAGAAAATTTTGATCCCAGGAACAAATGGCACAACTGTCCCACGTTAAACGAAGTCCGAGATCAAGGATCATGCGGGAGCTGCTGGGCTTTTGGCGCCGTGGAAGCCATGACAGATCGTTATTGCATCTATTCGAATGGCACAAAGCATTTCCATTTTTCTGCTGAAGATCTATTAAGCTGCTGCTCAGTTTGTGGTCTCGGCTGTAACGGAGGAATGCCAACACTCGCTTGGGAGTACTGGAAACACTTTGGCATCGTATCAGGAGGTAACTACAATTCAAGTCAAGGCTGCTTGCCATACCAAATACCACCATGTGAACATCACGTTCCCGGAGACAGATTGCCATGCAGCGGTGACACGAGAACTCCAAAATGTGTGCGTAAATGTCAGGACACATCATCCTACAAAGGGGATAAGCTATACGGAAAGCATATTTACTCAGTTCGAGGCGGTGAAGAGCACATCAGAGCAGAATTATATAAGAATGGCCCAGTGGAGGCTGCATTCACAGTTTATTCGGACTTTCTAACTTACAAAAGCGGTGTGTATAAACATACGGTTGGAAATGCGTTGGGAGGACACGCTGTTAAAATTATGGGTTGGGGAGTTGAAAACGGAGTCAAATATTGGCTCATTGCGAATTCGTGGAACTCCGACTGGGGAGATAATGGTTTCTTCAAAATTCTACGTGGGGAAAACCATTGCGGTATCGAAGGTTCTATTGTCACTGGAGAACCACAGTATAAATAATTTCATAAATTTTATCGATTTGGTACCTATTTTAAGAGATACATAAAATACGTTTATTATTCTTATTTATTTATGTTCCTTATTTAACAAAACCTTTACTTTTCAATTAACTATATCTGCAATCAATTATTGAAGTATACATAAAGAGCTAAGAGCTTGAATTAATAGGGAAAACATATTTTATAACACAATTGGTTTTCTTTAGTTATAAGTTTAGTTAGACATGGAAAATATTTATATAAAGACGGCCAATAACGATGCATAAAGTAGATATGATAACTCAACAATCCGCGACCATTGACCCGATTATAAGTATTTTTGGAACAGTATTATTTCGTTAATTGCAATTATACTTGAATAGCTTAGATATATCTAAATAAATATACTACATATATATAAATACTTTATCTTTCACCACGTGCTAAAATCACAAATTACCTTTTAAACTCTCAGTCGATTTGCCTCTGTGACCGAAATTTGTTATGTTATTTGTCCACGCGCAGGTGCCTATACCTGATGCGCGCGTACTAATCTGATGTGATAATAGTGGTAGTAGCTTAAGGACATAGAGATAGAAACACCAATTAACTATAGGTACGAATAAATGTGAATTAATATTTGCTAACTACAAATAGAATTTTCTTAGAAATCGATAAAATTTAAATTAAAGTGAAGTGCCGCAGAAAAAAGTAAAAACCTTCTCGGAAACAGTAGTAAGTTTCTTACCTTAATATTGTATTTGATTTTATTCAGAAGAAAATGACGTTTAACAAAACCTCGTACCTTATAAAATATTAGTTTGCGTACACAAAATAACCGTCGTACATGCAACATAAAGTAGATCGACTTATTTGTTATGATAGGATTATAACTATAATAACAATTATCACAACTTTTGAACAATATAGGTAACCACGTAAAAGTATACGGATCTATGGAGCGTCTAAGTGCGGGAACTGAGTCCACAAACCATAACCAAACCAGGTAACTAAGTACACATATGAACGTTGAAAAGATGTTAAATTAATTTTAAATTTACATTTACTAGCGGGCGAGACGTACAGATATAGAAATAATTAAAAAGACATTTTAGAAATTAATTAAAGGCACAAGAAATATATAGAGTTTTATTGTGAATGAAAAACTTCTATACAAGAACAACAAATAGGTTATAAATGTAAGAACTATCGCCATATTGGACAAGGTAAAAAATATGACTATAATTTGCAGTTCCACTATGGTAACTTTAATATGCTGTGCAAGCATTTCGAGAGGTTATTGAGAATGCAGTTCTGCGATTTTATTATCCCAACCAAAACGATGCAGGCCTCGATGCACCGGTTTTAATATAGTCGGCCGTTTCATCAATTTTTGAAAGACATAGCATGGACCCAATCTGAATGTTTCATAATCGTTACCTATTTCTATGAAAATGGAGGTTCATTACGATTTAATAAAGGTATATTTACAACATGCTAATCTTTTTAGTAGTTTCGAGTATGTGTGCATTTAGCATTATAAATATATATATCTGTAGTCTACATCTACTCTCGTTGAACTTTTGTAGAAGCAGATATATTTTATATTTATTACGCAATCAGGCTAAATTGGCCGACACAATGTGCTCTGATATTTTATTTATACCGGAAAATATTACATCATAAATAAACGAAAAAAATATCTGTGATATTTTTTCAGACGTCATTGTATATTAAAAAAAAATGTTTTATGGAAATATACAAAGATATGACCGTCTGTACTATGTGCGAACATCCTATTAATATTATAAATGCGAATGTTGGAAAGATGGATGTTTGTTTATCTTTCACCTAAAATCTACTGAATAGATTTTAATGAAACTTTACAATAATATAGCTTATACATCAGAATAACACATAGGCTACAAATTAATAAAGATATTGTGCGAATTGTCCAAAATTCACACAATATCTTTATAAATCGCCAGTCCGACGCACGAAGATTGAAGAAGTCGCTCATTGCTGAGTGCGCGAGTCGCGACCCGAAGTCCCGCTGTCCCGAACGTGGGCAGCCGGCAGTGCCAGTGGGCTCTGACCTATGGGCAGACGCGCGAGAGCAGACACAATTGACGGTTGTGTCCGTTTTGCGAATTTTCAAGGCACTAGCGATTTTTTTAAACTAATCGTACTGAAAGTAATATAGGTTAGTTATTGGCAGGTTTTTTTTTGGTTAGGTTAGGTTACACGTACAAAAAGATACTTAATTTTTATTTTATTCATATATGCATGAATTTAAAATGGCTATAATAAAATAAATGGCAAAAACATGTTATAATTATGCATTTTTATACATTATTTTTATCTTGTCATCCTATTCTATATCCTAGCTACCCTCAGTATTGTCGATCGGAACCCCTTCACGGGAAAAGGCCTCCTGCAGCTTTTTCCAACTGACTCTGTCAGAGCCAAAGATAGAGTGACTAGCGATAATTACAGGTTGTGATACACCCTGATCGTGTACCACGTGGTGATCACGAAAGTCGATTCAATGGCCTGACCACACACGAAATAGCTGCCGTAATAGTTAGTATTAAAGTGAATGGCCGGCTCACTAGAGTTCCGGACACTCATAGATTTTATGATGCTCTCGAGTACCAGATATGTTTTTGGAAGGTTCAAGCGCGTTGCAGTTTTGATATTCCTCAGATAAACCCAGTTACAAAACAACTCATAGCGGACACAAAAGTGTCGTGCAAAGACACTAATGCATAGTTCAAAGTCATAATGTAAGTTCTTTTCTACGCCACGCTAATATAAGCTACACGAAATACTAATCCTGCGCAGACGAAGTCGCGGGCAACAGCTAGTTGTAAAATAATAAAAAAAAATTAATATAATAAAAAAAAATTACAATAACTTAGGGAAACTTTTTCTCCTCGCCGTTACAGTAGATTGAATATAAATAATATTATCGACATTATATGTCGAATGAAACGTTTCTTTTATCGTACCACAAATATGTAATAAAAATATTAATCCTGTGGTGGATTATCCCAATATGGGTCCTGGCCTCAGATTGCATCCGTTTCTTTGATCATTTTTATTTCTTTCCAGCAAGTAGGTGATCAGCCTAACACATGTCCTCGATTTTTGGATTTGTGACATGACATGTTTTCTTTCACCGTATGAGCGAGTGTTAAATGCGCAAATAGACAGAAAGTCCATTGGTGGACAGAGCATCGAATGTGAAACATTTAACTCAAGGAGGTTATCACTAAAGAATCTACAATGTGACAGTTAAAATTCTCAAACACATTAAAAAACTTAGTCATTTACATTCCCAAATATCTTACATACATGTAAAAATCCAACATTATAACAATAGTTAATTAAAACAACAATGTTATAACGAACTCGATAAAGCTAAGTGCAGGACCACAAACATAAAATTGGACTTTATTCCCCAAGGGCAAAAGCACTACAACAATCTAGTTCATTCCCGTGTGACTAAGTTTAAATAGTTTCAAATTCGAAAAGCAAGAATCAATTGTAACAATATGTGAAATAACATACGTTTTATCAAAGACAAATAAATTTATTTTTCTCTTTTAATTATTTTAATTGGCTTTGGTATTATCTACTTCTGTGTTTGTACATTACTCTTCGTCTGATAACTCTTATACAATTTAGCGCGAGTACTGGTTGCAGCTCGTTATAAGCACAAGTCCAAAACGAAAAAATTTGTGGCAAAGAGTCTTCTTTGTAGTTCGTCCCTTCTGTAACGAAATGTAAACAGCGACGTCCATTATGTTACCAATATGTAAAAATTATAATTTAATTTATAAATTTGTTGCTTCTTTGTCTCACTTGTAACAATTTGCTAATAAAAAATTATTTTAATGCTTTATACGAGTGATATTATCCAGTTGTTTTCTAATTTTAGTAATACATAATTTTAATCAAAACCATGACATTCGATTCTATATCAAAGTCCATAATTATGAAGCATTATGGTCGGGTACAGCTGGTGTTAGTGACGTGTAATCGTTTTCGGATATATTCAGTTGCTAATTCCATCTGGTCATAAACCCGTAGTATCTAATAAGCTGCCTTCATTAAGAGCCCAAGCGAGCTAACTTAACCGCGATAAAATATACCATAAGCGAACTGAACAAAACTTTAACATTTCAGAAACTTCAATTAAGTTTCACAGTTTAAAATATGGCTTCTTTTTCAAAGTCGTGCCTATGAATTTGATTGTCTCAAAAGTTTTAAAAGTTTGAAATCTGATATGAGGGTGGAATTAGATTATGAATATTTTTATGGTCAAGTCTAGAGCTCATTCTGGAGAATTTAAAACTTAGAACTTGTTGTGAAAGTATGATGATAGATACTAGTTGTTGCGTCTTTTGCCCTTATAAGGCTAAATAAAATAGTTATTTCAACCAATAAGAATGCATTTAAGGTAAATTAGATCAAAACTAGTCTGATGAGATTCTATCCACGTCTATTAGAAATATAATACTAGCGGAACTGACAAGTTGTAATGTTGTGTCTTGAACACAAACTAAAATCATCTTATTGTAAATCTAAACCAATCTGGAATCCGCTTAAAAATCACACAAAATAATACAAATCGGTTGAGCTGTTTAGGAGGAAATATAGGTGATTATAAAGATGATTGGCTTAACTGTAATAAGAAAGACGCTAGGAAAAATGTTATGTGTGTACACAACAGAACAGCTTATTATTTTATAGTCTAGCGATTTTCCCGTTGTATCAAGTCTGTATGAACGTGAGGATCATTCAAGAGATGTACTAATGAGGGTCTTCCTGTTGTATTAATTCGATACCGTGCAAACGAGCCAGTTAAGATAACTAGTCATCAACAAACGATGTTTACGTACGTGATAATAGAGGCGTCAAGAACAAAGGTTGTTTACAAGCCAAATTAAACGGAAACAAGTTATAATGTTAGTTTGACTCCCGGTGGGGGTCTTCTCTGAGAGATATCACCTCCAACTGTTCACACACCAGTTTGAGGGTACTCCTACCTCAAAGGCCCGCAAGGCCCAACTAAAAATGGGTGTCTATGGGCTGTGATGACTGCAATTTCTATGAAAAATATTCAGATTTATTTAGTGTAAAATACTTACGTACATTACCACATATATTTAAATTGTGATATGTATTTTGCGTAAGTATACGTCAGGTTAATAAAATAATTGAATTTTCAATTCAAATATAAGCTTCGTGCTGAATATTGAAAAGCAAATAGGTACACAATGTATGTATAAGTTTTTTCGGCGTTTCAAGTTTTATATCAAAACCCGCTTCAATATGTTCACGGCCACTATTATTTCACAGTTGCAAATTCTATGAAGTAAGATTGCATCGCACTTGCGGCACGCGTGCGGTGCCAAATTTACATGGGTATATTAGATACTAGGGTTCGAATTAATTAATATTTGTTCCATATATAGATAATTACGTTTATTTTTTGCTTATTATGTTCCTAGTTCATTGTGAATAGAAATTAGATGCGCAGTGACAATTTTAAGGAAAATCGTAATATCAACCTAAAAAAATCCTATACCTACTTAATCAGTTGAAATAGATCGTTTATATAATAACACATTATGATTACCTGCTTTATTTTTATGTAGGTAACTTATATTTATCGTTTCATATTTCGCACCTACAGAAATTATATAAAGAATATATATTTAAAGAAAACCGCACGCAGAAAGCACGCGAAATTTCGGAAAAATTTAAAATTATGTAAAATAATTGTAAAATGTAAATGTATAACAAAGTAGTACATAACTTCAATCCGGTAAAACAGTGTTTTCTTTAAATGTGTAAAAGTTATGTCAATAAAAGACATTACTAAGAAAATGGATTATTATGTGAATTAGATATGAAGCTATGCAATAACTTAATATTTTGAGGAATTGAAATCACACTAATAAAACCTTATTAATTTTTATAAAATCGTACACCAATAACTTAGTTGTAGTTTGGCCATTGACCCCTCAGTAAGAATTAGATATCATTAGAAATGGAACTATTTATTTAAAAAAACAGTTTACCATTTGTTTATTTAGTCATTATCGAATTCTTGCTAAAGATAAGAATGCCCTTCGACATAAACATTTTTCCTACATCGCGGCTCGCGCCGGACGATACGCTTCGACGCAATTACATTCCTGATTCCACAGACTCGTGTCCGCCACTTAGTAGTTACTAGTTAGTAAGCAGCAGACCTCAGCGCGCAACAACCGAGTGTTGCGCGTCTTGAATTAATCCGTCATTATTTAACCGAACAAAGAAGTGAAAATGGGTTATATGACTATTCTTTTCGCGTTGCTTTGTGTTTTCGCCTTTTCATTCGCGGCACTACCAGATCCACTTTCCGAGGAATTTATTAATATCATTAACAAACGGCAAAAATTATGGACCGCTGGCCGCAACTTTCCGCCACAAACAACGTTGCATACAATGAAGAAGCTCATGGGAGCCATGGATGATAAGTTTTTATCGAGATTAACGACTGTCGAACACAGTGCAGAGGACATTGAGGACTTACCAGAAAATTTTGATCCCAGGGACAAATGGCCCAACTGTCCCACGTTAAACGAAGTCCGAGACCAAGGATCATGCGGGAGCTGCTGGGCTTTTGGCGCAGTGGAAGCCATGACAGATCGTTACTGCACCTATTCGAATGGCACAAAGCATTTCCACTTTTCTGCTGAAGATCTATTGAGCTGCTGCCCAGTCTGTGGTCTCGGCTGTAACGGAGGAATGCCAACACTCGCTTGGGAGTACTGGAAACACTTTGGCATCGTATCAGGAGGTAACTACAATTCAAGTCAGGGCTGCTTGCCATACCAAATACCACCATGTGAACATCACGTTCCCGGAGACAGATTGCCATGCAATGGTGACACGAGCACTCCAAAATGTGTTCGTAAATGTCAAGACTCATCATCCTACAAAGAGGATAAGCAGTACGGAAAACATGTTTACTCTGTTCGAGGCGGTGAAGAGCACATCAGAGCAGAATTATATAAGAATGGCCCAGTGGAGGGTGCATTCACAGTTTATTCGGACTTGCTAACTTACAAAAGCGGTGTGTATAAACATACGGTTGGAGATGCGCTGGGCGGACACGCTATTAAAATTATGGGTTGGGGAGTTGAAAACGGAAACAAATATTGGCTCATTGCGAATTCGTGGAACTCCGACTGGGGTGATAATGGTTTCTTCAAAATACTACGTGGGGAGGACCATTGCGGTATCGAAAGTTCTATTGTCGCTGGAGAACCACTGTATAAATAATTTTGATGAATTTTAGCAAATTTGTATTTATAAGAGAGAAATAAAACATGTTTCTTTTAATTTGTATTTATTTGTTCCTTTACTTTTTAATTAACTATAGCTCCATTCAATGATTAAAGTATATAAAGAGATTTATGATAAATATTAATAAGGAAAACATATTTTATAACGCAATTGATTTTCTTTATTATTCTAGTAAGACATGGAAAATATTTATATAAAGACTGTCAGTAACGATGCATAAAGTAGATATGATAATTGATAACCCAACAATCCGCGACCATTGACCCGATTATAACTATTGTTATATAAATCTTTACTACAATAATTATTCGAAATAGAAGTAAATTTATACCTAAATATTCGTACGTTTTATTAATAGAGAAAGACCCTAATAATAATAATAATCATTGATCACAAATGTAGAAAATTTGCGAGTTCGTTGCCATTTTAAATCCAAAGGCTGTATTAACAGATTTTACGATACAACTTTGTGTTGGTCAAAAGCTACATTTAAATTAGACTCGCATTTAGTTTACTAAGTAGATGTGAGCTATTAAAACAGTGCTCATATATTCGTTATGCGATTAAAGAGATTTAACTCGACGCTTCCCAGACCGCAGCGTGTTGAAATTTTTTAATGTCAAAGTCAAAGTCAAAGTCAAATCGTTTATTTCAATTAGACCATCTAAAATGGCACTTTTGAACGTCAAAAAAAAAATATATAAAGATGATTCTAGTTGCCCCTTCCAAAAGGTAGTTTCGTGTGGAGAAGAATGGGCAAGAAACTCCACACTTACTCTTTTAAAATAGGTTTACAATATTTTGTTACATTTGTTAAATAATTATATGTGAAGACAATGTACTCTTAGAATAAATTACTATACTAAAAAAGTTAGTAAGTATACATGTTCCTCACATATTTACAAATATCGAAACCGTAGAATATTAACATTAAAGAGTAATAAAAATATTAAAAAAAAACACAACAAAACAGTGTGTGAGATACAAAAAAATAAAAATGAAATAATAATTACATTTGTAGCATTATATAGATTAAAAAATAATAATAATAATAAGCAAAAAATCAGCAACCAATTTGATTTTGTCCAGGCTATAGAGCCAATCATAGGATTGTCCTATGGAGCAGGACCAGCATGTTTCCAAGCATTCTTATCTTGAATATAATCATCTAATTTGTAATATGCTTGTTTACAAAGTGTACTTTTAATAAAACATTTAAATTTTCGTTCATTTAGTTTTAAAATGTCACAAGGTATTTTATTGTAACATTTCACACAGTACCCCATAAATGAATTTTGAACTTTGGCTAATCTGAAAGATGGTTGAGCTATTTTATCTTTATTTCTAGTACTGAGACTCTCAGACTAGCAATGAGAAATACAGATACTTTCATGTTCAGCTTAAGGCTTACGATTTTGTTAGGGGCCCGAAATAATGGGAACTATATGTGTCACAAACATCTGGTATTAAAACCATAAACACCTTTGTTAAATATGATTTGAGTTAATTTTGTATTAACGCCCTATCATGCAACTTTCTAAATAAATGATGTAATCATTGAAAAATGCCGAGTAAGTTAGTATGGTACTTGTAACCATTCTTGAAATATTGAAATAGCATCGTAACCATGGTAACAAAGACGGTACTAAGTTAATATTAATTAAAATACTCTGGACTGAAATTTGCTAGGCAACCCATATGGATTATATTTATTGACATATTAAATTAAATATAAAATACGTTAATTAAATAAGCATCTCGGTGAAGGTCGTTGTATATCGGGATCTTAGACCACTTATAAGGACATAATATAATCGTTTCAATCCAAAGTTTATAGGATCTGTAAATATACTTTCGATTAATATTGAATTGTTAATCTTCGGCCCGTAAATTTTAACAAAACTATAGAAGCAACAACTGACATAATTATGAAATTTGCAATAAAGGTTAACGAGAGTAATTATTAGAATACAAAATTAGAACGAAATTTCGTAGTTTAGATTTTTTTAGTAGAGAATTAGTTTAGAAAATTTCGTACACGCAAGTTTCAAGATGTATGCTTTAAAATTATTCATCCAATTAATCTAATGGATGACTCTGAGTACAGCTGTTAGACTGTCAATTTTAATGGCCTTTTAACGTCTTATCTTTATAATCCGATGTTTAATTAACATTTGAGTTTTTATACGTAAAAAGATTAAACATGTGTTCGCAAATAAAACAATTTTTAATAACATGTCTTTATTTCACTACAATTACTTTTCTTGTTTTAAAAAATACAGAGCATTTGCCATTTTAATATCATCAAATAGATTTATTTATCATAAAGCCTTTGAAAACTATTATTAGGGCAAAAATAAACATTCTGTATTTTAAAAAACAGGAAATATTCAACTCTTTTTATTAAAATAAAACTAACCTACTATATCACAAAACTGACTGACGTACATAAACAAATTATAACACGTTCAACGAAATTAAATTTTTTTTTGTAAAATATGTAACGTTTAACAAAATTTGGTACAAAATAAATACAATAGCCAATAAATACAATGGCGAAAAACCAAGCGCGGGAATATAATTGTCATTTTGATATTCAATCTGGTCTACTGACATTTGACAGAACTACCCTTTTCCCGCCTTTTACCAATAAAAAAAATCGACTAATATATTGCACATTTATGTCAAAAATACCTTCTTTAAAGCTACGGTTTCATAGAAAAGCGGTGCCGTAATCTAACGGCCGTAATGTAACGTTGGGTGACGTCACCCATACGTTGTCTATAAATAACATCGGAGTAGGATTTCTAGAGAACGTCGAGTGTCACCGTAACGTCAAATAGCGGTGATGTCATTTGCATGACGGCCGTCATAGCGGTGATGAACATTAGTTCAACGTTTTTCGCGTGTAGCGGTGCCCATAGTTAACGGCACCGCTTTTATAGGAAACCTAAGCTTAAGACAGTATAGTATATATTGTTGGAACTGCTACTATCGAAATTTGAGAAGTCATTGTTTTATTTTCTCCTTGTTTCCATATACATTGAATAAACCTCATACACGAATAGTCTTTTATTGTATGAAATAAAATTATAATCGATCCGAAATTACAGAAATATAGATTTCATTATCAACCTGGCCTAATACGCAATTATGAGATCAAACAGCCCTGGGTTATAAGACCTTAATTTCCATAGAAAAACTTCGATATCGTTAAGTGTTGCCATATTTGGGGCGAAATTTATTTTATATAGGAAACTTTATGACCATGTATGTGCCTGTTTATATATGTACATCTAATTTAATATAATCTATCATAGCTATTTAAAATTTTCATAAGTCATGAAAAGGTTATACTAGTTTCTGTTATCTATTAATTTAACTTTTGAATTAATGAATAACACGGATAATTTAAAAATTATGAAGTCTTAGCTTCTCCATTTGAACATAGAATAAAAATAACAATAAATACTGATAAAAATAAGTCAAAAACATTGTGTGAATACCTGCATTGTAAACAATTAAATATCAGAGCTTTATATGAAATTATTTTATTTAATAACAAGAAACTTCTCCGTTTCTGTTCGGATAGTTTGTTCCGTTAGGTCACCTCACCACCATAGAGCCAATAAATTTGTTAGTATTACATTTACCTTTTTTATAGAACCTATTTAAAACATATAGCATGAATCAGTATGTCAACCTAATCAAGCCACACTGTAAATAGATATTTTTATTTATACAAATCTGAAATTATTACGAAAGGAATGATAGAGACGCGATTTGTCATTCGTCGCGATTTGGTCGCACTACTTTTGTAACCTGCACTAATGCTAATACCATAGTAACATTTCATTTGTAGTATGAATTCATAAGCATATATCATATTCATAACCTTTGACATTAGCTTGTTTTATTATTGGATATTATTTCTGAATTTGATTAATATATGAATAGTTAAGAAAGTACGGCATATATTATTAATTACATAAGTTTAGTTTTACATATTAGCTTATATACAAATAAATTACCGCTCTATACGCCATTAAGAAATTATATTCAAAAGCAGTGAAAAAAATACCTATAATATTCGTTTCAACGCAGTATCCGGTTAGAACATTTCAAAGCAATAACAATTGCGTATAAAAATATATTATCTTATCTGATATAATACCAAGAGCACTACAATATAAGTTTACACAACTTGCTTTGATACTTACTACCAACAAAGACGAATGAATGAATAATACGAAATTCAAAGGGAAATAAAAATTGTGAAACTGGTCAAAACATCAAAAGCGTCTAAGTTACGCCTATGTTATAAATTTAACACATACAAATTATCTCCTAAAAAAAATTCATGAAAACTAAGTCTAATTGCACTATTGGCCTCTTTTATCACTTTCTGACTTATTGTGTTTTCGCTGTGATGGAAAAAGACAGATATGTACTTTAGTGAAAACGGTGCAATAATAATTAATTTTACATCAGTGTACCGTCTCAGAAATTATAGAGCTTTGTAGTTTTTATTTCATTTGTTCATATTAAGTATCAAGATTATTGTCTAACTATAATGACGTTACATTGTTGTCTATGTAAAAAATTAACACTGCAGCGATCTTAAACCCCACGAAGGCTCTGTCTTTAGACACTCTAAGAGGGGCTTGTTTATAATGTATATGTTATAAACTAATAATTAAATTGGGAATTAGGCCTCAATATAATCCATCCTCGACTGCCATTATATTCATCCAGCAACAGCAAACACGCAGTACCTTTTTTAGAACATGACAAATTATGTTATTAAAAAAAAATCAATAGATATTGCTTAGACCTTGAAAGGACTTAAAAGGGTCTTTGATTCTATGAAACATCAATTATACTTAAGTGGATTTTTTTATTTTATATTCGAAATTCAATTTAAACTTTCTTCTTTTGTTTCTTAGGAATATATAAACGAGTAGTACTCACATGCATTCATTCGTCTTAATAGACAAATCCATGTTTGAACCACAGATAAATAATTCACATAGAGTGGTACATCGTATCCGTTAATGGATCTGTGTCGTCTCTATGGAAATTAAAAGCGCTTCGAAAGCTGTCCCGAAGTCGTTCAGCGAATGTTTTGTAATCAAAGTTCACTTGCTGACCGAAATCGAAGTCTGCCACTTCTATTGTGTGACTGAAATTTATAAAATCAATATTATTTTTGAAAAACGGTCAAGTAATAAAAACTAACTGACAAGCCAATTGCATTGACATTTTCCTAATTTCATAGACAAGAGGAATTACTTTACATATTCTTCATAGACAAATTATATTTTTTGCGTTTAATTGTAATATGTAGATAAAAATGTATACAACTTCCAAACGACTACATCAAATTATAATAAAAAAATATAATTTAATCAAAATTAAAAGTTTTTAAAAACGAACAGATTTTAGTTTCTAACGTGTGAGTGAGTGAGTGAATAAGTCAGAGAGGTCTTCAATTGACAAAATAGTGGATAGTCCTTTTACTGAGGAAGGCTATAGGCTATATAAGATCTCGCTATGATCAAAATAATGAATCCGCAGGGCATAGATTATATAATAATATGACAGAAAATTGTCTGAATATATTTTTTAAAAAAATTGATGTGTGCCAGTACGTGTAGTACTGTCACACAACGTAAGATAGTAACATATTTAACATAACATATTAGTAACATATTCTTTACTAATAAAATATTTTTAAATCAGAAAAAAAAAACAAAATATGTAGTACCATACAAAATTACTACAAAGTATATATTAAGTATTCTTATGCAACAAAATAAATAAGCTGATAATATTTACCTAGATCTATGCTGATAGTAGGCAACACCAAACACGACAAGGATAACAGCGACAAAGGAAAATGCCACCGGTACCACTATCACGGACAACTGCGCGTGGACTGACGCTGAAATAACCATTTAATACTATTAATCCTATTAGCATAATTAACTATTTCATATTTGGGGGCCTCATAGCCTAGCGGTCTCACTAAGTGGCAGATAGGTGAGGGGTACCGGGTTCGATTCCCGGTTCGAGGGCAAGTTTTAATTTAATTTAAAATTTGTTCTCAGCCTTTGGGAGGGTTGTGCGGTACCGGGCGAGTAAACCGTACATGGAGGACACGGTCGAATTTCTAAAGACAAGCATGAATTATAAAAAATTCTATACTTGAAGCTGGCTAATGCACAAATCGTGCCAGAGCCATTAAAAAAAATATCTCATAGCTTTGAATCCATGATCTTTAAAATCTCTTATTCCGCATCATGTTACTGAGTCTCACCGTAATTTCTCTAAAATAATCTTTTGCTCTTTCTATAAAATTGTGCATACGCTGTGATGAAATGAGAAAGATGAGAACTTCAGTTGAAACAATGCAATTAGATTGAATTACTTTTTTTTTTTTTTTTTTTTTAATGGCTCTGGCACGGTTTGTGCATTAGCCAGCGTCAAGTATGAGATTTTTATCATTCGTGCTTTTTGCCTTAGAAATTCGACCATGTCCTTCATGTACGGTTTAGGTACTCGCCCGGTACCGCACAACCCTCCCAAAGGTCGAGAACAAATTTAAATTAAATTAAAACTTGCCCTCGAACCGGGAATCGAACCCGGTACCCCTCACCTAGCTGCCACCTAATAAGACCGCTAGGCTATGAGGCCCCCTTGAATTACTTTACTACTAATTAAAGAAGGTGGAATTTTAATCGGGCAGCAATTCTATAGGGACCCATTGAATGTGTATTAGGGGCCGTTCATAAAATACGTTCACATACAAGGGGAGAGTAGGGGTCTGGCTGAGTGTGACAAGGGGGGACGAGGCTATACGGCAAAGTGACGTTCGCCGTTTATTGTTATACTTATTTATCGGCGTTGGTAAAAAAATTACCGTCACATTTTTCCGTTACGCGCATCTTTTTCTTGTCTCTACTATCTGTGTACTATCATTTAGAATTTATCATACTCAGCTTGGGTCTTAGTTTTTGTGACAGATATTTCTAGGGGGGTCACAGAAAGTGTGACACAGCGTGAGAATAGGGGGAGGGGGTCAAAAAAAGCAGATATTAGTGCGACGTATTTTATGAACAGCCCCTTAGTGGAATTCAGTGCTATTGAGAAAACTATAATAAAATTTCATGACAGTGCCAGGCAATAATAATAATAATAAAATAATAATTGAGTCAGTAAGTACAGACAGCATCTTGCTCAGAAGTTTAATGTTTTTTTTTTTAAGTTTTTTTTAAATGTACACTTTACAAATAAATAAATCTGAGAATAATTCTTAAAACAAGATACTGTATATTTATGAATAAGGTCAAAAGTAATTAAATATTTTTTAACTTGAAGAACCTGCTTTAGAAACAGTTGTCATTAAAACAGATGTACAGCTGCTCTCAAGATAATGATGATATCTATTTTCTGTTATATATATAATACAAAAAATAAATATACTGTGTAAGTATTATGTAAATGTAAGGAAAAATATAATAAACTAATTTTATATTACCTTTATAAATATTAATTGTTGCCCTTGACACACTTTTTCCAAGTACATTCTCAACAACAACTACAACAGTGTGTTGATCGCTGTCTGAGAAATAATGCACTAGTGGGAAGACATTTGATTCTGTCCTTGACTTGACTTTGCATGTCTCATTCCCTGTCACATTGTACTGCCCAAATTTGTATATAGCACAGAAATCAAATGGCGGTGACCCCGTGTACTTCACACGTAGGTTCAGTAAATCACCATGTTGCAACCAATTTAATCCAGTTATATTCATTGTACTAATTGGTTCTGCAAAAAATAATCTATGATGAGAATTCAAACAATAAATTTTTACATTAATGAATACATCTAATGCTTTAAATAGCAGCCAATATAAATATAAGTACTAAGTTTTTGTTAGTACTTTAAAAAAACCAAGAAGAATTTACCATTTATTTAGTATTTAGTCACCTGATAAAAATTGAATATTAGTGATAAGCCTGCCTGTGGTATGTAACTTTAATTTCTTTAAATGGTAGTGTTGTTATTTGTCATATTTTATATATTATGTGTCGAATTATGTTCTTTAAGAAACCCTGTTTTAGTTTAAAAGCACCAGTAAACTGAAATAGAGGGAAAATAGGGACATTTACAAACCATAATAAATAAACAATTAGGATACAAACTTACCTCTAATACTAATAGTCTCCTGATAATGCCCATATGTGTATGTCTCCCCAATGGGCACAATACTGGAATTGTTACAAATGAAATCCTTGATTGCATGTTTTCTTTTTGTTACCTCCCTTTTTGCTACCTTATGTGTTGAAGGTACTGAGGTATTAGTATCCATAGTTGGTTTAAGAGTTGTTGTTGTGGTTGTAGAAGTGGTAGTGGTTGTTGTGGTTGTAGTAGAAGTAGTAGTAGTTGTTGTTGTTGTAATTGGTGGCAATGGTTCATTGTTAGCAACAACCAATGCATCTATATAATGGTCAGTCATAAGATCTGTATATGTATAGTTAAGAGCAAAGTCAGTAGTTTGGTCGATAAACATACAATCAATAAACCAGTATGTTACAATTGATGATGCGTTTTGTTTGAGAAACTGCATCTCATTGTCGGGAAGCTGAACTTTGTGCTGTACTGTGTTGTTAACAGCTACATATCTATTTGATCTCACTGTATTGTTCTGTGTCAGTATCAGATTCCCATGCAGTGAGTCTGAAAATTAACAATGCACCTTGTGAAAATTATTTATATGTTAAATTTAAGTATAAAGACAAAAACAAGATCCGACAAAGACCAGACTTAGCATATAAGTATAATTACATACATAACGATTCAAATGTTAACTTTAAAAATTTACCTGTCAGTTGAAATGTAGTGCTTCCTGACGTTTGCTTTATCCAGAGACCAAAAAAGTTTTTCAAAAGCTCCACAGTCACTGTGTATTCTCCTGCTTCATACAAATTACGCGGGTATTCTACTGTCCATGTTGATACATTAGTGTTTTTTGTAATCTGAATGAAAAATTAAAGGGTTATTTACTTATTATTCTAACAAAATAGCTTCTGTTATATTTACACATTGTATAAAATTAATGTACTAATATGTAATAAGGAAACACACAAAGTTGTGTACAATACAAATTCTAGATCAGATCTTGATTCTATATATTCTTAATAAAACACAATTTGCAATTAAGATATTTCAAAATTTGTCATGAAATAGTAATGAAGTAATTTATTAATTTAAAATGGGACCTTACATCTTCACGATGTTGTGGTTGAACATCGTCCCAATAAGAGAACTTGAGTTCCTCATCCGTATAACCAAGCACTGTTGCAGTAAATGTAATGTTGGATCCACGAACAACTGGACCATTATTACTGACTAAGAGTTTTAAAGAATTGGCAACTGAAAAATTTATAAAAAACCATAATGAATACATCTAAAATATTTACTAGTTTTTATAATCACACTAGATTAGATAAAAGTTAAATGATTTGTGTCATTTGCAGAATCCGAAAAAGCATATAAAAAGATTCATGATCTTTGATCAACATATTATGTGTTGCTATGTTGATGCAGCTGCAAATTACATGTTTTCACAGCTGAAAATTTTGTATTCTTAAGGTAATCAAATAACAAATGATGACTGTTGTACTTTTTCGCCAAATACAACTAATGTAAGAAAGGTAATTGAATGTGAATATTGAATAACAAATAATAGTAAAAGTTGTAACTTAAATACTTACCATTTTGAATAAGCAGTAGAATGAAGAATGTATACAAACTCCGAGACATGTTTGTCTCCGATAACTTTCGAACAGTCCTACAAAACTAGATATATGTATCAATACTGTAATTGCTTCAACAGTTTAAGCTTGGTATTTTAATAAAACAATACGCCATCGGCCAACAGCAGCAGAACCGTAGTCCGTAACATCGAAACAACAATAGAAATTGATAACGTAAAACGTCAAGCTCAAACATCGCATTGTCACATTGTTGTCAAACGACAAATTGACAACTTATGTGGGTAGAGAGGCCCAATCTGAGAAAAACAAACAATTTGTATTAATATTTTTTGCTTGACATAATATTATCACTTATAAATGGTTGTTGTTGATAGAGATAAGTTAGCATTTTTAATGGAAGAATTTTCAATTTTTTTTGACAATATGCGTTACAACATACAAAATTAAAAAAAAATATTTCCTTAATTTTATAATATTAAACATTGGTATAGACTGGTAAAAGGTTTTTATTTACATACTCTTTGAAATATAATTAAGTGCGCTCCAAAAGGTATTTAAATAGAAAATAATATGATTATATTAATAATAAAAACTATGGCATAAATATGGCAATGGAAAATGTTGTGTGCAAAAACAACCCCCATTCAATTTCTAAAAAAAATATTACAGTATTAAATTGTTGGTTTCTGTCATCTGCACTAGTCTGTGCTGTGAACTTTGAAGAAGGCACAGATCAAGGTTCAAGCACTAATCACTAACTTGTACCGAGTAGGAAGTACGTAGTACAGATAACAGAATACTTAGTTTTCAGTTTTGTAAGTCTACATAATTTGTGGAAGACCGAAGAAGACGATTTGCGATTAAACATTTTATTTATTTTCTATCATATTAGTTACAAATTTATATTGTAAAGAAAGATCAAGTGATAAAGACGGTCAATAATCATTTTACTAAACTTTTAGACAAAAACCTCGTTTTTGAATATTTCGAGTTGTAATAAAAAGCATATTATACTTAAAAATAATCCAGAAAAGTTGTTTTAGTAAATTTACGAAACGCTTTTATAAACATTTCCTACATTTATTTAAGCTGTTTTGAAAGTTATTGTGGTATTTATTAGTGTAGATATCAAATAACCATGGAGAATGCACAAATAGTAACCAAATTGAAACTTTTATTTGAAAGAATTGCTCAACCCGCTTATATCTTGGACCACCACTATGCCGATAATTTTTTCATTAAATTAAGCTCCAATGACCCAGGTAAGAAGAAAACGAAATTCTGGAAAACCTTGAAAATTTGTTGTAAAAGTTGAACTAATTTACCATGTAAAGATAATATAAGGTAGTAATCCTGTACCAACAATTATCCTGATCCACAAACACATGTTTAATATCACCAATATTGGGAGCAAGCTGTATAGGCTCTAAAGAATAATGTTAATAAATTAAAATACTAGACAAGGAGAATTTCTTATTTCAGTTTAGTACTTAAAATAGCATTATTCAAGGAAATAGATTGAGCGATCAGCTACTTACATTAATGATTAATAAACATTATTATGACAAAATATTATTGTGGTTTAAAGTATGCAATTATCTAGTGCATTGTTTATTTTCAGAAATATATAAAATATTTAATAGAATTTTAATTCTTCAACTTATATATAAATATTTTTTTGTTTCAGATGTGCAATATTTAAAATCATTGCCTATGTTGCCAGATATGTTAATAGCAGCCTTTTACCGCACAGACAATTACCATGTCACAGTGCAAGTTTTTCTTGTAAGATTGCTGGCTTTCATTACACATAACGAAGTCAACTTTGCAAAATTTAGTGCTAAAAAAGGAGATGATTTGGCTAAAGCTTTTGATCAGATTAACTCTCCAGACATGCATACAAGTTTGAGAGTAGCAAATATGGAGGTCGCCTTAGCACTTTTAAATCACAATTCTGGAGTTCATTGGTTACTTGAATCTAATTCATGGCAAAAAATATTAACACTCTGTAATGAAAAAAGAACTGTTTTTATAGTTAGACAGACTTATAAGTTTGTTTCAACTTTTATATGGAAACTTAAGAGTTTTGGTGATGATGCTAATGTGAGACATGTTCTATCTTTCATATTGAAACCTGTAATTGATGCAGACTTAGTTCAAAAACAATCAATAACAAGTGAAGAAGAGGATGAATTGTGTAAAATCTATGAACCAATGATGCAAATGTTGCTCACTATTGTGAGCAATGAAAAAGAAATCAAATCTCAAAACTGTGTAATGCATTTCCTACTGCAAGAGTTTAAAATAGAGACATATTGTTATATCATGCTTGACAGATTAAGAAGAGAAGATATTTGGTTGCTTACAACAAAATTTCTATTTTGGTCAGCTATTGGTAAATTATTCCTTGTAAAAATACTTCCGCCTGGTGTTAAATTTGAGAAGGAAGATTTTATGGAATTAGCTGTCACTTACTTTAACACAATACACAGATTAATACAAAGGCGTTCTCCGAAGTTACTCTTTGACTATTGCAATGCATGTAATTTGATTTGGGGAAGGGTGTGGAATTGTGAAGAACCAATAAGATGGGACATAAATGAGAAACATATGGAAATGCAAAAACAGTTGCTCATAGTAAGTCTTGTGCCTCCATTGGTGTATGTTACTCTAGGTAAGAATCAATCCTTAGATCAGAGTGAGGGTGAAGTTGAAATGTATATCAATACAATAATGCAATCTACATGTGAACATGCAGCCCGAGCAGCCTATGCAGTTCGCAACATGATGATACAACTAGATGTTTTGCAAGTAACATTACTCAGTGTAAAAAGACTAACATTCCTTGAAAATAATTTAAACAATGAACAAGCAAATATAGTGTTTCAAGCAATGTTCTATGTAATAAAAGAGTTTGAGCCATTTGATGAAGAAGGTTTATTAAGGACAGACTATTGTTACGGAGATGAAATAGACAAGATATCAATAATGGCGTATGTTCTTGATACATTATTGTTTCTGATTAAGAACTACAATATAAATTGGAAAGAGAGCTTAGAAGTGATATGTTTGAATGCGGTTGTGTATAATGTGTTGAAGAGGCCTAACTTAAGTTGTAAAGTAAGTAATCCGACTACACATAAATTAAACACAGAGTTATTAAACCTGAAAGATTAGAACTAACTTAACTAGAATGGCTTATTTATCTATTGTAATATTATGAAGCCAAAAAGGTTTATTGTTTTTATACATTAATCTTAGGATTGATTGTTTACTATGTCTATATATATATAGAGTATGTGTATAGCGACTAACTACCCGTCTAATATTGGTATTAAAAATCAAACTTATTATTAATTTTGTTTCAGTTTGTAGTAACAGCTCTAAATGTGATATCAACCACAATAAGAAAGTCACTGACTCCAAATCTGTCTCTCCTTCTCGACACAAAGCCAGGGTCTGGAATGCATGAGATTGGAATGCTTATATACACAAAGATGCATGACCTCAACTGGGAAATAAGAGATACAGCTCTGGAGCTTCTTCTTGTCTGCACTGAACTCTCACTTATCAGTAAGTGGATTATTTATTTTTTAACACTAGTATAGAAGCATGCTAGAGTTTAACTTATATATTGTTGACAGTTGATTTGAATCTTCATTTCTTAAGAAAAAAGAATAATAAATAGGCATCTTCTTTACGGCCGTGCTCTCGTAATGGCATAACTTTTCCCCCATATTTAGGGGGAAACAAGATGTCCAAGGGTTTTTAAGAGGGTACTTTATTCAAGAATTATTTCTTATTTATTAATAAAACTAACAATTTTAAAATATTATACATTTTATATTAAGCCAACCAACAAATTAAACCAAATATAAAGTCTTAGCGTGGCTGGATACCAAAAAGCTGTAATACTCTGATATCAAAATAACAGCTAATATTATATGAATGTATTTTTAATTTATATTTGAAATTACCTCTCAAACGAGTGTACAACAAGTACTTTAGAGGTTTTTAATAGATATTTAGGGGTATTTGAATTGAGTCCTAGAAGGGAACATTCTGTTAGAGTTGACATCACTGCCTAACGGCATTCACTCAAGGATTGCTAAACCTCTAAACAAGTCAATGAGATTAGGTTGACAGATTTTCAATTTTGAGACTTGAAGTAATCTGTATGAGGAGATTAATGGCAGACCAAAAAAAATAGTAGATTCACTAAGAGCAACTCATATCACAAATTATAAAATATTTCTTTTCCAAGAAATCTATAAAAGTTTTAATTAAAACTGATATAAATTAATATATAACCTTTTTATTTTATTGTACTATATTTCTGTATACTTGCAACGGATTATTAATAAATAAATATAATAATAATAAGCGCTCACCTTATCTAATTATATTTTCTCTCTCAGCCTGGAAGAGATCGCTCGAAAGCATTAAGGTCGCCAGTTGCCCCTCCTTATTATTAAATTATTTTAATTGTACTGTATTTCTGTATTATTGCAACAAGGTGTAAATAATGATATGAATGTTTTTGCCAAATTTAGCCTTTACTCAACTACAAAAACAAACTATTTATCGTTTTTAGAATTCCCTCCATTTCAAAAGCAGATTATGTCTCACAAGCTGATAAATGTTGCCATGACGATGGCACTCAATGATCATGAGTTCTATGTGAGAGTCTCGGCGCTTAAATGCTTAGCTGCTGCAACAAAAGTCAAACTGTTATGGGAACAAGTAACCTCTGAATTCCCCAATGTTCAGGTTAGTACAATAAAAGTTTAATGCCAAATTGTTGAAAATCGTTTTATTTATTTGTGGCGGTTTCTAATGCGCGAGTGGTTACATATATTTTGTGTTGTATTTTATTGTTATTGTGTGTAAAATAAAATGAGTAAAGATATTTAAAAAAAGGTGTGTGTACTTATGTACACGCTAGATTAGTAGATTGATTTTCAATTATTTTTAATATTAAAATCGAATACAAAAATCTATTTTCACTTTTAAAGAAATCGATTATTTTTCACATCCCTATTAATTTTATAAACGCCAACGGCCATTTCGTATGTGGATATCGCTAAAACAGTGTGTCAACAGTCTTACAGTGCAGAATATCCGTTACAAATCCGTTACTTAAAAGACGATTAATAACAAACGATTAATTAAAAAATCGATTTTAAAGAGAATGTCACATCTCTTATAACCAATACAAAAGTGGAAAATGGTGGATTGTTTCAAATTTCAATACATTACACAAAACTTTAGATTTTTTTGAAAAACACCTAGACGTTTCCGGTAGCAAAAATCACTTGGAGGTGTTCCAATGAAGGTCCCCCGAGACTCCTGCATAATCAGTATCATCATTCGTGCGACGTAATTCAAAACCCAACCCCTAATTTTGTACAAAAATAATCATTTTTAATTCTTTGTTATATCAATAATTTATGACGTAGATTGATTCATTGCTTCTTACGTATTTGTTTAATACGCTTGATATAATATATTGAATTCAGTAGTTGATGTGTAGATAAAACTATGATAACATTTAAGTGTGTCTATATAGGATTTTATTCGCTACATATCCGAGCCGTATTTATGGAAAGTTATCTAAATTTGTATTGCATATTGCAATACAAAATTAGTTTTACATTAATTATTCGATTTTTTCTAAATTTATCAACAAACTCCATTGCTCAGTGACATGGTTCACAAAACTAAGTGCTTATATTGTTCAAAGCGCCCTTTGGAGCTCGAGGGAAATTAAATACTCATTTTAAGCACACTTATAGTCCAACATATAATTCCTATATAAATGTAAAACGAGGCTGTGATTTCACGAATACTATTATCAAATTGTAAGTAAATTTTAATAGGCACTTGAATAAACTTCAGTGTTATAAAACGTGTTAAATAATAAAAATATAGATTAGCAAATATATCCTAGCTGCTTCAACTGTCAAAAATTTAATTATAATATTTAATTAGTTAGAACAAAAAAGCAACTTTGTATATTGTTTATTATATATTGGGATTGTATCAATACATGTCTATGGATATTGCACAAAAACTATTACAAATTTATTTATTTTAGTGTCGAATGAAATTTTATGCTTCGATACCGCCTAGAAGCAGAGATATCTTCTAAACAGAACGACAAGATCTCTACGAACTAGCCAAGATTCTTTTCCGTTGTAATGCAATGAATATTATAAACAATTGAACGTGTGTTTTGATTGAATAATTTTAATGGATCAAAACTGTATTTAATTGTAAGATTAAATCTTCTTTTCCAGGAGCTTATTCTGGCGGACCTCTGCACAAATCCTGAAGGCATAGTCCGAAAAGAAACTTTCAACGTGCTCAGTGAAATATACCAGAATATAAAACTGGACTTTACCATGAAAACAGCACTCTATGAACAATTCCTAAATGCCTCTCTCAGTGACTTTCATTGGGAAGTCCAAATAAGTGCCTTGAAGTTTTGGCGAGTTGTTATCCACTCGTTGCTTGGAGATCAAGGAATGTTGGACGGCACATTTCCTCCGGTCACCTTCTCTATAGAATCCAGAAAGATTGTCACGTTAACAGACAAAGAAATACAGAAGAGATTACACAAGATATTGGATGAGCTTGCATCTATTGGCTGCTTATCAATTCTAATAAAACTCTTGCACGAAGACACCGAAGTAGAAGTCATGGAGTTAGCACTATCTATTGCTAATGAATTATTGGAAATTCTTGATAAGTACAGGGTGCCTGGATTTCTACGGCCAAGTGAAAACGATCCAAATATTGAAGAAATATTAACAGCCGATGATAACGACTTGGAGGAAGGAGACAGCGACACTAAGAATCTTATTAAATCTGAAGATGTAATAGAAGGCATAATTAATTCTGATGATATGAATTTGCTTACGAATATCTATGAACGTCACATGAATTTAAAGAATGAACCTACTGAAATAAGGAAAAAGAAGTTTACCAAATATGCGACACCATATATTTTTGTAGTCTTTATGAAGAGTTCTGATTTGAAGGAAACTATAGAGCGTAAGAAAAATTGGAAAGACGGAATTCGGAGTTTGTCCTCTTTATTGGACGATGTGTTAGGCATTTACGAAGTTAATACTGAAGTTAATAGTTTAGATTGTTATTGAGATTATGTTCCCACTGAGAACTTGACAAATGTAATCTAATTCCGTCTTCCTACCAGTGATATGTATTTAAAATACAGATTTTCAGTAGTTATTTGTTTTAGTCTTGGCTTTTTTACCCTAATAAAATGGTATATTAAATTATCGACAAACTTTGCAATTATTTATTTATTAACACTTCATTACATTTATAGATAAACAAATAACATAACACATACAAATTATAAGGGATGCAATGGGCGGCCTTATCGTTAACAAGCAATCCTTCCAGACAAAACCCTAGTATGGAAAAAAAACTAAAAAAAGAAAAGTGCATAACCAAACCTATTAAAAAAGAATTTAGAATCACCAAACTAAAACAGACTATGATAAGCATACCTTGAGTCATGAATTGCGATGCAATACAACAATACAAGAATAAGAAATACAAGATTATTGTGCAGTGCAACAGCAACAAGTGCTGATAACATACACGTCTTATCCAGATTAAATTAAATGTATAGTAATTCATATAAATATTAGAGAATAACTATTAAGTTTTTTTGGTTCGAGTCAACGAGCAGATAAAAAATGTGCGAATATACTTTATTTATTTGCATAAGACACGAGTAGGTACTTAGTACAGTATGACGGAGTACGAAGATATTGTGTCAAATTGCAAACAGTATACTTGTCTGTTTACTTGTTTATCAGCATAATATGGCCTAAGTGCTGATAATAATTTATGGGGTTCGGAAGGAACCTACAGACAGTAAAGGAATAGAAATAGCGTGTAATGTAGGTACACGTTTTTGAAACAACACGCGTTTTTTCACCAATAGATTTAGTCTAATATTCATCAATGAATGTTACTCAAATTTAAAAGAGTTTTATGCAGAAAATATCTTGCTTCTCCGTGGTTTTATTAACTACTGGTTAATCAATTAACGGTGTACATAAGAATGGCTTCGGTATGGGTAAAAAAATCACACTATAAACAAACTCACTCTTATTTCCAAAACTCGCATCGCCTGCTGGGATCACCAGTGCTGATAATTGAATTAACTTAATAGGCCATTATATTTTTTTCTATATTTAAGCAAGCGTTTGCAGGTAGTGGCGAAATCTACAATCTGTGACAAGAATCAAAACGATGACATCTCATACTTGGACTTTGAAGGACCTAACCTTAGGTTGGACACAGCTAGCTTTATCTAACCTTTATCTACACGGTATTTCATTGATGCGCGAACGCACATAATAATCGCTTAAAAACAATAACATTTTTATCTTAGCAATTACTTGAGGATGTGTTGGTTGAAAGTTCGCAAATAAGGAAACAGCATTTCTATATTCATTACTCAAACAAGTAGATATTAATTCATAATGAAACATTTACCTTGTTAAATTGAAAAGACATTTGTCTTAGTTCTCTATTTGTGTTCTTGAGTAATATCCAAAAGGTTAGATATTGGTTATGATTTAATTTGGACTAGCAGTTAATTGTCAGTAAACTGTATGAAGCAATATAAAATATAGTTTCCAGCAAAGTTTGCCAGTGAGTACACCAACAAAAGTAGCTACAAGAACCATGTAATATCTGATGTACAAAGACTAAGTTCTAACATTACTAACACACACTATATTGTAAATGTAATTTGGCAAAATTTTGTTTTTGGAAAGGGCCTGCATGTATTTTAAGTTAGAAAAAACTCAATAGTTTAAGTAGCAATTTACTTCCATACAGTAAATTTCCCAACCTAAAGTTCAGTCAATATATACTCTCCTTAGTATTTTAAAAACATTTCTCATGCTCTCTCATAACTAACACATTATTCTGGAATGAAATAAAAAATTATAATTCTATATTTTATTAACTAACTCCTAAAATAATCTATAATACAGTCTCTAATCTATCTCTATTTCTGCACCAACTTTGGTTAATGCCTCTTTAAGTTTTTCAGCTTCGTCTTTAGAAATATCAGCCTTTACTACTGTTGGGGCACTTTCAACAAACTTTTTAGCCTGTACCAAGTTGAAACCTTCAAGAAGACTTTTGACTTCCTTAATAAGAGCAACCTTCTGCTTGTCATCAAACTTGACCAATTTTACCTAGAATTAAATAAAGGGATTAAACTATAGTAAATATTATTGAAAAGAATAAGTCTTAGAATAACTATTAATAATTATTAAACTTACAGTGAAATTCGTTTTTACAGCTTTGGGTGCAGCCTCTTCTTCTTCTGCTGGAGCAGCCATGGCAAAGCCACCCATTGGCATTACTGGAGCATCTGGTAGATTTAACCGTCTTTTCAATACCTGACTGAGTTCAGACACTTCAAGCAAGCTAAGATTTGTGATGTCTGATACAATTTTCTCAAGTTTTGCTGAAACTGGTTTGTCAACTCCTTCTGGAGGTGGAATTGTTAGGGGAGTGACCGCTTCTGTAACCCCTTGTTGTAAAGTTGCGCTGTGAATAAACATTCTCATAAATATAACATTTATCGGAAATTAGGTATCCTTATAACCTATACGGATATTAATATTACCATTGTGAGATTGATCGCCACTGGCGAAGTGAAATTTTTCGCAGATTCCGAATGCTATTCATTTTGTTATATTTAAAGGTATTTAAAAATATGTTAAATGGATTAAATTTATATTTTTGTTGAACACAGATCAGTTTTACTACTATTAAAAATCTAAAAGTGGTAAGTAGGGATACGCAAAAAGTATCGATATATTTGTGCTATCGATACTTTCTTAAAGGAATTATACTTTATCTATTTCTAAAAAAATCTTATTTCTAAACATAAATAATATCATTAAAGGAAAATTAATAATTGGTAATCGATATTTAAAACAAAACATTTTTCCCAATATTGTTTTTGTGTGTATGGTTTGGCATCAATCCCCCTGCCCCATTGTAAGATGCGTGAAGTATACAGGGATATTGGTGATTTGACGTCTTCCCTTTAGTAGTAGCATTGTAGTGGAAAGAAATATTGAAAATATGTATTCACATTTTTAAAGTTGGACCGATAATTTAAAATTAAATTAAATTGATACTTACTACTACGGTTAAAATTATCACAAATAGTCACCCCTATCACGTCCTTACGGGAATACGTCGACTTACTAATAATCTTGCATAATTATTATTAACACTCCATTCAAGGTTTTTACTCGTTACTCTTAGGTTCGTTCGTTCTTAGGTACTTTTAATACGATACGAGTATCGAGTAAAGTGTCGATATTTTTATAAACTTATCGTATCCCTAGTAGTAAGTACGAAAATGTCAAATAGTGTCAGCAGTTTCTGACGTTTGTCACATCACACTCAGAGGTCAATACTCAATAGATAATATATTGTATTATTTTCGTCAATAGCAATTTTTTTTTGAGTTTATGACCTGGTATAGACCTTTAGGCCAAGTCTTGAGTATTTTTATTCGGTTTATTATAATTTCCTCACTGTATTTTTGATGACGTCAATAGCAATATGGTCTGTGCCAGGGCTGCCAAATGTAGGATTTTAATCGTACCTATATACGATTTCTTATCAGTCTCGAGCTCTAAGTGATTATATTCTCTTTTGAGTTGCATATTGTCTTTAGTGTTTTTTATCTTACGCTTAAGCCAAAATGGGTAGTGAAAATAAAAAAGAGCGACCTGCGCCAGGTACTCCCAAAAAAGAAATTTGCCAAAAGAGGAGAGCTTTCTGCAACAGAGAGGAACAAAGATTGAGTACAAAAGTATCGTCCCGATTGGGAAAAATTAGATTTATTTAAGGACTGGTTAGGGCCCGGTAAAAACCAATTTAAAGCCAGGTGCACTGTTTGTGAAGTCGAAATTGTTTCAGAATATGGAGGTTTTAAGTTACACTCTTTAAGACAAAGGCTGCCAGTCATTTTAAATGAAAACTTTCCACTATTATGTTGTACTCTATCTTTTTATTTAAAAATTTCCTCGAAATACAATTTTTTCGTAGTTGGTATACGATCCTGCTTTTTTTTATCTGGCAGCCCTGGTCTGTGCTCTGTTAATCTTTTAATATTATTGTTTTCCAAAACTATTTCTAACTTAGTTGACTAGTTGTAGTTAATAATTATTTGCAGGAACTAGGAAGTAACAAGTAGTAATAGTTAGTGGTACTACTAGGGAAACCAGTGAGAAATCTGTGATAGTGATTATAATTAAACTTATTATACAGAATTGTTTTGAAAAGAAAAATAAGAATATTGTGTAAAACTATTTTACATTATCTCTTATTGTATAGGTATGTCTCTTTGAGTTTGGTATTTGATTTTTTAGTTAACAGAAATATTTAATGCATATTATCTTTTAGGTAGGCAAGGAATCTGTGACTTTCAAGTTTTACATGTCCTATGTTCAGGGAACATCCGGTGAGCTGAATTCTTTTTATTTATTTTACAAATATATATATATAAATAAAAATTATTAAACAGTATAGATTTCTTGTATGCATAGAAATGAATACAAAATTTCTAAATATTTTTTCAATGTTTTAGTAGTGTAGTTTGTTAGTTAAAAAAATATTAAAATTCAATTAGGGTGGAATAAATAATTTTTGCTGTCAGCTGTTGCATTATGTGAAAATATTTATAATATTACCACACAAAACATATCATATATGTAAAAATATAATAATTTATTGCTAGTGGGTATTATTCACAAAGACAACACAGAAGGTTAATTATATAAGAGTCATTTGTATCTTTAGTCACCATTATCAAGTATTTAGTTACCCTTTAATTGTATTACATCATACATGGAACTAAACTTTTCATGTTAAGTACTGAAGTATTTTGACATATTACTGCCGTTCCTTAATGATTATTGCATACAAATTCATATATATATTTGTATAGTATACATGAAAGTGTTGGGTTCAACTCTTATATGCTTTATTTAGTTGATCGGCAAAGACGGCTGATCTCAGCTTTAAACAATACTCAAAAGATCCTTGGGTGAAAATTTCAACAGACCTTGTCTATTCTTATCAAAATAACTGTGAAAGTAAGGTAATATTATGTATACACATTGCTCGCTCGTTATTTACAATACATTAATATAAAGTCATTTGACTATCACGTAATATGCTCACTGCTGGTATGTTTTATGAAACAATGGCGTATCAAAAACTTAACTATGAGAAACCTTCCGCCTTAAACATTACGGTTTGCATCAATTGACGCTGACATTTTAAATAGGATCTTCATTTAATGTAACAAAGTTTAAATTTCTATGCATCTCAGCCAAACACGTGAATTCTCGTCACGTGCTAACCGCAACCCGTGTTAAGATGCCAATCTTCTCGTTGCACTCGTGTGCAACGTGAATAGTATAATGGGAAATAATATAGCTTTACTAGCTATGGAAAGCGATTTTGCGTGGAAACAAGAAAGCGTATTAAAAAGAGCGTATAGAAATTAGAAAATCTAAGCGCAACGATCACCTATGAGATGTATATGTATATCTTACCGGAACATAACTTATTCATTACGACCTATCCTATTACCGAAACCTTAAAATTACCTACCTATACAAAAAATATACGGTAAGCCGAGTAATTATGTATTGACTAATTATTATTATTACTTCGTTTATTATTATTATTTCGTTATAGTTATCTAATATATAACAATTTTATGATAATGAAACTCAAAGATTTTTTCAATCACCAAGCGTATTCGAGACGGATAGGAGCATTAAGTTTCTGAATTCGTGGATCTAAAAAAAAAAAAAACCATGCACAACAGACAAAAACAATTTAAAAAAATACATTATATATTTCGTAAATAATCTTTGCGTTCCATGTAAAATCATGGAAACCCCAAAACAGTAGGAACAAAGTGTTTATTTATAATACTTGTTCTTGAACTAAGAAACCGTAGCACAAACATAAACTCAAACAAAGGTCGCAACTTGCTGTAATTAATAATGTTTGATAGGTTTCAGCTCCGTTTATATCAGTGTTTCCCAACGACCCACGCAATTCTATTGTTGAGGGCTGCTATTCAAAAAGTTACTATATCATTTGAAATTGTATTTCAGGTTTTTTAAAATAAGTATGTTATGAAAATTTACTTACTGTTTTTCATTAACAATTCTCTAGTAAATTCTTGCTAAAACCTATTCTTTTAGTGAACAATTCAATTATTTGTAAGAAAAATCTGTTGAGTAGTTTCAGAAGAATTTTATAAAAAGTTAAAGTGGGCAATGGCCCAAGAACGTTGGGAATCACTGGTCTATAGCCTACTTTTTATGTTGGAGAACATTGCATAATCAATTATTTCTATATATTTTAACATGAATGAAGCTCGAATGTAGACTCTCAACCCTGAGGTCGTAGGTTCGATCCCGGCCGTATCAAATACTTTCTATGTATGTGCGCATCCAACACTCGCTCGTAGGGTGATGGAAAACATCGTGAGGAAATCGGCATGTCTCAAATCCAAAGATCGACGACGTATGAGATATTAGTTTGATCAACTTTTTATTTTATTGACAAAATTAAATAAAATTGATCAAAGAAACGGATCCAATCTGAGGCCAAGACCATAGGGTTGTAACGCAGTGGATTAATTTGATTCTTGTTAGAAAAAAATCTGGTAGGTACTTAATCAAAAGGCTAATTATATAATTATGATCGCTCTTAATATAAAACAACCAATTTACAGAATATAAAAGTAATACTAAATAAACTTACAAAAATAATATAAGAACAAAAATATATTATTAAAAGGAGTCCCTTTAGGCAAGGTTCCGAAGATACTGGCAGCGTTCCCCCTTTGAATAGCTAGACTAATTCTTTATACGAAGTAGCTGCCAGCTCTTCGGTCTCCTGTAATGTCGACTAACCTATTTGCTATTTCCTTAAAAAGCCTTATAGAGCTAGGACCCCACGGACCTAGGATCTCGACACCGAATGGGACAAAATCATATTCGGTGCCTGTATTTGCTTGATTTAGCTTTTTCAGCCGCTTCATTATGATTGATATCGTATTTCTGTAAGTCCAACACATTTCTACGTGTCATTGATCATGATTTATTAGGCTAGTATCAGCTCTCAGGAAAATATATATAATCTGCTGAGCTAAACCTATGGTGAGCGTTTAATATTATTTACTGCATTATAAGCGGTTTCATATTACGAAAAATTTCCTTGAAATTTGATACAGAATTATATGTTTAACTGTTTATATAAAAAAAATACTATACTAAGGGGCCGTCTCCACAACCGAGAGAATCGCGACGATACAATCGTCCTGCCACGCATTTCTATACAATCTCATAGAACGTGTCTCCACACGGCGATCTTAACGCGGCGATGTTACGGGTGGTTGTGTGGGCGCGAAACGTCATAACATCGCTGTGAGCCTGTCGCTACTGGTGGCGCGCACGTCGCGCACTCGCCACGGAACGTGGCGCTCTCGCAGAGAGCTCGCGACGTGCGTGACCATACATCAATAAAAACAATATATCCATAGTAAATAATTATTTTATTGACTGATATAGACACTACTTATTTCGGTCTCGTCTGGCACCACTGAATTCTAAATGAAAACTGAACAAAATAAGAGCACAACGTGTCGTCAAAGAAACGCGGCGATTCCGTTACGAATCGCGACGATACGCTGGCGGAATAATCGCTCGTTCGTGGAGATTACCCGACGATAAAAACGCGGACTCGTCGCGATTCACTCGCTTGTGGAGACGGCCCCTTAGGGTCTGTTTCACAATACACACAGATAAATTGGGCTATTTGACATTTCATCGGACTCAACTTGTGATGGACTTTATGTGACGAATAGCGCTATCTCACAGTAGTGAAACGCAACAATAGGGTTTATCCTACCTTATTAATAAATAGCTAATTCGGAACTTATCCGTACATTGTGAAACAGACCCTAAGGAAATTTAAAGTTGAATTTTATAAAAAAAAAAAATAGTATCAATTCGTAGGATTTTAATTATGTTGCCAGACTATCATCATAGACAATTTTTTTTGTTTATAGAGTTATTTTTGAAGGCTAACATGATTATAAGATTTTATGATTTGGGTTTTGTTTCTCGACATCGAAAAAAAAGGAGACATAATTCGACTTATTTCCTTTTCATCTTGGTCGGATAGTAAAACACTTTACATGTTAGCTATAATTCTTAAATTACACAAACACCTAAATTTTCATCATTTTTTTTTATAGAGCGGGGGGCAAACGGGCAGGAGGCTCACCTGATGTTAAGTGATACCGCCGCCCATGGACACTCAATGCCAGAGAGATCGCGAGTGCGTTGCCGGCCATCATAAACAGTCCGACTAAATAAAAATCTAAAACACATTATTTACAAGTATACATCGATTAATCTGGAACAAATTCTGGGGATACAAAGAAGTACTGAAGGCAGAGATACCAATATACCTAAAAAAGAAAGTCTTAGACACGTGTATATTGCCATGTCTTTCTTACGGTTGCCAATCATGGATATATATATATATGATGTGTGTAAATATTTATATGTATGTATTTTATGTGTGTGTATATTTTGTAACTTTTTGTAAATTTTATTTTGTAAATTTTTCAAGGAATTAATGAGGCTTAATAATAATAATAATTATTATTATTATACATTGATTAATCTAATCTGTGACCAAGACAGTCACGTGACTTACGTATAAAAATTTATATTTTAAATAATAGATTTTTTGAGGGATAAATTAATTTTTTTTTGCTGTCATATAGCCTATATATATATATAAAGTCTATATAAATCCTCCTAAATTGACACAATCCCGACATTCCTACGCGAATCTCGCTCGGGAACGATTCAGTTGCTTTCCACCTGTTGAATTGCGCGGACCATTCTCTTGTAAGTAAAATTTAGGTTTTTTTTTTAATAAAAATATTAATATTTAAGCTTGTTATATCCAAGTTTTAATAGCAGATAGGTTTATGTTTGGCACCGACTAACAATATTATTCTTAATCTAAGTGCAACGTCCGCTATTCAATTGTTTCTCAATAAAATTATTTTATACAACTAAAATTGTGTAGAATACCGGTTGTTATATCTTATATAATACTAGCTGATCCGGAAAACGTCGTTTTGCCATGTACATCATTTATAATAAAAAATAGGGGTTGATCGTAGAGGGGTGAAAATTAGGGGTTGTATGTATTTTTTGCATAAACATTATTATTTTTTATCTAAATATTAAAAAATAATAATTTAGGGTTGGACTACCATTAACATTTAGGGGGTGAAAAATAGATGTTGTCCGATTCTCAGACACCCCATATGCACACAAAATTTCATGAGAATCGGTCTAGCCGTTTCGGAGGAGTTTAACTACAAACACCGCGACACGAGAATTTTGTATATTAGATTTCTATAAACATGTATGATAATTGATAAAAATAATATCTTAATTAATTATGTACTAGGTAAACGGTAATATATAGTAGTACTCGTAATATTACAAGAACAGCGAGAGTTTTGATCAAAGTATTTAATTTATGACGTTCATTCAGGTTGATTCGAATAAAAGTTTTGATTATATTGTTCGAGATTTAGAAATAAACAGTTTAAAAAGTTTACGCGATATTAAAAGGATCAATTTCATGTTAAATATTAAAAATCCGTAGAAAAAAAATTCTTCCGTTTACAGCTAGCTACATTTGTACTAACACGAATAAAATTTCTACTTTCCTCGTCGTTTTTCTAATTATCATGATCTTAAAGGGTCTCGTTATTGAATTGACTGGGCTTCTCTATTAACTATTTAGAAGGGAAAACTCAAAACAATATTACGTAATCATAAGTTGAGAGTCAAATAGAAATACATTTTTACGATCTGTTTTATAAATGTTTCAACGTTTTAAATGGTAAAAAAATTCTCAAAAAGTATATATAGTATACTATACAGTATATTAAGTCTATATCTAGCCTCCTAAATTGACACAATCCCGACATTCCTACGCGAATCTTGCTCGGGAACAAACAAATCTTAAAATTTCCTATTCCTACTTTTTCTGGTTTAATTTGGATTAATCTGTCTTATATGAAAACATAATTCAGTATTATTAGAACATGACAGGGCGAATGGAAAACAAAAGACGAAATCGTTTGATTGTGGTTCGAGCTAGAGAAAGCTACCTTTTCCGAACGCTACCGCTTGTTAATCGGTTAGGTACTTGAAGCTCGCGAAGGTATCCTTCACGGCAGACTTCCAGCGATTGGACGAGGGGACGTATTGTGACGTAGTTTGTCACGTGTCAATACTTATTGGACTAGACTACTGTTGACCAAACAAACTAAACGCGCCGTCTTTTCATCTTTCGTTTAACTTCTTAACTGTATTTTTATCTGTCTGACAGAAGATAAATTAATGTTTTACTTAGTTATTTAATCTTACTGTGGATAACAAATATACTTATTCAAAGCGTTCAGAAAAAAAACATGTACACTATAAAATATATATAAACTGCTTCTAATTTTACATTTACTGCCAGTTCTCAAATCCAGGGCGTAAAACGGATGAGAAGATCTGGGAATAAACTTTTCGCCACTCTTTTTCCAAGTTTTTTGTTTGAAATGTTACCCTATGCTTTCGAGTGGCAATTTACGGTATTCTTCAGAAAACGGTAACTTGTGTGAAAATTCAGGGACTAATTAGGTTTTGTTGCAGTGAAAATGCTGGGCGGAAATGTAATGTGGTTTCGTCATGGGCTACGGCTTCACGACAACCCGGCTCTGCGTCACGCCTTGCAAGACCGAAGAACGCCGTTTTTTCCTATCTTTGTGTTTGATGGGGAAACTGCTGGTTAGTATAAAATAATAGACCAAATTTATTACATAAGAAAATATTAAATATATTTTAACAGTTTTACTAATAAAGATTTACGCACATCGTATAAAGCCCGTTACAGACTTAGCTATAATATATACATATTAATATTTTTATGGCTAGGCATATTACTATATATTTTCTATACTAATTTTCGCGTGACCGCACACTCAGCTATAATACATATTTCTGTGACGTCACCAAGCGATACCTTAATATACATTATTGCATATTACTATATATTATGGTATAGCAAGACTAGGACGACCATCAATTAAATGAAGGCAAAATATATATGTCTCAGTGTGTGGTAGCTTGCTATAATATATATTATAGTACGGTATATTAATATATATTATAGCTAAGTCTGTGTCGGGCTTGAGCCTGTTATAAGAAAAATGTTACAAATCATTTCTGAATTGGCAAGTTTGATGTATACGGCTGTTATAAAAAGTGTTTTGTTTGTAGGAAGACTTGTACAATGCTTAAACAACCAGAGGCCTAGTTTAACGGGTGTATAAGACAAAAATGGCGTCATTTGATCTGATTTTTTTTATAGAACAGGGGGCAAAGGGGCAGGAGGCTCACATGATGTTAAGTGATACCCATTGAAACTCTCAATGTCAGAGGGCTCGCGAGTGCGTTGCCGGCCTTTTCTCTCTCTCTTTGTTTTTGCCCTTTACAAGCTCTATTCACTGGATAACTATCACCTTGTTACAACGCATGTATAGTGATTTTTTATTAGTAAGACAGACACATGTTAAAAATTTCAGATTTAGCCGTTCGTGTCCCCTCTTGTACCTACAGATAAATGTGGTAGCTTTGAAAATCCAAAAGTCGTAACATGTTAGGACTAAAATGGAAGGAAATCGTTTCAGAAGCTGAATAAATCTTAATAAATAATTTTGCGTAGTTGCAATCAAAGATGTATTTTCTTTTAATATTAAATATTTGCATATTACAACAAAAACCACCACAATTGTGGTTTACAGGTACGAAAGTGGTGGGTTACAACCGTATGCGGTACTTGCTTGAGGCTTTAGAGGATCTAGACACCCAGTTCCGTCAGTACGGCGGGCGACTGCACATGATCAAGGGAAAACCAGTTGATGTGTTTAGACGTCTTTGGGAGGAGTTGGGTGAGTGCTAGTTGACTTTATATAGTTTGACAATATATGCATAGGTATGTTCGCCTAGATCAAAAGCAGTAATAATAATCTCTATGATTACAATAATATGTAGGGGAGCGCGGGGCTTGTTGTAACAGGGGTAAATAGTAACAGACCTTTTTCAATAGGAATTTGAATTTTATTCACGTTTTTTTTTTACCTCATCTTAAACTTATAACGTGCCACGCCACTTTACTACAGCCAGGGTCCCACCAGACGGCGTAGTGAGTGCGTGTGTGCAAACGCTTTATTGTTGACAGGTAACCTATAATTTTACTTACGTAAATTTTTGGTTAGTTTTACTATTTTCGTAGCTTTAAAGTTTTATATATTTTATTTTATGCTACAATATAACTATTTATGATGATATGTAACAGTTTTCGAGATTACTAAGTTGATTTAATAGTTATCGTGATAAATATTAAGAACTATATCTAGGGGCTAGTTGTAACAAAACCTCGGGGCTTGTTGTAACATGTTACAATTTGCCCCCAGATTGCTGTAAGTTACTGACGACCGATGTTTATTTTTCCCCGGCTTAAATACTCAGAAATGTTCATTCGCGGTGGACCTCAAGATTGCATTGGAGCTGGCAATTCTTCAGGGTGGATGACTAAAAATAATTCTTGATTTTTATAGATCATTTTATCAAACACGCGAAACCTACCAAGAAAGAGCCAGTTCTGTTACTGCTCGATAATCATGGCTCACGTATGAATATTGTAGTTGTCGAAAAAGCCAAAGAAAACAATGTTATCATGTTATCGTTTCCCCCCATTGCTCCCACAATTTGCAACCTATGGTTGTAGGAGTCTACGACCCTTTTAAAAACCACGTGAACAGAGCACAGACTGCATGGATCTATAATAATCCAGGAAAAACGATAGCAATTTATGACATCCGAAGTGTAGTGAAGGAGTCATTATCACTTTCCTTGAACCTTGCAAATATCATCAGTGGATTTAAAGCTTCTGGTATTTGGTCTTTGAATGTTTATATTTTCCAAAATAGACTTTTCGCCCTCTTATGTTACTGATCGTCCAGATCCTACAGAACAATCAGAAAATGTTCTAAATGAAAGTGAGAATTTATCGTTGAATCTTGATCATCCACAACTATTTATTAGATTCTGCTCCTGAAGTGGATATCACCACAACAGAAATATACGCCACATTGAAACTGCGAACAAACCAACTCCAAGTTGCTCTGGTCAAAATCAATTTTCCCAATGAAAGGTTAGACCATTACCAAAGGCGCCACCACGAAAAACAAATATAATTTGCAGACACAAAAGGAAGTCTCCTATTCTGACAGATACACCTGAAAAAGAAGCTTTGAGAGTGGAATATGAAGAAAAGATGAAGAAAAAGCAAAAAAAGATGATAAAGAAAAGCGAAAGGGGAAAGGAAATGTTAAAAAATCTGCGAAAAATAAAGATTGAAGGTGTCATATTGTTGTTTTTTTTCTTGTTACTACTTGCCCCAACAGATGTTACAACTGTAACACTTCCCTTTTTTCAAAAAAATCATAATTGTGAGATAGTTACCTGTCGATTTGATAATATTTCAATTCGACTTCATAGATTAATAGTTAGAGTATCGATCAAAGTTTATTTGGTAATAATTTAGCCAATACACTTCATGATATTCAATTATTTGTTAAAATTGTTACAACTAGCCCCTCGCTCCCCTACATGGACGACTCATTGGTCTAGTGGTTAGTACCCCTGACTGCGAATCCATGGGTCCCGAGTTCGATCCCCGGCTGAGACGAACATCGATGTGATGAGTATTTGGTGTTGGTTTAAGACATGTCGGTTTCCTCACGATGTTTTCCTTCACCGTTCGAGCAAATGTTAAATGCGCACATAGAAAGAAAGTCCATTGGTGCACAGCCGGGGATCGAACCTACGATCTCAGGTATGAGAGTCGTACGCTGAAGCCACTAGACCGACACTGCTCTTATTTTCATTTTCATTTGGTTTTATACACATCTATAAAGTAACTGCACTCTGTCATTCAAAATCCATATACACTTATGTATAATATTAATGCACGATAAGCAATATACGTTCAACAAGACCCAGTCGATAATAATGACGTTTATTAAAACGTGAATATCCATTACGGTCCATTTCGATCACGTTTAAGCCGTCATTAACAGCTAATAAATAGCTTTGTTGTGGGAAGCTAATGTACTTTCATAGCCGTACGTGTATTGTGCTGACATTTCGGTTAATCTGAGACCTAATTTGAACTGAAATTAGGTCGCGGTTCAGTCGATATGTTTAATAAGTATGTGACCTGTATAGTTGTATTGACATTTTTTACACAGGAAATGGTACAATTTAAATGAAATAAATAATTTGCGCAATCAAGATGATCCAAATGTTAATGTACTTGAAATATATTTTGGAAATGCAATTGAGACTTTTCCGACTGTTGAAAACCATATTGCAAGAGAATTCCATTAAAATAACATAAAAGTCGTTAAACCACATTAATCGTCACCGCCAATCAGGTTTTTTTAATATAATAAAGCAAGTTTATTTACAATCGATTCAATTGCTCACAATATACTATAATATACTATTAAAATGTATTTTTTCTTATTGTTCTTCATCGTAACTTCCATCAGTACCGGATCAGAACCCCTCAGTCTCTTCCACCTTTCAGAACTCTCTATCCGTGGTGTCCTTTCTCCATTCGCTTCCTGCTAACGCTTCTATATCTCCTATCTTTGTATCGGACGCCCTCTTCTACTTCTCGCTGTTCCTTTTCATATGTTACCATCAAAGTCCATCTTTTATCTGTGGATATCTTGATAATTTTTATATATAAAAAAAATCGATGGCGCTACAACTAAAATTTTTAAAGACTTTTCTTTGGAACCGTTGGACTCAAAACATTACCGATTTCATTAATTCCTTGTTTTAATCCTCCCGGTTATGTGGTACGTGTGGTCTCACTGTATGTATTTGAAATCTTTTTAAACAGGAATAAATAAGCTGTGTTACGAGCAAGACTGCGAGCCGATATGGCGCGAGAGAGATGAAAGTGTACGAGCTACTTGCAGGCAGATTGGTGTTGAGTGCCACCAATTTGTGTCGCACACTCTGTGGGACCCTGATACTGTGATACGAGTAAATGGAGGAATCCCGCCGCTGACATATCAGATGTTTTTGGTATGTTTTTAAATGATCACATGGTATCAATATAAAATTACCAGTGGTGCTGCAACCATTGGTTTAGGTCTCCGATATCTTTATACGATTCGTGACTTGCTTTTTCTAATAGGAAAATAGGTAATTAGTCTTCTGTGTCTGACATGCTGCTTTTGGGTCAATGGCATGCCGGTTTCCTCACTATGTTTTGCTTCACCATACGAGAGAGTGTCAAATGCGGATATAGACAGATAAGCACAGGCGGGGCTCAAAATTATTACCTCAGGGATGACAGCCTATAAAAATCATTAATTGTAATTAAATGTTTTCTATTGTTCCACGTATATTTGGTCCCCACAACACAGAGATGTGCCTATGTGGGGACCAGCGCCTGTATGATTTAATGAGACATTTAAAAAAGAAAGGGTGCGTGTACTTATAAAATTAATTACAATTATAAATAATTAATTACAATTAAATAATCAAAGACTCTAAAAGGAGTCAATAAAGTTCAGTTTACATTTGCAAAATAAAATAAATAAATATTTATTATTATTCTCTTACATTAAGTGTAACATACATTCTATTATTATTCGAATGTTGTTTTTAAATTACGTCCAATGCCGTAGCATTTTCCGTGGGCAACTTCATTCTGTTAATTTTGTGTCACGGTGCGCGTGTTACGATGCACGCGCACCGTCAATCAATTTTTCATAACGCGCCTAAAGAAGTATAACTTCAAAAATATATATATATTATATTTAAATTTACTGTGGCCAGCATTTACAATACAATGTTTACTTGCGTTAAGCCAAGATGCCATTTAACAACTGTGATTAATTATATTCTGATTGATTCCAGTAACATTAAAAGCTATACGTGACACACAAATACGTGTGTGTACATAAATACTTCTTTGGCGTAAAAAGATAGAAATCTTTTCAAAAAATTTATTCTACTTTTGTAAAAAAAAAATTGACTATAGCTAACTTCAGAGAGTCGGTTTTATGTGACGGTGTGCGCACGCATCGTAAAAATTTACTCTTATAACTGTAGAGTGAAAAAAGAAGTAATACCTTAAAAGTATAGTAAGTATAGACTGACCGGTTTAATCAGGTCGTAGGTAGAAATTTGTAAAAGGTTTTTCAATAAGAACATTCTTTTGTTCTCTTCTGTACTTGTCTTGGATTTTCAGATGAACAAATGCGACAAATTCACTTGTCTAAAATCTCAAAATTCGTCATTAACAAGACACAATTTTGACAAATGGTTATTAAACAGTTTAACGAAAGATGTTTTTGTCATTTTAAAGTCTCTTTATTAAAGATTATCTAGAACGAATTCGATCGATTCGTGAACTTAAAGACACATTTATTGAATGCCTTTCTAGCACACGGTAACAATAATTGGCGACCCTCCTCGGCCGGTGGATGACGTGGATCTCAGAGTTACCAACTTTGGTGTGCTGCCTGACTGCTTCTACAAGGAATTTGTAGTTTTTGAAAAGGTAGGACAATTTACTAAACGCTTCTTAATCTGTTCATACATTTAACTTGGTGTTTGAGAAGCTGTGCTTAAATATGTTTGACGTTTGAAAATGGTGCAAACAACGAGTAGATATCGTTAGTAATAATTAAGATAATGGAATTTAAATTGATCATCTACTAAATTTCATTTTCTACTGTGCATTAACTGCGAGGTATTATAACTTGGAGCACTGTTTCTAAATATTAAGCTTCAGTATTAAGTAAATAATTATGTATAAAGAATTGTAATACACTCTTCAGCTTGTATCATCTTTACTACTCTTTTCCAATCTTCTAAATTTCATTTTCTACTGGGCATGAACTGCGAGGTAAATTTTTAAATAACTTATGACTTCAGAACTAAGTACATTTGTATAAAGAATTGTAATAAACTCTTCCATTTGTCTCATCCCTGCTACTCTTCCAACTTTATTTCACCCTCTCAGGTTTCTGGTAGGCGTCTCTATAATAATAATAATTCATCTTTACAATAGAGTGAAATATTTATATTTTTTCCCATCAACCTCGTATAGGCCTCCTGCAACTGGCTTGGTATCTCTCTATCTTAGGCATTGCTGTTCCCCCAACTTCTTTAAGCTCGTCAACTCACCGTGCAAGAGGGCGACCTCTCTTTCTTATTCCTGGTGCTCTTTTCCACCTTGTTACCCTGTTTGTCCATCTGCCATTGATCATGCGAGTTGTGTGGTCTGCCCACTCTCTATAATAAACAGAAAAACGCTATTTAAATATTCCAGACGCCGAAACCCGAAGATTTTGGTGTGTTTTTGGAGAATGACGACATAAGAATGATTCGATGGGTAGGCGGTGAGCGAGCTGCCTTAGCACAGATGCAGCAGAGATTGGCTGTGGAACATGATTCATTCTGCAAGTGAGTGAAAATATTCGCTGTAACATTTATGATTTATTACCAACACTTAAATATACAGTATTTACAATATTTGTTAGTTCGTGCTCCTATTTCACCATGCCTCCTGCTGATAGAGGACATAGTATTTGTTTTTGAAGTTATACTTCTTTAGGCGCGCGTTATGAAAAATTTATGAGAGTGAATTTTTACGATGCGCGCGCACCGTGACACAAAATTATCAGTATGGTCGCCGAGCGTGCGCGAGCGAGATGGGAATAAGACAATCTACAAGTAAAAAGAAATAGAATATGCGTGACGTTAGCAGCTATGACAAGATAGAGATATAAATGACCATAATGACATTTGTAGTACCTTTTAAACAAATAAAGGAGTTTTCATTATTTTTTCAAAGAAATTTAGCAATGCTTTTTCACAAAGACCTATTGTTACTTAGTTATATGGTTATGAAACATTCCTAGTTATTAAATTGAATTAATAATATAATAAAATAATAATAATTATTAATATTAATTAATAATTGAATAATATACTAAATATTATATATTGTTAAATTATTAATAATAATAAATAATACAATTATTATTTAATATTTAAAAAAAAAAAATAAAGCCAAAGAAGTATAACTTCTTACGCGCGTACATAAGTACACGCACCATTTTTTATTAATTTTATTATTATAAAATACTTAAGAGGTCACGTGAAACATGGTATAATGCAGCTCCTTTCAAACGTTGTGTAGAAGAAAAAAACATAGCGATTAAAAAGAGTGGCGGAGAGTTTATTGCCAGTTCTTCTCTTCCGTTCTACGCCCTTGATTTGAGAACTGGCACTAAATGTAAAGTTAGAAACATTTCATATACATTTCTTTTTTGATGTTCATAAGTGTACATTGTATTACCCATATGATTAAATGATTTTTGATAATTAATTAATAAAACATCATAACATAATTGTAACATACATTAATCAGACTCGAGGTAAGATTCAGAGTCGAGGGTTCTAAGATCGTACCGTATTTAATGTAGATCGATTCAAATCGTCGACGACCAGTCACTTTCGGAGCGGCTTGATCCCTTACTGATGGTAGAGATGTGGGGTGACTGCATCTTCTACCGCATTTACTACGGACAGTTTTCAGAGTTGTTCGGATCAATCGTCGGACCTAGAGGCTACGAAATTTCACAAGTATTACGACGTCCGTCGTTCCACAACTGAGCGTTTTTAAGGCAGTTTTTTCCGCCACCACTTTGTAGAACCAGCTGCCCACTGAAATATTTCCAAACCAATTCGACTATATATATAGAGTATACCAATTCATAAAAGGTCGGCAACCCCTGGCAATGTGAGGGTCTATTGGCGGTGGTATCACTTAACATCAGATGAGCCTCCTGCCTCCTCTTAAGGTGCGTACAGACTTTATAACATAACATGTTATACAACATTGCTATACAACATGTTTCAGATAATGTGGACACTGAATGTTATAAAACATGTTATAATAACATGTTATTGATATGTATGCTAGGACAAACCCAGCATCTACGGTTATATAACATTGTTATATTGCATTGTTATTCTAATGTGTACAGTATTGTTTTATGTTATAATGTTGAATAACAAGGTTACATAATGTGGACGTGTTATAAAACACAAGTTATATAACATGTTACATAGTCTGTACGCACCCTAATATGACAATGAGTCCTTATATCAACGTATACAAAGATTATTGTAATCTTTGATCTTTAATTAACCATTAATCATTTCAGGGGTTCCTATCTTCCAACTCACGGCAATCCTGACTTGCTGGGTCCACCAATATCACTCAGCCCTGCGCTTCGGTTTGGCTGTCTGTCCGTCAGGAAGTACGTAAAATAAATTAACTAAACATCTAATATATGATATATCTATATATAAATAACCATTAAAATTATATTTTACCCTTGTATTTTCTATCTTCCTGTATGGCGCAGAAATTTAAACTTTTGAAATGTGGTGCTGGATGTTAAGAATACCGTGGACCGCTAAACCATTGTTCCTTACCAAGCTCCATATTAAAAACCACCCAACTATATGTCGACAACGCATCATTTCGTCATCATCATGACGAGGACCTCGGCAACACTGGCAAAAGATCTCGTGAACGTTCTCCAACGAGACTGATGGACTGATCTACTCAAGGACTTGTCTACAATATACGAGAGAAGAGCGGGACTGAAATTGGTGTAGGTTTTGCGCACCAGATCTTCCTATACAGACCATGGTACTCTGATATGAGCTACCGACGCAGAGAAAGAAACATAACAATACAACGCACTAAAGTTTTCCATACAAAAATCTATCATTTCCAGTACTGCCTTTTGTCACTAAAGTTCTAACTGATCTGAAATCATCGCGATACATGCGCCCTTTTTCATATGTCCTTTTTTTTGTTCGCCCTTTCACTGTTTTGAAGTTATACTTCTTTAGGCGCGTTCAGAAAAATTGATGTGAATAATCTATACGTATATTATATCTATGGATATTCTCAATTCTAATTTTAAGCATATTCCGCGATAGATTTAACAAGTCGAGGCTTAGTTTAGTTATACTTCTTGCGCACACCATAGATTTATATCGTTAGATAGGCCCCGACACCAAAAACTGTGGCATTGTTTTTGAATGTGTGCGTTAACGGAAACGTTTGAATGTGTGCGTCAACATGGCGTCCTAAAACAGTAAAATTTGTGTAGAAGGTACGGTCGAAACTAGTGTCATCTCTTTTTCTCCTACATTAGTTGCAAACACTACTTTCTCTTTCGTGCACTCGCCATTTAAATTTGTTATTTTAGACAGTGCGGAAGGAAAAATAAAAGTTTTTAAATCAAATCGCATTACTTACGAGTGAAATGATACACATCTGGCTTTATTTGTGTTTCTAGAATTGTTGTTGCACTTTAGAAAGGCACACGATGGCATTTTGTGACACTAAACTGCTCGCAAACGTCCTTTACAACACGTCCGGCTAACACTGTGATTAGGGGTGCACTGATCCCAGGTTAGTGAGTCTTACTCACTTAGACTGTGCGACAACACGGCGCGGTCTCACTGCGGTAAGGGCCTATCTAACGATATAAATCCATGGCGCGCACACCTTATCTAATTCAATTGTTTTTTTCTCTTCTCATAGTGGTTACCTGGGAGATATCGCTCCAAAGCGATAAGGCCACCAGTTGCTTTTTATTTATTTTGATTGTACTATATTTCTTTATAGCTGTAACGAAGTGTTAATAAATAAATAAAAAATTAAATATAATCTTATCTGGGCCTCCAATTAATGTTGATTCGAGTTCATTTGTTTTTTCTTAATAGGCACGTGATTCTGTGCCTGACACACGCCATCGACTTTTGGGTATGACTTAAAGGTCTTTGTTACCAGGTCATAAAATTAAAAAAAAAAAAAACGACTTTTGGGTCTATGGCAGGTCCGCGATGTTTTCCTTCGATGTACGAGCCAGTGTTTAATGCGCGCATAGAAAGTCCCGTCAGTAATAGAAATATGTTTTTAGGTTTTATTGGTCGCTTCAGGATTTGTTCCAAAGCGTGCATCAGGGACGGATGTCAAGCCAGTTTGTCACAGGTACCTTAAGAGTAATTTAATAAAATTAAACTTTCTTAGGTTAGTTAACATTATTAACATATGTGATATTAGATATGTCTCTAAAAATGCGTTGATTCCAAACGACTAAACCGATTTTGATAAGTACGTAGAATACACCTGAAGGGCCTCAGGAAGATGATTTCGATAGCCCTGTATTCCTACGTGACAATTATCAAATATATTGACCGTGCTCAAGCAGAGATTGTGACTTGAGATAGCCTTTGGAAACTAAGGCCCTATATATTTGTGCTTATACGAAATCCGCACACGCAAATTCTTCATAATTTCTCATCTGGATTTATTCTAATCAAGCTATATACTATGACTGTTAATAGAGAAAAGACTTAATTTCACACTAAATAGTTAATAATAATAATAAGTTTTTATTTGCAAAGAAAATGGTACATTTTGCTAACTAAATATTTTTTTAAAGTATTGTCTTTAGAGTAATGTTTAGATTTTGGTTTAGGCAGCGTTCAAGTATTACGTAACGCAATTTTTGGAGATTATTAACCCTCCCCCCCCCATATAACTCGCCGTAACGTTTTTCAGTTCGTTTTTTGACCACCTAGTGACTCTTTAGTTACTATTATATGGTGTAAGTATAAAATAATATTAACAATAACGCGTAATTTTATCCCCGCCCCGCATCGTAAAGCCTCGTATCCACTTGAGCATGCTCGGGCGAATGAGCCGCTCATTCGCCTGAGCATGCTCAGAGGAACAAAATGAATATTTTGGTCGAACGAACCTCAACATTGAAAAAGCTGTGCTCAGGCTGCTCAGTATATGCCCGGTGGTTTGTTATTCTGCTTCAGGTTCCTCGAACAGAAAGTGAATGGCTAGATATATCACGAAACGAAAAAAAAGTGGAACTTCCCTCATTGTGTTGGGGCAATGGATGGCAAGCATATTCAAATCAAAGCACCGCCCCATAGTGGAGCTGATTATCGAAACTATACGCATCAATTAATGTTAAACAAGTCTCGTTATCCCACAAGCCACTCATTTTTCAAATAATAGAAAAAGTAAACGTAATTAAAACTCGGGGAATTTGACGCGCTCGCCTCAAACACAAAAACAATCGTCCACACTGAGCGCCGAGCGAATACTGAGCGCCTTTGAGCACGGACAAAAACCGACAGATGCCGGCTCGCCCTGAGCGCGCTCAGATTTGCTCGGGCCGAGCGTGCTCAGGCGTCACCACTTGAGCGGCTCGGCCAAATGAGCCGCTCATTGGCCCGAGCATGCTCAAGTGGATACGAGGCTTAACGTTTTACAAAAGGACCCCCCCTTCCCAAAATACGTTACGTAATACTTTAACGCTCCCTTAAGCACGACTCCCGAGTGTCTTGTTTTTGACATATGCAAGTCATACTGTAAAGTCTCGCCTGTATCTCTATAAATGTAGCTGTCCATTGCTATATGTGTTTAAAGAAAAATGTAAAACGAAATATTGCATATTGATAGGTCAGCTGATTTGGCGGGAGTACTTTTACACAATGAGTGTAAATAATCCGAAATACGCGCAAATGGAAGGAAATTCCATCTGCCTTGATATTCCTTGGAGGGAACCTCGTGGAGATGAGCTGCAAAGGTAAATTATAAAGACTTGCTTGCTGTATTACGCAATATAATAATAATAAGTTTTTTTTAACTTCGATTTTGTTCCCTTTGGAGTATAGTCAGGTGGGGTAAATGCATGAACGGGGCAAATGTAATACCATAACTTTAAGTGTTTACACACAAAATAAACTAGTGCTGGCATCTCTTATACACGTAAAGTACTTCTTGCACTAAACTCTGACAACTTATTGAATCTGATGGACGAGTTTGGTCATTTCACCAATCTCGTTGCAATAAAAACCAAAGTATATTTCAATTTGCGTATTTTATTGCTATTACCTCAGATTAGTAACTATCTACACTATTAGAATTTTATATTTAATTTTTACATTTTTACCCCTTTACACCGGGAAAATGCAATAAAGAGTTAATCTGTAATCATCCATAATTAAATATAAGTAATTACAGCAAACAAAAGCCTAAAACATGTTTAATATTTACAGTAAAAGTTATTTGTAAATTGTAAAAGACCACAAAATAACATATAGAACATGAATGTGTCAATTTAGTTATGGTACTCGAATTTACCTGACCCTACTTGAAGTACCGTGGGGTTCAAGTGTACAGGCGTTAATTAAATATTTAAGTTGGCGTCTGGTAGATAGTGGCGGTGACCCTAGAGTTTAGAGGTACACTGCCATACGGACCTAACTTTTTAAATTTGTTTTAATTTTCTATTTATTAATTTTTAATTATTATGATTACTATGTGAGGGAGCGTTCAAGTATAACGTCATGCAAGTTTTTGGAGATTATTGGACCCCCGTGTAACGCGCCGTAACGTTTTTCTGTACCCAATAGTAAAACGTTGCGTGACCACCTAGTGACTCTTTATACCTAAAAGTTACCATTATGTGGTGTAATGCACTGGAAAGTCGAAAAAAATATTAACAATAACGCGTAATGCAATCCCCCCCCCCCCCCCAAATTCGTTACGTAATACTTAAACACTCCCTAAGTTAAGAAAATGGTAAACACTGTATTTTTTTTTTCAACTAGTAGTATATGTTAATAAATATAATAAGTCTGTATATACAAAAGAACTTTGCTAAGTCGAAAACGTTCAATATTCGAAAAAAAAATATTAATAATAAATAATCAGTGAGGCAAGCAATCGGTTTTAGTATGGAACAGATAGAGAAATTTCAGACCAAAGACCTTAGAGCGGCAATAATTTATATTTTATATATAAATTATAATATATTATATTTATATTATATACTTATTATTTTTCGTCAAAATACTTTGTAGTATGATTACTGTTTGTGCCAAAATGAATAAATAATATTAAGAATATGTGGCTTCCAGGTGGGAGGAAGGTCGTACAGGTTTCCCATTCGTGGACGCAGCGATGCGACAGCTCCGTACTGAGGGCTGGTTGCATCACGCACTGCGTAATACGGTGGCCTCGTTCCTCACACGTGGTACTCTTTGGTTATCGTGGGAACATGGCTTGAAACATTTCCTCAAATATCTGCTGGATGCGGACTGGTAAGACAAATATAATTACGCAGAATTACGCTTTCTCAGCAGTGAGAAGAAGAATCTTTAAAAAGCTAAACTTGAATTAATCTATCATATATTGTGTGTACTTATGTACACGCGTTATACTTCTTTGGCGCAATCATTTTCTTCGAGCACTTTAGAGGGACGTTTCCCACTTCGAATTGCAATTTTCTTGTCCATTTTAATGGTCACTTCCAATCGAAACGATATAATATGTACTAATCATGATATTTTACAATAAACACTATCTTTATCACATTGGAACGGGTTTTCTCGTAGACATTTTGGTTTAAATAAACACGACTCTACCGAAAAACTCTACGCCATGATAGACAATGACTTCGATAAAACACAGAAAGCGCCAACAAGCGGCCCAGCCTGTTTTACCGACGTTTGAACAGATATTCAGGGTGTCGGTTTTTTGTGACGGTGTCGTAAAAAGTTACTCTCCTGAATTTTCCATAACGCGCCAAAAGAAGTTTAACTTCAAAAAACTGTCTAACAAAAATATATTAATCTTAAAAGCTACTACATTGAACTATGTCTATTGTATATTTTTATTGCAGGTCAGTGTGCGCTGGTAACTGGATGTGGGTGTCATCGAGTGCGTTCGAAGCGTTGTTGGATTCGGGCGAGTGCGCCTGCCCTGTGAGGCTTGGACAACGGCTGGAACCGAGCGGACAGTACGTGAGACGATACGTACCGGAACTGACAAATATTCCGGATAAATATATGTGAGTACGCTCTATGGCGTATACGGACTAGTTTCGGTTCGATTTTTAATCCTTTGAACAGTAATAATAATTGTGACACTGTAGAAATATAAGTTACTAGCTGTGCTCTGCGGTTCTTGCATGGATTCGGTCGTAGCGCGCTGTTTTACTAAAGCTTTTCTCGGTAAAAATACATTAAAATGCAAAAAGATTTTTTTGTTAGACATATGGTATCGCGGAGATTTTTGTTGTTATTGAGGTCTTCTACAAAACTGTAGTCACTTTTTTCTGTTGTCAATAGTTTCTGCTGCGTACGCGATTTAGGAATTTTTATTTGTTAATATCCTTTTTATAGCTTAGGTTACACTATAGTAATTTTATACAAAAGCATAACTTTTTTGAAAATTCTAAAGCATATGTTCAGCAGGGATAATGAAGGGTCTTATGGTCTAACTAAAATATCTAATGCTGAAAGAAATGTATTTTTCAATCAGTCCTGTAGTTTTAGAGCCTAAGTAATGCAAAAAAAATCGGTTGTCTGTAAAGTCGGTTTACTGACGATAGTTGAACATGGCAACTTCACAAGAAAATATTGAAAACACTGCACTTCATACTTGCAATGTATGTAAATGTATTTTTGTATAGAAGCTCTCCACGTGGACGCATCGTAGGAGAATGACAGATGTCGAACGCTGCCGAACGCGGAGGCCGATCGTGCCTCTTTGTCGCTCGTTCCACGCTCTCGCTTGCACTTCAATCCTTAAATGGAACGCCTCAGAGCGAGGTAACGCCGCATGAGTCATGTTTTTTCCTGCGTGCAGCCGGCTCCATCGAATTATAAGACGTTGTCACGTCAAAAAAATTAAACATTAAATAGACTTCACAAATTGATACCTTAACAATATTAAATCGATTTTATTAATTTCAGTTATGAGCCATGGAGAGCTCCAACAGAAGTACAGCAGCGTGCGGGATGTATAATAGGTCGGGACTACCCTCCTCCGATAATAAATCATCTTGAAGCTGCTGAAAGAAACCAAAGTGCTATGCGGGTAGGACAAAAATAATATAAATCCTAAATTGGCTAAAATCTTAAAATTAAAAAAAAAATGTATGTCATCGAACTATTAAACAAAGCGCCATCTTGTAGTTTGCATGAGTTAAAATTGTTTTGCCATGTCAAATTCTAATTTTTTAATTGAAAACTGATGATTCCTTACACTGTTTTAAAGTACACGTTTGTCTTTTTATCAAATGTTTTGATTATACGGTAAAATGAAATGGTACTATAATCGAATTATTTAATATCGAATTTATTTTAGGAATTGCGCCTTATGCTTGACAAGGCTCAGCCTCACTGCTGTCCCTCATCGGAGGAAGAAATCAGACAATTCATGTGGCTCCAAGATGTACCACAACTTGATGTCTCCACATAAATATGACCAAAGATAACTTCTTATGTGATAATTCTCCTTTATAAGATAATGCTTCTTAAATGTCTATTACTATTGAATGTCTAAGAATGTTTAATTTAGTAGCTAATTAAAATTGGTGATACTATTTGTATCCCACTTGACTAGAAATAAAGTGGTAAATGGTGACCTGGTCATAATAAGCATTCCTATGAAATGTAATTACAACCATTGAATTTTCATAATTTAATTACTGTCGAGGTTTATTTAAAAATTATTTTAGACTAGCATATTTTACTTAAGGTAAAACCATATTTAATATTGGGTATTGTAGTAAAATTTACACACACCAAAATCAGTAGTTTAATATAATTCTTATAAGTTTGAGGGTCGATTTGACCAAACAAGAGTAAATCTTAATCTTAGAATAAATCGTCAGTTAATCGAGAGTAAATCAATTTTACGTTTTACCAACTACAAATTCTAAGAATAGTGAGCCTATTCGGGAATTGCTACTATACCGCCGTTTCGCTCGGAATAACAGCTATTCCTAGAATAATAATTTAATGGCGAGAGTTAGTCCAATCATCTGATTTCTGTCATTTCACAAATTTTTCTGTGTTTTAATTTCAAGTCAACGCAACGCACTAAATTAATAGTCTGGCATTGTATAATGAAATGTTTAACAATTTATTATTTATCTATGTATTTATTTTTAGATTTTTTATTTTCTATAATATTAGAATGAAATTCAACTGGGCCCGTAGTAGAACAACATTTATTTGCCGAGTTTTATTTTCGTTCACCATTCTCTTTGCTATTCGCGTATTGTTGTTCCTAGCGCAATTATACTGTCGATTACGTGGAAAAACGGCTATGGATTTACTCGAGATTAAAATCATGGAATAGATTATTCCTGGTATAGTTACTCGTGTATAAATTGAAGTTCGGTCAAATCGACCCTAAATGCTAAAATAGTTTTATATTAGCATATGAATGTATTGTTAGTATTATATATACTAGTACTAAAACATATATTTAATTTAAATAAATAAGAGCATATAGGATTTATATGAGTGCTCTATATTTTGAAATTGTATCGTAAAAGTTTATTGCCAAAAGCTGAAATGTGATTTTATGAAATTTTACACCATATACCTAAAACTATAACAGGTATATTAAAACTTAGAAAAATTTATTTATATTTTATCAGCTATGTATATTTTGATGTTGTTATTGATGTTTGTATGGTGAAATAAAAATATATTGCTGTAACAGTGTTTATTTTTAACAATTTTGGAATGATAATATACATTATTTGGACTGGTCAATAGTTTTTGGTTTGCCAGAAGAGTGTGATATTTTCTTATATTCATACAAAATGTATTTGAGAAAATAAAAAAACTTAAGATATATTAAATTTACTGTTCCTATATGATAACCACACAATATATACAATTTCTAGTATGCAATATTGGCAAACAAAACTAAGCTTCAGACATTTTATAATCCATTACTAAGCAATCCCCCTAAACTATCAACTATGTGTCCGAAAACTTTGCTTGTAGATGAATCTGGTATTTCTTTGAATGCTGACAGTCCCTGACCAGCTAATTGCCCCACTCTGGGGTCAATGGGCAAAGTACCCAAGAATGGAAGTTTGGCTAATTCTGCTAAGGAGTGACCCCCTCCACTTGAAAATATATTTGTGCAATGACTGCAAGTTGGGCATTCATAACTGAAATAATAAAGCAAGTTATAACAACTACTATATGTTGTTGTAACTGTATATTATGTTGTATTACCCTATTGTCTTGTTGAGTTTCGGTTCCGCAATACTAGGGTATATACAGTATAACATTTTAGGTTCATAGGCCCACACGGCCAAAGACTCGACTTAAAAATATAAATTAATATATGCTCTACTCCACTGTGGCTGTATGCAACTTTAGCAAAAATTAAGTTTCCTATGGTTTTATATAAAAATATTTTTTATAGATTCTGCTCTGTGATCTCAACAGAGCAATAAGATTGACTTACCCACTCATATTTTCAATAATGCCCATAATAGGTATACCAGTTTTTCTACAAAATGTAATCTCTTTTCTAACATCTTCAATAGCCACCTCCTGTGGAGTAGTTACAAGAATCGCTGAGCAATGTTTCACTGGACGAAGATTTTCCATCACTGTAATGTGTTCATCAGATGTTCCTGAAAGTAGTCAATATATAATAATAGACTTTTTTATGTATCAAGCTATGAATTATAATTTTCTTAGTTATGTCGTAATAGATAAGAATCTTTATTTTGAATTATTGACAACATATGTTATAAACTGTCACAATTGGTAAGATAGTATTAGATTATGGAACAATAACAGGTTGACAGTGGTGAAATTTGTTGAAGTAGATCTATTTTAAATTATTGTATAAGTTAACCAATATGCATTGATTTTATAAAAAACTTAACTTTACCTGGAGGTGTATCAATAACTAAAAAGTCCAAATCCTGCCAACACACATCTTCCAAAAACTGCTTAATCATTGAGGACTTTTTAGGTCCTCTCCAGACCACAGCATCATTTCTGGAGTTCAACAGAAACCCAATAGACATAACTCCTAGCCTTTGTTCAGAATCTAAGTAGACGGGGATCCATCCTTCTGGCCCTTGATGAATATTTTTACCTTCTAAGTTTAGAATGTAAGGTACACTCGGCCCACACAGATCTATATCTAACAAACCCACCTGAAATATTTAAGTTTCTTTGAGAATTATAAAAATAATTGGCAAATCAATAAAATTTTATAAAAAAACTTTTTTTAACCTTAAATCCTTTTTCTTTAAGTGTTAATGCCAATTGAGTGCTTACTGTAGATTTTCCAACACCTCCCTTACCAGATAATACTAAAATTACTTGTTTAACTTGTTCTAACATATTTATTTAGTCAATTAATTAATCAAAACAAACAAAATGTAAAGTTTCCAATTTTTATCATAAAGTTTATTTTCATCTTTTTAAATCACTGATAAATAATTAATGATTTTTTTTTTAAATTTATTTATTAGCCGGATACAAAGTCCATTGGCACATTTTTAATGAATAATGATTTAATGGTGTGACCACTTCAAGTATACGAAATTTTAAAAGTTTTTCGATTTTTAATACCAATACTTGACCTTAGAATCCTCATAGTGCACGTTATTTGTGACAACTTTACTAAAATTTTCTCTTAAAATATAATGAAAGTTGTATTTATAGTTAGATTTTTAATAAAATCCTATAAATTAAGCCTTTCGAATTGATTCTGGAATATTTAAAGTTTCCTCAATAACTAGCAAGTTCAAAGTTGTTCTATATGACAATACTCACTATAAAGATAATGTTGCCACAATATTTTAGTTTCTGGGTAATTAATATCCGACAAACATTTCAATATTTAAAGTGTTGTAAAGTATATTTCTATGTATGGATAGAATAATATTCTGAATACAGTATTACATATTATGTTAAGAAAAAATATTCAAAGGGGCAACACTGTGTGCATAAAAGACAAATGTCATAATAAACCGAATAAAAATACTTGGCCTAAAGGTCTAGATACCAGGCCATAAACTCCAAAAAAAAAAAAGACAAATGTCAGTGGCGACTGGCGCCGCCTTCGGCCTACGACTTGTTTTATTTTTCAGTTTTCTAGAGATTCTTTGAGTTGTGGCTGTACGGATTGTGTGCGGATTATTTGTATTAGAGATGCTATATTTCTCCTATTTTATTACTGATTATTGGACGTTTTGTGACACAAATAGTTTTTGATATATATTACACAGTTTTTTTTTCTTATTGAAAGTAGTGTTTTGCGTATATCAGTGCTTTTATTTGCGTAGAATCTTGAGTGGTTGTGTATGGTGGTCGCCTGTTCAAGATTTTGTGCTTCAGTCAACTTTATATAAATTCAAGGTAAGCGTTATATTGTAACTCTAAAACTATGTATCAATTGTGAAGTCCGGTTTTAATTGAATTCTCTGTTAAACATGCGGGTGCTTTAACAATTCTTCGTAGTTACGAGACGACTGACGGCCCACCCCTACGTGAATTCGAGAAATTTAATTTTGAATTTAGAAGACTACGAAATCAATATTTTGAGTAACTATTGCTGTGGCATATTTGACAAAATCAAACTAAGCTTTTAATCTGACCAAAGGCATATAGATATAAATAGGCAAAATCCTAATATATAATGAGAATTACAGATTACATATTTAATTATTAGTAATATTTTACGTTAAAATACCACCCATATAATATATCAAAGGCAAATTAATTTTAAACTGTAAATAATATAAATACTTCTATATTTCTTCCATAAGAGCTTAAAATAACTTAAATGTTTAAAAAAAATATCTTTTGCTATTGTTATACAATATTTGGTCTTTTAATATAGGTTTCTTTGAAATAGTAATATTTGTGAGATATATTACTGAGCGGGATCATCAGAGTCTAAAAAACAAATGATAGGTGGTGGAGAAAACTATTGATAAGATCCATGACCTGCATAATTTACTTTTCTTATTAGGTTTTTCATAGTGCGGTGACAATTCTGACACATCCATATAAATGTTTATATATATAAACACTTCCAGATGAAAGCCTGGCTCTAATAAATTTGTAAAAGAAAAAACCATAAAAGTTGCTTGTATAATAAAATAATTGGTTAAATGTCCATAGATTAGATTTTTCATTAATCTTAAGCTATTAACCTATGTCGTTCATGAAGAGAAAATACATATTTTTAGAACAACACTGTTATAATTTAAAAACCCCTATGTCCTTGGTTTGAAACAATATTTGTATCGAGTCTGTTAGAACAGATCACTAATTTTTTTAACAAAAAAAATGATGAGGCAGAAATTTGCCTACACTTGTCCCGTAGATAGGATACAGATTAGCTATGACTAGGCTTAAACAATGAAAAAATAGTACTAAATATTTCATTACGACGTACTCGGTTGATTCAAATACTTAGTTTTCGACCGATACACGAGGAGTCATTTATTTCCCCTAAGACAAGTGAAATAGTTCGAAACCGAATCCCCTTCGTGGCTACATCCTTATAACTTGGCTATAAATCAGGGCGCCGTTGCTATCTGCTATTATTGGTACATCCAGTTGAGATTAGTCACACCACACAAGCAAGGAAACCAGCTTAGGCCTGGATGAGTGATTTATAATTTCAATTGAACCGTGCTATTAAAACCTTCATTTACTGCTATGAAATTCTATTAGAATTTACGTAAAAATGATTTTATCGTAGAAAATTGAATATGTTCTTACAATAAATACGCGTAAATGTAATCTAAATCATTATTTTACTATCATTAAATATTAAAGTAAGTACATAATTATTTAATTAAGTCGGAAGCGAGACAACTAAAATAATGCCCTAGTTATTTGCGATCGGTCAATTTAATGACGTCCTAGAATACGTGACGTCATAGTGTCAATTTCGCATATATATCAAAGATACAGTAAGCAGTCTAACGCCCGAACCCAATAATCAATCCACAATCTCAGATTGTTTTCAATCCTAATGTTTTGAATCAGACCGTGACAGTCGATCGATCTGCATCCCAATAAGCAAACCCTACGAAGATAATCTATTTTTGGCGACGGATAAAATGCTTTTTGTCGTTCCATTTTACCGAGTTTTCACTCATATTTGATACTCAATGAAAACCAAATAAAATAAAACCGTACAAATAACATTAAAATATACATGTGTATGTTTAAAACATAACAAACAGTTTTTTTAGTTATTTAAAAAACTGGTGTTAGTTAAAATCTGTTAAAATAATTAACTGTTGGAATCGAGCTTTCGTCAACTGTCATTTTCATACAAAGGTCTATCCACAGATACCGATACGACCTCCCATCGATAGCTTGTATCGACAGATGGCTATTACAATCCGTCGATTGGTTATTGGCTAAAATTTGGATTAAGACTACTATCTCAGATGGTGGATTATGGATTGAGATAGGTTATTGGGTTCGGGCGTAAATTAAACGCGTGTTCCAGGTGTTTGAAAGCTTGCGAGCGGTTTCCACCCCTCAATGCAGTATCTCCCCCGCTCTAATGGTTCTAGCAATTTTATCCGCGAGTTAACGTCAGCCTCTTGACCCCTTACACAATATATAATGCCAGAAAAGTTTTGGCAGCCAAACGGAATTAATTTGTTTGAATATTATTAGATATAAATGCGCAGTGTGTAGTGTTGGCCTAGTGGCAGCGTGCGACTCTCATACCCGAGGTCGTGGGTTCGATCCCCGGCTGTGCACCAATGGACTTTCTATGTGCGAATTTAACATTTGCTCGAACGGTGAAGGAAAACATCGTGAGGAAACCGACATGTCTTAGACCCAAAATCTTTCCTACTTTCCTATAAGATTTAAAAATGATCATGAAACAGAAACAGTTGAATCCAATTTTTTTTTTTTTCATTTTAATTAACTGGGAATTCCCCTTGTGATATCTATAATATTAGTCACGCGGTGACTGCCCATAAATGTGTTAATTTTTGTATGATACAGCTTTACAAATTAATAATAAATAATGTAGAAACGATTGGATACATTAAAGTATAAAAATATTGAATAATGAAACCTAGCGGAAGTACGCATCTAGATTCGCAGATTTGCCTCCAAAATAGTATATATAGTTTTTAATCATGATTTTTACTCTAAAAATAATATAAAAATCATAACATTAGGCTATTGATTAGAAGCGTAAGGTATTTCCTCTAATGAGTTATTCGTTTATTATAGTCTCGGGGGTCCCAAAGAAATTACTTTCCGACTCAATTTAGCTGTTTATTTGATGTTTCTATCAGAGCGAGCAATTTTGTTATGCTCAATAAAACGAATTTAGATTAAATTGTATTTCTGGAAATAAATGCGCTGTTTCATAACAAATAATTGTATGCGCGAAATTACTTCGACGTGAAAAAATGAGCAAAGTATAACAGCTAAGTAAAGTCTGCAGATACTTAATACATAAATACGTATATTGTCTATCACCTTACAGTTCGTGTTTATTGAAAACATTTTTCTTATTACTAGCTACAACGATACATGAATTTTACTTTAGAACTTCTATTTGATTCTAGAATACTTGCTGTCTTCACTCTGTTTTTTAAAAGCTGGGTCTTTAGGGCTAATTCCACCTTACAAGACGGATTGAGGAATCCAATTAACTCCCTCGATGAATGTTCCCGATTTGTCGTGATAATGTTTGAAGATTGAAGTTGGAACGTCTGCATGAGTGACCGCGGAAATTGGAGACTTGATTTCCGGATTTCATGTTAAAAATCTTTTGAGTTTTGAAATAAATTATACACAAAACTAGGGCTTAAATACATACAAATAGTATGACTGAACAAGTGCTGATTTTCGTAATTAACCTTTACAAGAGCTAAGTAATAGACAAGGACATATTTTCAAAATGTGAAATATAATTTTAACTTATTACTAATTAACTTAAATGATTTCATATACGGCTTTACGGTTCATTAATTATTTAAAGACTTATGTGCAATTCATATAAAAATATCGAAGTCTTGCACCTTGACACAAAATGAAATGTCAATGCTATTTTAACATCTATGCTAGAATGTATCGTTTTGTCTATGTTTTTAAGTCTAGTAACTTCATATGCACATAATTATGCCATCTAGTTATCTGCCATCTAGTTCAATAAAAATGGCTTCCCCTTTAGATGAAACAAGTAAATGTATGTGTGTACGTAACAATACATTCGTAGAAATAGAGTAAGTTTCGATATTTTTATAGATTATATGTAAACCCATCTCGGATTTCTTAAAAACAAAAATAATTGGATATTATTTTCTACAAGTATTGAATATAACATACACATTGAAACGCATATAATTACTAGTTTTTTATAAATATCTCTCATTATATTCTTTAATAAGAAAAAAAGTTACTAGTTATAGTGTGGGAAATATGTATATGTTTGGGATGACTTTAGTATCTGATTTTTCTATAATATTTCAATTATGTTTTAACCAAAACGGGTGTTGTGCTGGAAAAAATCCACTTTTCAGCTAAATAAAGTTCTTCAACTGAGTTACGTATATTTCATAGTATCCATTTTGATAGCTCAAACAGCCGCTTATTGTTTAAATGATACAATAGTTGTGTAATAATCATTATCTGTTAGTCATTCAAAGTTCAACAGTACATATTATCAGAAACCGTGGGTGTAGTCCAGTCCCGTTTGATAAAGATTACTTTGTTAGAAAATTTTGTTTATAAAATTGTTTTTTTTACAATAATTTTTGATAAAAATATTTATATGTAACATAAAATTTACACTGACATCATTGAAGAATTTTCTATCCTATTATAAATATTTTCAAAGAGTTAAGATGTAGAACGTGGAGATGCCATGTCAAATATGTTTTGTTTTTTTAGTCTGTGATTAAGTTTTATTACATTGTCGTACGTTAATATTATAGCTAAGCGACATTAATTTTTTTTTTTTAAATTGTCTAATGTCTATACACAAAGACATTACGATCTAGACGAACTTAATGCTAATACTTAATTTGAAACTAACCCACTAAATATGATATTCAACATAAGAAAGTGTCCAATAACACTACTGTCATTTTACCCTGTGTTCTTGTGTACTATTTTTTTCCACTTAGGTACCACTGTTAAGTAGTAGTCAGTGTAGCCCTTAAGACTTACTCTAATTCACTAATTTGAATGGTTTAGTCCTTTTTAATCTTCTCAGTCTAGTAGTTAAGAAATGTTTGACAGGGATCATCCAAGTTGTGTGTTGTGTATGTTAACGTAAAATTGTAAACACCGTTAGATTGTAATCTATCTCGCGCGATTATAAACTGTCGAAAGTTTGTGAACCTCAGCGTACTGCTTACAATTTAACGTATTATTATTCGGTAGATTGTACTACACTAACTTAGTTATCATTGAAACTTCTTTGGTCAATTACAGATTAATTTACTTCCCAACAATTTCATATAACTACCGAATAATAATACGTTAATTTGTAAGCAGTTCGTTGAGGTTCACAATCTTTCGACAGTTTACAATCTCGCGAGATAGATTACAATTTTACGGTGACATGTACATATGACAATTTTATGTTGAATGAAATATATTGTCGTCTTTAATTGACATCGCAATGGCAACACCTAGTACTGGTGCAGAAAAAAGACCTACTTTATAAAGGAAGCCAGTTGGTAGCCGTGTCGGTCTAAGACTGCGTAATGTTATTCTTTACAGATGATAATAAACATGTCAAAGGAAATAACAGTACGTCCAGTTCTAGGAATGGTGAAATCACAAATAGTATTTATTATTGCTCAAGTAAGTTATTCCAGTCGCCATAAAATCTGTCAGTTTACGCGCCATAACCGCACGGAAGCAAAGACAACGAAATCATAGACAATAATCCTACCGGACGGTGGGTGCATTGAATTGGTGTTTCCGTATATGATGAGCAATTGAGCACCAAATATGTCAACACGTGTTTAGTTAAGGAAGTTTTCGTCGCTATATGGAATGAAAATTGTTTGATTAGGATCCACGAATGGATGGTTACTTTATATTTTCAATTTCATTGGGAATGGCACTTACGTTTTTTCCTTTACCACTAATGGTAGACGTTCATACAGTAGTATTTCAATATGTTTTTTGGCGTTATGTAATAGATATTACCATGTTTGTTAATGAATATGTAATATATAAAATTCTCGTGTCATAATGTTCGTTCCCATACTCCTCCGAAAAGGCTCGACCGATTCTTATGATTTTTTTTGCATATTCAGTAATTCTGAGAATCGGCTACCATCTATCTTTCAAACCCCTTAGTGGTCCACCCGTAATTATATGATACAGCATACAAAAATGCATATAACCCTTAATCTTTATTTGTTTATTAAAATCTTATGACTTGAACTCTGCGGTTTATATAGAGAAAAATTCACAGAAAAAGTTTTTGTTCCTAAAAACCGAACAGTCTCTGGGGTAGCATAGCAAAATGTTCCATGTTAGTATGTACTAAACAGCTAGGCTACATAAAAACACATTAAGGAGGAACGATGTTCGCGGGGGCAGCTAGTATATATATATATATATATATATATAATATTACAAAGTATTTTCGTATTCGTATAAAGTCGGAAAGCTAGTATAAATATATGTCAATAACTAAGAGTTGTGGTTCGTTTAATTAATAATACAGTATTACTCTGCGTGATACCAAGCATGTAACATTTGATTCATAATTTGTCGTAAATAAGCTTGAATTAATGATAATTAAATGTTGCTCATCGCTACGTCAAGAAACCGCGGGGTATTATTATTATATAAAGTAAAGGATAATTAATGGTTTTGTGCCTAGTCAAGTGTTTTATTAACTACAAATATGTAGTAATTTATGTTAATTGTGAATATATACTATTCATATAAATGTCGAAATTATTTTTTTTAATTTAAAGTGAACTTTCGAACCTATTTCAGCTCAATTGGGGTTGACCATTAAACTACCAGATTCAAAAATCAGACTTATTGCGATTTTGACTTACGGGATTAGAACGTAGTTCTATCGCTTCTGAATCTCACTCTAATGTATTAATTTATAAAATAAAATACTTAGGGAGCGTTCAAGTATTGCGTCACGCAATTTTTGGAGATTATTGATTGAGATTGGGGGGGGGGCCCCCAAGTAACGCGCCGTAACATTTTTCTGTACCCAGGTACAGTACTGTATAGTAAAACGTTTCGTGACCACCTAGTGACTCTTTATACCTAAAAGTTACCATTATGTGGTGTAAAGTACTGAAAAGTCGAAAATAATATTAACAATAACGCGTAATTCAATCACCGTCCCGTATCGTAACATATCAAACACAGTTTTACAAACAACTTTTTTACTATAATCGAATGCAAAAACTATTAGGTACGTAGGTAGGTAAAGTAAAATATGTAATGGAAGTAATATTATTAAAAAATACTATAAGGCAAAGGTCGTTGTATGTCGCACCCGTGTGCCAAGTCACGTGGCACTCATTTAGATCGGTCTGCAAAGGGTCATCCGTGAACGTACACAAATAATTGCATAATAGAAATATAAAATTGTAAATGTTCGGGTTTTACGATTTTAAATATCGTTTTTCGTTGCAATCTAGAAAAATATAGGCAATGAAAGGACGTGATATAGGGATCTAGGGGCTGTTACCCTAAATGGCACAGCGCCAAGTGTATAGTACCTACTCTCATATTGCAAGAATTGGGTTAAAGGGTTTTGGGGAAATTGAAAATGGTGTTATGGTTTAAAGACATGGATTTTATTGCATCACAACTATCTACTTAAAAAAGTTGTGCTGAATATTACGGCTTTAATTATAAGTGATTAACCTAATTATACTTATGTACACGCGTTAGAAGTTATACTTTAGATATAAGATAAAAATCTTTTCAAAAAAATTATTCTACTTTTGTATAAAAAATACACTAACAATAGAAGAAACTAAACTGTTGACGATAGCCAACTTCAGGGTTTTGATTTTTTGTGACGGTGTGCGCGCGCATCGTAAAAAAATACACTCATTATTTTTTCTAACTAAAAATCACCACAAGACTGTCGACTGTCATTTACAAACAGGCTTAGCTACTTTGGCCAAATTTCCAGGAGAGTACCAAATAGTCTCGACAAGTTGGTGATGGTAGGGAGCAGTGATGGCTGGAGAATTCGGGGTCGATCGCCTACCCGAAGGTCTGACCAGGTAAAGACAATTATTGGTCTCGACATCCCTAATGCACTGAGACAAGCTGAGGATCGAGAGGTGTGGAGGTAGCAATCGATGTATCGCTTAGGGCTTATCAAGACAATCATGATATTGAAGGTCGTGAAGATGAAGGTTGCGAAGAAGAACCGGATATAAATCTAATTATTTTATGTATGAACGTGTTAACGTGGACTTATAGCTCCAAAGGTTCCGTTTCCGGCTGTCATACTGTAAGCATCGTAATTGTGTAGCTCCGTAATATTGAGTGCTAAAAAAATAATTTCGTACACTGTTCTTGAGACTGCGACGTCACAAAACACAAATCGAAGTGTCGTCCGTGTAGTGGAACTACCGATTTAACACAATATCACGTAAGTTCTTGAATTTCAACAAAAGTATCTCCAAAAAGTGATAATTAGAGGTTAGAAATTCACCAATCATATTGAGCATACAAAAGATCAATGGCATTGACACTTGTCACAGTAACAGCTAACAAGTGTTGCCAGAGCAAGTAAATAAAAACTACCACTAATTACGTTCCATAACACGCAGATTTAGTTTACAAGAATGGAGGACCAGTTTCAACTATTGTTTGATAAAATGAAGAATGAAATCTTGAACCAAACAATAGAATTGAAAGATTCGATAACAAATAATATAATGGAGAGATTAGACGAAAAACTTCAACCTATTATAACAGAAAATAGAAACTTAAAAATAAAAGTAGAAAATCTCGAAAAGGAAGTAGAAAGTTTAAAAAGAGGAAAGAAGCAAAACAATTTGATAATGTTTGGAGTAAATGAAGGCGAAAGGTCTACACAAGAATTAATACAAAATACAATACATATTTTCAAAACTGACCTTGACATACAATTACAAGAACATGAGATAAACAAAATATATCGTCTAGGAAAGGGAAAGTCTTCTGGAAAACCAAGACCAATTCTGATTTCCTTTACGAGCGAATGGAAGAAGAATGAAGTTATGGGAAAGAAGAAAAACTTCAAAAATGTATATGTTACAGAAGACTACACAAAGGAAGTAATAGAGAAAAGGAAAACGTTGCAGGCGCAGCTAAAAGAGGAGAGAGAAAAGGGAAATATCGCGTACCTGAAATTTGACAAACTAGTAGTAAAAGAAAAAAAATACTAACATAAATAAGGATAAGCGCAAAAGAGAAACATCATCATCCCCACAAAACAATGCTCAACCAAGGAAACAACAAACTCTAATGCCGCCGATTAACAATAGACCAAATGCTTTCGACGTAATGAGGATTAGAGCTAATTCTCTTTCGTCTTTTCCCGCTAAGACAACAACTAACAAAGAATAACAATTAACTGTCGGTAAACGGAAAAATAAACAGCTCAACATGAACCAACATAAAATAACAAAACAAAATACTTCCCCAAGCCGACTGGTCATCGTGGGGAAAAATGACCACGACCCTCTAAAGGAAAAAAATAACACTAACATGAAAAATAACACTAACATGAAAAACAAAGTAAATGACATCCACATAGCAACTATTAACTGTCGATCTCTTAGAACACCTGAAAAACTCCAAGAACTAGAGCTGGCAATAGAAGAGTTAAAGTGGGATATTATAGGTATTAGCGAAATGCGCAGATTTGGAGAAGGTATAGAAAACCATGGTAAATACGTACTACATTATAAAGGGGAGACGCCCGGGCTGTATGGAGTTGGATTCATGGTGAAAGCAAATCTAGTCAACAACATAGAAGAACTTAGTGGATTCTCGGAACGTATTGCAATCCTTAATATAAAACTGCCCGTGAACGGAGATAAAGAAGAGAGATGGTCTATTATACAGGCATATTCACCAACTGAATCTGATAAAAAAGAGGACGTAAAAACAATTGAGGAATTCTATGAAAATCTCCAAAACGCTATTGATAACGCACACAAAAACGTCATCGTGATGGGAGACTTTAATGGACAAATTGGGATTCAAAATAGTGGGGAAGAAAATACCATAGGAAACTATGGGTATGGAAATAGAAGCAAAAACGGAACAAGACTAGTAAACTTTGCACTGGAAAACAGATTAAGTATTCTAAACAGTTTTTATAAAAGGAAACCATCAAAAAAATGGACATGGATCTCACCCAATGGACAATATAGGAATGAAATCGATTTTATTATGTCTAATAATAGAAAAGCCTTCAAGAACATTTCGATCATAAACAATTTAAACTTCCACACAGACCATAGGATGGTTCGAGTTGCGATGTCAGGAATGTTCAAGAAAACAAGACGATTTCAAAATAAACAATTAGCGGTACAATACTCAGGTGACCCTAAACTATTACTTAATAATCTTCAAACATCTCTAGATGCCGCGGAATTAGAGGAGAAAGAATATCCATCGATACAAGAAAAATACAACCTATTACTAAATCAACTAAAAACAGTAACCAGAAAAACAAACAAAAGTATCAAGAAAGAAGTCTCACTTACAATCAAACAATTATTACAAGAACGAAAAGAACTTTTACGACAAAAGGAAATTAAAGGAAACCGCCAAAGAGTAACAGAAGTAAGCAAAAAGATCAGTGAACAACTTAGGAAAGAAAGAAAAACTAAAAGATCTAATACAATGAAAAGTTACATAGAAAAGACAGGAGGAATAAAAAAGGCATTGAAGGAGTTAAACTACAAAAAGGACTGGATACCAAGTATGAGAAAGAAAGATGGCAATAATACAGGTAAAAGACTCGAAATATTAAAAATCGCTACAGAATTCTACCGAAACTTATACCGAAGTCAAAAAGAGAAAGACACTATAAAAGAAAACGACGAAATAAATAATGAAGAATATATACCGGAAATAATGAAGGAAGAAACCATAAAAGCAATAAATACACAAAAACTCGATAAAGCCCCTGGATCTGATCTTGTTACAAACGAACTTCTAAAAGCAACGTTACCAGTAATCGCTCCAAGACTTACAGATATATTTAATGAAATTATCAAAACGGAAAACATTCCAGAGGATTGGACAAAATCTACAATTATACTACTACATAAAAAAAAAAAAAAAGGTGACAAAGGAGATATAGCAAATTACAGACCAATCAGTTTAATGTCCAATATTTACAAAGTGTTTTCAAAAATAATATTATCTAGAATCACAAACACACTTGAAGAAAATCAACCCAAAGAACAAGCTGGATTCCGTAGACATTTTTCAACAATAGACCACATACACGCCCTTAGACAAATACTCCAGAAATTTAAAGAATATAACAAAATTTACTACATAGGGTTCGTGGATTTCAACAAAGCATTCGACACACTTGAACATAGATTTATCTGGGACGCACTAAAAGATCAAGGCGTACATGCAAAATACATACGGATACTGAAAAACGTATACACAAAAAGCACCGCACAAGTAAAACTAGAATCTATAGGCGAAGAATTTCCGGTTGAGAGAGGTGTACGCCAGGGAGACCCAATTTCACCAAAAATATTTGCAGCAGTTCTGGAAATGATATTCAGAAATCTGGATTGGACGAATAAAGGACTAAATATAAATGGCGAAAATCTGAGTCACCTACGCTTTGCAGACGACCTAATCTTATTTTCGGAAAACCCGAAAACCCTAAAGGAAATGTTGCAACAGTTAGCGGAAGAAAGTAAGAAGGCAGGCCTGTCAATGAACTTAACGAAAACAAAAGTAATGTCTAACTCCTCACAAACAGAGTCCATAACAGTAAATGATGAAGAAATAGAGTATGTAAAGGAGTATGTGTATTTGGGACAGTTAATATCTACTGAGGAATGTATGCAAAAAGAAATAGAAAGAAGAATAACTAATACTTGGAAGAGATATTGGTCACTCAGTGAAGTCATGAAGAACCAGGATATGTCTATGAGGAACAAGAGGAGAATATACAATATGTGTATCTTACCATGCTTACTATATGGGTGCCAAACATGGGCATTGACAGAAGAACAAGCAAGGAAAATAAAAGTTTGTCAGAATGGAATGGAGAGAAGCACAATAGGAATTAAAAGAAAAGACCGAGTTAAACTAAAATGTATCAAAAACAAAACAAAATTTAAGAATGCATACACAACATACAGGTGCTTAAAGTGGAGGTGGGCTGGACATATGATAAGAGAGAAGAAGGAGAAATGGACGAGAATAATAACAGAATGGCAACCACGAGATAGTAAAAGAAACAGAGGCAGACAGACTAGAAGATGGGAGGACGACATCAAAAAAGTGGCGGGCCCAATATGGACGCGCATAGCGAAAAATAGAACAGAGTGGAAATCTTTAGAGGAGGCCTATGTCGAAAGACAAGCTGAAATGTAGAAACGACCGTTTACCGATACCGGATTTATGAAAAGAAAAGAAACTGTTAAAAGTTATAAACGTATTTGTAAGAAAAATTACTGTAAAAATAAGTTCAGCAATAAAGGCTATTTTATTTTTATTTATTTTATTTTATTTTATTTTATTTATAGCTCCAAAACAACATCAAAACAAGCGACATGCCAAAAATCGATGGAAAGAACCTTACTTAATTTTGAAAAGTTACTGAGGAATCATTTAAGTTTTCGTGATAACTGCAGCTCTACTTTACAGCCTATAATAATTGAAATGACGGCATTTCTGGGCAAAGACCTTTTACAACTTCCTAAGTCCCTTTCTTTCCAATGTGCCGCAGTTTGTGACTTATTTGGAAATAAGGATTTTAGGATCGCGAAAATTACAGAAACAATCTCATAGAAATAAATGATTACACAAGCAAACATTCAATAAATAATAAATTGCAGTAAATCTGATTACATAATACTTGGACGACCCCTTGATAAACTTATAGAAACTGTGAAGGTGTCAAAAAATACAGGCATTTTTGTATCTTAGAACAAAGATAGTAATAGTATAAGTAAATTAAAACTGATTATAGGAGAAGGGAGAGGAGAAGGGATAGTTAATTCGAGACGATTTCGTCGCATCTCATGACTCAGCTCTGAGCAATTGATTAGCTCAACCTCCATGGTTGTTTTGTGGTTGTATTGAACTGCGTCCAACAATGCTGAGAGCGGATTTGCTTCATTGAATGAATTGAATTATTCACTCTTTTCATCCCATTCATCGTTCACTACAGATTTGTATTAATACTTCAATATGGAATTTCTAAGCCCTTTACTTTGAGATTCAAAAATGAGAATCAGCACTATGACTCATGTAAGTAATATCCAATACGTTTTTGACATCTAAGAATCAGTAATAAATGAGACATACTCTCAAAGATTTATCCAAAAATAAGATATACAGTGTAAAACTCTTTATAACATCATTCTTTATAACGAAACACTTTGTATAAAGTGAAAATTAGTTACATTTGTTTGGTTTAACACAAAACTCGTATGGGTTTTGTGTTAATGTATATTAATTCACTCTTTATAACGCAGAACTTTCCTCTATTACGAAGATATATTTTCATATTTAGACATCAACAATATACTTAAGTGTAATTGTTTTTATAATCAGCTTACGTACTAACCTTTTGTTATTGTTAATTGCATTAACACATGTGCACATTATTCTTAGGAAAATTGCCTGTAGGAAATTTTGGTCTCAGTTACTAAACGCACCACCTTCACCTATCGTCTATTATTAGTCGTAAACAAACTTGGAAACTTTCAAGATAGCCAGTAAAAGAAAAGCGTTATGTGTTAACGTAATTGGATAACTTTGGTTATTTTTTTCATCCCTTCATATAACGAAAATTATGTATAACGAAAAAAAAAATGCTTGGTCCCTTAATACTTCGTTATAAATAATTTAAACTGGATTAATAAGACGTACGTTAAGATATATGTTTGATTTATTATAAAGTAAGAAACATATTTATGTGTTTAGTACGATAAATTAAATCCAATTGTTACCAATCATTTGAATAACCCCGCATGAAGGTCACATTCATTACAATTATTTATTGACCTCTTATCGACAATTTTGTCGTCTTGGACCTTGAGAGTTTGTGATGGAATGTTTTAAATATAGGAAAAACACTTGTGATTAAATTTAGAACGCTAACTATTTATACCTATATTACAATGTCGACTAAAACTACGAAAATAAATACGATAAGCTCTCCTACTGATTTTTTAGACTCTGTTATAAGTCAGTTTCCTAGCAGTGGTACATCGTATTAAAGATTCTGAAGATTTATCTTAGACTCACATAGTGTTAATCTAGATTTTATATATAAAAGATCATACAAATAAAATAATTTATCGTAGACGTAGGGTATACAGTTATGAATTAGATATAAAATAAATTGTTTTATGTTGCTTATAAAAGTCTAATACTTTAATAAATGTTTCATAAGATACTTTTAAATGCATTGGCTGGTTTCTTTGAACTACATGCATGTTGCCTTGATAACTGTATAGTGTATAGAGTAACTTTTTATATGATTTTATAATACATATTTTTATATCCTGTCTAAAATTGCCTTTCTTTACAAGCATCATTGCTGAAGATCGTGATATTTTGCTCTATAGTCTTTGAAAAGTTTTAACCACTGGATGATTTTTATACCTCTCAAAGCGTTCATTTGTTTGTTTTATTGGGTGGAGAGCCTCAGTCCCTTTTTTCATTTCCCGTTCAAGTTTTGTATGAAATATAGAGTTAGTCAAGATTATTACTTGTGCGAAATAAATTAACGGTTTTTGGTATAAAAATATAATTAGAGCGCTTCATGGTTAAAAAGTTAAACTCATATACATATTATAGATAGTAGGTAAGCAGTGTTGGCCTAGTGGCTTCAGCGTGCGACTCTCACCCCGAGGTCGTAGGTTCGATTCCCGGCTGTGCATCATTGGACTTCCTGCGACTTACTGCGAATTTAACTCGCTCAAACGGTGAAGGAAAACATCGTGAGGAAACCGGTTTGCCTTAGACCCAAAAAGTCGACGTGTGTCAGGCATAGGAGGCTGATCACCTACTTGCTTATTAGATTGACAAATGATCATGAAACTGATTCATATATCTGAGGCCAAGACCTAAAAAGCTTGTAGCGCCAACGATTTATTTATTTTATAGAGTTGGTAGTATGTATAAAAATAACTATGTAGATATATGTAACGTATTAAAACCCTAAAATGAATGTAGAAAATTAATCGTTAGAATGCACATCGTATAAAATGATTATCAGTATTTCTTGAGACGTGCGGTGTACTGCTTGCAAATAAGTGTTTGATAAGAGCCATTAGAAGATGTCCCCTTAACCCAATTCTTCGTTACGTAAGTGGAACTAGATCTTGCTTTAATTACACATCGAGATATCTTGACAGAAACTCGTGTGTCACAATTACGCCCTTTTATGTAATAAGCAGGTTTTTAGTTTACTTAAATTTAATAAAAAATTACATATCAGATGGTTAGTTTTGTTAGTATACTCTTGAGCGGGCTTTAGACGGACCGCATGTTGCAGTCAAGACTGACTGCAATATGCGGTTGTTATGAGGCAGTGACTAAAACTTGTTTTTTAAAACTAACAAACTTTATTTAAAATTATGTTTACAATAAACTAACGTTGGAGTTGGAATATGGAATAGAAGTGCCTTTGAAAGGATCGGGATTTGGTACTTAAAGGTTTGGGTAGGAGTAGGGATACATTAGGGGAACAAACAATGTCATTAGGTACTTAACTATAACTTATCACTACATAAACAAATGGTTAAGCTTATACAAGGCAAAAATAACAGTTGAAAGTTTAATAGTATAGTGGGGACCACATAACACCTCCCCCCTTAAAATAAAGGTTGCGCCTGTTGGCGTGAACTTTTTGAAGAAGTTTGTTGGGCGTCCTCTTCTTCGTCGTCCGAGCTGATGCAAGCCGTCGTCGTCGTCGTCGTCGTATTGTATGTAGACAATGGGATTTCTATTTGTTGTCGTCTTCGGGATTGGTCGAAGCAATTATTAAATATTTGAATGCATCCTTGTTCGTGAGAGTTTCTTCTTGGGTAAAAGTATTTGAAGAGGTTGCAACAATTGCAAAACTTGTAAAGAGTATAAATAAGAAGGACTGATCCAAGTGATAAACTCATTAGAGTGAAATTGTATGGATGTTCTTGAATGATATATTTATCTTGATTTAGTATTTTAGAGTGATGTTTGATCTCGTCTTTAATAGTAATGAGAGAGTCTAAGGAAACATCGTTAATTTGGATAGGTACGAGTCCTGGATTATAAAGATCTGGAGTTCCTTCGATGCAGTTATTTTCCACGTCGACAGTAACAATGGGATGACTTATGTTTTTCGATTTCGAGTCTTCAGCGATGAGTGTAACCATTGGTGTATAAAATTTGCATGCAGGTTGTAGCAGAATTATTCCGTGTCCAAATATTTCGCCATGTGTAGTTTTTCCGTTGCATTCCATAGCATATGTAATTTTCTTCGAAAGTATGAAAATCCATTTGTTATTTTTAATGGATGAAATGTGTTGAAATGCGCAGAGAATGTGGATACCTCGCAGTTTTGAGGTATGTCTTTAGAATTCGTCAGCAAGATGGAGACTTCGCAGATTGGTCGTGCGTTTGAGTTGAAGATTGTGACCTTACTGCATACATGAAGGTTTGGAGAGAATTCATGACACTTATCCACGGAGTTCGTCGTCAGGTAGCGTTGACTGTTTTTGCTCATAGCAAGATACATGTGCTCAGGTAGGATTGTGGAATATAAGGAGGACTCAGGATGTTTTATAGGAATTGAAATTAAATGGTATAAGGTAAATATGTCATTTTTGACTAAAGGAAAATTTAATATATATATAATTTTGTTCATATAAATATATGATGTAATTGTGGCAGAGTTTAAAATTTTATGAATGTTTTGAAGACTCACGGTTGCCACTAGGTTACCTGATGTTCTAGCATGACTTGATGCTAATAATTCTTTGTAAAGACTTACTGACGATATGACCGAAGGATGAACTGCTCCCGATTTAATAAATAAAATGCTCGCAACGATATCATCAATTTGTTTTTCTAGAGACGTGACGAGTTCTAGAATTTGTATAGAAACAGTTGAGATCTGTTCAGAATTCTAATTAGAATTAAACCTATTTGTAACTATTTTCTTTATAATTATATAAATTTTGTATAGTATAATGCAAAATAAAATTTTTATTATAGAACATATGATAAAACTAAAATAAGGATTATTCATGTGTGTATAAAACGAATGTATATAATTAGGATTCTCCTCTCCGTCGGATATAGTATTGGGAAATGCCATAGCAATTGGTAAACTGAAATAGAATTAAAATTGGTTTGTAAAAAAAATCTAGTAACGATAATTATTCTAAATAATTTATGATTCGTGCGATGGTCTTAAACGATTTGCATGCACTATTTGGTTTCTTCCATTCTTTCTGATAATGTAATTTTCATTGAATCCTATTCTGACAATAAGATAAGGACCTTCCCATTTCGAATCTAAGTTATTAGGGTTGGGCACCTTGAGCATTACGTAATCGCCTACGTTATACTTAGCGATGTTTCTAATATTTTTATCATAACGTTCTTTAGCTTTTTCCTTCATCGCTTGTAAGTTACGTAAAGCAACGTCACGAGAAACTTTGAGTCGTTCATTAAGATCATGTAAATAATCACAGGTTGTATATTCGTTTAATTCTTTTAGAGAGTAGAGTGATCGAGGTTTATACCCAAAAAGTAATTCATGAGGCGTGAAACCCAATGATTGATTAACGGCTGTGTTATGACATATAACTGCGAAAGGAATTATTTGATCCCAATTGCAATTATTTCTCTTATGATACGATCGTATATGATCTCTAAGGGTAGCATGGAAACGTTCTATAGAACCATTACTTTGAGGGTGGTAAGCTGTGCTCAATGTATGATTTGAACCTAACAATTTCATTAATTGTTTTATGATGCTATTTACAAATTCTGTTCCTTGATCTGAGTGAAATCGTTTGGGAACGCCGTAATGTTGACAGAAGATTAATAGAGTCTTTGCTACGGTAATTGCTTGTTTATCTTCAATAGGATAAGCTTGTACAAACCTTGTTAAATCATCTTGTAAGGTTAAGATGTACTTATTAGAGTCATGGGTTACTTCTGAATAAGAAACTAAGTCGATAGAGACACGTTCAAAAGGTTCAGTGGATGATGAAGTTATTACCATTGGAGCTTTATAAGTTTTTCTTTGTATCTTACTCCGTTGGCAAATTTGACATTTGTCAATGTAATTTTTAATGGTGTCGGTCATACCTTTCCAAAAATACTCTGATCTTATTTTTCGTGTGGTTTCAACTATACCACGGTGACCAGACAAAGGGTCATCATGAAAAGATTTTAAAATAGAAGGAATATCTTCAGGATTAGGAGTCTTCACTTTGTTTTCACAGATAGTAATCTTACAATTATAAATGTCTGCTAAATAAGATGTAATATGTAGTTGTTCATTGCCTTTTAATTTACAAGTTGCGTCATCTTTTAAGTCAGGTACGTAAAGTGATTTCAAATCGTTATTCTGTAAACAGCTAAGAAGTGACTTAAAATAACTTTCAGAATCCCAAGGATCGAAATATAAGGGTCGAGAATAGTTAAAGTAAATGTTTTGTTTTTTGTTGGAAACCAATAAGTCAGTTTCGTAGAGTGCTTTAGACTTTTTTAGAAATGGTTCCACTTGAGAACACATTGAAATAGCTTCGTTGTAAAGATTGTTCTTATCGGAAATGTCACAAGAAATAGCAATAAATATGTCTTTATGTCGTTCGTCTAACAGCTTATCTGGTGAAATATGTAGATTTGGAGTGTCGAAACTATAATCTGAAATTTCTGTAAAGTGTTGATAGTTTAATTGTAAATAGTCGTCGTGAGAATCGATTTCGTTCTTATCAGTATTTTTGTCACAAGTTAAGTCAAGTGTATTTGTGTTAAGAATTGAGGGCCTAGAGAGTGCGTCGGCATTAGTATTATTTTTACCAGCTTTATAAATTACTTCGTATTCATATTCTTCGAGTTTGAGACGCCAGCGAACGAGACGACTACCAGGGTCTTTTATAGAGAAAAGCCATGTTAATGGTTTATGATCGGTAACGATCTTGAACTTTCTACCAAATAAATAGGGACGAAAATGCTTAACAGCCCAAACTATGGCTAATAATTCACGTTCAATGGTGGAATAATTTGATTCTGCTTTGTTGAGAGTACGTGATGCATACGCAATAGGTAGATCTTTACCTATTTGTCCTTGCGATAAAACAGCGCCAATCGCATGAAGAGAAGCGTCTGTTGTTAAAATAAATTCTTTAGTAAAATCGGGATATTGTAAAATAGGAGGATTGGTAAGGAGACGTTTGCATTCTTCAAATGCTGATTGTTGAGTTTCACCCCAAACAAAAGGAACATCTTTCTTAAGGAGACTAGTTAAAGGTTTTGTTAGACTACTAAAATTAGAAATGAAACGGCGATAATAGCCGGTTAGGCCAAGGAAAGACTTGATGTCTTTGCATGATTTGGGAACTGGAAAATTATCGACTGCGTGAACTTTATCAGGATTAGGTTTTACACCTTCGCTAGAAATTATATGCCCTAGATAGGCTACTTCTTTCCTAAGGAATTCACACTTATCTGGTTGAACTTTTAAGCCATTTTTCCTAAGTCGATTGAAGACTTCGTATAGCTTTTGTTCGTGTTCTTGTAAACTAGAGGCGAAGACTACTATGTCGTCTAAAAAACAAAGCAACGTTCACCTTGTAATCCATAGAGTACGCTATCCATAGCACGTTGAAAAGTTGCTGGAGCATTCTTTAATCCAAATGGCATTCTTAAAAATTCATAATGTCCATACGGAGTATTAAAGGCAGTTTTAGGAATATCGTTTGATTCGAGTTCGATTTGGTGGAATCCAGAGGCGAGATCTAAAGTAGTGAAGTAAACAGAATGTCCTAACTTGTCGAGTATATCTGTAATGTTAGGTAAAGGATAACTATCACCTATGGTTATATCATTCAGTTTACGATAATCAATAACGACGCGCCATTTTTGTTTGCCGGAGGCGTCTACTTTTTTAGGGACTACCCAGATAGGACTACTCCATGGTGAAGTACTCGGACGTATTATATTTTCATTTAACATTTTATCGACCTGGGTTTTTACTTCTTGTTGATGTATATGTGGAAACCTATATGTTTTCGTATTAATTGGAATATTTGATGTGGTAGGAATAGTATGCTTAGTATGGTTTGTAAATGTCAGTTTGTCACCTTCTGTATAAAATATGTCAGAATATTCAATTACGATTTTATTTAGGGAGTTTGATTCTTCTTTGTTTAAATGGTCGCCTCTAATGAGGGACCAAACTTTGCTCTGACGATCTGTTTGGGAAATACAATTAAAATTATTTATCTCATGTTGAGTTTGTTCATTAGTATGTTTGTCAAAGTCAAAAATAGTAACAGGGATGGAAGGAGTGCTAATAATCTTATCTTGTTTGTCTAAATTAATGCAAGTTATAAGAAAAGAGTTGTTTGTGACGGTCACTAATGAGCGTGGAATAATAATGCCATTATCTAATGTATGTTTTTCAACGATTGCTTCGCCAGAATTCATAGAATTTGTTGTACATCTAATTACTGTTTCCGATCGTTTGTTAATTACTTGTTTTTCGAGGGATATAGTATTGTTCTGTGAATTTAAATCTTGTAGTTTTTCATGTAAATAAAATAAGTCATAACTTTTGACGCCAATTGTTAAGATTTTCGATTGTACTTCAATTTTACAGTCATATTCAGTCATAAAGTCATTACCTAAAATACCGTCAGCTTTTATGTTAAGGTTTGCAACGTGAAATTTATGTTTAGGTAAATTGTCAAGGGAAATATTTGCCGTTCCTAAGGTCAGCATCTGAGATTGAGAACTGGAAATACCTTGAATAGAAACTATATTTAATTCGTTAATGCAAGCTAAACCTATTTTATCTTTACGTATGACAGATATACCAGCACCGGTATCAATTAAAAGAGTCACAGGTTTATTATCTATGTAAAATGTAGCATGTAAGAGGTTTTCTGGAGGTATATCATTTAAAGCAGAGATTGAAAAAGATTTAATATTCTTGTTGTTTGATTTCGACTTACGTTTATTTTTTTGATAATGGTATTTTGAATTCGATTTAGTAGTAGTATGAGATACAGCGATATTTTGAGATACAGTGGGGTTAGAAGATACAGTGCGATTTTTAGATTCAGAGGATTTTGGAGATTCATCGTGCTTATAAGAAATAGTAGAATTAGTATTATGACCAAAGGTTTGGGACTGGCTACCCTGTTTGTAGGTCTGTATAAAGCTAGCTTCAAAATCTGTCTGTGTGCAAGCTTCTTTGCATTGCCTCCGATAGGCTGGTTTATTATGCAAGGATGCAGACACAGTGCTTTGTAACACTCGACTTGATTTTGGAATTTGAGGAAGCATTGAATAGTCTAAAGAGCTGGGTTCATCGAGTAAGAGCTGGTAGCGATTTCCAACGGGTCGCTCATTTCGTTGGTCGCTTCTAAGTTTAAATGGCGGATTGGTGCAGGGAGAGCGCGTTGTTTATTTTGCTCGTTGTATGCTCTCTTGCGACATTCGTTTATTGAATGCCCAATATTTTTACAATAAGCACATGTCTTTGGAGAAAATCTAGGATTAGGAGGCCTGAATGGAATATTTGGGTTTCGAATAGATAGGTAATTATTTTGATATGCATTACTCCTAATTGCTGGCCTAGGAGTTGCAACTGGTCTAAATAAAGATTGCCTAGCTTTGTTCATAGCCCTAATTTGGTCTTCTTGCATTGCAAAACGACCTGCTTCTCTCAAGGTATCGAAACCTTTTGTTCTGAGCATTATACCCATGTCTGTAGAGAGCCCGTTGAGGAATATGCTTAAGGCGGTTTCCTCGGTGGTTGCTACACGTCCGTCTAATGTTGAATCGCAAATTTCTGAGTGTAGTTTTTCTAAGATTTTGCAACGACAAAGATCTACTCTATGATAGAATTGGGTTAAGGACTCATCATGTCTCTGGAAAATCGATTGAAGTTCTAAATTCAAATGTTGAATTGTCTTGGTATTCGCGAATCTCTCAATAAGAAATCTCTTTAGTTCATCCCACGTCTCGTAAGTTTTACACCGAACTTCTGAGGCCGCGATGCCTTTAATATTATTTAGAGCACAAGTTAACAAAGTCTCCCGTTCAAACGGAGATGACAGTTTAAACACAGTATCACAGGACCTAATGTAACCGTAAATTTCATCGTGATTGTTTGTGTCGAATATAGGAATTAGATTTATAAGAGTTTGAATATTAACTGGTGATGCCTTCATTATGCTTTCGGTCTTTAATGACATGATTATGATTAAAATGTAGAATGCGTGTGTAGTTAAATATGAATAATGTAATTAAATGAAATATAAGATATAGTAATACACGATAATATATTATATAAAACACACAAAATATGGAAATATAGGAAAAGAATGAGCCACAAGTAAAATGCCACTTACCACAGTAACACGAACCACAAGAGCATAGTATCGGCGAAAACTATTAAAAGCCTAAGGCTACCGTACTAGGCGATGCTAGTCCTTTGTACGTTTTTGCTTCGTCTTACTACACAAGTAGATCCTACCGACTGCGCCAAAATTGTTATGAGGCAGTGACTAAAACTTGTTTTTTAAAACTAACAAACTTTATTTAAAATTATGTTTACAATAAACTAACGTTGGAGTTGGAATATGGAATAGAAGTGCCTTTGAAAGGATCGGGATTTGGTACTTAAAGGTTTGGGTAGGAGTAGGGATACATTAGGGGAACAAACAATGTCATTAGGTACTTAACTATAACTTATCACTACATAAACAAATGGTTAAGCTTATACAAGGCAAAAATAACAGTTGAAAGTTTAATAGTATAGTGGGGACCACATAACACGGTCGCCGCAAGGCGATTTGCAGTTTCCATACTAAATTCATATTCGCAATACACGGACCGCTCGAGCAGTTCCTGAGCAAAACGCATATTGAACGCGGTCCGTCTATGGCCCGCTTTAGTCTAAGTTAGTTATTGTTTTTTCCGTTTCTTTGTCTTCTGCAGTATGGACCCCTTTTATTAGTATGGAGCGTGTCTTAATTTTCGCCCTGATGTAGTGGTCACTTCAACTTTTGTGAATCCTTTTATTTTTTGGATACTCCGTTCCATTGCTGTCTGGGACTAGTCACCTTCGACTTGACTCTTTCCGTAAACTTTCAGGTATGTCTCCCGTAGTGGTCTACGGGCAGAAAGCTTCGTTAGGTCCTCAGATTCACTCCCCTATGAATTTTAGGGAAAGCTTTTCTCACCTCAGCTGGTTGAAAAAGTATTACTCATATCGTTTGTAATGTTATTAGTCCATCCTTTTTATGTTATGAGCTATATATGACAATGTATCCGACGAAATTGTTTTTATATATAATCCAGAGGTAGTGACCCTATCTATATCCTATAGATATATATAGATTTGTGTATGTTATTTTATGATGCAATCTCCCAAAATCGACATTTCATCGCTTATATTTTATTTCACAATCATAGTCACTAGCGGAAGATTTGCAAGTTTTACATATTCGATGTGCGTATTTATGCCCTACAATAAATATAAAATAAAATTGTATTGCATACATAACTAGTCGGTTTGATTGACAATGTATATAGTGCGTTATTACGTGACTAATATTGATATTCAGCGAACGCGTTTGATAGGTGATCACGCATAAGATGCGCCTAAGTGTATGGAATGTGTTGCAAGTTAGAAAGAAACGCATATATATATATTAACTAAACTAAATAATAACATTTTTATTGCTCTGGGTCGATTTCGTCGATTGGAGAACTCACAGTTAATGTAAATTTAGAGTTTTCTTATTTACCAACGTAAATAAATCTATTTTGACGTTGAATTTTTAAATCAAAATTATATCCTTTCGAACTGGCTATTAATCTATAAATATATGAATGCTTTTCATAGTTTTGTAATACTTATTAATAATACCTATTCGTTTATCATTATGCCCCCAATGTATGCCCCTACCTTTAAAAATACTGGAAATATCCAATCCCAGTGTTATGAGCTATCAATAGATAAATTTTATCAATAATTGTAATAACTTTAGGTATTGAAAAACGTAATTTAACAATTTCATATCTATCATTATCACCTCGACGTCCGTCGTCCGACTACTAAGCGTTTTTTTACGCCACTATGTGGAACTAGCGGCCCACTAATGTATTTCCGAATCAATTCGACTAAGAGTCCTTCAAGAAAAGAGCGTACCAATTCTTAAAAGACCGGCAAAGTAATCGCGACCCCACTGGCATAGTGTTCATAGGTATCACTTAATATCAGCTGAACCAACTGTCCGTTTTTTTTGCATCAACTTTGTTGGGGGGGGATAAGTTTTGTTATGTTGGCAAATTATCAAATAAATAAAAGAAATTTTGAATAAGGAACGTGTTTTTGACGTTTGATGTACAAACTATTCACAAAGTAACATCTGAGTGACTGGATATTTTATTGCGAATCTCATGGGAACAAAACTCGAGTGCTTGATCGAAAGGGAAGCAATTTGTTTTAAATTACATTTATTACAAATTTATTGTTATTGTACAAAGGATATTCTTTATTGAGGTTGTTTGTGTATTGTGTGGGTTGCACTTCATATATTTCAGTTACAAAATCTGCTTTACCATGTAATAAACATACTGTTATAAAAGTTGTTGTTTACTCTATTTTTAAAGTGGCTTCGTAGTCTTTGTTAATTAGGGAATTAAATTTTTGAATTAAAATACGTTTTACACATTAACAAACTTTATTTGAAAGTATGTCAAACTGTCATAATGTGTATGTAATTCAATTAACAATGCGCGAAGCCATAACATTTCCTCTAAAATAATTGGTTTCTACAAAAACGCGGTCTAATATGAATTTTATTTATATGAAATTAATTTAAAAAAGTATCCAAAGTCCCAGTCCTTAAATATCAAAACGACAGCTAATACAATGTAAGAATGTGCAATGATATAACATTTCACTAGCTATTGTATTTCTTATGAAATAATTGGCTTCTACAAAGACGCGGTCTGAGATGAATCTTGTATGTACAAGTGGTGGAGCGAGCCGGGATGCGATCACCGCGCAGCCTCCGTACTATCGAACGGCCGCGCCCACGTGGCTCTCACGTGAAGCCGGCTGCCGGCGTACCGTTACCCAATGTAATGCATTATATATACTTACTTTTATATTAACTTGGAACGTGTTACTTAATTATCATAACATCGCTTTGTCCCTAATAGCGAGCGTTCGTTTTTAATTTGTATAATTGTGCGTTTGTCAACGTTACAATTTTTTTATTATTTAGTTTTTCTTATCTTAAAGGGAAGTGGATATGGAACCGAATTCTTTCGAAAAGGGCAAAAAGGGCAGTCATCGCAACCTATGTTCACCCATTTTGGGTCACCCATAGTGGGTGCGTTGCCGGGTTTATAAGGAGTGATGCCTTTTACATTATGCCTTGTATTGAATTATCGGGCATGGGCCGTTATTAATTTTACTTTAAATAAGTATAAAATAATAGAATAAAAGCTTTATTATGCTAGCTTAATTTGTTTATACATAGAATTGCAAGTAATATCCGTAGTTTCCGTCAAAAGATCTCTGCTTTTGTTAAAACTTTGTGATTAGATCGAGTAACTTAGTAAGTTATGATACTAAATTTATTATAATTTTTTAATGCAATGCTATGATAAATTTCGTAACCGATTCCCCTTGACTAGTGTAAATGCCACACTCATCAGCTGATGTAGTATCGAATGATCCGATTGCAAGTCAATAAATCACCGAGTATCGCAATTTGTGACCTAGAAATGAACTGCGCCAGGCGGAGCGTATGAACTATCTGGTATCAGTAATAATTATTGCTGCTATTTTGTATGATTTTAATTTATGTTGTCGCATGAGAATGAAAAAGCGATCTTATTCTCTTCAAATTCGCCAATTAAACACTATTATTTTATCAGTACTGTATTTTAGTGATTAATTCATGAAAACGTAGGTGTTTGTGAACTTAATAAAGTAAATAAATTCCCTTTTTTCTGAATAGTCATGGTAAGTTCTTGATTACAACCCTTACATAATTTGTAGCTTTTGATGTGAGGATGTTTGCGCTTTTCACTATAATTAGAGGTAATGCGTTAATTTACTTTTAGTAAGTAGAATTTAGTACCTTTTTTTTGCAGTTTAGAATTATAAAATCAGTAAATTTGTAGGTTAACAAGAATTTTATGAGAAAAATAAATTCGTATAAAATATATCTAAAACTTAAATATAAAAAATCATTTAACCCTTCTTTGGTAGGTAATGGTAGATCCATTGTAAAAAGCACTTTCCTTACAAAAACCGCTAAGAAACCGCCTACTCATTTTAATCCTGTTACATAAAATTTGTATTTTTTTTGTTTTATCGTGTTCTTACTTACGTTAAATTAACTTTTGACATCAATATTCTAACACGTGAGGAAATTCGTATATGTTTTCGATGTGGTGGCAAAGTGGTTTAATCAGCGACTATTGTGAGGTCAGGTACAGAAGCCGGCTCACCTACTTGTCTATATAAGTAAAATTATTAATAGCAAAAGCTAATACCCATATAGGGACCACCCATATCCCGTATTAGCCATTGGATTATTATTACGCTTCGTGCGCTAAAAAGTATATTATAAAGAATGCTAAATTTTTCATCTAATCTTTAGTATATTTTAGGTCTCTTAGGAAAAACAATTTCCAGATTTTAGTTTGATTGTTACGAGGACTTTAGGTCTTATTAGTACTGACGCTCTTGGGTGGACATAAAATTATAAATTATTATCGTCATAATGACACAGTTTTGGGCGTTTGTATAAAATAAATAATTTACATGCCAACAATAAATGTATTTATGTAAATCAGGATTGTAGACCGATTTTAATATTATTTGCTCTGAATTCAAATATTAAATTGCCAATAAATTTGTATTAAAGTTAATATTTTGTTTCAATAAAATACCTTTATACCGTGTAATTCAAATAAAATCAAAATTCAAAACCGCATAATAAATTGTAACTGGATCTTTTAAAGATTTTACAAGTTCAACGACTTGTTATCTCCCTGTTTGTTATCACAGCAAGGGAAAATCGCCTTTAAATTATATGTAAATAGAGATATTTTTATTTGAAGCTGAACAGTATGGGCAAAAAGTTAAAGGCGTTGAAAGATATGATATTTGCAACGTGTCGATTAATAGCTGTAATTTGTTTTGATAAGATAAAATCGCGTTGATGCACTTTAGTTATAGCTATATAGGTGTTGTGGAGTTGCAAAGAAGTTTATTTTAAGGATTCTAACGGATAGGACGGCATACGAGCCTACGGGTTGCCCATAAAAGGCATAGCACGATTTTTGTGAATTTTTTTGGGCCTTTGAGGGAGGAGTATGCTGTTTTTTTTTATACCGCAGGGTAGACCCCCATCGGGAGTCGATTCCACAGATAATAAATCTATTTATTTGTGAAGTTTAGGCAGTTTCCGTATTCTTGTTGCTCATGTACTATATTATCTGTATTATTTTATGTCCGTTTTTTTCAAGTTAGCATGAATCAATTGTTCTTGGTAATTATTTGCTAGTTAGTATTTTATATGAATATTTATAACATAAAACTAGAATTCATTAGTTAAGCGTAAGATGTTTTACAAGTAGATTAAACTAACAACTACCTTTAAAACGAAGTGAATTTGATATTTATATCAATATATAAAAGGAATAGTTTGACATGAAACAAAACATTCAAGAATAACTTATAAACTGTAGCTAGAACAAAGGCATTTCATTTTATTTTTAAACGATGCTCTCGACTCTAGTACATAATATGTGATGTTTCACCAGTAGTATAAATAAAAATTATTCTTTACAGGCAAACTTTATAGATTTATTTATTATGTAGGTTAAATACCCTTTAAATGTACTAAAATATTCGTCTAAAGAATTTACAGGGCCATCTGTATGTCCGAGAAATGTCATCAGATAAGACTGAGGTTTTACTGCGGCTATCAGATGTAATGTTTGCGAGCTTTATCTACCACTATTAAATCATAACCGGACAGATTTAGGGACTCGCCGTGTTAACTGCGATGAAGCTTGTTATTTGTACAGATTATATTTATTTAATACGAGCTGATCCGGCAAACATCATTTTGCCATGTATATCATTTATGGTTATTGTGCCTCACTCGACATAGATAGGTATAGTGTGTCGCGGACTTTTTTGTAGATATTTATAAGATCTACAATTACTTAGAACATTTTATGGTTCTATCTTTAATAGTTTAGGCAGGGTACGCAAAATAAGTAACTTTTTTGGTTGATTTTTTACACCTTAAGTGCGAAAAACCCTAATATCTTACGGATTTCTTTAAAATCGGTCCAGTAGTTTATGAGCCTATTCATTACAATCAAACAAACAAAGTTTTCCTCTTTATAATATTAGTGTAGAAGTGTAGATATAATTCTCAGGTGAACTCTATGTTATTTTGAGCGCTTACTGACATACAAGCAGGTACTGACGTAATCCTGCATATGCGGGGGGTAGTGTTAAGTGCGTTTTATATAGATTTGAATTCACATTACAATTTTCTGTAACTTCCAATAGCGCTACCGACTTCAATAATGGGTTTAAGTTAAGATGTAAGGAAGTAACAGAGTAAAGGCGCAGTTACACAATTCTATTTTCTATGATTTTTTGTGTATTATATAAAAAAAGATCTGGGCCGCAGATTTCTGTGTCTGTTTATGATTATTTGTCAATCTAATATGCCGACACGCCGTCGTCTTTTTGGGTCTAAGGCAAGCCGGTTTCCTCACTATGTATTCTTTCACCGAAAGAACTAGTGTTAAATGCGCACATAGAAAGTCCTCTGGTGCACAGCCGGGAATCGAACCTACGACCTCAGGGATGATCACGCTGAAGCCACTAGCCACTGCTCTCTGTAATGATTAGTTTATGTGTTTTATTAATATAAGAAGTATTTGACCTTGGTCGTGGCCAACTAGAACTCTGCTATCAAAGCACTGGAAAGGGATATTGGACAAATAGTTGTCTGCCCAGTCTTTGCAATTTAAAAATTATTGCATAGTATAAATATTTAAACGCATTATGTCGCTCGATATTGACCCGCGCCGACCCGATTAACGATTCTTGGTAAATGAAAAATGTTGTGGGAAATGTGTTGTGCATGCACGCGACCGGCGGCTGTCTTAATTAATTAAATTTAATACTATTATGGAATGGACGAAATATATGCTTTATACAAACGCGAATACTTTCAAAAGTAATAAGGGCCTTTTGTTCTATCTCGGGCTAGCCTGATTTATCTCCAGTAGATACGTTTCCTCACGATGCTTACCTTCACTGTTCGAGCGAGAATTAAATGCACACATAGAAAGTCCACTGGTACACAGCGGGTGTTTTTTAGGTGGCGTTTGTGTTTTGGATAAGCTTATAAGCTATTATGTTACACGGAATGATAAAAGCACAAGGAAGAAGTATCTATTGGATACTTTTTCGTTGCATCTTTGTAGCTTGTGACATGGACGAAAGTTCTTAATTTTAAATTGTTATAAATTATACAGAGCCAGTGATGATATTTATTTAATAAATGTTTGGCGTCCAATATAACCTGGAGTGTCAGTTCAGTATAAGAACTGACACTCTTACAATACTTAAAAATAAAATTATAAAATACAAGTTAAAGGGTTTCTATTACTTTTATTTCAATAGTGTTAACATTTATAATTTATTTAAATTAAAAGACACTTATAACATACAGAATACAGCGTGTGTTTGAACCTGCGACCTCATAAATGCTATAGTAGAAATAAAAAATAATGATCTCGCTTAAGAAGCAATGGACGCAAGAAATTGTTTTGTAAAGTTATAGTAAAATAACATGCATTGTGTAAATCTATTCAAATGGAATGTGTTCTCGATTCTTATTGTCTGACAAAATCCATAAAAAGCTAGGTTCAATAACCTGTGACCTGGTTGCGCGATTGAAAGATTTCACAGATACCCCTAACAATGGTTCGATGGACAGCTGAAGGTTTTTGCTGTCCATAATATTACGATTTCTAAACGTTTTTCTAAAGAAATTGCAGTTGGTTTTATTGATTGTAGCGCCAGTATTGTCTGCTGATTCGTGACTGAAATGTTCGCGCTTAGAATTTAACAATAATTTCATTATTAACTTTAGCGCTCTGGTATACGAAGAGTTTATTGCCAGTTCTTCTCTTCCGTTCTACGCCCTTGATTCGGGAACTGGCTGTAAATGTAAAATTAGAAGTGTTTCTTTTTTGACGTTCATAAGTGTACATTGTGTTACCTATATGAATAAATGATTTTTGACTTTGACTTTATTAGGTACTATTTTGCTGAATTAACTAAAGCATACTCTGCTTTAGTAAATAATAATTTATTTATAGGCACTTTCTTTGTTTTCTTTGTGTGCAGTTAATAATTTGTGTCTTAAATTAAATCTCTTATTGGATAAAGATAATATTCCGTTGCTAAATGTGTTGCATGGGAGTAATTAATACCTATCGATTCGATTACGTCCTTGACGGGAAGTAACCGCACTGTAATCGATACCTAATCGTACTCAGACATTTGATCGGCACATAAGGGCTCAAATCTTAATTTAAGTCACTAGAGACGTGGACGTGTACATGCAATAATTTGGGGCCGTCGTGTAGATGGGTCGGTTCAAAGTCCTGTCGTCAATCCAATTAGAAGCAAAATATAGAAAAACATTCATTAAAAATCCAATTAGAAAATGTTTAGAAGCATTTTAGTATTTTTCTTTCTTTTTGACTTATATTGTGTTACCTTAGAGCAGTCGATACCGACTGCTCCATGCGGTCCGTCTATGCCCAGCGTAAGAACTTCAGAAAACATCAGAGTAAAAAGTTATTCTATAAGAGTGGGAACGTTTACTCAAAACGTTATTTAAAACATCCTGGAAAGCGTGCCCAGAAGGATTGGAGCTGTCATTTTGGCAGGTCACTGGTTATTAGGTTTTTACATTTGTAACTCAATTAATTAAAGTAAATAATTTGTCTTTTTGTTGTCACTTGTTGTGTACATCGGTTTTAAAGTATTCACCAAAAATTGGTGAAAGAATTGCCAGAATTCACTTGACGTTTATCAATCTACACTATTACATACCTATAGACTTCGTCCATTTATTAAAATTAATTTAATTAACTTCAGAACTTAGAAAGTTAATTTCTGTAGGAGTAAGTTTTTTTTCAAAAGAGTTTATTTAAACACCTAAATTGAACCGCTCTCAACGTCTACTCAATATTTTTATTTTGCAGAAGGTTTAATGACTTATTTTTCTTATGAACAGCAAAACCATAACCCTCCATCGTGAACACACCCCACATACACACCCTCACGTACATACCATCACTTTCACACCGTCACGCAACACAGCTGAATTAGGTATTACTTAGTTAAATGTAATAAATATTTTTTCTTTCGTAAATGTTTGAATCTTTTTGTAAATGTATTATGTATTCCATCTTTAGTATGTATGTAATTTATGTATGCATAAATGCCTCCGCCACTCTTTTTAATCTCCAACTATTTTAGAAACCACTACGTGAACGTAATTAAAATGTTTAGATTAATAATACTAATTTTGATTTTTTCTTGTTTCAGGAGCTTGTTCTGAGCCTCGATGTGGTAAGTTATACTCGTATTTAAATACATTTAAAATACCTTGTAAAGCCTTTTCACTTCGACTTCAACCAAAAGTATGGTATCCAAAAACAAGTGCCAGTCTTTATAAACAATCCTACAAAATTTTTAGTTATCCAGACTAAGGGAGCGTTCAAGTATTACGTAACGCAATTTTTGGACATTATTGCCCCCCCCCCCCATGTAACTCGCCGTAACGGTTTCAGTACCCAAGTATAGTAAAACGTTTCGTGACCACCTAGTGACTTATTAGTTACTATTATTTGCTGTAAGTCGAAAAAAATATTAACAATAACGCGTAATTTAATCCCCGCCCCGAATCGTGTTGAGAACCTCGTGTTTTACAGTAAATATAACCATTATCACGAAACTTTCACGTATGAGATTATAATTTCATCACAAGCTGAAGTTTGGCCAAAAAATATAAAAATCAATTTAATACCGTTGCCGAGTCTATTCTGAGGAAACAACAAAAATCAATCAATCAATTTCAATAACGTCAATTTCATAGTGCTTTTGTACAGTTAGTATAGTTGTTTAACCAGGCTTCGATTGTAAATCATCCCTTATTCGGGAGCTTTACGTAAAACTGTAAAACGAAAAGACGAAGCTACGCAACGTTTTATACGATTGTTATTGGTCAACCAACGATACAATTATGTCATTCCGTTAACATCATTATACACGTTACGATGACGCGTTTCGTTTGAATGTGTTGGTCAACTGCATCTCTAGTCGATATCGATACCCACAGTACGGTTTCTTCCGTCATCTCACATCCTACATTATCAGCTCCCCGTAGATTTAATAGTAATATTTCTTGTTGTGTAGGTTGGGCGTTTAATTTTTGTGCGTCTCCGTAGTGTGACTAAAAAAACTGATTGTGTAAATAAGTTTTTTTTCAAATGGTAGTAATTAAGTATGACCTCATTACTCGGGAGTTTACTAAGCAAGATTGACCCGAAGTTGACACGTGTGGTGCGACATTGATCCGCTGTCAGCCACTAATGTATGTTGATTACTGATGGACAAGCGAGCCAGGAAATGCGCGGTTTGATTATAGGACATATTTGTATTCCATTTGTATTTACAAAAGTTTGCCAACGCATGGGATACTGATTGGTACCAAAACTACTTCAATATTATACAAGATTTAAGTATAATTTCTTTGGTGCTTTAGAAGAAAAAAAATGTTGACTGTAGCTAACTACAGGGTGTCGTTTTTTTGTGACGGTGTGCGCGTGCATCGTTAATATTTACTCTCATCATTTTTCCCTAACGTGCCAAAGGAAGTATAAAATACAAGATTTAATGTGACAAGGACTTATAGGCAAACAACAAACACGAAGAGAAAAGAAATACTTCGATTCATAAATAATAAAAAAACTATAGGAAAATTGATTTCTAAATGTGAGCAGAGGAACTATGGATATCCAGACCTAGCTCGTTTATCACAATGCTCAATCTGGGTATCGGTGAGTTTTGGCCAAAACACGTTCTTCTGAAAGAACAAATGGATGAACAACTCATAATTACACTAAAATCGAACTCCATACACAAAGGAGTTGAGAAAAATAAATATTTGCTTTAATAGGATAATTATACTAAAATTTTTAATCGCTGGTCTAATAGCCACACATGGAATTAACACCTCAAATTACCGGCAACATTTTCTGTAAGGTGCTGATAGCTTAATTTATGTTTTGATGTAATGTGTACGTAAGGTTCATAATTCTATTAAGCAAACAGCTATTATCTTACTTTTAATTTAAAAAAAATAGTCTTTTCTAGGTAGCTAGGTACAGCTATACTTAGAACCTATTTTCTTTAATGAATCTTGATGAATATGTAAACGAAATTTAATACCTAAGGAAGCACAGGGCAGTTATAACGTTTTTAGCTTTGAAGCTAACATTAATAGTTATCTCTTAATATGTGACTCTGAGTAAAGTACAATACATAAAGGATAAGCTGCGTTTGTAAGGAGCAGCGTCTGCAGCAACCATTACACCATGTTCCTCATGACATCTTAAGTAATGAATAATAATAAAATAAATTAAAAACAAAGATTTGTTCTCTATCAGCAGGAGGCATGGTGATATAGTCTACTTTCGAATATTTTTTTTTAACTACAAATTAAAAGCGGCAGGACAAATAATATTCATGATCAGACTAGGGTAAAAAACCGCCAACCGTAGAAGGAGCGGACCTTTAGTTCGTACTTCGCTCACTCCTGTGAGCTTCCGTCCTGCCCTTCAGCCGATTGACCGACCCTCGGTGACCCAAGCCGAGGTCCGAGACTAGCAGGAGACTCGGACTGTAAAGGCTCAAAATTGCGAGATTCCAATAAAAAATAGATATCAACAAAAGTAAACCAATGTTATTAAGCAAAAACAATTTAGATTGTTTTAACATTGTGTATTAAAATTTGTGTAAACAAAGTTTTTGATTATCGCCGTCATTCCAAGTCTTGGGCCTCCCCAACGACTTACGAGCGAAAGGTTAATATTTTGCAATTAACGCCGAATCGCGTTGATAGCCTTAATTGATATTTTGATGTTTTACGAAAGGGCCTTCGCGATAAAGGAATTGGAGAAAGTTTAAATTTTGTGTGAACGTAAAATTTTATCGATGTTGTGAATGATTTTAGATTGTTTACTTTTTATTTATATTTATTGTTATGTATTTATTAAGACATACGTCATGTAATACAAATGTCTAGTTTAAGTTACAATATTTTTTTGACGTGACAACGTCTTATAATTCGATAGAGTCGGCTGCACGCACGAAAAAACATGACGCATGCGGCGTTACCTCTGAGGCGTTCCATTTAAGGCTTGAAGTGCAAGCGATAGCGCAGAACGAGCGACAAAGAGGCACAATCGGCCTACGCGTTCGGCAGCGATCGACATCTGTGCATTTATGCGTACAAACAAATGTAACTTGATCAATTCAATTCTGATTTCCATTTACCTCCTTCTCTAAATCCATACAAAATATCTATCAAACTAATAAAATTAATATTTTCTTTGAAAAATGCAACCATTCCATCAGTATTTACTTATGACGTTATCACGTTCAAGTATCGTCAGTAAACCGACTTTACAGATAACCGATTTTTCTTAAATATATGATAGCTACGATGTACATAAATTACCGCAACACTTTCTGAAAGGTGCTGATAGTTTAATTTCTGTTTTAATGTAATGTACTTTTGGTGTACGCGCAAATAAGGTTCAAATTCTATTAAGCAAACAGCTAGAAAATAATAATAATCCCAGTCTTTTCTACCTACAGTTATACTTCGAACCCAATTATTATTTAACGAATTCCGATTACAAGTTACAATATTTTTTCTTAAATATAAGTATATGATGACTTATAAAGCTTAATTATAATTACAAGTGTAAAATAACTTCCAAATGTATTTATTTATAAATAATCTTACGGCTACATATTACAGCTATATATTATTATAAAAAAGAAAACATTTAGTTAATATACAAGGCCAAAACATATTACATTGTCAAACAAAATACATATACGAGACAGAAAACGTCATTCAATGTATATTAATTAAAAAAAAAAAGAAATTTAAATATTAAAAAAATTTAACAAAACTGTTACTACCGATTTTAGGGTAAATTAATTAAAGGACTCTAAGTACGTGTTGTTATTTGACATAAAAAGGTAGGTTCCTCTCCGATGAAAATGTTTTAACAATAAAATGATGTCATATTTTCATGAAAGCAAATATCTACCCACTCGGCTTGAACGATCTAAATTGACGTCCTAGTTCTAAAACAAACGGTTAATTTATGTTTTATATTGTGTGGAGGTCAATGGTCAGATTCCAGGCGGCCATGAGTATTTTTACAAGCTTCGTACTATGCAAATTCCAAATAGGTTTATTTTAGAGTGTTCTTAGCTGATTCTGTGGGTTAGTTGATACGTATAATGTTTTGGGTTGTCTATGATTGAAGGACTGCAAAAATAACCTCACCCTCAGCTCAACAAAGTTTAGCCATGGATTTTGTCGTATCACAACAATCTACTCAGAAAAGTTGAAACTTAAAAAATATTACGGCTTCAATTATAAGAGATTATACTTCTTTGGCCTAACAAGATAAAATCTTATCAAAATTTTTATTCTACGTTTATATAATAAACGACACTAACAATAGAAAAAACTAAAATGTTGACTATAGCCAACTTCAGGGTATAGGTTTTTTGTGACGGTGTGCGCGCGCATCGTAACAAATTACTCTCATCATTTTTCCAAACTAAAAATCACCACAGTCGACTATCATTTACAAACGGGCTTAGCTACTTTGGCTTTATTGCCAGAAGAGAACCAAGTGGTCTCGACAAGTTGGTATTATGGTAGGGAGGAGTGATGGCGGGAGAAGTTAGGGTCGATCGCCTACCCGCTGGTCTGACCAGGTAAAGACAATAATGGCTCTCAACATCCCTAATGCACTGAGACAAGCTGAGGATAGAGTGGTGTGGAGGTATCAAGTCGAAGACAAGCACGACCTTCAGTAATGAAATTTGCAAAGAACAGATAATTGAAGGGAATAATTCTACAAAGAAAAATTTCACAAGAATATATATGGTCATGAAATTATTTAAAGTAATTCATAAGAAATTCGTTAAATTTCATTAGTTCCTCTCATGGTCACTATATGTAATGAGGATTTATTAAAATACATTAAGTAAGAATAATTACTTCGCGATTATGTTAATGAAGTGCCCAAATGAAAGGAGGTTATAGTTTTTACAAAATTTAGCTATATTAAACACGGTTTAATTAAAATTATTCACTAAATTTAAACTTACAAAAAAATACCTGAATATACAGAATTAAAAGGCGAATTCGCAAAAACTCTTTAATTATTTAGAAAGTAATTAAAAGCAGTTACGTTTAAAATGTTAGCTTGGAAGTGGGTCGAGGATGTTTCATTATCTCTAGTGGTTCGTTAGATGTCTCGGCAGATCAGGATATTTGTTTACTCATAAAGGGGGGTTACGTATATACGATCAGATTATGATTGGTCAATTAGAATGGAATACTATAAGTCTGGACCAATCGTAGTAAAGCTTTTGAGAAATTGTATTATTTTACGTTTTAATGAGAGCTATTTTCTTCTAAGGTAAGTGTAAAATTGCAGCTTTTCTAGTAGTTCCTAATGAGTATGGACTAATTAAATAAAATGTGCCAGGTAAACTTTTCTCTGAATTTGAAGATAACAACAATCTGTGCAGTAGGCCTGCAAGAGTGCAATTAGAAAATATCGGTAATGGCGGACAATAAAGATGAAAAAAGGTTCGCTCAACAATTTTACGATTCACAAAAACTAGATCAATTGCGCTTTACAGAAATAAAAGCCGAATGCTAACAATAAAAACTGAAAACAAAAAATGCGGTCACAGAAAAAACACAATCGCAAACTTAGTTCACTTTCTCCTTTTTGTATACCGAGAATAATTATGTTTTGAATTAAATGCGGATTTGACCTGGATTATAGGACAAAGGATGCACAATGCAAACGAGTGCAAACACTGGCCCCTCACAGACATTTCATGTGTCAATGAATATAGAAATCTGAATAGTGAAATTAAAATTTTGCGAAATTTATCAAACTTCCAAACGCGAGAAGATCTGGGCTAAAAATTAGCAAAGCTCATACAAATTAAGTCCGCTTAAAGATGTCAGTCTTCGAGTAAGATTTCAGTGAGATTAAGTGCGAACTGTGAGTTCCTTATGTCAAAATGTCGCCCTAAGTCTTGACTATAGTTAAGTTAACTGTTAAAACTTAAAAGTTAATATATATAAGTAAGAATAAGGTATAAGTATCACAATACAGCGAAATACTGCCAGCGTACACTGGTACACTGGGACAAAACTTTTTAAATTTGTTGTAATTTTATTTGATTGATTTTAATTATTTTTGAAGTGAAAACTTTATTCACTTTTTTTGGAATGGGTAAACATTTTTAAACTCGCGTCAGGACACGTGACCTGATTGAAAGTTCGTAAGACGGATGGAGAGTAGACAGCTAGCGCGGCGTATTTAATGTAATATAAATTGTCATTTTTGTGTACGATAACGCAATAAATAAATATGGTATTCCACCACATAAATGATAGTACTTTTATACTGATAATTAAAGAAATTCGTGCAAAATTATTCCCTAACCATTCCAAAATATCAAAAATGCACAACGTTAATATTCTAGTTTTCACTTCTGCCGGCACTCCCGGAGTGCAACCCGTAGTTTTTATTATCACTATATAGGTTAAGAAAATTGTAAAAACTGTTTATTTAGTTATTATTATTACTTATATATACATTATACATAGTATCTAATATTTACTAAAACGTCGTATTTTTGGTATAGATACAATTAGCATTTATAAAAACCTATCCTTTATCCTTTAGGGATTATTACTATAAGAGACTTAGCTAAGTGATAGTATAATGCAGAAATAAAAATTGAGAGATTTTTATGTTGTGTCTTTTAGTATGGGTAAAATACACAAATCGATAACGGGTACTTCGAGTGAAGGCCTGCTAACGATATCTCAATTAGGATCTTTAAAATGCTACTTCCATCCATTTTACTGAACTTGCCAACGTGTAATAGAAATATTAAGGAGGAAGAATATGATTAACTAAATTTTAACTTTTGCTGGAATTATTGTTTTTTAATTATTAAAACTTGTTCTATTTTATTGTCCATTTTATCACAAATTGCTTGGTTTCGACTTAATATACTCGGAAAACAAACTGCTTTTGTAATGTCGGTTAAAAAATTTATTGCTTTTTTTGCCGGTTCGAGGTATTGCAATTTTTGTTTATATCGACTTATTGGTTATGTTTCAACATTGTATCACGTTTATGAAATTGGATAACCGTAGTAATCTTTGTTTTTGTTCTGTGGTACATTATATTTTTACACCCACTCATATGCATTTGATAAGTCGGTGCTTCCACACAAAGATTTGTGATAATTCTATAAACTCACAAAACGGATAGATAGCCGAATTGGATTTCGATTCTGCAGAGGCCTTACTACATATTTTGGCAAGACTCTTAGGGTCTCTTTTACAATGTACGGATAAGTTCTACATAAGTTCCAAATAAGCTTATTTATTACTTATTGGTAGGATAAACACTATTGTTGCGTTTCACTACTGTCAGATAGCGCTATTTGTCACATAAAGTCCATCTAAGCTATGAGTCCGATGAATGTCAAATAGCACAATTTATCTTCCAAATAATTTATGTGTTGCATAGCTATTTGGTACTTTATCCATACATTGTGAAACAGAACCTTAAGGTTACAAAAACCAACGCAGACAGCGCAATCTAAATACACTTTCAAATACAGTGTGTATTGTATACACTCACACATTCACATACTCATATTCATGTATACTTAAGATCTAATAAGACTATTGTTTGATTAGATGTAACACTAAGACTACTTTTTCTTAAAAAAATGTATATTATTTCTAGGAAACATTTTTTTAGTTTAATAATAATAACTATATAATATATAAAAAATATGGGTTGATCGTAGAGGGGTGAAAATTAGGGGTTGTATGTATTTTTGTACGCTGTATACTAAAAAATAAAAATTGAAGAGTGGACCACCCTTAACATTAAGGGATTTATAAGATAGATAGTAGCCGATTCTCAGACTTAATATGCATAAAAAAATCATAAGAATCGGTCGAGCCGTTTCGGAGGAGTATGGGAACGAACATTGTAACATGAGAATTTTATATATTAGATATTTTTTGATCAGCCTTCTGTCAATTGTGTACATAATACGAAACTCCGTTGGTGATCCGAATGCACGCCCTCAGGGTTGTCCCACGTTTAGCCCACTAGGCCAACACTGCTCATTCGATACGAATAATAATTGTAGTATATTATTCCTAAGTTATATATATACGTAGGTCCTAGCATTCGGAGGAGATCATCTAAATTAATTTTGAAATAATATTTCGAATAATTTATACAACATATAATTTGTAATACATAATTTGATATCGGGACGTGGTTTTCATATCTCGTCCTAGTCACGTTTCATCACGGCCTACTCGATCGATTGTGAACTCTTGACATTCACTTGATTTAGATGGGGGAAAATATTGAAATTCTATTGCACATTGCTTTCTACTTGGCCGGAATTTTTAAATTGTTTTGATATACACGCAAAACCGTTTACGACGACATCGTTTAGAACAACATACCGGTTATATTGACGAAAATCAAAAGGTTGTTTTCTATTGTATTATTAAAAAAAAACAGATTTTGTTAAGTAGAAATTTTTTAATTACATGTCGTAATGTCTTTTTATTATAATATTCATGTGAAATAAATAAAATGTAGTTTTATTTATTTATTTACGTGAGTATATTAATCACACATTCAATAATAAGTATTAGGGGTGACCATAAATTACGTGAGGTGTTTTTTTTAATTTTCTGTACCCTCCCCCCTATTGATATGTCGTGAGATTTTATTCAACCCCCTCCCCCAACCCCCAATCTCACGTGAGATTTACAAAATGTGGGTTTCTTACGTAAACGCGTTGGATTGTTATTTTAGAAAGAAAAAAAAATTGCTTCGTGCTTTTATTTACGACTAGTTAAGACTAGTAATCAATATTGCTGAGAGTTTAATTATATAACACATTCGTACTTTTGAGTTCGAATAGCTTAAAACAAAGGTATGTATATATTAGGTATGGAGTTAACGGGAAGTTGCAGAGATGGCCTTTAGGGTCAACCGTTTTCCCTTTTTTTTTTTAATAAGAAAAATAATTGCGTGATATTTGCCGAGACCCCTCCTCCTCCAACGTAAGATTAAATAAGATTTGACTCGACCCCCTTAAACAACTCACGTAATTTATGAACGCCCCCTTAGGTACTTTATAACAACGTCATCGTTACGACTATCGGTTTTACGACCGAATGTGAGTAGTCCCTTCGATGCTGTATTTGAATTTCTTATGTATAATGTGCCCGCGTGGACCCTTCTGTAAGAATCCCGGTATGCAAATGCAAACCTCATGATGTCAATCTAATAGGTAAGTAAGTGTTCAGCCTCCTATGCCTGACACACGCCGTCGACTGTTTGGGTCTAAGACCAGCCGGTTTCCTCACGATGATTTCTTTTACCCTTCAAAGAATGTTAAACAAAACATAGACAGAAAGTCCATTGGTGCACAGCCGGGGATCGATACTACGACCTCAGGGATGAGAGTCGCTAATAATGTTAAAACATAAATCCTAGACTATTTTATTCCGCGCAAAATTTTAAAACAAATCCTTGTTCAGTATTTCACAAACGACCTTCGCGTTGATAGTGGTTGACAGCTTGCACTAGCGAGTTTGCAATTTCCCAAAAGTAATAGAGAACAAGAGAAATGTAAATAGCTAGAATCTGTGTCACCTGAATACCGGCAGTAATCACAATGGCTCGGGGATAATGCCTTAATTACACGTGGAATATTTTGAATTCAGCTGAAATATTCACGTTTTAGTTCGTGTACACGTAATTTAAATGTATGGGTCTTAAACTTTACAGTCTAAGTAGAAAATAATATTAATAATAACGCGTAATTCAATCCCCGCCCCGCATCGTAACGTTTGACATTCGACTTCGGGTCCTTCAAAAAAAGTGCGTACAAAGTCCTAAAAGGCCGGCAACGCACTCGCGAGCCCACTAGCAAGTAGCATTGAGTGTCCATGTGCTTTTAAATTTAAAAGACTGTTAGATGGAACATCTACTCTAATGTTTTATTGAAATACAAATGTGTTTTAAATAAAAGCATCAGATCATCTTTGATATGTCGAGATAAAAGACGAGAACTGTAAATATTTATGGTGTTCATAAAATTCACGATGACTTGGTTCTTGATTAACAACTGTTTTATGTCTTCGTAATTATAATGTACAGTGTTTTAACACATTTGCTCTCCACTTAGATTTTGTTTTACTTTTTTTGAAGTGAAACTTCTGAGGGTAAAATTTTGACTGAACGTCACGAAGATGTGCAGCGTTTTTGTCGAAGAAAAGGGAGGGAGCGATTGAGGCCGATTGAGAGAGAGAGTGAGAAGGGTGAATTATCTTATAGAAATTCTATTTTTAAAATTAATATATTGATTGAAATCTCAAATGACGAATTGTAAATTAAAATGCCACGTGTTTTATCGAAGAAATAAATTAAAAAATATTAAATTTATAATTTGTATTCATTTTTTAAATATATTCCTAACATATCTTTCTTTAAGTCTCGGAAATCTAAAGTTTTAGATTTGTATAAATATGAACAAGACTTAAAAACTTTACTATGTACACACGAACTTTTTTTTTATAATACAGGGGGCAAATGGACAGCAGGCTGACCTGATGTTATATACAATACACACTAGATGACAGAGGACTCGCGAGTGCGTTGCCGGCCTTTTAAACTTTTTGAAAAGTAACTCTATCCGACTAATTTAACAATAGAAATAAAAATTTTTGGCATTATTTCGCTTTTTGCTCTTCGTAAACGTTATCGCGAATCTATGTAATAAACATACCGTAACAATAATGTAAAATTTACAAAGCTTTTTACTCAACTTGAGCTTTTGCTAAAACTTTCCTCATAAAATAACTCATAAACTAAGTAATCAAGACTCCTAGATGTGACCTATTTCGTGGTAGTAAACATATTTACTGCCTAGTACGTGTGGTCCCTGTTTCTGATGTAACAACAATGACATGGTAATGGTAATGCATAATAGTTTGTTGTCGATGGAATAACCTACATTTTTACTTACCCAAAGTTACAGTATACGTCATACCTAAATATATCTATATTATATATATATGAGGCTTCAAATATCTGGAATGGTCTTTTTTTCGTTTATTTAACTATTTACGGTGGTTTGTGATTGTGATGAATTCATATATGTATTGAAATATATCCATGGTGTTTATTAATTGATTCATTTTTTATTTAAAAGTTCTAAAACAACGTGTATGCATAAAATAATACAAGAAAATATGTATTTACACATTTTGTATTTACACACACACATCAATTATATTAGAACATAAGCTAGCAAGGGAAAAAATCAAACAAAAAATAACAATAACTAAAACTAAATAGAAACTTAAACCTCATCAAATCCATGCTGTTCTGGAAAAGTATGGGATTAATAAAACAAGTGAGTAGTGTTGGCCTAGTGGCTTCAGCGTGCGACTTTCGTCCCTGAGGTCGTTGGTTCGATCCCCGGCTGTGCACCAATGGACTTCCATGTGCGCATTTAACATTCGCTCGAACCGTTAAGGAAAACATCGTAAGGAATCCGACATGTCTTAGACCCAAATAGTCGTCGGCGTGTGTCAGGCACAGGAGGCTAATCACCTACTTGCCTATTAGATTGAAAAATGATTATGAAACAGATTCAGAAATCTGAGTTCCAGACCTAAAAGAGGTTGTAGCGCCATTATCTATATATATAAAAATGAAACCCGTTTTCCGTTGTCACGACATAACATGATAACGGCTTGACCGATTTGTCTGATTTTTATTTTGTTGTGTTTGTAATTGTCAGGAGAAGGTTCTTATAAAAGAAAAAAAAGAAAAAAATTGCGCGGAAAATTAGAAAATTTAAGAATACTTAACCACCATACAATTCGAACTTTTTGATGTAACCTTATGGCGTTTGACATAACATTGACAGAATGCGTGCTGCAAATATCGTCAAAGAGGATGTAAGAAATATGAATATCGTTTAAAATAAATGCTTCGATCGGAGTTATTATATTGATAATATTATATAATAATATGCGAGCCAGAAAAACAAACAAAGAATGTTTTATAACATAAAGCATTAGAATAATAAACATTTTGTTTCTGAAATATTTTTATATTGGTATAATTACCAATTTGAAATCAATATTCATAGTTAAGACTGGACAACGTCTGTCGGGTCCGCTAGTCATTAATAAAACTATAAATTTTAATTAACTAATATCGCTTCATAAGGTCACTTAACATCAGGTCCTCTTGCCCGTTTGCCCCCTGTTCAATAAAAAAAACCAACACAAAACTAAATAAACTGTATTTGGTATGTATGTAATTTTTGGTTCAATAGCTATTACTGTAATCTATAGATTCTTTTCTTCTATCTCAACAAGAGAATAGAATAGAATCAAACCTTTATTGGTAATTAAATAACACGTACGTTTAAAAAAGGCTTTAGGAATACCTTTAAGCAATGAAACACATTCTTAGGTTGCTAAGCTGTTAGTTCTAGATCTTGAACAATACATGCTTTTTAGCTGACCTAATACGTTAAGCTCTCGCGAAATAGGTTGAGAACCTTCAGTAGTCTGACGAAACTTTCCCATATGAGGTGTATCCAAACCCTAATACCACTTACGTAATAAATTCTTATTTATCATGGGAAAATGGGTATTGGCCGAGGATAACAAATGACGAATGCGCAATGACTTGGATACTTTATCTCTCTTGCTCTGAGATACTTGGCAGGAGATTGAGTGAGCAGCTGCAAGCTTTAAGAGAACAGAGAAGAAGTGCTAAACCTGTACTAGTGTTATTAAGATGTAAGATTTGTATTTTTGTAACGAATAACGACGACCTATCCCTTTCCGAGCGGCTTGATCCTTTGGCGTTGCGTATATGCGATGCGATATGGGGTTACTCTGCATCTTCTACCGCATTTACCATGGAGAGTGTTCAGAGGAGTTGTTGAGATTGATACATGCAGCTAAGTTTCGTATCGCCTCGATGCCCGTCGTTCCACAACTGAGCGTTTTTAAAGGCAATTTTTGCGTTGCTATGAAGAACCAGCTGTACACTCAAGTATTTCCGAACAAATAAGACTTAGGGTCCTTCAAAAAAAGAGCGTACTAATTCTGGAAATGCCGGCAACGTACTCGCGAGCCTACTGGCATTGAGAGTGTTCATGGGCGGCGGTATCACTTAACATCAGATGAGGCTCCTGCTCGTTTGCCCCCTATATATATATTATATAAAAAAATCAAAATCACTCACGTATTTACAACATATTTTAAAAGAGTCCAGATAAATAAAATAATAAATAGGTAGAAGATACTAAGACTATGTTCCTGTATAAAACTAGTATGTATATGCAATTTTTTAAGATTAATAATATGATACAAGAGATTTTTATTTTTATACAGCGAAGCGTAATGCTCATAATAATCAATGATTTGCAGTCGACCTATTTTCTTTTTAATTAATTAATCCTATGAAACATGCAGCTGTACCTCACATTGGATCGCGAATAAAATATGCAATATTTTATAGCAATTTTTCAAAATAATTTTATATAAAGTTTTGTCGCATTTATTTATCTTGAATACGACACGAGAGCGGTAGGGACAAAATATACCTTACATCCACCTTGTTAAAAAAATATAGTTTCCTCTATTATACTGTATACAAGTAGTTATACCCTCCAGTGCCTAGATAGTGATAATAGGGTCGACTTTATTAAGTATAGACTCTTTAATAATCCGGGAAAATAGGATTGTTCCATTTTTCTCTAACCATATCCAGAGACATCATTATTTTGGCTTTAAGGCTTTATTTTCTCTCGAAGTATATCAGTAAAACCATAAGAGTATTAAAAGATATTGGGTTTTTGTCGGTTTCTAGCATTACCGAATTTTTAAAGCCACATATTACCGATTACTATAATATTTATTCGCTTATAAACGAGTTTTATTACGATCCTATACATATACTGTTAATATGATACTATTTAATGTCGATAACTTTTGCCCTGACATAGTGATCTGATTTTCAAATGTATATTCTGTATTATCATATATATATACTTAATACATATTAAGAGAGACTATTTGGTATTAAGTGTATATTTGCCAAAAATAAGGGTATTTAAAAAAATATTACGACTTAGATTTTTGCGCCTAATATATATATAATTATATATGTACTTGTAGTTTGTGAGGCCTAAGTAAAATATTAATTACTTTGGAAAGATGGTAATAACCAGAGAATTCTATAATAGGTTATATTAAACCAGCTGCCATTCCAAGTACAGTAAACCCCCTTATAACACGGTGCTCTTATAACGCATTTTCATTTTACGCGATTTCAATATCTCGTATAACATGAGTGTTCCCCCATATACAGCGGGGATTTCTCACGTTATATTTCTGTACTGTGATATTTATAATAATTTGCACAGATTTCGTCCATAACATAGTTTTTTCTTAATACTTGATTTAAATCACCTTTAACGAGAAAAGTTAAACGCGAATCATTTGTCGATAACGCGTTATATGGGGTTAGCCTCCTGCCCATCAGGTCAGCCTGATGTTAAGTGATACCGCCGCCTATGGACACTCTCAATGCCAGAGGGCTCGCAAGTGCGTTGCGGGCCTTGTAAAAATTGGTACGGTCTTTTCTTGAAGGACCCTAAGTCGAATTGGTTCGGAAATACTTCAGTGGACAGCTGCTGCCACATAGTTATGCGGCACGCGTCTACAACGCGTGTCCTATAAGACTAACCCATCTACCGTGTTATAGAAGGGATTACTATATTTACGTTACTACTTAGGAAACACACTGATGTTGCGGGTGTATGGGCGGCGGAAGGCCTGAACTTTAAGTGCTTGCTTGTTTGCCTTCTGTCGCAATAAAAAGAGGTTCTAACACTCTGATTATCGCACACGTGTAATATTAATTGATTTTACACATACATTTTTGTATAAGATTATCAGTGCGAAGTCAGAAGGTAAATTAAGATAATACAAGTATATTATTATCATGTTTTTTCCGCTTGAACGATGTGTTTACTATTTATAAGATGCATCGGTTGTTTTGTGACCTTGACTTACATGTGCAGTTATGTAGCGCTGACCTTCATCAGGTTTAAGGTCAAGATATTTTCACCAGTTGAGTACGTACTTCCTGATAATTGTGTGTTTTTGTTCAATGTTTTAAATACAAAACAACATTGCCTTTTTATAAATACCTATCAGCAATTTTGTTGTCAGTGAATTCGGTGACTGTTGTTGTGTAGATTAATACTTATGTATATTTTTTTAAACTAGCTGCCCCCGCAGAGTGGTCGGTCATTGCAACCTATGGACACCTATTTTAGTTGACTTTTAAGGGAGGAGTATACTTTTTTTTAAACAAAAATGTTTTGTTTGCCATCATATTAATGATTTTTTTACATAGCCTGCTTAAAACTTATTTTTTAGATATTTTATATTTTTCAATGTCATCTCTTTAAAAAAAAAATTAAGTTCTTGGGATAAATAAAAAAAATATAACTAGCGGCACGTAAGTCTAGCGCTGGCCGATACGTGGAGGGGATTGCTGCGCATGTGTACTGTCGCGCGGGGGACAAAATGCGACTGGAGAGCCAATCGACGCTCTTCATTCCGCTAGCCCCCCTCAGGTACCTTCGTGCCGCTACTAATACTCGAATTGGACTAGCCGTCTTCCAGTTTTGCACTTAGCAACATATTTTACAATTCATTTTTATTTATACAACATAGAAAACCAAAGAAATCAGTGTAACATGGAAATAATTCAAAAAGGCATTGGCGCCCTTATCGTTAACTAGCGATTTCTATCCAGGCAATTATAGACATCTACCCAATAGATCCTATAGGCATGTTTAATTTAGGTAAGAGAAATTCCATAAAGCTTAAAAATAATAAAATAACCTTCTTTTGTTTTTTTGGAGGGTTAAAAGTCAGATATTATAGTCTTTATCATAATACTACCTTTCACGTTTTAGTAAAAATTACAAGTGACTTAATTACATCATTAACATGCTATTGTTTTAAGTATTCATATAAATATTATTTCGATATAAACTCGATTACTGCGAAGGTTAAATTTAAAGTTAACTCTCCTCTGAGAATGTGCAAATGTGTCTCCATATGTTAACAACAGATGTTAGCAACACAATTTGTTAGTTTGGCTTCGAGTCCATTGAGTTGAAGGTCGTGGATATTTTGAATTAGCTCCGTTGCTTGTTAATATCGCTAGTATAGAAAGTTAGTGTGATAGTAGTACTTGGAATTAATATTGAAACATTCACTTGTTTTGTTTTACTACGTCCGTGCTTTATAATCTTTGCTAAGACACTCGTGCAATATAAAATGATTACACGAAGTTTGCTATGATCTGTGTCAAAAATAGTTACTTCATTATAACATCATTTTGACGTTCGTATTTCAAATATTAGATCAAAACGTTTTGTTTTTTTTTTGTTTGACACATGCAGGTCCAAGCAAGGAGGCCAGAGAGGTTCTTGCTCGACCAAGCCAACTTCCTTATAATTACTTCTTTTTTTTTTGCCCATGGAGCAGGCTAGTTTTTCGACCATACCGCCTAGTCTTTCGTGGAATTTTTCCTTTATTTATATATAAGATTCATTTGTACTTATTAATTACATTAACGTTCGTTATTCAAATATTAGATAAATGCGTTTTCTTTTGACACATGCAGGTCGAAGCAAGGAGGCCAAATAGATTCTTGTTCGACCAGGTGATAAAGGTGACGACGCATGGAAGTCAATACTTAGTCTCAATTTAATAATGACGAATATTTATAATATATATACAGAGGTTTCATTGTAAATATCAGACTATTCGTAAGTCGTAAAGTGTCGCGCGAAGTTGTGGAACGCGTTTCAGTGTATCGACTAAGAAATAAACAACGAGCTTTATTCGTCGCGAGTTTGCGCTTTTTGGCATCGCCTCTGATTACACTAAAATTGCAAATGTTATTACAACTGAAATATACCGTCTTATTGTAATGTATAAAATCTATGGTTAAACTCAGTGTTTAAACTTTAAGATTTCTTGCTCTCTATAAATATTGCACACCATAATTGAATTTGTCAGATAACGGCCGTCTTGCTACTCAATGCGAACCGTGTGTATACAAATTAAAGATATCATACAGTAACAGTCAGTAAGAACCTCACATTTACAAATCAATATAAGGGTGTTTGGTGCATCGTTTGTCAAATCAAAATGGTGGATTTGGGGGGTCTTTATCTATTATCCCAGGCCTCACAAAGAGTTCTTGGGCCAACGGAATAATTTATGTCGATTTTTTTAATGTTTTCTTTAAATTATCCAAAATTTAACTTTCAAAGGTAAATAAAAAATAAATTATACAGTAGGTACAGGTACACATAATGTTAATTTTTTCTTAATCTACAATAGTGTACCAATCCAAAAAAATACTTGCCAGCAGTATGTAGTTTTTTTTTATAAACTCGTATAATATATTAGAGATCAAAACATTATATTAATAAGTTAATGATTTTTTATGATATACTAAACCTCTTTTTATATATATATCTAAACGTTCCCTGAACTTCCACAATTACTTCAAATCAATTAGCCAAATCCGGGTAGCAATTACCGAGTTTTAGAGGGACAAACAAACAGCAATTCTGTTGTCAGCATTTCGTGCTTTGTCAAACACGTGGTATACTGAAATACTATGAATGTAAGCTATTTATTATAATTGTTTACGCTATAGCAATTCAAATCACCCAGAAGAATCTAATTTTCGTCTTATCCTTCAGTTCTACCATGTTATTTAAAATAATATAACGTATATGAAGTAGAGGGTATGACCAAAACCCTCCACAATGTTATTAGGATAAAACTTAATTAAAAAACAATACTATGTACATCTGTACGTATAACGTTAGATCGCTGCTCGCAGAAAATAGATTACCAGAGATGGAGAGATGAGATACATGACATGGCCGGCCACACCTGGACAAGGGACGCCAAGAAGCGGCACAGATGGCAAAATATGGAGGAGGCCTTTACCCATAACCGGGTACCCAACTAAAGAAACAATTATTTATTTAATATATTATTAAATTAATACTAACAATAAACTAAGAAAACTAAATACTAACACAGCTAAAGTAATTTTATTTAAGGTTGGAAATAAAAGACTTTTGAATTTTGAATTTGAATATGAAGTATGCATTTTAGTTAAATCCAATAAGGTCGGTATGTCGCTAGCCCAAATGCATATATTAATTTTTATTCGCTCGTACGAGTACGAGAACTGTAGTATCGTAATTTGTATCTGCGCTTATCCACTTAACTTGAGCTCTGGCATTTAAGTAGCACTCAAACGTTTCATTAGATATGAGAGCGCTGAGAGGTCAAATGTCATTGGGCGTTTGTAGGGATGTTACTTATTGAATTTTGGATGACATGATGTCAACGAATACTGCTATTGATTTTGTAACTTTGGCGAATAAGAATATACCGTCTATATCTAAAGTAATCGTTTTATTCAGAATATCTAATATATAAAATTCTCGTGTCACAATGTTCGTTCCCCTACTCCTCTGAAACTGATCGACCGATTCTTATGAATTTTTTTATGCATATTCAATGAGTCTGAGAATCGGCTACTATCTATCTTTCAAACTTCTGAGTGATACGTTAAATTGTTTTTACTTTTTAGGCAATATTTTTTATGATACAGCATACAAAAATACATACAACTCTAATGTTCATCCCTCTACGAGCAATCCCTATTTTTTATTATAGTAGATAGTTATTTTAATTGAACTAAAAAAATGTTTGTATACCTAATGGCAAAACAACGTTTGCCGGGTCAGCTAGTATTGCTATAAACGTTTTATATTATGTAGGATATAAACGAAAATTTAATTAAATAGAAATGATGAACATAATAGATTATAAGAACCCGGAACTCTTTCAATAATATAACATGTGGGAGCCCTAAACCAGGGTCGGTTCTGGGCTTGAGCTCAGCGCGCAGCCTCCGTACTATCGAACGGCCGCGCCCCACGTGGTCCATTCACCGGTATTACACTGTGCAGTAGATAATGGATGTAGTACGATGCAGTATCGATTCGATTACTTCAGCTGGACAGCTTCATAATTCAGTCGCGTTTAATTTTTATACTCTTCGAGCACTTACGTTACGTTATGAGATTTAAGTGTTTTATGTACTATTTTAGGCTTTCATACTTAATGTATTTGGATCAAATATCTTATATCTAACGTTTTTTACTGCCACAGAATATATAATCGATTAAAATCTGCTCCTATAAAACTCAAATGTCGTGTTATTTAGATATTCACGATTGTAAAAATCCGCGATTTCGCAGCGTTGCGAAACTTATCTGATAACTTGGATGGCGATGTGCCAAGTAGCAACGAGAAGCTCATATCTCTTTTGTAAGAATCATTAAATATGAGTACTATGACATGATATTGTATTAAAAAGTTTCTTTGCGACTTTAATTACTTTTCTAGTAAGACTAGTTATTTTCTCGTTCATTGCATTTCTTAGAATCCAACTGGGAATTAGAACTAATAGTGTATCGCAGACTTAACGTCGCCAATAATACAAAACTCAATTCTAATATATTAATTAAACCTAATCTAATATGGCATATGACCCGTTTTGCCACATAGGCCTCTTCCAGCTGCTTCCATTCTTTTCTGATTCTTGTCCAAGTTGTTCCTCCTATTCTCTTTATATCGTCTGCCCATCTCTTGCTCTGTCTTCCTCTTTTCCTTTTTCCAACGCGTGGTTGCCATTAATTATTTTTGTCCATTTCAACCTGCTATCTCTCGTAATAAGCCCGGGTCAGCGCCATTTCTATTGCCTTATTTTCATTATAATGTCCTCTACTTTGGTCGCTGATTTTATCTCATCTGCTCTTTTTCGATGTCTCAGTGTTACACCCAGTGTTCTTTCCTTTTTTATTGCATTTCTTAGTCAACTGAGAATTAGAACTAATAGTGTTTCGCAGACTGAACGTCGCCAATCGAGCAAATCTCGATGGCTGATGAATTATTTATAAAGCTTTTAACTGAATAAATATTGGGATAAGAGGTTACAAATATTCAACGAAAAGAGAATTGATGGATGTACCATCAATAGGTACCTAATTTTCTTACAAATTATTAAATGTCGTAGACGGCCACTTTCAAAATTCTTTCAATAGAATTTTTGTTAAACGCCTTTTGTTAAACAGTGTTGGCCTCGCTTCAGCGTGTGACTCATCCCAGAGGTCACAGGTTCAATCCGGGGCTGTGCACCTATGGAATTTCTGTCTATGTGCGCATTTAGTTGCTCTAACGGTGAAGAAAAAAATCGTGAGGATACCGGCTTGCCTTAGACCCAAAAAGTCGACGTGTGTCAGGCACAGGAGGCTGATCACCTACTCGCCTAATAGATTGACAAATCATCATGAAACATACAGATATCACAAAGGTTGTAGCGCCACTAATTTATTTATTTATTTTTATTAAATGTGTAAGGTAGGCAATATGAAGAAAACATTGCTTTTTTTATGGCTCTGGCACGATTTGTGCATTAGCCAGCGTCAAGTATAGGATTTTTTATAATTCGTGCTTGTCTTTAGAAATTCGACCGTGTCCTCCATGTACGGTTTAAGCACTCGCCCGGTACCGCACAACCCTCCCAAAGGCCGAGAACAAATTTAAATTAAATTAAAACTTGCCCTCGAACCGGGAATCGAACCCGGTATCCCTCACCTAGCTGCCACTTAAAAAGACCGCTAGGCTATGAGGCCCCCAACATTGCTTTTATACAGTGAAAACTTTTTAATCTGTACTACGTAAAAGCCACAGTAATTGTCACGCATTCTCATTACATATTAAAATGACCAGTATAAAAACAAGTAGGTTCATAATTAGTTAGCCAGTGTTTTAATCTGTAATCTCCACATGTTAAAGAGCTTAACGCCGCCGAAGGGTCCTTGTTTAACTAAAATGAACGCTGGGTATGTTTTCATAAATTCCGATGTTTGACACAATTTTACAATACGCTGTACGCATGCGTCATCTCGGGAAAACCGAGTTGAGGGTCTCGTAAAATATAGGCCTGTTTTAATTATTCCGACTTTCCTTAGGCCATTTGTAAATGTGTTTTCGAGTTTTTTAAATATGTGATGTTGATTCAGAGTATTTATTGATGTGCACCACAACATTTATAATGCATTTTCTACAGTATATGCTACTAGCTATGGGAGCGTTCAAGTATTACGTATTGCAATTTTTGGAGATTATTGACCCCCCCCCCCCATGTAACTCGCCGTAACGTTTTTCAGTACTATACTTGGGTATAGTAAAACGTTTCGTGACCACCTAGTGACTCTTTAGTTACTATTATGTGGTGTGTAAGTCGAAAAAAATATTAACTGTCGAAGTTAGATCTCATCCACCTAAGATAAGGCTATAGGACGTGTTGGCCTAGTAAGAATCTAAATTCTGAGTGCGTTCAAAAGCACGGCTGTGTACCAATGGATTTTTCTTTCTACATCATCTGGCACTGGCTCGTTCGGTGAAAGCGAATATCGTGAAGAAACCATCTTGGACCTAAACTTTGATATGTAACGGAAGGCTACTTGTCTTTAGAAAAATGATCAGAAATAGAACAGAAACTCGTGCAATCTGAGGCCAATAACCATAAAGATTATTATAGTGGCTTCAGCGTGTTACTCTAATCCTTGAGGTCGTAGGTACCATCCTTGGCTGTGCACCAATGGACTTTTTTTCAAATGGACTGCTCAATCGGCGAAGGAAAACATCGTGAGGAAACCGGTTTGCCTTAGACCCAAAAAGGTGACGTAGTGTTTCAGACACAGGATAACCTACTTGCCTATTAAATTGACAAATAATCATGTAATACATATAGAAATCCCAGACCTAAAAATGACATGTAGAAACAAAATATTGCTATTATAATTCTTTAACTAAGTAGCCCAAACGAATTGAAAGCATCTAATGTATTTCTAGAAATTTCGGCAATTCTCATTCCTTTGAATAGTTCAGGCTTGTAGTGCAATAACCGGTTCAAGGCTGAGTCACAGATAGGGGGAGGATATTCGTGTGTAATGGGGCGTCTAGTATGCAGATTATTCTATTAGCCAAGTGTGCCAACCAGTTTGATTGGGCGCATCCTTCCAAGGCATAGGATTGTCTTTCAATTGTTCGTGGGAATCTGGAACTTCTGTTAAAGGTTTATTATATTTTTAACTCATCGAAGCATCGGTGGTGGTAAACCCTTTATCTATAGAGAGCTTAATAAATAAATCAGTAGTACTACAACCTTTTTAGGTCTGGGCCTCAGATTTCAGTATCTGTTTTATGATCATTTATTAATCTAATAGGCTAGTAGGTGATCAGCCTCCTGTGCCTGACGCCGACGACGTTTTCGGTCTAAGGCAAGCCGGTTTCCTGTTCGAGCGAATGTTAAATGCACATAGAAAGAAAGTCCATTGGTGCACAGCCGGGGTTCGAACCTACGACTTCAGGGATGAGAGTCGCACGCTGAAGCCACTAGGCCAACACTGCTCTGCACAGAGAGCTTAAGAGTGTGGAAAAAAATGCCTGTTTTACAAACTGAAAGTTCGTATAAACGGAAAGACTTGGAGCGAGACTCACTGTGGACGCCCTATGTCCCATCTAGGGGTAATAGGACAGTAAGGGGCCGTTCAAATATTACGAATAATGCAATTAATCCCCCCCCCCCTCTCTCTTGCCAGCAAAAGTAAGCAAAGCTCTCAAAAATAAAAGAACGTATTAATTTTCTCTAGGAATCCTCGAAAATTCATTTAGTTTTCAAGCATAGATAATGTGTGGGTAATATGTGTAAAAAAGGAAATAATTACTGTTGACGTAATCACCAAATAACAAGTTTAATCAATGTTTCAATGTCATATTCGTCAACATTACAGTCCTATCAAAAAATTCTATAATTTGTATGAGATTATTACAATTGCGTATATATTTCCCTGTTGACATAGATAGTAAACTGACAATGGTTTTCCGTTATGTTTATTTCGTATGGATTCAATTGAATAATGTTTATCTTGAAGCACAAACGAATTGTGTCAGTAGCAACACCAAATAGGTAACAATAGGCGATGCTTACAAAACTATTACGGTGTACAATCTATTCAATCTATACTAAGGTACTTTTTTATTATGTTCAAATACTATGTCGTTGACGTGTCGTAGTTTCATTGGGCGTAGACTTTGACTACTACTGTCTGTAATTGTTACTAATTATTAGATCATTCTAAAAGATCGCCAGTTATCTAAAGTCGCATTGAAAATGCCATTTAGAGACGGTGTATAACACACCGTTCCCTAAATGGTCTCTATGGTCCTAAAGGCCTAAATGGCAACACACTCGCTAGCCTCCGGCATTGCAGGTGTCTATATGCGGCGTTAGGGGCCGTCTCCACTAGTGTTGCCCAAAATCGGTCTTGGTCTTGCAGTCTTGTCTTGTTCTTGCGTTTTTGCAAGATCAAGACCAATACCAAGACCGCCTTATTATAGCAAGACCAATACCAAGACTGAACCCCGCAAGACTTGAGCAAGACAATACTTAAGCCTGCAAGACTCTTGCGTCTTGCAGTTGAGACAAACTGAGATTTGGGCGTTAATAAGTAGGTATTTGGTTTCAATCCCGATTTTGAGAAACGTTCCCCAGTATCAAAACCGTAGGTATCACTAAGCTAAGGGCTGCAGTTGTATTTGCAGTTGGCAACGTGCCGCTCGTCTGAAAGCACCCTGAAACGTATTGTATTGATTAGGTAGGTTAGTACTTATTATATTTCAACAATTTATTAAGTAGGTAGCGTGTTAATAGGTACTCACAAATCTGTTCCCACCATCCCATGTGATAAAATTTACCTAGAATAACTTTCTAGCAAAGTTCATACCTTGTAGGTATCTACCTATAATAATATGTTATGCTTGTTTATGTCTAATGTGCACATCTAACGTTAGTACTCGTAAGTTGGTATGTGCTTAAAATTATAGCTAACAAAATTATATAAACATCATGTAGGTGTGAAACTTATGTTTCAAAGTTTATATTATTCTTCTATTTAGCAAAATTTAAAAGTAACAGCGAGTCGAGTAGGTCTAGTAACAGTTTCTACGGCAGCCAATATTATGGTACAGACGCCAGCACATCAAGCTACTACAATCTATAAAATTTCTTCAACAGATTTTCAAGTTTATCGCTAAAGAATTAAGGTTCAAAGTTGATTGGGGAAATGTGACGTTCTGCGAATAAACGGTTGGTCGGTCGGTGTATTATATACCTACTTATTTGATAATTTACCGACAAAGACGCCGCGGTTTGCAACAAGTGTATCACAGCATTTGACCCTGTTTGAGCGCCGCATTCGCCGACAAAGAGTACGGACAGAGGCACACAAATTTTTACCTATTTTGGTAGGGTTGGTACGGGAGTATAAAAATTAAATGACCTTGAACATGTCCCAGCAGTAGGTAGGTATAAATTGAATGCTCTGAGTTTCTTTTATTTAAATAGGTATATTCTCACACTGGCTTGAATTCGAACACTACAGCGTTAAAAGCTGTCGGGCGAGATCATAATTAAAAACGAAGTAGGTATTGCAAATATTGAATTGCGAATATTTTGATTTCGAAATAATCATTGTTAATATCGGTAATTGATAGATAGTGAGTGATACCTAGGTACTAAAATGTGAGCAGCAAGATTGAAAAGTGTATATGCCATGTCAGTGCTTTCAATAAGTTTATTTTAAAAAATCTCTCTAGTAAGATTTAGAGTTTACCATTCAATTACACACAACAAATTATTGAAAAACAAAAATTATGAAAAAGATATTTAGACTGAGTACTTAGGAAATTAGTAGAAAAAATATTCTATCGTGGATACCTAGTTATTAAAAAGTGGATAAACGTTGTGTTTACTTAATTTTATTTTTCTGTGCTAATGCCAACATTGACAACCCCACCAAAATAGGTAAAAAGTTTAGTCCGCTTCTAGACTTTGTGTTGCCGCCGTCGCTTTCATGTCAAAGGTCGCCGCCACTGCCCATGTTCTAAAGAATAAAATAAGTTTCCGGGTGCTCAGAACGGGCGCAAATAGATTATGTTGTCCTCGCAAGGAAGAATGTAGTCGTAAGGATAGGTAGATTTTATAAAAATTGTTGTAAGTAATAAAAATATACCTAGTTTATATTATTATTACCTATTATACCTTTTTAAAGGACATTGCACTGCAAAATTGGAAGTGGGTGATTTTAACAAACTTGAAACGTGGAAAAGCTCCAAATATGAGCGACGTCATATTGCTTTACGCATTTTGTTTTAAAATCACACACTTCCAAAAATCGCGATTTGCAGTGTCGGTTTACAACTTCTATCGTACCTACTCTAGTAGCGACTATTGTCTTCAGCGATGATTCACTAAATAAATAAAAATAATCGTCGTGTAGGTACGACGATTATTTTTCTAAGGAATACAATTTTGTTGTAGTAGGTACCTACATCGTTTCTTATTTACACATACTTTAACGACAGTACCTACGTAGCAAAGCGCGCCAGTCACGAGTACGACAAATTGCCTAAAAAATGTATCTACCTACGCACACTGTAATGAAATCTGCTAATCTCAACACACTGCCTGTAGCCTGCCTGATATTATTGGTTGATGAACATTGTACATACATTGGTGAATGCTCCAGGATAGCCCGCAAGGCCCCACAAATAGCAATTGGCTAATAGGTATTTGCAAGTCTCGCGAGACTTGCGAGAATCTTGCTGCAAGATCAAGACCAAGACCAAGCCTGAGAGCGCAATACCAATACCAAGACCAATACCAGGTGTATTGACGCAAGACAATACCAAGACTGGCCTAAGTCTCGTCTTGGTCGTGCATTTGGGCAACACTAGTCTCCACAAGCGAGAGAATCGCGACGAGTCCGCGTTTTTGTCGTCGGGTAATCTCCACGAACGAGCGATTATTCCGCCAGCGTATCGTCGCGATTCGTAACGGAATCACAGCGTATCCGCAACGACTCGTAACGGAATCGCCGCGTTTCTGCTCTTCTTGCTCTTATTTTGTTCAGTGTTCATTTAGAGTTCAGTGGTGCCAGACGAGACCGAAATAAGTAGTGTCTAAATCAGTCAATAAAATAATTATTTACTATGGATGTATTGTTTTTATTGATGTATGGTCACGCACGTCGCGCGCTCTCTGCGAGAGCGCGCGACCAGCCACCAGTAGCGACAGGCTCGCAGCGATGTTATGACGTTTCGCGCGCACTCAACCACCCGTCGCATCGCCGCGTTAAGATCGCCGTGGAGACACGTTCTATGAGATTGTATAGAAATGCGTGGCAGGACGATTGTATCGTCGCGATTCTCTCGCTTGTGGAGACGGCCCCTTAGTTTATTCAAAGTGACCCTGTTAGTTTGCCTCCTGTACCATAAAAAACGTTTAAAATTGTAGACGTTCTAATACTCAGTGCACTGCAAAAAGTCCTAGAGTAAAATATAAAAGCTATAGTAATAAAGTAAGCATAGTTTGTATGAAAAACTGAAGATGCATATATGGAACATGTTTGAATATAAATCTTTTTATACATAGAACAGGGGGTAAATGGGCAGGAGGCTCGTCTGATTTTGAGTGACACTCTCAATGCTACAGGGCTCGCCAGTGCGTTTCCGGCCTTTTAAGAATTGGTGATTTTTCTTAAAGGATCATAAGTCAAATTGGTTCGGAAATACTTCAGTGGGCTGTTGGTTCCACATAGCGGTGGTGCGCTCAGTTGTGCAACGTAGACCCACAATTTGTATAGTTTACTACAGTAAACTATACAAATTGTGTCGATACTTTCGGGCCGTCAAAAAACAAAATTATCGCTTTGAATACGAAATACTACCTTTGCTATGTAAAGTATTGTACTGTGACATACATTTGCTATAGTGTCCGTGAGCATTTCATCCAAAATTAACTCTTAAAATTTTATAGCTATATAGCGAGGTGGGTATTTTTCATAGTTCTAACCGATGATAAAGACCAAAGACCATAGATGTTTTTTAAGGTTTTTGTATTATATTATAATTTACAATTGAACCTCTCCTAAATTTCTTTTATATGTAACAGTTCAAGGCCTTTCTCACAAACAGCTTTTATCTTGCGCTGCCTTAATAACGAGTTACTAAAGCAGGTGCGATCGGAAAAGGGCCCCTAGTTAAATCATACCTTAGTTAAACAACGCTAATGGAGTTTTTTGTTTATTCAAAGTCATTTTATAATCAAAAGCATTTCATTAGGAGATTCAACAGGAAATTGAGTTCAACTGTGTTGTTTGAACTGCTTATAGCGGAAATTTTATCATGGCTTCGGGGTTTTGAATGCCTAATATTGATATTGAAAAAATTCAATCGAATATTATAAATTTTAATAAAAAACTAAAACGTTGATCCTGTTTATCTAGTGTGGGTACTGGATTCTCTTCTGTGATACATTAATAAAATAAAATTAAAAAGCCTTTAAGGCTGTTTAACTTGCTGTATGCTAAATATAAAGTTAATGTGCCTAAAGTGGTGTAATATGCAGTCAGCAAACGATTATTTTTTTAATTTTTTTTTATAGAACACCCCTGTTCGGGCCGAAGGCTCTACCAGCCGTAGATAGCCTAAGTGATACCGCCGCCCATGGACACTCTCAATGCCAGAGTCCTTGCGAGTGCGTTGCCGGCCTTTTAAGAATCGGTATGCTCTTTTCTTGAAGGTCCCTAAGTCGAATTGGTTCGGAAATACTTCAGTGGGTTCCACAAAATGGTGGTGCGCGGCAAAAATTGCCTTGAAAAACGCTCAGTTGTGGAACGGCGGACGTCGAGGTGATACGGGACACGTATTTATCCGAACAACTCCTCTGAACACTCTCCATGGTAAATGCGGTAGAAGATGCAGTTACAGCTTGTCCTTTGACAAAGGCCTAAACGTTTCCTATCTTAGCGTTCTCTAGCTGTCGAGTTTAAATTGGCCCCGATACATTTTTTATATCGTCCTCCCATCTTCTTTTCTGCCCGCCACACTTTGGTTCCCACGTAGTGGGTACCACTCCGTCACTATTCTTTTTATTCCACTTTTGCTTATTTTCTCTCATCTATACCTGTCCATCTCCTCCCGTCTGAAACCCGTCTAACAAATGTGTTTTATATATAACAACTAGCAGACCGGCCAAGCGTTGCTGTGGCTAAGGTTTTAGTTATTTTACACTAGCTGTTACCCGCGACTTCGTCTGCGTAGAACTACTACTTCGTGTAAATTTGTTTGGACTGAATAGGCTCTGAAACTATAATGAAACGATTCTAATGAAGCCGGCACATTGAATTATTGAGATTAACATAGGTAGACTTTTCCTGACCCTGATCCCTGACTTAACTTAGTTTAATACGTTTTTGTATACGACATTTTTTGTTTTTCCTTCTTTGGTCAAAACATGTAGGTTTTGTGGACTCGATACTCATGAGCACGCCACATACAGTTGCCCATGGGAGAAACAGTTTTTTTCTAAATGAACACCAGCTACTTTGAGTGTCTGTCCTTGAGCTTTGTTTATCGTCATAGCGAATGCTGCTTTCAGGGGAAATTGTACTCTTTTGAATTGGAATGGCAAATCGGTAGGGATTATTCTAGTTCTTGCAAACTCATCTCTTATGCAAAGTTCAAAAAAAGCTGTAAGGGTGGTTTTTGGTCGAGTAGATAGTCGCTCGTGGAAATTATCTTCTGTAAAATAAACTCGTTCACCGTTCTCTAAGTGTACACTTAGATGTGTAACGGTGGGGTGCCTTTCGTGCAACGGGAACCCTAATAACCGCCACACGGCTTCGTTGCTGCTAACATAACGACCAGATTGATATGTATGTACTTCATTTACGCGATTTGCAAGCTCTGTGCTCCTAAAATTGAAAATAGCTTGGTCACTGCCTTTGTTAATATATTTGCAGATATATTTGATAGCGCGCACTGAACTGCAAGCCTCAACATTTATATGGGCGTTAAATATTTTTAATAGAATAGCGGAATAAGGGACCACCCAACTATTATCAATAGTGACGTAACTCCCATTTCGTAGTTTCACAGATGCCGTTCGACCTCCGTCTGCTGGTGCTCTTCTACGATAGAGTGGGTATCCGTTTTCACTGTGGACAGTGTCTTTGTGTAATTTGCGAGGAAATTTCTTTGTGCATTTTCCATCTTTCATGCAAGGGCACTGAGGATTTTCAGGTCCACATGGACCATGAATCATGTTTTTAACTATAATATCATGAAGTGTCTTGTCAGTGCTTGGATCGGGTATTTCTGCGCTGATAATATTATCAATTTGATCGGGTCTCAACTTGTCTTTTAACCACAATAATATGTGGACATGTGGTAGGCCACGCTTCTGCCACTCTATGGAATACATAAAGCAGATCACTTCTCCAAATATTCTGCCTTTGGAAATAACAGACATAAGTTTTTTAACTTTCAACCTAAAAACTCTTGCGACTACATCATGCCTATCAATCGCGCTTTGACCCGGCATTAATTCATTTACTATTTCCGGCCATGCTGGGTTGCAAGTAAACGTAACGAATAAGTCAGGGCGACCATATGTACGTACATAAGCAAACGCATCCTGAGTATATTCGTGTAAGTACCTCGGACTATTTACAAATGAAGACGGTAAAATTATCATTCTACCAATATCATTTGGATTTAGATTAGCGTCATTCGCTACTGCGTCTTGAAGGTGGATATAATTTTCTGCTCTTAATTTAGTTTGATTTAATGTTATGTATCGTAATCGTTCACTTTCTACCTTAACCTACATATCAACATAAAACTGATTGGCCAGTTGCCTGCATCGTGATATAATATTAAAATCATTTTCTCTAATCATGATATGAAAGGCATAAAAGTCCATACATGATACCTTTTTGTTAGGCAAGGGCAGGCCAGTTACAGGATCGACTTGTGGAATTTGAAAGTGATACCCTTCTTGCCCTTTGCTAAATATTAGCGGATATTGTAACGCATCGTAAAATTTATGTGTATCCGGCACCCTAGTTAGTGTGTTATCACGGGCATGTAAAACTATATCACGGGAAGAAAACTGTTCACCACAAACCATGGCTGCGACTTCATTTATTAAAGGTGCATTATATCGTCTTTCGTGTTCCCCACTTGGTGTACGATCTGGGTGAATCACCAACTTATAATCATCTCCCGGCATTCTTTCTAAGGCTGTTGTGAAAGTGTTTATTAGGCGGTTATGTTCATGCAACATTCTCTGAATCTTTAAGACAATATCCTTTTCTACTAATTGAATGTTTTGACACCTGCGGTCAACCTCGTCGTTTTCATTTCCGAGTAATCGATGGTTATTATACTCAATCGATGGGTCATAATCAAAAGCAGCATTGTGGAATGCTCCCCATGTATACATTGTAAACGCATTTCTCCTTTCTGACTGCCGTTCAGCATTTAACACACGTCGTCTTTGGGATTCTTCTGGCATCTCTGCAGCTATCAATGATGCGTGTCGCTCAGCATCTAAAATCTGCCGGGCCTGAGTCTGTTCATAGGTCTCGGCAGCTCTTTGCGTTGCGTGTCGCTCAGCATCTAAAATCTGCCGGGCCTGAGTCTGTTCATAGGTTTCGGCAGCTCTTTGCGTTGCGTGTCGCTCAGCATCTAAAATCTGCCGGGCCTGAGTCTGTTCATAGGTTTCGGCAGCTCTTTGCGTTGCGTGTCGCTCAGCATCTATAATCTGCCGGGCCTGAGTCTGTTCATAGGTTTCGGCAGCTCTTTGCGTTGCGTGTCGCTCAGCATCTAAAATCTGCCGGGCCTGAGTCTGTTCATAGGTCTCGGCAGCTCTTTGCGTTGCGTGTCGCTCAGCATCTAAAATCTGCCGGGCCTGAGTTTGTTCATAGGTCTCGGCAGCTCTTTGCGTTGCGTGTCGCTCAGCATCTAAAATCTGCCGGGCCTGAGTTTGTTCATAGGTCTCGGCAGCTCTTTGCGTTGCGTGTCGCTCAGCATCTAAAATCTGCCGGGCCTGAGTCTGCTCCTCAGATTCTTGGGATCTAGCTACTTGCGCAGTTCGAGCTCTTTTAGAGCTACGCGCTAAATTAGATTTACGCTTGCGAGGCATATTACTTAACCAGTTACCTACCTAAAGTAATAAAAACAGGTAAGTACTTATGCAAAAAAAAATTCTTTAGCTGACAAATAATTTAGTTAAAGGTACTGAGTACGAAACTATACTTAAGGTAGGTACTTATACACATGAAATAAAACAAAAACAAAACTAAAACTAAATGTTAAAAAAAATATACTATCTACATGGAATAAAAACAAAATGAATCGATAAAATTATATGCGAAACTACTGGAACTATTTTATTCACAAAACAACATTACTTACCTATTAATACTCAATAAAAACTATGCTGACCTTCTTAGGTACCGTAACTACTTACTAAATGTGAAAAAACTTAAAAAAAACCTGCCTACTAATCTACTACAATTTTATACCTATCCTAAAAAATGAATTAAAGTATTTATTTTACCTATTAACTATAATTTTACCTACTACTAACTTATGCTAAACTAATAATAACAACCAAAACAACTAAGTAAATAACACAAAATGCTTATCCAAGAAACCCTAAACACCAATGAAAACGTAAAGAAAGCGAATACGTTGCAGCTCAAAATTGTAGATATCGCATGCGTCCGCCAACGACGTCTGCCCTCACGTGTCTGCCCGTTCGGGTAAGCATACTTTGTGATCTACACTCCTCCCACCGAGCCATCCGCGTCCCCCGCACGTCTTTGCCGCCGCGCCGCGCAGCGCGCCCGCGCCCGCCAGCCCCGCCACACCACACCATGCATCGTCACACTCACACATTCATAGTGTATAGGCCGATGGGCCTGATGGACATGTCAGGCAGAAAGTATTCTAAAAGCTGGCTAGGAGTATTTGAATTATGCGATACATAACTGCACCCCGCGTTTTCACCCGTATAATTCCGGGATCGGGATCGGGATCTGGATAAAAAGTATCCTATGTCCTTTCCCAAGGTTCCATCTATCTCTATACCAAAATTCATCAAAATCGGTTCAGCGGTTTAGGCGTGAAAAGGTAACAGACAGACAGAGTTACTTTCGCATTTATAATATTAGTAGGGATAGTAGTAACCTATTCAAGGGAAACGGTAGGAGAACACCAGTCATGGGGACCACCATGCTTTTTTGGTGGTTATGCCATTAAATTGTAGCTTATGTGAAACGTTGGTTCTTTCAACACAGCGCCATCTGTTAGAATTGTAACTATCAAATAATAAACAAAATTTTTTCCAATAAAATAATATTGCGGGTATAATTTGAGATGTAAGCTATCTTTTAAGTTAGATTAAACTGCACATGTTGTGCAAATTTGATTGATATCGGTTCGTTAGTTTAGGAGTCCATAGCGGACAAACAACGTGACACGTAATTTATATATATATATATTAAGATTATAAGGTAACTAATGTATAAGCTTTTTATCTTGTCATTGTAGTTATTATATTCTATATTGTAATAAGTATACCCTAAACCATCAATTATGTATCAAAAGAATCAGGTCGACCCATAACATTTTAATACCCATTCGATCCGATAATCGATCAAGCGACTTATATTGGATATAAAATTGAGAGGTTATTTAAACAGACTCGTTTTGTTTGGCGAGCTTTGATCTAGATAATGGGTGATTATGATTCATCATGAACGGTCCTTCCGGGAAATACGATTAAACCTTGTAGATTGGATGAGCAAAGCTTTTTAAATACATTATTATTAGCATTACTTACTACTATTAAACTAATATTATTAAGATATTTCACTGCGGCTTGCTTTCTATTTGCAATTATTTGCTCTATAGAAAAATACCTCAAGACTGTCAACTGTCATGTTGCGAATGTCAAAAAACGTATTGGATTTGACACACGTTACACCACGGTTAACACAAAGTCTTAGGCCTGTATTAATTTACTTACAATAGCTTGCCAACGCTCGGCACACGTATACATTGGTAATTAAGAAATATAAAATACAAGATTTAATATTACAATAAGGCAAACATAATAAATACGGAGATAAAAAAATATATCGCTTCATAAATGATAGAAACTAAAGGAAAATTGATTTTTAAATGAATGTGGCCTCCAATACAAATATTCCAAAAAGTATCTCAATCCGTTTGAGCATTATCAAATATGTCAAAGTTCAAATAAAAAACATTATTTGACAGATCGTGAAAGCAAATTTTAGTTAAGTGAAAGACGTAGGTACGAAAGGTCGACAAATTGGCTGTAACGCCACTGTGTATTTTATTTAATTTAGCTTTTTGTGAATCACCAGTGCTTCTAGTTATTAAATACATTACAGGGTTGGCCTACACTTCCTTATCGAGGCAAAATCTACTTTTACAAGTCTTAGAATAGATAACAGGTTCCACCGCTCCGTGTTAGATCTTCCCATGGTCTAGATTCTATGATTCGTGAGGTGCTCATGAATGTATGCATGACTTGATTTAGTATGTGTGAAACGTTTTAAAACCTTTTTAGTATTGGAAGTGTGACTACCTAATTATTTTAACGGGTTGAAATTTAAAATAGGATGTTTAGATTAGTTTACAGAGAAATTGAATTCCGGAAAAATTAGTTAAGGGTGAGAATATAAATGGAAACGATACAGCGAACAGTCTAGTACAACATTCGTTGCCATGGTTACGAGTTACGACCTTTATTTAATTTTTACTCGGAGTCACGAGACGCACAGAGGTTTTACATTAAGGATTTCTTAAATATAAAATACAACAAGTTTCATAATGTAAATTCCATAAAGGAACTGAAAGTAATATATTAATAAGTATTGCTTTAATTTAACTTAATTATTTCCTGTTTAAAGTATTTTCACCCTAATACAGATACCGGCAAACTTCTTGAGCATTAAACAAGGGAGTGGGGGAATGTTTGAGCATCGCGGGACACAAACGGCAACTGATTTACCAATCACGCGATCGACACATAACTCTCCCGCGCGCCGCCGCGCATCACCGCCCGCAGCCCCTCTCTCAGTGATACCTAAAAATCGCTTCTGCGCATGCAAGGACATTTGTTCAAGATGTTTGCCGGTATCTGTACTGTATATTAAAACAAACCACAGAACCGTAAAATGTATCTTCCTATTAACTATTTTAGCAAAATAAATAAATAAAACCTAAATCAAATAATTCGAGACACGCGCAGAGCTGCGTGCTGTGTGATCAGGTTACGAAGTACAGCAGGTGCTGTAAGTAACTCGGGATTAATTTGAATACAAATATGGCTTGTGAATTGGGTTGTTTATGAAACACAAGATTAAGATAGCTCTAATACTATACATCTATGTATTTGTTACTTTAGATTCGTGATCGTTCAATCGTTCGTGGGTGCAATTTGCTGAAAAAAAATTTGTGTTTTGAAAAATTTCTTAATCTGTTTCATGATCATTTTTCAAGACAAACCAATTTTTAAGTCTTGTTCATATTTATAAAAATCTAAAACTTTAATTTTTCGAGGCTTAAACAGGATGTTAGGAATTTAATGGATTTAATTGTCATTAAAATTTATAAAAAATTATAAAACTAAATATTTTTCATTTATTTCTTCGATAATAAAAACATGTGGCATTTTAATTTACAGTTCGTCATTTGAGATTTCACTAAATTTTTTTGCACAAAATATAAAATACTAATATTTCATAATTTCTCTTTACGAAATTTTAATTTTTAAAATAGAATTTCTAAAAGGTAATTCACCCTTCTCACTCTCTCAATCGGTCTCAATCGCTCTCTCCCTTTTCTTCGACAAAAACGCAATCGACATCTTCGTGATGATTCCATTATTATTATTGCGTTTCGTCCGTAAAAAATTTACGCTCATCCGCCTAAAGAAGTTTAACTTTAAAAACACACCTTTCGTTGCATTTTGGTTTTAAAATCTTTTCCTTGATAGTACAAGCTAGTTTTAATTGCCTTATATAAACAAATACCGTTGGTTCATTTTTTTTTAAAGACAGTTCCTACCAATTGACCTAGTCCCATGCTAAGCTGGTGAAGCTTGTGTTGTGGCTACTAGGCAACGGATACGTAACATACATATTATAGATATATAGACATCTAAATATATATTTAAACACCCAAGACCTAAGCACAACACTAAATGCTCATCACATCGATGTTCGTCTCAGCCGAGGATCGAACCCGGGACCCATGGATTCGCAGTCAGGGGTACTAACCACTAGACCAATGAGTCGTCCATTGCCAGGGAATACGCAGCCGTGGATAAAATTGCACGTTTACCTAAGCCAATTATGTAAAGTTTAGAAATACGCTGTAATAATGTTTATTAATTTGCTTTTTCTCAGTTAATGTTACGTATAGTGAAATTTAAAAGATTATCATTGCTTGACCATGAGAGCTGTATAGCTAATTCAGTCAGTTCTAAAGTTTATTTTAATTAAATTGTTATTTAAATTTTGATATTTAAACGCAACTATATCCCGTTAAAACTGTTTTAATATCATGTTAATAAGACAAATATAAGTGTGTACACATTCATCTACGCTGTTCTATAAAACGACAACTAACTGAATAGTATTTGGCTGTTATCGGTAATAACTAAGAACTCTCATGGCGTCATGTACCTAATAGAAATTCTCATGAGGATTTTTCCAGAGTAGTTGTCGCCCGGGCCTGGTGGGAGACTCCAAGCCCACAAGACCTTGTTTAATCTAATAGGGCATAAGGCAGCAGGGGAGATGTGACACTCCCTGCTGCCTAGCTTCTCAGCCACAGATCTGCCTGATCGAGTACCTGATAGGCTATTAGCGTAAGCGTAAAATCCTATGTAAAAATCAAATACATTTCGATGTATTCATTTCATGGTACGAAAGCTTCACAGCTTGCAGGTTTTTACAAATAGAAACGCCACAGACAATAAAACTGGAGAGTTTTATTTAATTTGCTTTTAATTAGCTATTAATAACGCTGTATTGTTACAGATGTGCTCCCGATAGGGTTATGGTGCCAGCTGTTGCGGCAAATATGGCTTCATAAGTCAAAGAGGGATTTATCTTTGTGGTAAGTATGACAAGCGCGAAAAATATTAGGTACAAAAAGTACATTTTTTTTAGTAGTACATATATATATAATATATTCAAAGTATGTATCATTGCTATCTATGCACTTTTGCCATCGTATAGGTAGTTCATTTTATATATGTATAGAATATATAGCTGTAGATTTCGTTATAAATTGGACTAAAATGATCAATTGAAAATGTGTATATCTCAAGATGTTAAGACGGAGTGATATTTGGGAACGCACAGAGTTTAATTCACTATTCGGCCCAGATGAACGCGGAAATTCAAAATAATAGAAATATTTTGTCGTAATCTTTTTTAAACTTGTAATTTGTATTCTGAACTGAACAGTGAAGACTCTTAATGAAATGTATCATCGCTGTTTCCTGCTGAATTGCAAAATTTGTATTCTGAACTGAACAGTGAAGACTCTTAATGAAATGTATCATCGCTGTTTCCTGCTGAATTGCAACCTCTTGTAATGTAGACTCTATTACCGCACTAGGACGTCCATTTGGCGCGTTGTGCGTTAATGTATCCTCTTTTAACATGCTCTGTGCTGACACCGTAGTTAAAATTTATCAAGCTTTAACGGCAAAACGTAATTTTCTTACCTAGGGGAAGAATATTCTAGTCCTTATTTTCCAGCCCATATTAATAATGCAATGTCACAGTGGTTCAGAGATAAACCGCGATGGGTGGCGTGGGCGTATCCGAGGAGTACGTCCCGCCGCGGCTGTCACGGCTGCTGCACTCGCTGCCTCACATCAACGTCACGTTGCATCGGGTCAACGATACCTTTGCGCCAAACTCCCCTATATACCTAGAGGTAATTGTTTTTACTCTACTAACGCTGTTTTTTAAATGCGACCTTAAGTCAATGAAACAAGGTTTAATCTTGCATGAATAATAAAATAAAAAAGCTTGCTAATATTACAAATATATACAATTTAAAAAGGCCTTAAGTCAAAACCTCTCCGGTGGCCAACCTCTCTTTGCTTTCCGGACGAGTATTATGTAGTTTTTTATTTCGACAATTCAAACTTATACTAGCTTTTGGTCGTGTTCTTACCAATGACACTGATGATCTTCGCTTTAACATGGCCAACTAGATACAGCCTGAATAACTATAATAACACTAAACGGCTTCAGTCGTTTGCCAAATAAAATCATATCGGTATGTCATTAAAAAAAGGAATATCTAAATTTACAGAGCGAGCGAGAAGAGCTGGCAAGAAGCTCTCCGACACTTTTATATCGCCAAGTTTTGGCTTATACGGAAACTGCACGATTACGCTTGGTTCTCTTGACATGTTGAAAAAAAATGTCATAATAAAGTAACAAAGGCCTTCATTATAATGTGAACAAAACAAAACACACACTTTTAATATCGTCTAATACTAAAAATCACATTAAAAATTGTTTACTTAATGGCCTAATAATGACATAGATATAATGAACATTTATTAATAACGAAACACAAAAAAAAAAAAAAATTGAAAAGAAAAATAACAAAAAAATATGCAAAGAAAAAAAGGAATAATCTACATTTTATGTGTGTTATGTGTGTGTGTTGTGGATGTAACTGGCCCTCAGCATTGTGCTGTGGAGCAGACGTGTTCCACGTCATTCTGCCAGAGACCTGAGAGAAAGAGTAATGAATTCGTACATACATGAATTAGTATTACCTCAATATAAAAAATTTGATTGTTACATTTCAGAGTCTCGGAATCTTGGGTTCAATTCCCGGCGCGTGGCTGGTCCTCACACTTACAGTGCTGCTCATTTACTTGCTCACGAGATGCTGCGATCGGAAGCAACGACCGCCCAAGAGCATCACTGCGCTCAAGGTACTATAACGATTTTATTACCTACTAACTGCCCCAGCGAATTTCGTTTCTCCTAAATGTGATTTTACTTAGCCTACCTCTTTAGTACATACCAACATGGATAATTTTGATATGCTACCCCGGAGATTGTTCGATTTTCCGAAATGAAAACTTTTTAGGTTGTTCTGTAAATTGTTCTCTATATTAAACCTCTGAGTTCAAGTCATAAGTTTTAAATTAACAAATAAAAATAGGGGTTGATCGTAAAGGGGGTGACCCTTTACGAAAAAAAGGTCACCCCTTAAATTAAGTGTTGTATGTATTTTTATTGTGACACGAGAATTTTATATATTAGATTTATTTTGTCTATACCTATAAGCCTTTGAAGAAATTCCAGTTAAGAAATGCAACAAAGACTAAAATTATTTAAATTATGCTTCTAAGCTAAGCTACTAAAGGAATTATAAAGGAAATTCAAAATAATAACTAAATATTTGCCAATATGTGGTATGTTTTATATCCTGGAAGTGTGGTCGCGTCAACTAAAAGGCTAGTTATCTTAAAGGAACATTCGTAGTTTCTTCGAAATATAGAAGCAACAATACTAACATAAATACTTTGTTAAGTGTTTCTATATGTGCTTTTAAAACAATTAAGATGTTAGGAATTCTGGTGTAAAGTATTTTAAAAGCAAGCTTTGAGCGCCCATTAAACGAATCATGTTTGAACCGCAATTTGTTATTCGCTAAGTGATGTTCACTAATCAACTATATATAGCTTAGGATGAGATTCGAGACTTTTTTTTTAAAGACAATTCACACCAATTATCTGAGACTTGGCAGTGACTTCCGTATATCAAAAAGTATGGGTTTTTTTTTTGTCAACTTTCGATTCTGAATTAGTCGTAGTGTCCTCAAAGGATCCTTTGCATTTATAAGCGTTAAAGAACATTGAAATCTAAGGAAAAAATAATGATTTTTTTCTAAGTAATTCTTTTGCTGCGATATTCTATACAATGTTTATGTTTATGTATAGCAATTGGTAAATATAAGAGTTCAAGTTAACACTTTGTGAATAAATATAGCTCAAACTCCTTTTAAATTGTTTGTTATAGATGTAGTTTTATGTTCTGTAAAATGTTCATCTTAATTTGATCATATTAAATTGAAACTACGTAAGTGTTTTTCACACTTAGATTTTAATATAGAGTGATAAATATATATATTAAAAAAATATAAATTATACGTTCAAGTATGGTCCTGTTTATCTGCTTTAATAATCAAGTGGTTCCCACAGCGGCGTAATTAAGTTTACACATGTGTTAACGAAATGAATGTGTCGGAATATCAAAATGATTTATAAGAAAAAAAAATTCGCCTAAATTCTGGACTTAAAATGTATGTAATGCTGTGTCCGATCGCCTTAGGTTTAAAAAATGCTTTAGGTTTTAAAAAATGCACTCCTTAGACATTTTAGTTTATATTTTAATATTTTTCTCATGTAAGGCATTTTTATGTTTTTAATGCGAGTAATTTTCTAAAAATCTAAAATACATTTAATCAGTCCCGACAAGCTAAGACACATTTTTATATAATTCCGATATATTAACGCCATCTGTTAGGCATTAAGATTTAAGTATTATTAAGTGTTAATATGGACATATTACCACCAGGACAATTTATTTCTTCAAAACCTTTCAAACCTTTGTGAGATGCCGAATTAATAATTATCTCTGAAAGCTATAGAATATTTAGATATACCGCTTCATTCTAAAAGTTTCGTATCTTTCTCTCAAATAGTAATTACACTGTGTTGAAAAGAGTCGGTTGTAATTACATACAATAGTCCACAGTCCAGTTTTTTTATGAAAAATGACAATAAACTACTAAGAATAAAATTAGCTGTCAATCAATTAGGTAATTATCCAGGTTTTATAGTCCAACTGCATATTTTTCAGAACAAAGAGAAAACGATTCATTTATTCTGGGTCAATTAACTTGACTAACGTTTTTTCAGATGTAATACGAAAAGTTATTGGCTATTAATAACTTTTAAAACGAAGCATCAGCAGAATCTTTGAAGTCGGATGAAAAATTTAAATTACAACGATACCAATTATTTTTAAATATTTCTTTGATCTACGTTTCAGTTATTAATACAGTTAATCTGTTACGATATTATAGTTCCAATGTTAGCTAGACTCATGCGTTCGAATCACGTCATGAATAGACTTTTATAAGTGCTCATTTGACACTTGCTTGTTGTATGTACGGTGTAGAGAAACATCGTGAAGCCGGTATGTCGATAAAAGACGACGACATATATGCCACCTACTTATCAAAAGATACAGAAATCTGAGGCCCAGGCCTAAAACTTTGTAGCGCCACTGGAATTAATATTTAGTCTTTAATTCCAACTTCCTGATGTTGATTATGATTTAATTATTAGAGCAGTGTTGGCCTGGTGGTTTCAGCGTGCGACTCTCATACCTGAGGTCGTAGGTTCGAGCCGGCCGTGCACCAATGAACTTTCTTTCTATGTGCGCATTTAACATTCGCTCGAACGGTGAAGGACAACATCGTGAGGAAACCGACTTGCCTTAGACCCAAAAAAGTCGAGGGCGTGCGTCAGGCACAGAAGGCTGATCACCAACTTGCCTATTAGATAAATAAATTATCATGAAACAGATACAGAAATCTGAGGCCCAGACCTAAAAAGGTTGTAACCCCATTGATTTATAGTTTAATTATTATTTATGTCGTTAAAATTCGTAATATTTTTTTCACTTGAAGTCTATATATTATTAAATATTTCAGATATCACTGATGATACTGTCGATTCTGTGCTGCGGCGCAATCGGCATGGGCCTCTTCGGCAACGACGACCTTCACAACGCTATGCTTCAGAGTATCCAGGCGGGAAACCAGCTCGCCGCTCTTGTCAACACTGTTAAGAATCAGGTATAATGTCTTCTATATTCAGACGCAGTTTTGTGTAAAATTAGAAGCATTGAATATGTATTTCTTTATTGACGTTGAGTGTACATTGTGTTACATAAATTAAAAAATTAACCATGAGATGCATCGGTTAAAAAGATAGATTAAGTATTTTCCTATATATTGTCTTATCCACTTACAATAGGAATGACACCGTTTTAATATGTTATACGTAAGTATTGTTGTTAAAGGGTCTGTCCTAGGTTTGTGGTCGTAACAAAAAGTATTTATTTATAATTGTTCATGGCATGTATGTAATGATCTATAACTCGAAGAGGAAATACGCATTATCTTATATTGTAATATAATGGTTTGTATTTGGTGCCCATATCTTGATAGTATGTCAATATTGTTTTAAAAGTCAAAAGGGTAGAATTCTATTTGCTACATGATGCTTATATATATTTACGCTATTATATCAAACTAATCTATTCAGTCATTAACAGATGTTCATTAATTCCGAGTACATTAGCATAGGTAATAGGTTTCCGTGCGTGTGCGCAATGAATATGATTTTGTGTCGTGCACATTCTGAGCTCAGCGATTGTTGATGTAATTAATGATTTTTTTGTATGCTATACTATATGGATATACCCAATAACTTTAGTAATATTCATACGTTAAATCCTATTCCAGTCAAGCATATTAGAAGAAGCGATGGGATCACGAGCGCGTGCGCCATTGGCCCGTCTTGCGGACGCATTAGACGCACCCGTTGCAAATCAAACAGCGCTTGGTACGCTGTTACGAGCACTGTCAGCGCTGAGAAATAACGCTAGTGCTGCTGCCTCCGCAGCCGATAACTTGCGACGCCCGCTGGCTGCGCTGAACCTTGATTCTTTTATGAAGGTATCTATTATATTTTAATTTAACTTAATTTTTTTTTTAAACTCTGGGTATGAATTTTTAGTACCTACTTATCGTAAAACGCTATTAATCTTCTTCGCCAATCACCAACAAGATATGGCACAAACTTCGATTATTCCATGTCCCTAACACCATCTCTGAGGTTTCCGTAATTCATATAAAATTAATGTATAATTTATTTATTTACAGCTTCTGTGTGACCAAATTTTAACTTTTAACTTTTAACTTTTAACTTATAAGTTTTAGTTAAAATTTGAATCGAGTGATTTTTAGGAAATTTTCCTTTTTCTATCAATAAATCTTTTCTAAGTACATTTTTGAATCACAGTCACACACACACATACACACACGTCCATACTTATCCGGATATATTCGTTCGTTATGTTTATCAAAATTGTCATATTTAGAACATATATGTACTGCAAATATAGTATTATGTATTAAATAAATAGACGGTTAAAAACCACCAATGCGTTCGCGCTTTTTAGCTTTTAATTATTTTTTGTACGTCAGTGAATGTGAGATTTTTGAAGTGAAACTTCTTTATCGGCGTTGGAAAAAAATTTACCGGCACATTTTACCACGGTCGATCCGAAGAGAAGCCATTCGTTATTATAAAGGGTTTTTCAACAAGAACTTTGTTTTCTAAAACAAAATAAAACAAAGAATTTAGAGGAAAATGAATAAAAATTTTATTGTATTACAAAGAGAAAAGTTTGGCAATTATGAATGAAAAATGATATCTGGCAAATGTCCACCACGACCACGCTGACAGATGTTGATTCTTTCATCAAAATTTTTAATCACTTTTTGGCAAAAGATTTTGAGTTTTAAGGCTGCAATCGATTCGATTGGCTCCGTATAGACTCTGTCTTTAACATAGCCCCACAAAAAATAATCCAGTGGTGTTAAATCACACGATCTGGCTGGCCACTTAACAGCTGAATTTCGCGAAATTATGCGCTCGGGAAATTTGGTTTGCAATAAATTGATCGTTTCATTGGCTGTGTGACATGTGGCACCGTCCTGTTGAAACCACATTTCAGTGATATCCATGTCATCAATAATAGGCCAAAATTTAGTGGTTAACATCTCGCGATACCGTGATCCATTGACTGTTACCGCATTTCCAGCCTCATCTTCGAAAAAAAACGGCCCAATCACGCCTCCAGACCACATAGTGCACCACACAGTAACACGTTGAGTATGCAAAGCCTTCTCAATAATTGCTTTAGGATTTCAGAAGCCCAAATGCGACAATTTTGCTTGTTGACGTACCCTGACAAATGAAAATGGGCTTCGTCTGAAAAATGATTTTTTCAGAAAAACCAGCAGGTTGTTCCTGAATGAACTGAGCGAATCTGCGGCGATTTGAATGGTCGATCAGCTTTAATTCCTGCACCAGTTGAATCTTGTAAGGCTTCAAAGCCAAATCCTTTCGCAAAATTCGCCATGTTGTGCTTTTGGATAACCCCAATTGTTGAGAACGTCGTGAAATTGACAAATTTTGATCTTCTTCAACACGGCGGCGATGTTTTCTGTTGAACGACCCGGTCGAACACGTGTTGGTGTTGGCACATTTTGTACCGAGCCTGTCGACTCAAATTTCGCGACCAAATTCTTAACAGCGGTCTCAGAAGGACGATTATGCTGGCCGAAAATATCACGAATTTTACGAAATGTAACTTTAACAGAACCACCATTTTTATAGTGGATTTGAATTATTTTAATGCGATTTTCGAGCGAAATTGAATTCATTGTAATAATTGCCAAAGCACCTGCTACGAATACCGCCAAAAACTAAATGTCAAAACTATCACGTTCTCGGTGTTGCCACAATTGAAAAACAAACTTCTTGTTGAAATACCCTTTATATACAAAAATATATAATAACGAAAACAATGATAGTAATTATTATTAATAGCCTAATAGGTATATATTATATATAGTATATTAATTCTATTACAATCAATGAAATTCTGTAATAATCTTAGTAGTAATAAGGTAAAATGAAATAATTTTGTATTTGTATTCATGTCTATGATAATAAAAGCCTTTTGTTAAACTTTATCTAATTTAACTTTATTTAACCAATTTCTGTAAAGTTGCATATGGTAGATCATTTTTCGAAAAATAAGGTCATAAAGAAGTTTCACTTCTTACGTGTGTACACCTAGTACACGCACACATTTTTATTTAACATTAGAAGTACCCATTTATCCCTCTGAACATTTTGTGCAGATATTGTCTGATATCCAATAAATTAATAATTTCAGCGTGTCTGGGTGTGGGAGGCAGCTCGTTGGGCGGGAGGAATGGCGGGATGGTGCTGCGGTGGCGCCGTTTGCGTCGCACTTCTTGCGGCTGCTGCTAGACGGTCGCGACCTGCTTTGCTCTCGCTTTGTGTAAGTAATATACTACTTATGTGTTATTATGATTTGTATTATTGGGCCGTTCGATTATTTCGTAAGCAGATTTACTGTAATTTATACCCCTCCCCTTGTCAGAAAAAGTAAGCAAAGCTCTCAAAAATAATAGTACATAAACGTATTATTTTTTTGTAGGAATCTTCAAAAATGGATTTCGTTTACAAGCATGGACAATGTGTGGGTAACTAGTGTAAAAAAGTAAATAATTATTGTTGACGTAATCACGAAATAAGAAAATCACCCCCTGGTCTTAGCTTCTGACTTCTGGTTCTATGATATTTTTTCTTAATAGGTGGTCTAATCTACTCTGATCTTATATGATTTCCTCGTTTTGATTCACTATAAAAATATATATTAAATGAACATATATAAAAATAATTGATGCACCCGAGATCCGAATTCACTCCCATAAAACTTAGACAATAATGCAATTCTAATGAAGAGGTGATGAAATATAATTCCGATATCTCTTTCCGTTATCACTTTTATGTCACTACTTTCTTTAACTGATTTACACAAAACGTTTATTTAAACTAGGTATGTGCGCTGGGTGCCCTAGTAGCGTGCTGGGCAGCGGGTGCGGCTTTGGTAGCGGGTTCTGTAGCGGCGGCCGACGCCTGCCAAGAACCCGCTCGTGCTGTTGCATTGTACGCACCGCATCGTCTACCACTTGACGTATGTATAACGTATACGTACATATACGTTCTTTTGATATTAATTGTTATCTTAAATTGTATAATATGAGAATATGTTTCTATTGCTCTTGTTATTGTGTAAACCCAATACTAACTTTAATTATTGACTTCGTAAGTTGCCAGTTTCTTGGCAGCTCTTCTCGGCAGCTCTATTCCTTTGATTTGGGAACTGGTTTTAGATGTATATTTAGATCTTCCTTTCTTTAAATATTGACGTTCATAAGTGAACACAGTTACTAATAAATACATTTTGATTAATTGTCTCTAATATTGTGAATTAGCCACGAAATTTTGAATGTTGTATTTTAATATCCGTCATAGTTATGCAACCCTAGCACTTATGGAATGCAATATTGAAATAAATATTCTAGCAATTAATGGTCCCATTTTAATTACATACTGTGATCAAGATGAATCTGTACAGATATAGATGCCTTATTAAGAAGTGAGTGAAAATGTCCTGATAGAATATGAAAAACCTTTTCAGATGGTCCACTACTACCTTTCGTGCAAGGTGTCTCGTGAGAACGTGCTGACAGCGGAACTGAGGAACGCACAACGCGCGGTCGTGGCCGTAAGGCAGGCCCTTGCCATTCTGTCTAGAGGCGCTCCGGAACTATTCAATGACCCTGGTTAGTTGACCATAAGATGGCAATACCAATAGTATTGAGATAACTTAGATGGTATTAAAAATTGAGTGTTCTAAACGCTAAATTCATACGTGGCGTATACGATTTTCAATACTTTTTTATTATTTGAGAAATATTTTTTTCACAACTTCTATTGTATGAAAATATTACTTTCATATAATTTAAGGAACTTCTTCGAAATAAAAACAATTTTTTTATATTCATATTCTGAAAAACAATAAAAGACGTTCGCCGAAAAGTAACATATATTCGTCTTCAGATTGCGGTATATAGCTGCTAATAATATTATTAGTTATAAGATATATATTTTTAATTGTATCGGTGTAGATATTATTGTGTAGTTCCATCGTATTATTAATAGCTGTAAAAATATAATAATTATGTGGGAAATAAATAAATAAAAGTAAATGTGAAAGGAAAACATACACGCCTTTACATTTTTAAAATAATAGTGACCAAAGCGAGAGCATTAATAGGAGATCTGTTATATTTGAATATTCCTTAGAAGCTATGATATCGTGATAATTTCGAGATTTTATGAAAAAAAAAATTGATGGGAATCGTGTTTGTAGGTCTGCAACCAGCCTTGGGTGCGCTCGGAGCTGGTACAGGGGAAGCAGAGCGTGCTCTTGTCTCTTTGAGCTCGGCTCTGGAATGTCGCATGGCTCGTACCTACTTCGTCACCGCCGCACGCGCAGCTTGTGATGCTGGTCTGCAGGTATTTCGTGAAAGAATGCCTATTATGTAAATTAAGGTCAATCAAATATCTTATAGACAAAGCGTGTAAAAAAATTTATACTTACATATGGTGAAGTAAGATTTTTCATTTTACGCAGATTATTCGTAAGTTCCAGGTCTGTTTTTGAAGTGAAAACTTCTTTAGCAGCTTTTTTCGGTTTTTTGGAATGGATAAAATTTTTTAAACTCGCGTCAGGACACGTGACCTGATCAAAAATTCGTAAGACGGATGAAGAGTAGACAGCTAGCGCGGCGTATTTAATGTAATATAAATTGTCATGTTTGTGTACAATAGCGCAATAAATAAATATTGTATTCTATCACATAAATGATAGTACTATTATACTGATAATTAAAGCAATTCGTGCAAAATTATTATCTAACCATTCCAAAATATCAAAAATGCACAACGTTAATATTCTAGTTTTCACTTATGCCGGCACTCTCGGAGTGCAACCTGTCGTTTTTTTTTAATTTCAAAGCAGTTAATAAATTGTTTATTTAAAATTTAATTTACAGGCACTGACCCTTCAGCTGCTAGCAGCGATAGTGGCAGGAATCCTATTCACCGCTATTGTTCTAGTCGACTCTCACGCTTGGATATATATCAACACTAAGTGAGTATAATATAATAAGTATTGAAAGCAGATGTCCAGGATATACTAGAAGAGGGACCAGAAAAGTTACCTATAACTGATGAGCGTGAATGGTAAATGTCAAGTGGATGAAGCGAGACAGGTATGTCAGTACAAGCAAGTGGTCATTCGTTGTCTCTGTCTGCCCCTTCAGGAAAATGTGAAGTGATGATATAAATAAATAAAAATATAAATCAGAAGTTTAATAATTTATCTTATATTATAAACATCTTAATTTTGATCAGACTATTTGCATTGCAATACAAATACAATGTGAGCTCTTTATAACGTCATTCTTTATAACGTAAAAATAGGTAAATTTGTTTGGTTTAATAGAAAGTCCATACATTAATTCATTCTTTATAACGCAACAACCATTCTCTATTACGAAGAAATATTTCATATTAAACATCAACAACATACTTAAATGTAATTGTTTTATAATCAGCTTACAAAACTAACCTTTTGAGGTGCCGAAATTTCTAAGAAAGACATCTGACGTCATAAACAGCCGTCTCGCCTTAGTTATTGTTAAATGCATTAATACTTGTGCAATTGTTAGATTAGATTCTTTGATAGTGGTAGAAAAACTCTTATTGTTCATGAAGATTATTCCACCACATCCCAATATAATCAAAAATATTGTCAGGCAAAGTTAACAGAATATATGTGTTTAGGAAAATTTACCTATTGATAGTAATACAATTAGAAATGATTGTAATTGGTATTTTTTTCTCTTCGCTCCATATAATGAAACCTCTATATAACGAAATAAAATGCTCGGTGTCTTGAGTTATAAAGAGTTTACATTGTATATTAAAGAACAAATTGTCAGGATATAAAAAAAAATCATAGAACGCAGATGAAAATGTATCTCAAATAAAATGCAAAACAAAATTGGTTGACATATTATTTTATTTCTTGTATTTTTCTTATAGGCAATCGAGCCTACGGGACGCCCAAAAAGGGCAGTCATCGCAGCCCATGGACACCCATTATAGTGGGTGCGTTGCCGGTCTTTTTATGAATTAATTGTTCTATATTATAAACAATTTTAATAAAACACTTAAATTCACAGACGTGCTCCTAGCGGTGAGGAACAGGCTCCGTTCCTAGGTGGGGCTGGTACTCGTACTCTCCCCCGCCCAGCACCATTCCCAAATGGAAAGCCGCCTTCGTACAGCGCTGCCGTGCAACTGATGGACCTCAACGACAGACCTGATCGAGAACGACCCAGGTGACGTTCACTTCCATGCATTAGTATACTATTATATGATAATAGATGTACGCGATGAGACTGTACCTCTCTGCTTAGCACTTTTTATACAAAACTAGATGACCCGCTAAACGTCGTTTTGCCATGTATATCATTTATAATAAGAAATAGGGGTTGATCGTAGAGGGGTGAAAATTAGGGGTTGTACGTATTTTTGTATGTTGTATCATAAAAAAATAGAAATTAAAAATTTTGTCCAAAAAATAAATATAGGGTTTCTATCGATTCTCATAGATACCGGATAAGCATAAAAAATTTCATCAAAATCGGTCAAGCCGTTTCGGAGGAGTATGGCAATGAAAACTGTGACACGAGAATTTTATATATTAGATATATTTAGAAACGAGACCTAACGCTAAGTTTGACTCTCTTATATGTGAAGTGAATAACATAGTAAAAATCAGATACGGCGCAAAGTCTGCACATTTGCAGGTGCTATAGAGACTTGTTTATATAGAAAGAAACGTTACATACTATTTAGATCACACTTATTTACTTTTTTATTTGGTCCTTCGAGCCGGATTCGACCCATAGATAGGTTCGTATCGAAGAATTTTTGAAAGATACAAATAAAAATACCACTCTGTTTCACATTTTTATCATAAACGTGTCTCGTTGATGTAAAAAAACTTCATATAGAATTTTATCGACACAAATTGATGTAATAAATAAAGGTCTATGCTATTGTGCAGGTCGCGTATATCAGGCAGTGCAACGCTAGGCCGTAACAGCGGTGGTGTGGGCGGGGTGGAAAGGGCGGGTGGTTTGGGTTTGGGCGGTGCCCATACTCTGGGCCGAGCCCCTCACAACGGCAAGTACGCCACCCTCAGCAAGCAGTGCAAGACGCTTGAGAGTAATGACTTCTACTGAGAACGGCCCGGCGGCGCGCCCGAACACAATGCTGGTAAGAATATAATATTAAAAAAAAACAGTAATATGGTGGACCATAAGGACGCAGGTCCCCAAACTAGGGACATCCCTGTGTCAGTCTGATAGAGTGATTAAAAAGAGTGGCGGAAAGTTTCTTACCAGTTCTTCTTACCCGCTCTACGCCTTTGACTGGTAGTAAATGTAAATTTACAATTAATTTAACTTCTTTTTACGTTCATAAGTGAACCTGTTTACCTATTTGAATAAAGATATTTTGAGTTTGAGTTATGGGTGACCAGATATTTTTCCGTGGTTCTTAGTTACTTCTAATGGTTTAGAACAAGGATCGCAATAAGTCTATTCTAAAAAAATAAAAATAGTTAAAGTTTTAAATCCACTCACACCTTCTTACGAAGTAGATTGTTTAAAATGTAGTTTTATTAATAAATTATTATTATTATTAGACCGTCCATAGAAATGCTCATTACCACGAATTTAAAAACATAACTATGACATCGTAAATTCTAAAATATTCAGATTGATTGATTGATTGAGACATCAATAACGTTATTTTATTTTAAAAAATTGGAGTAAATATGGTAAAATGCTATAATGTTTTAAATAAAATAAATCAAATCGATTTTAAGTACCAGTACCTTTTTTAATTGAGTGCGTTATAAACAAACACAACTTTATAATACTAGTATAGATTGAGAAGTAAATTCTACGGAACTACGTCTTTATTATTATTACATAATATTCGCTTTCCAATCATTGTTGTTTTTATCATTATAAGTATTATTATTCAAAATTTATGTGGATGTCAATTTAAACCAGTTCAATTAAAAAATATAGTTGATTGTCTGCAGTTAGGGCTGTAATTGTTTGTTTCTAGTACATATTACGGGTTTCTTTAAATAAATTTATTCTAAATGTATTGCAGGTCAGGCGAGCCGCACGGGCAGCCTGAATCGCTTCGACCCTAAGTACGCGTCGTTCGGACCTCGAGCGCCGCGTCCCCGCCCCCCTGCGCCGCCGCCCGCCCTTCATACCTTCTCGCCGGAACCGCCCGCTCACGCGCCGCCCGCTCACGCACCGCCCGCTCACGACAAATACGCCACGGTGCGGCCCCAACGCCGCACAGATCCGCAACCGCTCTCCGCCGCGGCGTTAGAGTACCGCAGCCTCCAACGCCCCAGAAGACAACCCCACAACAACACCCACAGACGACGCCCGGAACGACACGACCAGAGAGATCTCTACGCGGTCACCGAGTTGTAGGACCAGCGAGGTACGAAGGTACGGACTTGCATGCACGGCTGCACGTATGGCGATGAGGTTTGACGGATCGTAAATACAAAACTTTGGTTAGTTAAACGATCCGTTGTGGGATGTTTCAGTTCGTTACTTAGTACCTTAAGCGATAAAGTGGTTTCGTTTATGACTTGCGAAGTGATCCGTACTCGAACGTACATACGTACGAGAGTACGCACCTAACGTACAAAATTGATTACCGATTCTCAATATGAACCTTTGTGAAAGCGTCTTTACGAATAGCTTTTTCTCTATGCTGGACATAGATGTAAGAGTTAAGTAAAGGCTATCGAGTGATTTTACTTTTGTGTCTCGATCAAGAAAGTCTGATCAGACTATGGCTGTGTACACTTCACGACTGATTTAAGGCGTTAATTAATTTCCCGTTAACGATAATTTTACTCAAATTATTTCGACTTCTCTTGAGTAATTAGCTCAATATAAATCTAGAATAATCGATTTAGCTAAATTTACAACATTCGGCTGAATAACGATGTAACACGTATGACAAAGTTTAGTGCAAATATTGGCATTTAAGCGTAATATGTAATGTATGTAAAGTAGTCTGGCGCGTAGAGGCTCGGAGCCTAAAGTAGTCATTGTATATAAATAGGAATTATCTCATAATGAATAGGCTTTGTGTGACTTTTAATCTTTTGAGTATTTATTGATGAATGATTATGCACTTTTTTTACAAATTACTCGGTTCTAGCCGATTTTTAATTAGATATAGCGTGGACCTAATTGTATATAACAACTATTCTAAGCGCATTCCACCGTAATTGTAGAATGTGAGTTGGTTAGCGTTGTTGAGGTGCAAAACTGCCAATCGTTAGGTTAGGTTCTGACAAATCTAACACCGTTTAGTTTTAACCGGGTGAGATTGCGAAAATCTAAACGACGTTTTGGCATTTATTCTATTCTCAATGGCCTATTGAATATTTGGACAATATTTTCTGTAATTTTCGCGATCTTTACTCCAGTGTTTGTTCATCCAATGCTTAATATGCTTAGTAGATAGAATATTACCACAAAACATCTATTTCAAGAATTGTATGACAATCTGTTTGAGCTTCAACTAATCGTTTTAAACCTTCTATTTATATCAAACTGTGTTTTCAAAGTGATGAAAAAGACAGATCAGTGCGTTATATTCAATCAGTGTAATTTTAGTTTTGAAGGAAGGAACTCATAGGAGTTAGAAATTGTACTGTTGAAATGTTCGCGTCATCAAGTTTTTTTTTTTTTAATTTATTTATTCTACAAAAAAATATAATACAATCATAATAAGTTACATTAGCAAACCGCTGTGGTTTATAATAAGTACTCTACTCGTGCAGATTTAAAAGTATTGCATTGGTTGAACAGCGCTTAGTTAGGCTAGTTGTAAAGCGAATGGTACCAGTTTTTATTCAGTATTAAAAATAGTGAATTTTGTGAGAATTTACAACGACGTTTCGTACGTTTTTAATGGTAATAATTTTAACAAAGGTACCGTAAGCAGTGTATTCGCCAAAGATATGCATAATATAAGTAGTTAAGGTATAACGTAACGGCTACTAAGGTTAGTTTGTACAAATATTATTTCTCTTTATTAGTATATCGCCTATTTTGTATCTATTAACTTTAAAGTGTTGCTCAATTTTGTAACGTATCGTAACCTTTTTTGAGCAAATTCTTTTGTCTGTGGTTTTGATAACTAGCGATGTATACTAATCGCAAATTTTAAATTGTCAAAAGACAGTTACAAAACCATTCTTACTACACTACTTCGAGTGACGCTAACGGAAGAATACACTATCCAAAGTGAATAAGCTATTTATTGCGTTTTTATATATTTATTTATCTGTTGTAAAATAGTGTACAATTTTCTATTTAACATTAAGAATGAGGGATGTGTGAAGGATGGATTTTATGGACAAACCTATGCAATCAGTGCTGTAGCTTTGCGATTTAAAAATTGTCTATTGAAATATCCAGAGACAAAGGTACAGCATTTATAATCTATACACATATATTTCAATGTAAGTAATGCACACTATTTATTATCTTCATTAAATAATTAGACAGTTATCATGTTTTAGAAATATACCAATATACGTTGCTAGTCGCAATGTTGCGTTCAGTTAAATTTTTCATATACAATATCGCTGGTTATGTCTGCTAAGCATGATGGTATTGAGAAAATTATTTTTTCATTATCCTTTATTTTCACAATCTTTCGTAAACAGAATTAAAAAAAATTGTGATACTTATCCAGTTGTCAATATACAAACTGAGCGATTCTTATCCGTCAAATGGACCTGTCAAAGTGCGTTGACGCATACGCATTTGAAACTGACAGATAGGAACAATTTATTTTTCAATTACGGAAATAAGATGTAACTCAGTCCCTATATCATGACTTTAACTTATTTTTTTTTATTTCATTAAAAGCAGAAATTCCGTTTATAACAAAAAGTGTCAACTCGTCTTTATGTTCTCTTTTAAGACTTAGCCCATCAGCTTAGCATACTAAATCTGGGATATCTGTATTCTAGTATAATCTGCACAATTATAAAGGTTACCAAGACGAGAAATTGTTTGATGAAGCATTTAGTGTTGCCATTTAAAATTTTATTTATTTAGGGGAAATATTTTCAAAATTTGGCAGTTTTATTTAAGTGCCATATATTATATGAAAGTTTATACATTTTTATGTTGTATGCAATACTTTATGCTTTTTCGAGTCAATTATGGTGCGTATGTTACAATTTGTATTAAGTCTTATTGCGTTGTAAGAATAACTCAGTAATTAAAGGTTTGATTGACCGCCTATATTACAGCTGATTTTTATTAGCGGAATAATGCCTTGTGATTCCTGCGTGATTGTTTTAAATTATTTAAATTATGGCAATTATTACAACGCAATACGACAATTTTTCAGGCACTAATGTGCGAGTGTAAACGGTTGATGATTAGATCAAGTGTACGAGTTTACAAAAATAAATAAATGGATAATAATGATCGTTTCATTTAATCATTACCTTTAAGCAAATTCGGCCCCACATGGAGTACGGTTCTCACCTCTGGGCGGGGGCTCCCCAGTACCAGCGCCTTCCACTTGACCGTATTCAACGAAGAGCGGTACTAATCGTCGATGACCAATCCCTTTCCAAGCGCCTTGATCCCTTGGCGGTGGGTAGAGATGTGGATCACTCTGCATCTTCTACCGCATTTACCATGGAGTGTTCAGTGGTTCGGATTAATTATTACCTGTAGCTGAGTTTCATCATCGAACTTCGAAGCAGAATACGAAAATCCACCCGTATCACCTCGACATCCGTCGTTCCACAATTATTGTTGAATTGCTATGTCCAGCTGCACACTGAAGTATTTCCGAACCAATTAGATTTAGGGTCCTTCAAGAAAAACGTGTTCCAATTCTTAAAAGGCCAGCAACGCACTCGCGAGCTCTCTGACATTGAGAGTGCCTTTGGGCGGCGGTATCACTTAACATAAGGCGAGCCTCCTGCGCGTTTGCAGGTTCCCCTGTTCTATAAAAAAAATCAAACAATAGATTAGAAGGACGTACATTTCGGAATAGTTTTATAGTTAACCCCATGTTGGCGTTATTTAGAAGAGGTTATTATAGATAGATTTGTCGTACGGTATACAATGATAAATTCTTTATAACTTTTATCTTTACTAACATTCTAAAGAGGTTCGAGAGGTTATATTAATCTACTATATAAAAATAAGTCGGGTTTTCCTTCCTGACGCTATAACTCCAGAACGCACGAACCGATTTCCACGGTTCTGCATTCGTTAGAAAGGTCTCGGGCTCCGTGAGGTTTATAGCAATTTACCATGGAGTGTTCAGTGGTTCGGATTAATTATTACCTGTAGCTGAGTTTCATCATCGAACTTCGAAGCAGAATACGAAAATCCACCCGTATCACCTCGACATCCGTCGTTCCACAATTATTGTTGAATTGCTATGTCCAGCTGCACACTGAAGTATTTCCGAACCAATTAGATTTAGGGTCCTTCAAGAAAAACGTGTTCCAATTCTTAAAAGGCCAGCAACGCACTCGCGAGCTCTCTGACATTGAGAGTGCCTTTGGGCGGCGGTATCACTTAACATAAGGCGAGCCTCCTGCGCGTTTGCAGGTTCCCCTGTTCTATAAAAAAAATCAAACAATAGATTAGAAGGACGTACATTTCGGAATAGTTTTATAGTTAACCCCATGTTGGCGTTATTTAGAAGAGGTTATTATAGATAGATTTGTCGTACGGTATACAATGATAAATTCTTTATAACTTTTATCTTTACTAACATTCTAAAGAGGTTCGAGAGGTTATATTAATCTACTATATAAAAATAAGTCGGGTTTTCCTTCCTGACGCTATAACTCCAGAACGCACGAACCGATTTCCACGGTTCTGCATTCGTTAGAAAGGTCTCGGGCTCCGTGAGGTTTATAGCAAAGAAAATTCAGGAAAAAATTCAACAGAAAAGCGGGATCACCAAACGAAATGCTACATAAAACGAAGCCATCTGGTGGCGAAACGGAGTTCGCCGAGTTTGCTAGTATACTATATGTTACTATAATCTCTGAATTTTGAAAATCTTTCTCTCATCCCAGAGAAATCAATCTCAGAGATGTTCGTTAACTAAACAGCTACTTTATAGGTGAGTCTGATAGGCTATACAGTGGTCGGAGAAAAAACGGTCAAACGAAGAGAATATTGTTTGATAATCCCTGCAAATTTTATTAAATTTCCTTTTATATTTAATCAAAGCACCGCACCGTATTTATTGCGGTTACCATTATCTAGAAGAATGCACGAAGAAGTCCGTGAAAAGCCGCTAGATAGGTCAATAATTCGATTGTATGTACTATGCGTACTAAGAGTTACATTAATAATAGGACGCTAAAAATATGCACCTAAAGTCAACACCAATTACAAAGGGAACAGACGTTTAACAATTTAACTGTTGATATGGACCTGTTCGCCTCAAGTGTGGTGGCCGCAAGGAGAGCTCTGACATCCGAGATCGTCAGTGGAATAAATAGTGTATCATAAGTTTTTATAAGTGTACAAGTTATACTACCCTAAGTGTTCCACAATTAGTTTTTAGTTAGTTATTGCTTTCTTTGATATATGTATATAGTTAGATTAAAATGATTTTATTGTAATAATCCAGTTCATTACTAGGTAAGTACTTAATTATATGTCAAGATTATTTAATAGCGTAAAAATAACTTTATATTTAGTAAGTTATAAGCTGTAAATCTTTCTCAATAATATAAAAAATATCCCAACGTATTTCTTTCATAATTTTTCATTATAGGCAAGTATTTGATAAGCCCAAAGTCATAAATCACCATTTTCACCAATTACGATTTGGTAAAAGTATAGATCTAAAATATGCCGTTTTCTTTGAGAGTCGAGGTTCGAACGCACTACCACAAGATTGAAATTCGATGTTTCCTCTTAATAACCTTCATCTAAGTTTAGTTAATCGCTCTCAGAAAGCAAACCTAGCTGTTTCTATATATTCTATACTATACATAACCAACACTATGTATAGTATACATTTCGATAAACTGAAAGTGGATTTAACTACTCACAAAGTCCGAGTTAATCGGGTCGTTTAAAAATTCATGAAGTTGTCGTTGACCTTACATTGTTCGCGAGATTGCGTTATTCCAGTCGTTGCAAGCTTTATGAGTTTACAACTGTTCGCTGTATTGACAAACTTTAAATATGCCATTTTAAAGTTTCGGAGAACTGAAGGGCTATTTGCAGTTTACAAGTGGTTATTTATAATGTTTTAACATTCAGTTTGGCTAAATCGAAAATAAATGATTAAAAAAGTAGCAAAATTGCTTTACTGTTGAGAGCAGTTTTTTTAGTCTACACAATCAAATATTGCTTTTAAAGAATTACATCTTTCTATCATTGTCTAGTATCGATTGTAGGTATGTCTACACACAATCGACGAATTTTGAGGTATTAATAAAGTATAATCTACCTATTATAGATAAATAGTTAAAATATCCCCCACATGGGCCTATTATTTAAGCAGAATTCGTAAACACACTCGAATTTGTTAAAATTTAATAAAAATCTATTACAATTTATATAAATAATATACTTTAACTGAATATGTATTTTGATGCATGTTAATTTCAAATTTCGTGTCACCCTTTTAATGACGCTGTTCCGTGCACCACCCCTATGTTTTACTTTATTTTGGATCTACATCCCTTCTAAAAAATGTTTGTCTGTAAACTTGGTTTACGGTCGATAGTTTAATGTAACAACGCCATAACAAAAATTGATGAGATGATGGACGTCGAAGAGAGATAGTAGCGGCGCAAGTGTACAATGAGCGTAACGGGACAATGAGTCAAGCTCTTTTGTGCGTGCAGCCGGCGTTCATCGATTTATTAGACATTTTCAAAAGCAGCTCGTTCGTGTAGTGAATAATTCTTAAAAACTTGGCAACGTATTCACGAGACTTCTGGTAGTGTGAAAGTGCATGGGTACCACTAAACAGATGACTCTCCAGCCTTCTTTAGGCGCATGAGGGTAATATTTTTACGGATGAAACGCAATATTAATAATATTAGCGTCACGAAGCAGCGAGCAGCGTTTTTGTCGAAGAAAAGGGAGAGTGCGATTGAGACCGATTGCGAGAGAGTGAGAAAGGGCGAACGTAGCATGAAGGATGATAGCCATGGAGCGAGAGTAGGGAGGAATATCGAGAGAGAGAGTGAGATAGAGCGAACTTCGCATCACGCACAGTGCCATGGAGCGAGAGGTGGGAGAGAACTATAGTGAGAAAGATTGAGATTGAGAGTAACAGAGATCGAGAAAAAATACACGCTATTGGTTGATGTATTCGTTTAGTAGTTTATACATTACATATTAGAACTTTAGATGGCAATTCTGTCGCATAACGTCTCGTGCAGTAAATGCAGATTTTTTATTTATTTATATTATCATTAGCACGAATACAGTGTGAATATAGATATAAAAATACACGGAGTGATCATATACTGGTACATGATCATCTATTGGGGGTTTTACCTTAGTAATAATTAATTTACAAAGAAGTTTCACTTTTGACATGTGTACTATGTACGCACGCACTTTTTTATACGCTACCACTTGTGTGTCAGCCGTCAGCATGATAGGTTCTCGAAGAAAAACCTTAAACGTTCTTTTTTTTACTATACTTTATGTAAAAGGTATATTTAATCAACTTTTGGAAAACGAAGATCTGTGTTCTTGAGATGTTCTTCCATGTACAACTCAGCTTCCCTTCGCAACTCTTCCGTATCAAAATAGTACATCCAGTTACCGGATTTACCTAAAAGATGAAATATAAAACAAATGAAAAAAATCGGTTGTCTGTAAAGTCGGTCTACTGACGATAGCTGAACGTGACAACGTCATAAGAAAATACTGATGGGATTTGTACGGATAAATACAATTATGTCAATTTTTTCACAAACGAACGCTGTCGAACGCGGACGCCGATTGTGCCTCTTTGTCGCTCGTTCCGCGCTCTCGCTTGCACTTCAAGCCTTAAATGGAACGCCTCAAGCGAGGTAACGCCGCATGCTTCATGTTTTTTCGTGCGTGCAGCCGGATCCAACGAATTATAAGACGTTGTCACGTCAAAAACCATGACGATTTTGAGTGTGATTGAACGAAAGATGTTACAGATACCGGAAAACATCTTGAACAATATGGGAGTGGGAGTGGGGGATAGTTTGCGCGAGACACAAACGTCAACTGATTTACCAATCACGCGATCGACACGTCACTCTCCCGCCGCCGCGTACCACCGCCCGCCGCCCCCCTCCCAGTGATACCTGAAAATCGCTTCTGCGCAGGCAAGGACATGTGTTCAAGATGTTTGCCGGTATCTGTAATTTTTTACCGTATTGTAATGACCTTTTCTCATAAACTTAATTTCTGAATCCTTGTCATTTGTAGTCAAATACTCAAATATCGGAGTATGTTTCTTCATTTTATCGAAGGTCAAATGGTCAGCTAATTTATTCTTTTCCTCATCTGAGTACGATTTTCCAAGGAATTCTGCAACTCTGTCGATGACGTTACGCAAATCCTGAAAAATTCAGTTTGACGACACTAAGTACACCTGTTTGAAATCTTCTCAAGACCTTAAAGTTTACATTATTATTTAATTTATTACTTGAAAGGTTAGTGTAAAGGTGGGAACTGACGAACGTTACGAGGTGTAATGTAACATGTAATAACACCCGTTGCTCGCTTTGAGTGCTCCACCCGGCTGTCGGTTTTTTGGCGAATCCTTTGACTGTTACGCGGTTCAGTAATTACGCGTCGCACGTCGCGAGTCATAATGATTATGATTTTCTATAAATTGTGTCTTTTTTAATTACTTTTGTTTTACGTTTGTACGTTTTTATACTGTTCAGTAATCATTTGGTTTTTAATATTGCAATCAATACAAAACAAACCACCTCATACGCCTGTGTTTTTAAATAAGTTTTATGTCCAGTAACATTTTTTCTTCTTCTTAATTTGGATGAAACAATAATTAAATAGAATGAAAGACATCAACATTATCACTATTACATCTCGTGAACACTGGCGGCGAAAGTGGTGCACAGAGTTTTGACGAGCATGTTACGCTGATTTTAGAACACAGCGTAACATGCTCGATGCGTAACACGTTCGATGCGAATGCTACATTACACCTCGTAACTTTGGTCAGTTCCCACCTTAAAGGCATAGTTCTGTATTTGTTACACAATCCGAATACGAACAGTGCAAGGATAAGAGTCAATAAGTGCGTGGCAAATTTAGCTACTTTCAAGATAAGAGCGTACAACTTCTAAAAAGACCGTGCGTCTAAAAGGCGTAAGGCTGTATCACTATACATACATCAAGTTCTATCGTCTATTAGAGTCTTTGGAAGGACCAAAAAAGTTTATATTAAAATAATAATTAAATTACAATAAAAACAATTTCAAGGTATGAGCCCCTTATAACACACCTTCTGCATTTCTTCGTAGAACAAGAACATCATGTTGGGGTGGTCTCGGTGTTTCCACGCTTCTTCTAGATGCGGAAAAATTGGCATATGCATCACTGAAACAAAAATGTAAATGATTCATGCATTTAATCAATGAATATTAATTGAATATGATAAACATGAATAACAATAGTATCAATCACTCGTGTGACAATATTTTACTGATTAATCATGTTTTGAAGTGGTAGGTATTTGATTAATTGTGGAAACTATTATGAGTAAGTATATGGCAACAAGCAAATCTTCAATTACCTACTTTCCTATATTGTAGTAATGTATAAATCTGAAGTACTGCTTTGAGTAAATACGTTTTGTCTCTTCCATCAAATTGTATTTAAGCATCGAATAAAAGAAATGGATGTTTTTTTAGAATGGTTTAATCACACCGTTTTAACAAAACTCCATAGTTTCTGGGAATAACGGGGCAACTTTTTGACGTGACAACGTCTTATAATTCGATGGAGCCGTTATCTCGCTCTGAGGCGTTCCATTTAAGGCTTGAAGTGCAAGCGAGAGCGCGGAAGGAGCGACAAAGAGGCACAATCGACCTCCGCGTTCGGCAGCATTCGTTCGTTAAAAAATTGACATAATTGTATTTATGCGTACAAAGAAAATGTAACTTGATCAATTCAATTGTGATTTCCATTTACCTCCTCTATATCCATACAAAATATATATCAAACAAATAAAATCAAATTTTCTTTTGAAAAATGCAACCATTCCATTAGTATTTTCTTATAACGTTGTCACGATAGTTGATATCGTCAGTAAAGAGACTCTACAGACAACCGATTTTTTTACTCCATGTTTCGAAGGCAGTCATGGTCTCTTGATGACTCTTAACGATCAAGTATTTAATTTACAAAATAAATTAATCAAAGATGACACGTCCGTCGCATTTAAGCATTCGAGTGCAAAAGGAATGAGCTGAGGTCAGCGGTCAGCACGCAATGTCTCGCTCCGTCAACCGTTAAATCCTCTAAGTGACATAAGGTGAAATGGAAAGCACGCTATTTTCAGCGTAAAAGAGTGACCAGTTTCCGCTTTATAGACTATATATTATTTCATACTATAATGAAATCGGCTTTCTCGGTTAATGAAACCTTAAATGTTGGTAAGTGTAACGTAAAAATCGTATTAAAATATACGGTCTAGGTTGTTAAGCTATTGCATAGATTTTATCGCGGGCGAGCGCGGCGACCGAATCAAAAAATTCCGTAACGAAAAAAACCTAACACACGATGACGTAATATAGGTGCGGCAAATAAGCGTTAGAGTGGGACAGAACGCATACTGCGTATTGCCATCTCTCTGCGGCCGGTGCAGCCGGTACGCGTTGGAGTGAGACAGACTATATAGGCGTTTTAGTCTTAGTCTGGTAGAGTGATTGATTGAAATAATATCAAATAAAAAAACTTGAATTAATATCAAAGAAAAAAAATACTGCATAAATAAATAATTATAATTGCATAAGCTGATTAAAAATGCTATGCAATAGCTTTACCGCGGCTGTTCCCGAGTTCACGTTTGTTTTTAATGAAACTTCTTGGCTTATACTAAGCAGTATTGACTTACACAAGTCCTTTTTGAAGAGATCCCAAAACTCGTTGAACTGAACGCCTTCTTCGAAGTATCTAAACAGTTTGTGCATGAAGTGGAAGGAGACGACCACGTCACGAGGGTCCCGAGCGACGTAGAACACCTAATAACACTATTATGTATAGATAAATAAATCAGAGACAAATTAATTTCGAAGTTTGAAATTATGTGAACGTCTATGTTTATAGTTTAGTTGTTGTCGAATGTTTTGATTTTTGAAACAATTATTTCCCAACATATTTTTAAACGTTCAAAAACAGAATACCACTTTCTACCCTGTAACTATCTCTATATATATATAAAATTCTCGTGTCACAATGTTTTCATTCCAGAAAACGGAACAGATTCTGGGGTAGATAACAAAATTTGTCATGTTGGTATGTACTAAAAAGGTAGGCTAACTAAAATCACACACATTAAGAAGAAACGAAGTTCGCGGGGGCAGCTAGTATTTCTAAACTATACCGTGAAAAATTGTCGTATGTAACAGTTAGGCTGCTGCCTCGAATTTTGCGGGCAGCGGGGCGGCAGCGGCGGCGGCGCGGGAGCGGCAGGATTTATGCGTAAAATCAAATGGACCGGTTCTCGAAAACACCGGCGCGAGGGCGGGTAACGAGAGGTGCAATCGTCCGCTCCCGCGCCTCAGCCGCCGCCCCCCCGCTGCCCGCAAAATTCGAGGCAGCAGCCTTAGAACGCGATTAAAATCACGTTTTGACATGCATCATCGTAATGCTAAGCTTAGACTCTTTAATCTTATCCCTAAACTTACTGTACTACTGGTACTTAGTAAATGAAAATTTACGATTAATTTAACTTGACGATTCAAAAGTGCACTTGAATAAAGATATTTTGAGTTTGAGTTTACTCGTACTAGTCTATCTTGTACAATTTGCCAATTGAACTCTTCGTGCCGAGCGAGCCTCTCAATTTACTATTGTACTTAAGCATAATTTGGTGATGTATAAAACACTATCTTACTTTAGCAGTATCAAGCAATTTAGGCGGAAGAAAGTCGAGGTTAAGGTGTGTCTTCACATATCTTGGAGACGGAAGAGTATGCAGGTCTTGGTAATCGTGAACCGTAGCACCGTGGCCGCTAATAGGTTGACTTTTCCTAATTTCAGGTGCTTGAGTAGGATATCTATGAAAGAAATTATTGTTTTCGGGAATATGTAGCTTTAGTCTAATATATAAAATTCTCGTGTCACAGTTTTCGTTGCCATAATCCTCCGAAACGGCTTGACCGATTTTGATGAAATTTTTTGTGCTTATCCGGTATCTATGAGAATCGGCCAACATCTATTTTTCATCCCCCTAAATGTTAGGGGTACTCCACCCCTAAATTTTTATTTTTATTTTTTAGACAAAATTTTTAATTTCTATTTTTTTATGATACAGCATTAAAAAATACATATAACCCCTAATTTTCACCCCTCTACGATCAATCGCTATTTTTTATTATAAACGATAAACATGGCAAAACCACGTTTGCCGGATCAGCTAGTTTATATATAACAAGCGGGCCCGACGCTATAAGTTAAGCTGAAACACCAGCTGTTTTCTTCTATAATTTCATTCTGATAAGGAGGGAGCTTGTAGTTTATTGTTTATCAGAATGCCAAATCGTAAAATTACTGCTTCACGACTGATTTTAGCGCGCTGCAAAAACCGCGAGAGTTCGAAAAGTGAGTTACAGAATCGCAAGGCAATACTCAATGTCACTTAATTAGGTCTCAGCCGGGGATCGAACCCGGGACCCATGGATTCGCAGTCAGGGGTACTAACGACTAGACCAATGAGTCGTCAAATATAAATAAATTTTCTACTCACTCAATAAACGCATATCGTTTTGTCAGCAATGTAGCGGCAGCGCCGTCATAGTTTAAGTTATTATTTAACAACCAAACCAGCTCTTGTAACCATGTTGTACCTGTAAAACCATGAAGAGGAGTTGTTCGGATTAATACCTGCAGCTGAATTTCATCAACGGACGTCGAGACAGAATACGAAATTCCACCCGTATCACCTCGACGTCCGCCGTTCCACAACTGAGCGTTTTTCAAGGCAGTTTTTGCCGCGCACCACCACTATGTGGAACCAGCTGCCCACTGAAGTATTTCCGAACCAATTCGACTTAGGGTCCTTTAAGAAAATAGCGTACCTATTCTTAAAAGGCCGGCAACGCACTCGCCCTCTGGCATTGAGAGTGTCCATGGGCGGCGGTATCACTTAACATCAGGTGAGCCTCCTGCCCGTTTGCCGCCCGTTCTATAAAAAAAAAAGACTTTTGCTACGGATTTCACACCAGATTTGATTTGAAGTCGCAGGTTGGGAACCCGGTCACGCACCAATGGACTTTCTGTCTATGTGCGCTATTAACACTCGCTCGTACGGTGCGGAAAACATGGTGAGAAAATGCTTGTCTTAGAAGCCGGCGTCTGTCAGTCGCAGAACTTTAAGGATTCTTGGCATTTCATATATTTCACATACAAAAATACCTTGAGACATTGGTAAAGCCGATCTACAATAGTTTTATGTCGTTTCTAAAAGAGATGGAGGAGGCTTTTACCCTAAAAGGGGCCATACAAAAAATAGACCACTAAAAAATAAATTTAGCTTAAAACATTTTAAACTTATACTAACACAACTTATACTAATATTAAGGAATGTAAACTAACCAATAGTCGCATGGATGACTTAATAAAGCTTTAATAATAATAATTCAAAGAACGGAAATTCCTTAGGGATATCCCGAGAGACTTGTAGGATTTACTACTACAAATAAATAACAGTAATAATTTTTATAACTCATTATTATGTGATGTTGAATAATCATTGTTTTTTTTAACTGCTAAAATTGTTTATAACATCAGTGTTGGCCTAGTGGTGCGAGCGTGCGAGTCTCGTACCTGAGGTCGTAGGTTCGATCCCCGGCTATGCACAAATGGACTTTCTTTAACATTTGCTCCAACGTGCAACGGTGAAGGAAAACATCGTGAGGAGACCTACATGCCTTAGACCCAAAAAGTCGACGGCGTCTGTCAGGAACTGGAGGCTGATCATCTACTTGCCTATTAGGTTTAAAAAAATATCATGAAACAGATTCAGAAGACCTAAAGAGGTTGTAGCGCCACTGATTTATTTTATTTTTTTAAATTGTTTATAAACAGCTTAAGTTACTTTAAATCAATGCATAATATTAAAAGCTTTTATTCTCTTACCAGAGCGTGGGAATGACACAACCCAAATGTCATCAAATCGCACCTTGAGGTTATAGATCTCTTCAGCCTTGTCTCCATAGCCTGCCATCCAAAAATACCCCTGAGGCCCTATTCTGACGAATGGGCGAGAGTAACCTGTTTATAAAATCACTGGTAAGCGTTGTAATGTCAGTAGTTTTATTGGCATATTTGAGACGATCAATGATTACACAAATAAATAATTTACTTTGGACAAAAAACAATTATAATCCATCATTAAAAAGACTTTATATGTTCTAAACTAAAGAATTAAGTAAGTATTAAAGAAGTATTAAAACGTAGGGACAGAAAAATTGTTTTTTTTTTAAATTAATATTGTAAAAATTCAGCTCTAAATAGTAATATAATATAATACTCGTAGGCCAAAATCAAGAAAAGAATTACGTTTGTAATACTTTTTCACAATTTTATCCTCCTCCTCAGTGACATTCTTGATTTCAAATGGGAACTTTATTCTCTCCGCCATCATCTGTAAAAAAATATTTATTTCAACTATAGATAGTATTCGTAATTTGACACTAAATTAAAATTAATTATTATAATTTTGTTTGATAGACGGGCTGGGCTATAACGAGATTCGTTTATCAAAAATAAAAAAAAGTTTATTATGGAACATAAGATACAGGAATCACTTATTCCACGTCATTAAATTTGAATTTGTAGGCATCAGCCCTGCGATTCTGTAACTCACTTATCGAACTCACACAGCGGCTCAGTAGCTCAGAGCTTGTAGTTTATTGTTTATCAGAATGCCAAATCATAAAATGACTGCTTCACGACTGATTTGAGAGCGACCACCGATGCGAAAACCGCTGTGTGAGTTCGAAAAGTGAGTTACAGAATCGCAGGGCAGTACTCATCGGCAAAGAAGACAGAGCGTGTAGGCCGAGAGAAATAGCCGGCGTGAAAAAACTCTCGGTACCTACTCTTTTTTTTCTAACAATCCAACATCCAGAGGTAGTTCGCAGCAAATAACTCGTGTATGTGTACCAAGAGCTAATTGCGCGGTAGGGCAGAGGAGAGATTGTTGCTTGACTCAATAATATAGATTTCAAATTGACGAAGATAACAGGTAAGTTTTATTTTAAAGTAATTTTATTTTTACTTGTTGTGACCTAAGAAACTGGTTCGAAGATTTGTACCGCCTTTTGTCACAGGAAGCCAACTAGTTTGGCAGAATTATTTATTACAAGGCAAGTTCAGTGTTCAAACAAATACAGTAGAACATCAAGGGAGACGCCAAAAAAATCGAGTTATAGAGTTCTCGACTTCTGGAGGATTTTAAGTTTAAGATAAATAAATAAAAATTGTAAATAAAAACATATTTTTCGACCAATAGACGTAATAAATTTCAAAGTATTGAGTTGTACTTGTGCAGTAAAACATTGCTTTATTCAATATACATAGGTCCAATTTAATTTTTTCCTATGTATCTCGAACTCTTATATTTCCAGTTATAGACGCAAAATATGTACCAAAAGGGCTTGTTAGACTGATTCATTCGACTAATTGAGGGTTGACATTTCCAGTAATCGAGGTTTTGGGGCTTCAAGTGGAAGGGAACAAAACACTTTTTTTTTGAAGGACTTGAGATTTTCTACTGTACATGCCTTCGAGTTAAATTAGAATGAATATTATTTGTTAAAGTATTTTAAAATAAGAAAACGCTCTCTCATTTATGAAAAAATACCACAATTAAAATAGATGCGTAAATCAAAAGCATACAGAAAATTAAGTATTGCCAACTATTGTTGTACGTAATGATGCAGTCCATTTTATGAGCAAACTATCGTACAGTAAATAATCCTGTCATGAGACTATTTTTTGGACGCGACTACAATATTTTGTCCGAACTGGAGTATTGCCAAACGTTTAGGCCAGCTATCATATTACATCAGCATCTGTTGTTGAACTGCATTTATGTAAACATTTTCAGATGAAATAAATTCGCTTAACGAATTTAAAAGCAAAATGATTTTTTACAAAACTTTTCAAAACGTGGTACATCTGAAGGACCTAATTATGTACACATTTGACATGGACGGCCGCCTTGCTCGCTCTGTAGACATTTATTAGCTGCAGTTTCTATATGTCTCAATCAAGGAATGTTTGTTCATACTGAAAGTTATTGTGAAATAATTGGTGTTGGTTTTTCCAGTCTTTTAAGTGCAAATATATTTACTTTATCTTATCAGACTAACAATTTGCGTATATTATTAAAGTGATATAAAAACTCATAATCATATCACATATATATGCATAATTTATTGATTATTGTTTATGTTCTATCTTTAACTAAGAAAGGTCTTTTTAATGGGCGCTAGGGACCTTAATATGTAAGTGATAAATAATTAAATGTTGTAGATGTTTCTATTTTTATTGTTCATATTAGGGTTGCCTGGACGAAATCGCTTGTTAGCGGTAAGGCCGCCCATTGCCTAATAACTTATGTAACCTGCTTTTTTATATGTATGTTTTTGTAAAAGGTAACGAAGTGTAAGTAAATAAATAAACATGCAACACAACCCTTTATTATAACACATCAATACAATATAACGAGCCTCGGTTTACAGATACACCACTAGAACAAGGTGCTACGTAAGCAAGGACTGTTAGATTTTAATTAGAATCAAGGTAAAATTCCGTCGATTAATGCTTGAGAGATCAAACAGGAACAAGAGAGGGGAATCCCTTTGAAATTGTCTTCTTAATAAACTAAACGTCACGATGTCGACTCGAGACGCGTGCAATTCACATTTAATTGTCTTTTGCTAATTGTGTCTCAAATTTGAATGAAACTCTTCATAATATAGGAATGAAGGGTTATTTTAGGTTATTCATTCCATTCCAACCAAATTATTTTTCACTCAAAGAGCAACTGGTGTTTATCGATAGTGAAATATTATATGAATAGTAAGTATTAAATTACAGACATAAAGGTGGTCATTGATTTGCTTAGAAAAGAAAAATGATCAAAGACTTAAGGATAATGGTTGGAGTGCTTTTTTTACTTTGACTGTGTAATGAACAATATGCTTAGGCTTTAGATGGGAAATGGGCTTTCCCAAGTTAGTTCACAAATATTTTTCCAAGAATTTAAGGAAATTACATAAGAATATATACTCAGCGAACTTATTTTCATAACAGAGATAAATACATTATTGCATACTTTGTCAAGATAAGATTAAATGTCTTTATACGATTGTCGTAAAAAAATCGATTATATGGCGGCTACGTAACAAATAAATTAATCAATTTTATTATTTAATATTAAGAATAAATCAATCTGTTTGCTAGGGTCATAATTAAACTAGTATTGCAGCTTCATTTTAGTATTTTATTTTAAATATAAACACAATCTAAAACATTGTTTAATTTATCAGCACGCTTGCGTTACATTTCTATCCAACATTTCCATTCTAATCTTATCCTGTAATTATATAGAATGAAAGTATAGGAAAATTACGACTGCGTACATAATATGTATCAACGACTGTATTAATGAAGACATTGAATATTAGAGAAGTATGATAAAATTGCTTAAACCCAAATCAAATCGTGGAATAATTAAAAACTTGTTATTAAAAGCAAAACAATTCAACTAAAATATATGCACTGACCTGTACGACTTCTCTTGAGCTGATATCTATGTTGACTGTTTGTGAATACAGGTTTTATATGGGTACAAGATACCTGAGGTCTATATACCTATATACTCGACAATGTATTTAAGTAGTCATTTTAATATACTTTACAATATCGTGAACAATTATACATTTATTTATCTATAAACATTTTACGATAGTGTGTTCATAAAATGGACTGTATCATTAAGTAGTACACAATAGTTGGCAATACTTAATTTTGCTTTTATATTAATTTCAATTTAACTCGAAGGCGTGTACACCTTGATAAGTCGAAAACCTCCAAAACGCGAAAAAGGTGTTCCGAACCTATAACTCGACAAACTATTTAAGTAGTTTATATAGGATTCGATACTTTACAACATCGTGAACAATTATATTATATAATCATTATAAAGTATATTAGATATAATTATAACTAGTCTGGCCATAAATATTGTTACATTTTTTTCATCTTTTTAATTATTTTGAATTTGGAACACAAATTATTTTAAAAACTTCTTTCGATTTTGCGCCATTTCACGTATTTTTTCGTGTTTATTATCAAATTACAATATGGAATGGGGTGTTTAAATAACGTCTGTCGTAGACCAGACAAGATCGGAGCGGCCGCGTTCAGTTTGAACTACAAAGGCTGTTTATGCTGTTAAAGCCAGAATTCTTCGAAATCCCATTAGGAAGCAAACAATCTTATCGAGAGAAATGAAAATTCCCGCTAGGACTCACTCGCGTCTTTTAAAACAAGACCTGAAGTTCGGTACTTATCGTCGATATACAGGACATGCCCTAACTCCATCTTTACAATTATATAGAGTGGATCGATCAAAACGCCTTCTGTCGCGATACGCAGGTGAAAAGCACAGAAATATCCTCTTTACCGATGAAAGATTTTCACTATTGAAGAACACTACAATAAGCAAAGCGTATAAAAGTAACTATAAAAACAACGCGATTACCTAAAAATTCAATTAATGAAAAAGATTAGTAGAAAAAAGAAAAAGTATGATTTTGAGAACCTTACCAAAAAGAATAAGAAATTTCAAGTTTCACTTCGATTGATACTTAGATACTAAAATCGTATTGCAGTGTACAGACTATGTTTATTCAATTACGTGTACTTTACGATCATAGTAAAAGAAAAATAACGAAACATCTACAATAATTATGTATAAATATTTGAAAATTAAATCTGATTTGATTTATAATGTAAATAAATCTTAGCGTGAAGGAAATTCAAGGCTTTATTTACAGTTTTCTATTCATTTTATGATTTAGGAACTATACTATGTTCAAAATAGGAAATTAAAGAACATCCTCTTTAATACATTACTACGTGTTTAGTTTAATATTAATCGTATCATTAAAAACATTAATTAATTAATAATAATTAATTAATGTTTTTGTTGTGTATGTTATAATAATAACAGAAATAACAACATAAAAATTTCGATTCTGTAACTCACACAGCGGTTTTCGCATCGGCGGTCGCTCTCAAATCAGTCGTAAAGCAATAATTTTATGATTAATTGACATTCTGAAAAGGTGGGAGCTTGTTTATCAACGATGTTTATCTGTGATGTCTAATAACTAACCTTTTTGCTATTTCCTTAAAAAGCCTTATAGCGCTAGGACCCCACGGACCAAGAGTATTGATACCAAATCGGACAAAAGCATATACTTTATTAATCTAAAAGGTTTATACAAAATAACATGGCGTTTTTAATATTAAAAATCTTAGACAGATTTAAAATTAAATGTCAGTTTCACATTTCAATATTCCATTACTGTTTGAAACGTCTTAAAGATGTAATCAAAGAGTTATAGAGTGGAGGATGATTTGTGATCTGTGAAAGTTATATATAATCTTTTTCTAATATTATTGTTTAGTAATTAAATTCCTACTTACGAAGCATAATTTATATTTTTGGATATGTCGAGTTTCGTTTTACTGTTTATTTATTTCCTAAATCTTACAGATTCAGATTACACACTAATTAATAATTCTATACATCCTGGAATCATAGTTGTCAGAAGAACTCTCTTTGTCAACTGTTAAAATGATCACGTGGGTAAAATTCGTATCGTCATATAATAGTTTGTTTGACCAATTTATTGGCGCCATAACACATGGAGTATTGTTCTAGCCTCTGGGCGGGAGCTAGCAACTTCTTCCACTGAATCATCGATGGCCTGTCTCTTTCATTGAACCCTTGGCGATCTAGCGAGAGAGTTTTTTACATCTTCCACCGCGTTTACCACGCAGAGTGTTCAAAGTTCAAATTAATACCTGCAGCTGAGTTTCATCATCGCATATCGAGGCAGAATAGGAAACCACCCGTATCACCTCGATGACCATTGTTCTACAACTGAGCGTATTTTAAGGCAGTTTTTGCCGCGCACCACCACTATGTGAAACCCACTGAAGTATTTCCGAACCAATTCGACTTAGGGTCCTTCGAAAAAAGAGCGTTGGTACCAATTCTATGTACCTATACTTTTGCAAGACTTCTGGTAGTATGAGTGTCCATGGGCGGCGGTATCACTTGAGATCAGGTGAGCCTCCTACCCGTTTGCCCCGTTCTATGAAAAAAAATAGTGTTAGTACAATTTGAAAAAAAAAACAAACAGCGGCTACTTTAGTCAAATTAGTGCAATAATTAGTGTAATGTAAGTAAAAAGCATGATATAAATTAATTTTAAGCATTTACCGAGTACTGAAAAACTAACACAATATTATAAATATATATATATGTCGTCCTTTACTCTACAAAAATTTTTGCAACCGTGTGTGTGATAAATATAGCATTCAATAGTGTAGTCTTTTTCTTACCAACCGGACATTTGTAATGTGTGAATGAGATGCTAGACATAAATTAAATCTAGGTTGTCAAAGGACAATGGCATTGCGCATTCCCCAGCGGATGTTCGACTCAATTATAATTATAATATAATTTAACTCAAATATAATATAATTATAATGTATTTATTACTGGAAAGGTGTTTTTATGCTTAAATGTTGATTGCGAAAGCTTTTTTAGTAAATTCAAGTCTAGGCAAAATAAATAACTGATGATTTACAAAGACAAAGTTGATATCCTATAGAGAATTCTGGTTTGATACATATAAATTGCAGCGTATATATATTTATTTATTAGGTGGCACAAGAGTACTGGCACTAAAGAAAATTTGTTTATTTTTTTCGTGCCAGTAATGTTCTTACGGAATAATTCATCAGTCATAAAAACACAACGTGAATTTCGTCGACGATTTCCTGCAAGATCACCCGATCTGACGAGTCCAGACTTCTTTCTTTGGGGTATTTTGAAATCTCAAGTGTATGTGAACAAGCCACAGACTCTCGCAGCTCTAAAAGAAAACATTCATCAAGAAATATGGAATATATCGCAGGATATATAACGGCAAGTTATGCAAAATGTCATAAATAGGGCGCAAATGTGAATCAACTCTGGAGGTCACCATTTAAACGACATCTTTAAATCCTAATGGTACAAAATTTAATGGCGCAAATATACACTTAAAAAACCTAAATCTATTTTTTTTTTTTTTTATAGAACGGGGGGCAAACGGGCAGGAGGCTCACCTGATGTTAAGTGATACCGCCGCCCATGGACACTCAATGCCAGAGGGCTCGCGAGTGCGTTGCCGGCCTTTTAAGAATAGGTACGCTCTTTTCTTGAAGGACCCTAAGTCGAATTGGTTCGGAAATACTTCAGTGGGCAGCTGATTCCACATAGTGGTTGTGCGCGGCAAAAACTGCCTTGAAAAACGCTCAGTTGTGGAACGGCGGACGTCGAGGTGATACGGGTGGAATTTCGTATTCTGTCTCGATGTCCGATGATGAAATTCAGCGCAGGTATTAATCCGAACAACTCCTCTGAACACTCTCCATGGTAAATGCGGTAGAAGATGCAGAGTGACCCCACATCTCTACGCAACGCCAAAGGATCAAGCCGCTCGGAGAGGGATTGGTCGTCGACGATTCGAACCGCTCTGCGTTGTATACGGTCAAGTGGAAGGAGCTGGTACTGGGGAGCCCCCGCCCAGAGGTGAGAGCAGTACTCCATGTGGGGCCGAATTTGCGCTTTATATAGTTGCATGCGGTGGCCCGGAGTGAAGTACCGCCTCGCCTTGCTGAGCACACCAAGCTTTTTGGAGGCTAATTTAGCCTTTCCCTCCAAGTGACCGCGAAACTGAACGTCGTTCGATATGTCAACGCCAAGTATTCCAATGCTGGCTGTGGCTTTAAGAAGAGTGTTTTCGAAAAGAGGAGTAGCGACAAAGGGTGTTTTTTTAGCGGAAAACGCGCAAACTTGTGTCTTCTTGGGGTTAAATTGTACTAGGTTTAGTCTGCCCCAGTCTGAGACTGCACGTAGTAGCGTTTCGACTTCAGACACAAGTTTGTTCCGGTACTCATCAACAACTGCCCGAGAAATACCTGCCCGGCCAGTGTAAAGAATATCCCCAGTGCTGTCATCCGCATAGCAGTGAATGTTGCTAAGTTGCAACATATCATTGATATGCAGAAGAAATAGGGTCGGGGGTAGAACACAGCCTTGTGGGACCCCAGCGTTCACGGGTTTATTAAGGTCGGAACATGTTCCGTCGATGACGACCTTGATGCTCTGATCGGCCAGAAAGCTGGAGATCCAATCGCATAATTTCTCGGGAAGCCCATAGGCTGGAAGCTTCGAGAGCAGTGCTCTGTGCCACACCCGATCGAAGGCTTTCGCTATGTCCAAACTTACCACCAGCGCCTCCCCCTTGGACTCAATTGCCTCTGCCCACCTATGGGTAAGGTATACAAGGAGGTCACCAGCTGAGCGACCTCGACGAAAGCCGTACTGAGAATCGCTAATCAACTGGTGGCCCTCTAGATTCCAATTTAGAAAAAATGTTATAGCTGAACCAAATAGGGTCTTTACTTTTGCGCCACCCACTAGTAGTAACAGTTAGATATACACTGAATCTTGTAGGCATTATCAAGCTCTACTCTCTTTTCTCTAGAACTCAAGAGAGAATAGAGATTTATGATCTCTCTGTAAGATACCGTTCGTACGAAACTAATAAATTTCCAAAACTCTCTACTGAGGTTTATGCAATCAATCTTTTCCATTCCGAAATATATATCGAGAATCGATGCTGCACATTTTTTAACAACACATTCCTGAATTAGGAGTAATCAAAAATTTGAGGCTGCAGTGCCACAGGTAATGAAAGTGTAACAAGTGCTAAAATAACGAGAATTTGGCAAACATTTAATAGTCTAGAGTCCTCCACACATTAATTATTTCTCTTATCTAACGAGGTAGGAAAGGGGTTTTTGCGGTCGCTGTCTGCGTTTTGTAAACGTCTACCTATGTTACACGAAAATAATAGTGCATTTATCGTAATTATTGCAGTCTTTTAACATCTTTTTTATTGCTTTAAAGAGTGAAGTGTCACCATATAATTTTAAATAAATTAAAAATAATATAAACAGTGACATCTACAATCTACTGCTACAATACTTAGGGTATATTACTGTTTGACCTTAGCCACTGAGGTCTCCGCGTCGAGCAAAGCCGATATCCAAGTCTCGCAGGAAAAAGTGCGTATGTAGAAAGTCAAAACCTAAATCTGCCCTGCGATTCTGTAACTCACTTGTCGAACTCACACAGCAGTTTTCGCATCGGCGGTCGCTCTCAAATCAGTGGTGAAGCAGTCATTTTATGATTTGGCATTCTGATAAACAATAAACTACACGCTCCCACCTTTTCAGAATGCCAAATCATAAATTCACGACTGATTTGAGAGCGACCGCCGATGCGAAAACTGCTGTGTGAGTTCGACAAGTGAGTTACAGAATCGCAGGGCAGTATGTAAATGACAGTTCGTGTCGACAAATCGGAGCTGTTAAGGCCCTCCAAGCCAACAGCGAGATCCAATCCAAAATATATATATATATAAAAATGAAACCAGTTTTCCGTTGTCACGACATAACATGAAAACGGCTTGACCGATTTGTCTGATTCTTTATTTATAATATTCCTTGAAGTACGAGGATGGTTCTTACGGAGAGAAAAATTAAAAAAATTGAGTGAAAAAGTCTAAAAACAACACTTTTCTATAATCCCATACAAAATATTCGTAATAATACTGAAAAGCCAATTTGAGCTTTAATACCATATCATAAAGTTTAAGTGTTAGTGGAGGGGTTCCGGAAAGATAAATTTTAATTTTTTGTCATAATGTATTTGTTGTCTTATCAACTTTCTTTTTTTTATTTTACTAGCTTTTTTTATTTTACGGTGTCCCGAATATCAGAATAAGTATTAAAAAAAATAAAGAATCGACTGCTAGGCGGTACGATGTTCGCCAGGCCAGCTAGTAATAAATAATAATAGCCACTTGGCCCAAGCAGTGGTAAGATCAGAATGGTCCTTCATTCACACGTATCACGCACAAATTGTGTAGCAAGTATTTCTCTTGTAAGCAATCAAGGAGTTATAATACCACCTCTCATTGTGACCTCACAAAGTTTGAACGCTGTGCTACACACAAGAATTCTTAAATACTATAAATTTGTGTAATATAAAATTAAACAGGTGAAAGTTACGAAAGCGTAGTTTTTAAAGAACGGTCCCAGAAATTCGACAATATTTTGCAAAAAATGTATATGCGCAAACATGCAAATAATTACTATGGTAATCGAAATCAATAATAACCTAGTCAAAGTTACTTAGAAGTCAAAGACAATTGTAACTATTTTGAGTACATCATAATATATTTAATTTTACATACATATCTGGAAGTTACCCTTCCAGAAACTTCAGCGCTAAGTATTTTCATATAAAGGATAGACTGAAGCCCGCATATTTTGCATAATTAAGTTAATTCCGTTATTAAAATGTATTAAATTGGTTTTTATTGCTTATTACGGCTTCGATATAAATATTGGTATTTATATATCGTAGCCGTATATCTATCGTAGATCTGAATAAATTTTGATATCTGTATCAAAAGTTATTTAGATCCTCCTTATCTAATGATAAGAATTGGAAACACCACAGTAAAAAATTGAGTCATATTTTTGTCTGAATAACTGTTCGAGCATTATAATGATACATTTTGAATTTTATTAGTTATTTTTTTCATTCAGCAAATTATTATTCACGACACTTTCACGATTCTAGAAAAAATGATTTGGAGCAAATTATAATATTTAAGCCTTAACATTTTTGTCTATGAAAACAAATAGTTCTGACATTAATCCACGTTTTATAGATTATTGTAGTAGAAGTATATAAAAAAAATGTAGTAATATAACTCATATTGTGAATAATCTAAATAATATGCGTTTGACATCGTTATTTCAATAACTGCGGTGCGATTATCTTATCAAGTAGGATATTTCTTATATCTTTGTAGCCAACGTCATCTTAGGCTACGCCAATAAGGCTATAATTTTTGATATTGTTGGAATGTATAAATTGGAAAACCGTTTTAGTGCTCGTTCAGACACGGCGGGAACCGCGCGATTTCAGAATCGCATGGAAATCGCGCGGGTCTTATTTGTATGAGTTATTAAGTAATCGTTCAGACATACCCGCGCGGTTAATCAAACCGCACGGTTTCCGCAACCCAACCGCCAGAAAATAGAATCGCGATACTCCCGCGCGTTTCTATTACTATGAAGATCTTACTCAACGTTCATTAGCATTGCGGGCACCGCGCGATTAACACGTCATAACAAGAGCACCGTGAGTAATTTATTGATGAAGTGGAGAGTATTTCTTCTGGTAACACGCTTGCCCTCATATGTGTTTCAGAGCTTGAAATATCTTCCCTGATTAGTTCAATGAGTTCATCAAAAGATTTTATTGACATTCTCAAATTGTCAAAAATTTTTCTCTCAAACATTCTTAAATTGGGATATAGTGTTACAAATTTACTATGTGTCAGTCGATTCTCTCTGAATCTGCCTTTTCTTTATTTTCTGTATCAACCACAGACACGTTAGTTACTCTTCGTCTTCCATCTTAAAACTGATCGCTAACTAACCGCCAATGTTTGGAACAGTCGACATTTTTGCGGTTCAAACCGCAAGATCTGACAATCGCGCGGTTCCCGTCGTGTCTGAACGAGCACTTACGCATTAAATTATTTAGTTTAAATTATGGATTGTTATTAACCAATAATATTGACGTATAGTTTCGCGCGCATTGTGTTAAATGTCATTACAGTGACAGCTGAAGTATGTTTTAGCCTGAGTTATTAAAATACGTCACCTCTTTTTAGATAATGTAGATAAAAGTTTACTATGAATCGTGTTTTAGTAATAACTTTACTTTGTACTAAACGCAAAGGCGAAGCTAAAATGCTTCCATAGCATTCCATTTCGAGTTTAATATCAGTAATATTGTTATAAAATACTTAATAAATGAAATTCCTTCGCAAGACGTACAAAGAATTTTAATTAAATGCTAACTTTTAGCGGAACAGTAGAAGGAGACTCCGCCAACGAACTATTTGCTTGAAATTCCATGTTCGTGCTCACCCTCAACCTTTAAAATTGAATATTTTAAAAAAGTACTATAACCTAGGACAAACATGAATAGCAAACAATATGGCGCAATATTCAAATTCGTCAAGGAAGTACGACGATAGTTAATCTTATACAATATTTATTAATACTGTCTTGCACACAATAGAATTAAATTATAAATTAAAAATAAATGTTAAATAAGGCTTATCGTGTTTAAATAAATTATATAATTGCGTATTTCTTTTATATAAGTTTATTTTTACCTTCATTAATACAAACAAAGTCAAACCAAAGACATCATTCTCTAAGTTATTATTAAACTTGAAAAATATTTAAATTATGTCATTTCAACATTAAACCAATGACATTAGAAGTCGAAAGATATAGAGTTTTTTTTTGTGTGTATTGTCAACCAAGGCGTGCATTTTTTAATCTGTGCCAATATTTTTATGAAAAAAATATGTATTTTGTTATTTCCCTTACACTTTTGACTGAAACTATTCACGGTTGTAATTATAATTATTTACTAAGTAAATGAAATAAGGGCCTCATAGCCTAGCGGTCTTATTAAGTGGCAGCTAGGTGAGGGGTACCGGGTTCGATTCCCGGTTCGAGGGTAAGTTTTAATTTAATTTAAATTTGTTCTCGGCCTTTAGGAGGGTTGTGCGGTACCGGGCGAGTGCCTTAACCGTACATGGAGGACACGGTCGAATTTATAAGGCAAGCACGAATTATAAAAATCTTATACTTGACGCTGGCTAATGCACAAACCGTGCCAGAGCCATAAAAAAAAAGTAAATGAAATATTTTCTTAATTATTCGAATTATCTTTAAATTACTTTAATCTATTTGTCCTATAATAAAATGGCTTGTTTATTTATTTATGTATGACTGAATTGAAGTGTAAGCACTGATTTATTCAGTTATGAGCTTGCAGAATACTGTGACAATACCAAATTAATTACTTACGAGTAATCAGCGCCCATTGTTGTGCGATTTGTGCCGTACGTCTCCTTGTTAATTGCAATACTATTATGCACATGCTTATGCATCATTATGGGCATAATAAGACAATTGTATATCAAACAAATTATTCCCTTATACAGAGTTATTGGTAATTCAACGTAATACCGGTGGGTGATAGTGGTGACTATTTATTATACAGGTATTTATTTACATAATGCTTGCCAACATTAACAACATACAGTGGTAGAAAAGAAAAATAAAATACAAGATTTAGTGTGGCAAGCACGTATAGGCAAACATTATTTTATCAATTTCAAAGTGTGAGGGAAGCAACTATGAATATCAGGAGCTTGCCACAGTAAGCATAGCCGTTGAAAAAGAAACGGCCAGCTTTAATTGTCAAAAAATATGTTTTTTCGTTATGTAATATATTTAAATAAAGTAAGTAAATTACTTTAGACGATATCATTATTTTTACGAATTAATTCGTAATGTACGTAATATGCACTTAATGAACTGAAAATATGATGCTACTGGCTGATACGGTTGATAAATCAGAAAAACTAATTATACAAATTTAGCAAAAGAACCTTAATGTTTGCATTTCTAACGACTACAGACTCATTAGTCTGAGTTCATTCCACTTTTCTCAAGCAAATAAAAGTAACTCAAGGTATTCATATTTTGCTTGCTAACGCAACATGCCGAAATGTTTTAAAAGCTATTGAAAGTCCAAGATTGCCGAAGCAATTTAGATAACTTTCAGAGCTCAAGTTTCTTGGACATAGTCCATATTTCCACTAGAGATGTCCAATTTCACAAACTAATTTACAGTAGTTTCCACTCATCTGATTTCCTAACAGAAACCACTTGAAACTTCAGATATTCTTCGACTATTTTGCTTGAAAACGAATAAAGGATTTAGAAGCTAAAAATTGCACTAAAAGTTTTTAATTGAGTTAATTAGGTATAGGTCACCTAACGTAAAACTATGTGATGTTCGGTTAGAATTTTCACAAGAATCACTTAAACGTTGATTTTGATTGTAATATTACATAGAGCCTGCGTCTTTGAACTCTGAGGTCATGCTTTCGATTCACGGCTGTGCACCAATGGATTCTCTTCATACATCCAAACCGACGATATTTCACATACCTATCGACATGTACACCTAGAAACAAATGATCAAGTAACACATACGGTAATCTTAGGCCAAGACTAAAAGCGCCGATTTTTCACATATGCCCGTGAAAATAACGTGTTGAAAGGCGAATTTATTTCTATAAACCGAATAACCGAGATGACTGTTACAGGCTACTTCTTTGTGTTAGTGTAAGGTGTTGAGATTTTAAGGTGCAAAATCAATCATATTATTTACAAGGACTATGTTTTTGGAGCTCTACGGATCGTAGCTGGTTGTGGAAAACTTAGAAAAATTTGTCAAGATTAGATACAGACTCTTTTGTGTATTTATGGTGTTAACAAATAGTTTAATTTCTCAAAAAACGTGTGTGTTCTTATGTACACGCATTAGAAGTTAAACTTCTTTGGCGTAACAAGATAAAAAACTTTTTAAAATTTTAATCTCTCGCCTTTGTAGAAAAAACGACACTAACAATAGAAAAAAGCTATTTAATACATTGAAAGTTTTATTATAACGCATTATATAGCTAAATAAAAAATATTTCTACATATGTAATTAAAGAAATTGACATTTTTTTTATTTTAAAATGTTGACTATGCTAACTTCAGGGTGTCGGTTTTTTTGTGACGGTGTGCGGGTGTAGGTTTTTTATGACGGTGTGCGCGCTTATCGAAAAATTTACTCTCATCATTTTTCCCTAACGCGCCATAAGAAGTATAACTTCAAAAAACGGTTCTTAAGGTGTTTTGAGATGAATTGGGTAAAAATTAATGTGACGACGCCGTGTATGACAAATTATCTACAACATATTTGCTTCACAAGAACAGCGACAGTTGGCTAGCCGCCACGTCTTGGGGTCATGCTTCGTTATTTATCATGACCTAGCTTGACCACTAAACGATAGTTTATAAACTTCAAGCAATAATTTAAAATTCAACTGGCATTTTTTTGTTCTATATGAAGGTACTCAGTCAGAGCCACGAACCGATCTATAATATTTGTTATTGTAAATCAGTCATTGCTCGTATCCCGAACATGCGAATATGTCAAAGTACTAAGCGTTAAGCCGTTACTTTATGAGCATAAAGTAATATTTATTTTTACATCTGAAACCTCTTGGTGTATCTGCATAAAAAACATGGCGATTAAAAAGAGTGGCGGAGAGTTTATTGCCAGTTCTTCTCTTCCGTTCTACCCCCTTGATTTGAAAACTGGCTTTTTTTTTGACGTACATTGTGTTTGTTACCTGTATGATTAAATAAATTATGACTTTTTACTTTTTCGGATTCAAGAAATTAGAAAATATATTTGAAACTGATTCAGAGAGGAATTATTGATAAAGTATGTTCATATGAAGATTCATAGATGGGTGACCTTTTTTTTTTATATCCGAGGTGGAAATGCGTTTGCGCATGCCCTGAACAGGGGTATGTGGGACTCGACCCACGCCAAAATCTCTGCTATTCAGAGACTGGGTGAGCAATACCCACTAAAACCACCTCGAGTAGTTCCGACAAAGCCGCGTTACAGAGGCTCCGGGGTCGCTGTCGCATTCTACCGGGACCTCAACGGCATGTTACACTCAAAAACCTCCGGTGCAGTATACACTACATAGGAGGTAGGAGATGGGCATATCTTCTCCTATATCTTCTCCTATTTACTCCCCGTCTTCTACCCCTAGGATTCGTCCTAAAGCGCTCCCTCTCTCGTTCTGCTGTCTCCTTCTGTAGCAGAAGGATACCATACCTCGTCACTGCCGACCATTTTTTGTACAACACAAGGCAAAGCAAGGTTATTACCCACCACAGAACTAAGATTGTGACGTAGTTGAGACCACTGCAATCCTCCAACGTATGCTGTGCAGTATCATCATTTGCGCCACACTCCAAGCAGTTTGGTGTTGGTTCCCACCGCATAATCTAGATGACCTGGTAAATTTCGTGTTACCTACATATATGTGTGTCAAAACTTAATACAATTTTATTAAAACAAACCAACAACAACATATCAATTGTATTGTAAATTCAAAATGTAGAGCAAAGATAAAAACGAGTTTAATTTCAACAATAATAATTGGGACGATCTTTTAATTATGTATCATGAGTTATGTAACATAGCATTCGTTAAGTTACATATATATATATATATATATATATTTTAGATAAGAATTAGAAGCGTAAACGTCCTTGTAAACTTGAAGCCAAAATGAGCCCTTTAGTTTTTTCACACTCATAAATTGTAATACAACATTCTCGTTTCCGCTAATGTCCAAAAAGGTCGACTATACTTGTATTGAAGTGTCACATACATTTATGAACCCTTAGATAAACCAAGTTAGTTTTTGTTAGCGTCGCAACCCCACTACCCCTAATTTTATGTTAGTTGTAAGCTCATATGTGTGTCAAACAAAGTGTGTCATTAACATATATCTGAACATATCCACAACAACCACCACCGAACTTAACTCGTTAACTAATATTTTTCATTGTCAATATACTCGTAGAAATCGATAAGAAAATAAATATGTTTGGACATCGAACGTCTTTTCATCATCATACGAATTTAAACTATTTTTACCTCGATTTTTTGGTGTCAAATCCTATAGCCAATGTTCGATTTTCGACAATAGTCTTTGTGTCTCTAAAATCGCTGGAAGTCATTCGTCGCATGTGCATAATATACCATGTTCGTGACTGGACGGGCGATTGCATTACATCAAATTCTAATAATTGACGACCAAACCGCAAGTATGCTTATTACGACCTAATACGTAAACCAATTATAAGTTGATTCTTGTCTTTTGTGAGCTATCAAAATATCTAATGTATTTAGAAGATATTTTGTACTTTATCTATTTTTAATTATTTATTTTTGCCCGACTACCTATGTAGTTGTCTTGAATTAACCTATATTAATATATAGTACATATTTGTAAATAAAAATAGTATTAGATACTTATTTGTGTTGACAACTTTTTATATTATACTAGCGAACCCGACAATGGACCGAAAGCTTTCTATAACTCAAGTGGTTTTAATTTTGAACGTCATTTGACTAAGATTGTAGATCGATACAATATTTTTAGATACTCGAAAACAAAACTCCATACAGTAATTAAATTGTAATTAGTAAAATTTTATCGTTTAATTAATTGATACAAACGACAATTGTAATTTATGCGAACATCACTGTTTTCGTGTAATTAATTACATTATTTTCAATAACTAACTAGATTATTTCTTATTATTGTATTAGTAATAATAAACATTAATTAAATTATCTATTATTTTATTCTAAGAATAATGAAAATAGAACTGAGCCTATATGACATAAATCTTCAATTCTTAAAAGGCCGGCAATGCACGCGCGAGTAAGGCACGGACACATGAGCGACCAAACATCAGTTTATCCTCTTGCCCCTTTTCTATAAAAAAAAAACAATAATTTTAGCTACTACAGGAAATTCTAGGGAACATTTTAGTCATTCCTACTATAGGGTTTTCTTAATTCGATGGATAATGACGAGGCAAATCAAACCATCACTTTTCCTTCCTTCACGTATTACCATTTTGACGTCACCGCGTCTTACTTATTCAGAACAATTTTAAAACTCACCTACACAAGTCGTGTAATAAATTGTATTATTCATAGACAAAATATTTGAATCGTAAATAATTGCTTGTATGAAATTGGTGCTATCGGTACAATCGATCGTAGATTAGATATTGATTATTAAAGTGCAGGTAGTGAGGTTGTGTTCGACAGTGACATATACAACAGTGGTGGACAGAGCTATGGCGCCATGGCGTGAGTTACCTTATGAAATCCGCGATGTGTCGCCAGAAGAGGATAAAATTATCAAGAAGTGTTTGATTGGTATGTTTGGTGTATAATTTGGATGTTGTTTTTCAGCTGAGAATATTTGAATGATTTTATTCAATCCAAAACATTTTTGATTACAAATATAATTCATATTTGCGAAGCAAAAATTTCCATCATATTTTAATTTTATGTAAAGAACAATTTTCTGTGTTCATGTCGTCGGTGGTCCGCAATTATTTAATAAAATTAGCTACGTTTAGACGCGTTCTTGTTTTTATAACGTAATTTTACGCCAATTCTTGAGTTTATAATGTAATTTTAGTTAAATAATATAGGGTAAGTACAATTACATAATTATTATTTGCTCACTCCTAGTTGTCTATAGTTTTCCATTGTCAGCTTATTATGTGAAAGCTAAGCAGTTTTTACTATCAAAATAAGTAGCTACAAACAGCTTCTCTAGTTAAATATACAAAGCAATTTTAGTTAAACTAAGCTTCGAACACCTATTTTATAAATTTTTTCAGTGTGCACCAATTTTATATTGATAAATTATTATTTTTTAAACACAATTATAAAACAGGCATTTCAGAATTTCTTAACTTCCATGTTTATTCATTAACATTCAATCCATTAATTACTATATATAACATTTTCGCGGTATCATATAGTATAACAGCTATAATAATGGTTAAGGAATGAAAAAATCTAAAATGTAACATACATTCATAAGATGTACTCTGGCACGCCTGTTATCTGAGATTAGATAATAATCTAGCATTACATAAAGCTTATAATCTGTTTATTGCATAAGTATGTCACAAAGATCAATATTTTCACTCAAATGTAAGTTTCTGTGTGACAAGACATAATGTCATGATCGTAGAACAATGACGGATTTGAAAAAAATCCAAAATCCACTTTATATCATATTTGGATACTACATTGATTAAATATTACGGCTGCTATAAAAAAATCCATGTGTTTTAAATTTCAAATTAATCAGTTGGTAAAGTGACGGATTTGATAGTAACATGTGTTTTTTCTAGAAAACTGTGTAATTTAATGTTATTATTTTTATTTTGTTTTCAAAACAAACCCTTTTGTTTGCTTGTATGCCAATTTTCATAATAACAGAATATGAATTAAAATAGTTATGACAAAAACTAACATAATTATATTATTTTGAAATGGCTGCCCTGTAAAGTTTACTATTTGTCAGATCCGTTACTATTCTACGAATATGACGAATAACTTAAAAATATTTTTTCGCGGTATGGATATCTCCACGACACCTGGCTGTGTCGTAAAATTAAAGGAATAGTATTTGTCTCGACAATAGCATGTCATTAATATTAGTGAGTATTTAAATACAATCGTAGGTACGTAAATTATTTTGTTTTTAAACAATACACACAATATCATTAATTTCAGAAAAATTAAATTGTGTTTGGCGGTAATTTTTAAAGGGTTAAAAAGCTTCTAATAATCACTCTAAGATAATCTTATAAATATCTTAAGAAATTAGCAAAAGTCTTTTGTTTCAGTGATCGTGTTTTTCTTATTTTGTTGCTAGTATTACCCATTTTTTTAAATGTTCCTCAAAACATTATTATGATTTTCAGCGTAAGAACAACTGTAGTTTATTTGATATGTCATATGCCAATATTGCTACATCTATAAAATAGCGCCTATTCAATATGCTATAGTAATAATGATTCCATAGTTATTATTATTAAAGAAAATTATTAGTATGCAGCTGACAGTAGTGCCATGCTTCGATATATATTATTGTTGACATATAATTCTAGAGAATTTTTATTGTAAAACTGACATAGGTTTTTATCTATCTCTTAGTATCTTATCGTTGATTTTTGGGCTGGGTTGCTTTATGTACTGTAGTTAGTTAACACGGTGGTTAAATTAATGTTGTCTATGGTTTTCGCGGTTAGCACAGATAATTTTTGGGGAAAGGGATACTCTTCTTTAATTTGGGGAAAGGGATACTCTTCTTTAATAAAATCCCAGAGGCTCTTTTATCACTGCCTTTCAATAAATTTAAGAAATGTGTTAAAGAAAAGCTGTGTAAAAAAGCTTACTATAAAGTCAACGATTATCTAGTTGATAAAATGGCCTGGGACTAGTGCTAGACAGGCTACTTCTAATTAATTTGCGATATTTGTTTTAAATAAGTGTTGTTTGATGATTTGCTGTTTTAAAAGAGTACCGAGAGTTTTTTACGCCGGCTTTTTCTCTCGGCCTACACCCTCTGTCTTCTTTGCCGATGAGTAGGGATGCCTTCAAATTTAATGACGTGGAATAAGTGATACATGTATCTTTTGTTCCAAAATAAACATATTTTATTTTTTATTTTATTTAAAAACTTCCTCAACGCATAGTCTTCTACCGCTTTATATATACCGCTATATAATCTGAGTGAGTCTATTTGCACTCTTTCAACTTAAGTACTCTTAAGTTTCTATCAAATCGTGTTTATTGAAAAGACTCCCCAGCTGAAAAGAACGAAAAATCGAGTTCTGTAAGTAATGTAATAAATTCGCATTAAGAAATTTTATGTAGGTCAAATTACAAATGGTTATCTTAAAAATCTTTATAATACTGAATTTCATCAAAAGAGTCCTTCCTCTAAGATTATAGTTATTATTTATGTTTCGAGAATCTCTAAATCGATGTTTACCAAGGAGGTGTTATATTGAAATAGTCGATTTTGTTGAATGTATCCTTGAAACATATTGCCAAATTCGGTATCGCATTATCAGTAATTTATAGATAACGTGAACAACGGTGATATTGAATAAACAGTACGTATTTATCACTGTGAAATATTACAATAGTTATATTTAACTGAATAGAAATATTAGAAGTCTTTTTAAATGGGTTTATAGATTGCCTATAGGCAGTTGGTATACTAAATAATAATAAAATGTTTTTCCAAGAGTTACGTCGAAGTTACGAGTCTCCACTTAGACCGTTCATTAATGATGTTCAATGATAACAATAATTTTCTGTGTGTGGTTAATTAATACCGCTAATTGCATTAAATTATGACCTCGTATAATTTTATTAATTAATTCCACAAAGTAATACAAAAATACATTAAATATTCGAAGGAATCTTTATTTGTTTTCTTATTTCCTATTATTACTGTAACTGAACACTAATACAATAGAAAATTTATTACTATAAAAATTAAACTAAAAACATAATAATATAAAGAAAACAAAAAAACATAAAACCTTTTTATAACTAACTATAAATACTGCAATTCTTGCAATTTAGTCAGATTGCAACTAAATATATATACGTCTTACATGAAATAATTTTCAGCGTGCGCAAGACACGCGTAAATGGCGCTTCTATGAGTTATTTGTACACCCAATTAATTAATATTGTTTGATTGCTTAGTCCCAAAAAAAATATCTTAAATATCAAGAACCTATTAGATTTATTTATATGGCTACGGAAGTTCGTGTAAAGTTAGTTTCTGAATCTTACGCTAAAAAAATATTAATGTAGTTCTTTGTAATTATGGCGTAATGAATCCTTCTCAAGTTCTCTTTATGTCCGTAGCGCTGATGTCGCAAATTTGGGAACGCACGCTACATATACTAAATATTGAAATCACTAAAGTTTGACGGCTCATTGGTCTATTGGTGATTGACTGCGAATCCATGGTTTTCAGATTCGATCCCCGGCTGAGACGAATATCGATGTGATGAGCATTTGGTGTTGTGCTTAGGTCTTGGGTGTTTAAATATATATTTATATGTTTATCTAACTATAATATGTATGTATATCCGTTGCCTAGTACCCATAACACAAGCTTCACCAGCTTAACATGGGGCTAGGTCAATTGGTGTGAATTGTCCAATAATAAAACTAAAGTGCAGGGGGAGATCACAGTATTTAATAAAATTAGTATTAAGAAGGTCTTAAAATTTATTAAGTTGCCGTTCGACTTCGCTAAAATTTTACAAATATACGCGTCACATTTTAAACGTTTTAATTGTAATTCATCGGTTCATAGGGTTCACCTTCAATATATTGTTAACATTTCCTCTCATGACTCATCTGACACCTTAAACCTATATATCTCTACGGTATAAAGTTTAGCAATAGGCTTTCAGCAAGAGCCGTGTGGGCCTAGTAGCTTAAGTGTGCGGTTCTCAACCCTGAGTTCGCAGGTTCGATCCCGGTTGTATCATTTCTGTGTGCATGTATCACTTGGTCGCACGGTGAAGAAAACATTGTGAGGAAACCGGCATGCTTTAGACCCAACAATCCGACGGCGTGTGTTAGGCATAGAAGGCCGATCACCTACTTGCCTGTCGGAAAAACAAATGATTAAAATAAATGCCTTAGCGAAGTAAAACGTTTCTTTTTTTTTGAAGTTAAAATAAGCATTCAATTTTGCAGAAAAATTTGTTGAAAAGAAGTTTTATTTACAAAAATATTTAGTAATCTGAATGACATAACCGTGACGTAGAAAAAGTGTGTATGAATCACTAGGCCGATAGGGTACCGTGTAGATAAGAATTGGAAGGTTATACAATAAACTACATTTAGATACAGGAAAATATACATAACGGATGTTTTTATATTACTTAAACAACTAAGTTGACTAAAAATTATCGTTTTCTTGTTATATTACTTATAATAGGAGATTAATTTGACATAGGTATAGAGTAAGTAATGTCATTAGAGTTTCGTTACAAATTCAGTAGATATGCGATTTTAGAGTATATCCAAGTGTTTATTATTACCGCAACTCTGCTTGTCAGAACTAAAACCAACCTCGGGTACCAATAAAAAATCAAAGAAGCCCTTGGGATCGCATTTGCATTCTTCCCGGACATATCCAGGTGTCTGTATTTGTACATATCATACATTATAATCAATTAAATTGGGCTCAATTAAAGTAATTTTACAATCTATTGATAACATAAATACTCAAGATTAAATCTTAGATAACAAAGCATACGTAAATTAAATTAAAATTAGTACAGATGTACTGAAATTACTTCAAACCCCCGGCTGTGCACCAATGGAATTTCTTTCTATGCGCGCATTTAACATTTGCTCGAACGGTGAAGAAACATCGTGAGGAAACCGACATGTCTTAGACCCAAAAAGTTGACGGCGTGTGTCTGGCACTGGGGGGTGGGGGGGGTTGATCACCTACTTGCTCAGATTTAAAAATGATTATGAAACAGATTCAGAAATCTGAGGCCAACACCTAAAGAGGTTGTAGCGCCACTGATTTATTTTTAAACATGCTTCCTTCTCTATCCGATCTGGGCCCATGCCAGCCCAAGCCAACGTAGTCAGTGAGCCTTCTATATCTTAGACTGGGCTACTAATTCCTCTAAAAAGGAGAGTTGGTAGCATCATTCCGAAATCGGCATTTGTATTTCTTTATTTGAGGGTACTCAACGGAACGGAAGGGAATTCCGTAGAAGAACTAGGTGATGAATAACTGCATCACACGCTTCACATATTTGAGTTTAGCAATTTGGGAAAGCGGATCCATCTTTTTTGGCTAACTTCAAACCCATAGTATATACTGGGTGGCGCAAAAGTACTGGCACTAAAGAAAATTTGTTTATTTTTTTTATATGACATTTCTTGTCATATTCACTGATGAATTATCCCGTAAGAACATTGACACGATTATTCCACGTTCTTGGGGAGTAAAACGGTCCATGTTTATTTTCAGTGTATTTTACATTTGTTCACTACACAATTTTCAACAACAGAATGACAGGAAATGTCATATAAAAAATAAACAAATTAACTTTTACGCCACCCAGTATATATACGAGTATATCATATACATTAGTATAGCTACAATTCAAAGCGTATTTTTTATACAATTAGTAAATTTTCGAGTCTGTAATTAAAATTTAGAATTTATTTTGTAAATATTGTTATTTAATAAAATAATTAAAATTAGGACTGGATTTCAACTTCATGCTTATTAATTGAACCTCATAACCGAACCACTAGGAGTTTTATTGTAAGGTTTTTGCTATACATATTTTCGAAGAAAATGGTCAATATGAACAACATTTTCCACACATATCAGATAAATATAGAAAACAATTTGAAAGTGATAACTGAACATTATATCATTCAAGACAAATATTTTTGTTTTGATAAACACACTTAATTTAGATTTAAGGATCATGAGCACTCAATGTACCGCCTTATCTGGTTGTTGCGAAATTGCATAATTCTAGATAAATACTTTAAGTACTTGCTTATGTTATTATGTTAATCTGTTGTTAACAACATGACGTCATCACGGGTCTTGATAAATCTTTATAAATCTGAAACTGAATCTTTATGAACTTAAACATGATGGCTATAGGCTATATATACACTGCTAAACTGCTGATAATGCACTGCATAAGAGAGGCTCTGGACAGAAACCGGTGGAAACAGATCGTCCGATCCAGATGCTGCCTTGCTGAACGAATTTAGAGTTAGAGGCACAGTTCTTATGGGCGCTCTGAAGACAAACTTTCTGCGACCCATATTGCCGCTTGGTAGCTTGGATTTAAAGACGGCGGCCTAACTGAACAAGAAGCTACACGAAGAAGAGAGAGCGAGAGAGGCGGACGTTCACCCAGTGTAACTTAACTACGAGAGCAAGAAAGACGGAGAACGACGTCAGCGCTGCCAGGTACGAACTAAACTGGGGGCAGACCGCACTTTGAATCGGAACACGAAATCCTTATAGTCTGCTCTTCTATAATACGTTTTGATGATACGCTCAGTCAGACATGAGCTGCCGATTGAAGAGAGAGAGATAAAATATAAAATAACTAGCAGACTGGCCAAGCGTTGCTGTGGCTAAGGTTTTAGTTATATTACATGGTAGTAACCTATTCAAGGGAAACGGTAGGAGAACACCAGTCATGGGTACAATCATGCTTTTTGGTGGTAATTCCATTAAATTGTAGCTTATTTGAAACGTTGGTACTTTTAACACAGCGCCATCTGTTAGAATTGTGACTATAAAATAATAAACAAATATTTTGCAATAAAATAATATTGCGGGTATATATTGAGATGTATGCTATCCTATCTTTTAAGTTGGATCAAACTACACACGGTGTGCAAATTTGATTGATATCGGTTCGGTAGTTCAGGAGTCCACAGCGGACAAACAACGTGACACGTAATTTATATATATTAAGATTATAAAATATCACGGTACTATCACCACGAATGAAACATTTATTAAGAATGTTTTATATCTAAACTTTTATAATAAATTGCGCGAAATAATTTGTGTATTAATCGCTCATAGATAGACGGTCTGTCTAGAATATAGAAGTATAGGCTCTACAACTTCAGATATTACCTCCTACATAGTAGAAGGTAAACATAATCACTACAGCCATCGGATACTTTTTTATTTTAATTTAGTAAAAAATTTGCGCACGAACTTATACTATTTGGGTGACATCCTTGGGTGACTAGATAGTTAGATACTCCTCCGTGGTATATAGGTAATAATGCTTCTTTGACTGTATGTTATTTTTTTCTTTTTCTAGTTTTTTTTATGTTAGGTACATGGTCTATATATATAAATATCAAAATTATGGAGTTTCTTTCCCATTTTTCTTCATATGAAACTACCATTTGGAGGGGCAACTAGTCATTTTATTTTAAAGTATTTTTAACTAGCAATTTTGCCTTTGAAAAGTGCGTTTTTAATAGGCCAATTTAAATAAATGGTTTGACTTTTATACAAATAAAATTGGAAATACATTTTTTAATGATAAACATTATAAACCGTGACCGTGACCACGCACGCTTTAAAGCACGCGAAACGTCGGATTTTTATGTAAAATAATTATAAGTTTATAATAATACGTAACTTCAATCCGGTAAAAAAGTGTTTTCTTTACATAATATACTATTAAATTTGTCTATCTATTTATATAGTACCTAATAAATTAGTTCTAAAATTATTCATTATTGCGAAGATGTCCTTATAAACACCAAAACACACATTAAAACTGCATTAATTAATTCTTAACAATCAACTTTCGAATTGCCCCATCCATATATAGAACTGCGTATTTTTTTCCAGGTTACACAAAGAAATTCATCAAATGTGGAAAGACTGGGTATGTGATGCCCGCTGCATTTAAAAAGCACGCTGAATACATCTACAACTTCAAGGTCCGGCCAGATGATATTTGGGTCGTCACTTATCCTAGATCAGGTCAGTTTTCTCTTCTATATACGTTATCACAAATTATCAAACTTAAACATCGATGATAGTTATTACAGTACCGGCTGTTCTCAGTAAAACGCATTTATTTTTTTAAATTTGTTTTTAGCCATATACATTATAAAGACATTCTATAAACATGTTCTTTTCGTTTATTTATTTAAAAAAAATTACATTACAATAAAGACAGATCTTCAGTACGATTTATTCCGAATATAATAACTTTAAATTTTAAGCATTAAAAGCGATCTTCGATCATAATATTCCATTATAAAATTTCAACATACAGAAGACGTATTCAATTATACGGTTGATGAAAAAAAATAACAAAATTTTTAATTAAGAAATGAATGAATTGGATGAACGCTCGTCACCAATTTCTGAGGCAGTTGGCAACAACTGATAACGTTTATGATTCCAATTTTATTGTAAGATCTGTTACCGCGATCTCAAGATTGCGACATCAGAGCATGTAGTTCCCATGTATGTCGTACATTGAGAGATAAATGGAACAAAATCAAAATTGCATACAAAAATAAGGGGTTGGGCATTTTCGCTATGAGAAGTAACAAAGTACCAGCGCAAGAAAGTTTAATAATAATAGAAGCATTCAATATATCTCCAGTAAGACGTAATAATAAATTTAAAATACAATCAATTTAGATAAGTACTACACACAACAACACATGACTACTATAGGTGTAGTATTAACTAGAATTTGATTAATATATTGGACGTGAATGTGTAGACAACATGATATACGCGCTGACGTTGCGCCACTCAGGCACATAATAACACTTCAGTTATATTGTTTTATCGAAGTGACTTGGTAAAATCCGTTGATTTAGATAAAGTTGATAACGAGAGCTGAAACCAACGAAATTATTTCCGTGGCGACAATATCGACGTTGTTAACAGTTATCAGTACGGTTTTGTGAAAATTTATAAGTTTACTCATACCAAAGTAAAGTAAACGCTATAGGAATTTTATAAAATACTTGCTGCCCCCGCGAACTTCGTTTCTCCTTAATGTGATTTTACTTAGCCTTTTAAGTACATACCAACATGGAAGATTTTGCTATGCTACCCTAGAGACTGTTCGGTTTTCTGGACTGAAAACTTTTTAGGGTTTTGCTGTGAATTTTTCTCTATAAAAACCTCAGAGTTCAAGTCATAAGATTTCAATTAACAAATAAAATAGGGGTTGATCGTAGAGGGATTAAAATTAAGGGTTGTATGTATTTTTGTTTATTGTATCATAAAAAAATAAAATAATTTTTTTTTGCCTAAAAATAAAAATAAAAATTTAGGGGTGGACCACCCTTAACATTAAGAGGTTTGAAAGATAGATAGTAGCCGATTTTCAGACTTACTGAATATGCATAAAAAATTTCATAAGAATCGGTCGAGCCGTTTCAGAGGATTATGGGAACGAACATTGTGACACGAGAATTTTATATGGAATTAATTTTTGTTTGACAAAGGCATAGAAGGCTGATAAAAATGACCTAACCCCGTTAGTTGCGCTACAAGCGCTAGTTAGTATCAAAGACAATTATGGTCGAATTAGATATTATTTAGTAATAGAATATATTTAATTATTCACAGTATGTACCATTGCTATCTATGCACTTTTACCATCTTATAGTTCATTGATCCCTTTACTAAAAAGACCACTCGAACGGGAATCAATAAAATCTCCGCCCGGCGCTCATTATCGGCATCGGAACGGCTGAGGATTTTAGATGATAAAAAGCATTATACATTAACTTCATGGCAATAAAGTAGAAATTTCCATGATATATGATCGAGGTAACAAAAATACCGCTTCGGTAAGGTTGAGGCTACTGCATCGGCAGCTTTAAGGCTGCTTTGGAATACTTCGGGATCCTTCGGTACGCCGTCGCCCGCCGTGCTGCCGGCGCCAAGGCAACACTGGAGGACGGTGCGGCATGTTTAAGGACGCCTCGTCATCCCTAAGAACGTTGCAGCATGCCAAAGCATAATTGCCGATAGTGTGCGCTTGCATGTAGGATGCCGAAGGATCCTTTTCCTTGCCGATGCCGATAATGGGCGCCGGGCCATATACATCATTAATCCTTCGAATCCTAAATTGAATTTAGTATTTCTAACCAAAGCGGTGATATGTGAGGTCAAAATATATCTTAAGACGTTTTATAATTTCAGGAACAACATGGACTCAAGAAATGGTGTGGTTATTGGAAAATGGATTGGACTTCGAAGCATCGAAAAAATCTCCTCTGTATGAACGATTTCCTATGTTAGAGTAAGTATTATTTTATATGCATACATAATTTTTATTTGTAGTAATAAAGTTTTATGTTGGTTGTTAGATAATATTACTTAACGCGCTTATCATGTGTATAATTTCTCAGTTGCCATACAAAATACTTTGGCAGGGTAAAATGTGATACATTTTATACATATCATGACATTCAAATTGCAATGAAAAATAATGAATAATAAGTAGTATAGTAGTATAATAGGATGGATTTAGGCTTTTACATATAAAATGTTACGCAGATACAGATACTACTCTGAAATTACGGAGCTGTTTTTCGCTTTAAAATCAGGATAAATGCTGAATGACGACTTATACATCGGTTATTAATGTAACTAAAGTTTATACGTATTTATTTTAGAATAAATATTATCACTATATAACACTATTTAAAATTTTCTTAACCCGCGTAATAATAATAATAAAAAAATTAAAAAGATTTCCCTGTGGCAGCGTACCTTTAAATTATTTATTATTATTTATTTCTTAAAATGTCATGTGGAACAGGGTGTAATGGTTGCTCCTTACAAACGTTGTGTAAAAACTTGGCGATTAAAAAGAGTGGCGGAGAGTTTATTGCCAGTTTTTCTCTTCCGTTCTACGCACTTTATTTGAGAACTGGCAGTAAATGTAAAATTAGAAGCATTTAATGTATATTTCTTTTTTAACGTTCGTAAATGTACATTGTGTTATCTATATGAACAAATGATTTTTGACTTTTGACTTTTTAACGCTAGCGGCATTTCCTCGCTGCATTACGAAACTTATTCGTTGAGCGAGGAAAGCACCAGCTCCGGGGCTACCGGTACTATCTACCAGGCGCCAACATAAATCTTTAATAAGCGCCTGTGCACTTGAACCCCACGGCCCAAGAGTCTCTACTCCAAAGGGAACAAAATCAAAAAAAAAGAGTGTGTGTACTTATGTACACGCGTTAGAAGTTATACTTCTTTGGCGTATGGAAAAAAAATAACTAAAATGCAGTAGTGATTAACGATAAATATTAAAATTACTCAATAAAATTATTATTAGTAAATACTATCACCGTCGTATATGAAATTGATTTAATAAAAACACCAAAATAATATTTATTTATTCACACTGTTTAATTGTACTGTTACGAAACACGTGCTCTTAATAATATAAACATACTAGAATATACAACTTGAACATTATTATCGATTTTCATTCCACCTAGAACTAACTTCATACTGATAATTTTGTGTAACGGTGCGCCGCATCGTAAAATTTCACTCTCATAAATTTTTCATAACGCGCCTAAAGAAGTATAACTTCAAAAAGACTTAAATCGAAATTTCTTTACAGATTAACTTCACAAATTCCGGAGGTGGCGTTCGAGCTGATTAAGATAAACTTCATGAATCTAGCAAATTTTCAAGGTTTGAACAAGGCGGTGAAGCGGCCGAGTTGGAAGGATATAGATGAGGCACCATCACCTAGATTAATCAAAACCCACCTCCCATTATCGTTACTCCCACCAGATCTATTGAAGGCAAGAGTCATCTATGTTGCCAGAGATCCGAGAGATGTTGTGGTATCAAATTATTACCTTCATAAAATGATTATAAAGAGCCTGATGAGAGGATCGTTTATACACTTTTGGGAGGCGTTCCGGCGGGATTTACGTAAGTTTTTTAAAATCTATTTATTTTAATGATATTAATAAAGCCGTTCGTTAGTTATTATTTTCGCCGATTCTTTGAGTTCTACAGTATGGACTCCTTTTGGATAGAAGCTTCCTCCTGAACTTTCCATTTGGTTCTGATGTTAGCTTTCTCCATCCATTTATCCTCAGAAACCTTATGTAAGTCGTCTTAAAATATATATACATATGTATATCAAATTCTCGTGTCACAATGTTAGTTACCATACTCCTTCGAAACGGCTTGACCGATTTTTATTAAATTTTATATGCATTTTCAGTAGTTCTGAGAATTGGCTACTTTTTACTTACTATTATTCATACCCCTAAGTGATAAGGGTTGTCCACCCCTAACATTCTATGTTTATTTTTTGGACGAAATTTTAATTATTAATCTATATATATCCTAAATGTAGACTAGCTGTTCTCGCGAACTTCTTTTCGCCTTAATATGTTTTTTTTTCTTAATATATCTTGTTACATGTAACGTACCAACTTACCAACATATGCAACGTTTGGTTTAAAGGTTTTTCCTTGCCATTTTCTCTTTTATTCGTGCCTTTCCCAAAGTTCAATAAATAACTGAATACGTGATTATGCTTTTATTTTGCGATTTACTTTTATTTGTTAAGATGGTAATGGATGGTGGTCTGTATTCAACAACAATCTTAATAAATAGAAAAGTCAATTTTATAGTACTGAAATGGTTTACTGACAACGGGAATTCCAGTACAACTTATTGTGGTTTAGTATAGATGGTGGTTGGGTTAGGTTGGGAAACTGTTACCGCACCTCCCATTCATAGCAAACAGATGGGCCTGTTGGGTTTTAATGGGTAGGGGTTCATTTCACCACACGGGATGGGGCCCACACTCCCCTCGTCACTTTTAAATTGCCTTAAACATTTATTGAATTCATTACCTTAATCAAAGTTCTGACCTAAATTACTAAAAAAAATATTTTAATGATAAGTTAAACCTTATTATCTTATAATAGCTTTTCTATAAATTAGCGTTTATTTTCAGTACCTGGAATGCCAATTATATCTCACACAAACGAAGCCTGGAAACAGAGACATCATCTGAATCTCCATTTTTTGTTTTATGAAGACATGCTTCAGGTAATATTTTGTCCTTTCAAAAAAAGCGGAGTGCCTTGCGATACTGTAACTCACTTTTTTAAGGCAATTTCTGCTGCGCACCACCACTATGTGGAACCAGCTGCAAACTGAAGTATTTCCGAACCTATACGACTTAGGGTCCTTCAAGAAAAGAGCGTACCAATTTTTAAAAAGCCAGCAGCGCGCTTGCGAGCCTTCTGGCAGTACGAGTGTCTATGGGCGGCGGTATCACTTAGCATCTGGTTAGCCTCCTGCCCGTCTGCCGCCTGTAATAAAAAGAAAACTAAAATTAGTATAACATTGTCTAATTTTACAATGTGCCTCAGTTTGGGTATGATTTTTGAACCATCCATCAGACATCATTTATATAACAGATTAATATATTTTTATTCATTTCATTTTAGGATCTACCTAAGAGCATACGTGGCGTCAGTGAATTTCTACAAAGGAGTGTAACCGAAGAACAAGTGCAGAAGCTTGCAGAACATTTAACGTTTAAAAATCTTAAGAAGAACAAGAATGTTAACAATTCAACTGACAGTGACATACAATTTATTAGAAAAGGTATTATATTATATTAATTTTCCCCGATCTAAAGCAATGGCCAAGACAAAGAATATTTAGGCTTTAATTTAAAGTTATTGGGTCCGAAAATAATGTTTAATTGTTATTCACCTGTTGAAATTTGCATAGCTAAGTACTTATATAATTGAGAGAAGATAAAGACAGTAAAAACGATTATATAAGCAATAATTATTTAAATTTGAATTATGCATACTTAGTGAATTTAATTAAAAAATTTCGGGCTGCGGTCGCTACTAGAAGTGAAATGTCATAATTATTTCAGGTGAATCCGGTGGATGGAAAACACATTTCGATGCGAAAATGGAACTACAGGCTGAAGAATTTATGATTGAAAGACTAAAAGGTCAATCTTTGAAATACCCAACATATGTTGTAGACGATGAATGTTCTAGATTGTAATTGAGAAATGAATCATCTAGAATACATGTTTGAGACAAACGTAACTCCAGAGTTACGTATATGGAGTCCAGATTCCATGTATCTTTACGGGTCTTTTCAATAGAGAAGCTGTGTTGCCGAGTCGATTATCTATATTAGTCTATATTTTAGTTTAGTTTGCACAAAAAGATGACAACAAACCTTGGTATTGTAGCGACAGCTGCGATCTGCACTTACAAATCACTGCGATGGTCACACCTTGAAACGCGCTAACGAAGTTATTCCGTCCAGTAAGGATATCTAGAACTTTTCGACTTTAGCTACGCGGGCCTTAGGGGCGTCCATTCAGTGGATAGACAGGTCGAGGGTCCTTTAGATTGGAGGAACTGTTCACCAGCCCTCCTCCACAATATTTAGGAGTGCAATAGGCGGACGTATTGCTGAGCGAACTCTTCTGTGCCAATACAGAACACATGGATTCCTGCAAAAAGTTATGCAATAGATATACAAGTATATCGAAACGTTGCCAGAATCAAGAACGTTACAACGCCTTAACCTCAAGAAATGCTTGCAGAGACATAACTAACAAGATATCTTCTTGCCAGCCAATCGGATAAAACAGGAAGCGAAGATAAATTAATTGTAGTATATGATACAGTATTTGTAATGTGAATATAAATTTATAACTAAGTATAAGCGTAACGATCATATCGTTATAAATAATAATATATAGTTGAATGGAACTTTTTCTGAAAATGACAAACTTTGAGGGTAGTTTCAAGAAATAACGCGTGGGCCAAGATCGCTTCTCGTTAATGTGCTAAACCTTGATTGACGTGGTGATAGATTATGTCGTTCTTTTCAGACAACAATTCTTTGCGAGAGGCGTGACTCCCTATCGTAATATAAAATTTTAAGGAACATGCGCACGCGCTTGGTCACGTGATTATTTTCATTCAATTATAATATTTGTTAATTGTCTTGTTTAAAATGACAGGAGGCAACTGTAAACTCAACACAAGAGAAAAAAAATGTTTGCACGAATAATTGTCTGATTATTCACGAATAAAATTATTATTATTTAACAAAACGGTTTTTTTATCATATAATATCAATTTTATAAATGTAATTTTACCGAGTTCAGAAATTATGATTTAGTGAATTGTTTAGAGAAGCGTTAAAAAGGTACTAGATATTTTTAGTACAATATAAAACAAGGGAGACAGAAAATACTAAGATTTATAATTTATTTTCTTATTAGATATATTTCAGTTGTATATATAAAATCTCCATTTATAACTACATACTCCAAATTCAGTAAGGCCAGTAGTAAAACTCTGTGCATATTACAAACTTAGTGGAGGAACATTTGGTAAATGTATGAAAATAATTTCACTCGATCAGAACATTTCCTGTTAAGCCAACCATTCCCTGACATATATATAATATATATCCCTGATACAATCGGACACCACATTTTTGCGTCTGTATTACAATTTAAGGCAAGTAGATGAGCAGCCTACTCTCCGCATCAACTTTGTTTTATTGAGAATCTGCTGTTATATTTACGTTATTTATCGTTGACAGTTCCTCATTCAGTCATGGCAGAGATTTTTGCTAATGTAAGTATTCAAGTGTTGATCACCGTGGAGGATTATGACCAAAACCCTCCAATGAACACACCAATAGAGCAGGGAAACACCTTACATAAAAACAAACTAATGATTGCACCATACAACGTCCGAACCCTCTCATCGTATGACCGTTTGCACACGATGGAAAGACGACATTAAAGCGATAGCTGGTCAAAATTGGAGTAAAGTAGCTGAAGACAGAGACAAATGGGCGTCACTGGAGGAGGCCTACACCCAACTTGGGGTTCCAGTAGATTAAATAAAAAAATAAAAAATATAAATTAAATTAAAACAACAACAATAAAAAACTTTATAAAAAAAAATATATATATAGAAATTTAGGTACACATACAATTAAGTAAAGGAAAGAGAAATTATAGTAACATAGATTAAACTACATGAACTAACACTAAAATAAATTGTAAGAAGCGTTAACTTTAAATACTGGAAAATAAAAGGCGTTTTTTTATTTTTTTTATTTAAGTATTCAAAAACTTCAACTATTATTAGCTGTAGTTGGATTACCTGTTTTATTATATAATTACTAGCTGACCCGGCAAACGTTGTTTTGCCATGTATATTATTTCTAGGAAACATTTTTTTAGTTCAATAAAAATAACTATCTACTATAATCTAACATATTACTCAATCAATCAAATCATAGAGGGGTGAAATTAAGTGCTGTATGTATTTTTGTATGCTGTATTATAAAAAAAATAAAAACAAACAATTTAATCTAAAACATTAAATTTTTTATCAACGTTTGTACAGCCTTATAATCGTATATGAGAAGATATATAAAGGTATACACTATAGCATGTATTTCAGAACTTTTCACTCAAGTAAATATAAAAAAAAAAATAGTACGCGATTCTTATTTCATAGCCAACAAATACTTAAGTACTTAAATGGCGAACAGATATGATATATATATAATATATCTGTATTTTATCAATGGCTTGAATATAATCTACCTCCGTCTTGCCCACAATTTTTGGGTCAGTTAGTCGGGTTTAGGTTGCGTGAACCACATATTATCCGCCGCATCGCATGTCGGGAAGCGAATAAGGCTCTGCTGTTACCGCATCCCGCCTAAGTCGATTATTGGTGGTGCCTTGGGGTTTTAGTAGGTATGCACAATCGCGAATCCCACATAATCCTCCCGCACGAAGCAGTCGCCCCCCGGTAGGGTATACGTAATGCATTTCCCCAAGTATGAAAAAAACACATATGTATTATCATTGGTAAGGACTTTATAAATGTGTTCGACGTCCTGATGGTAATGGGGTTTCACCATACCACTATACCCTCCTTTTAAATAAACTATGTATGTATCGAATAATAATAAATATAAGTAGCCTGTAAATATTTAAAGAATATTATCGGATAAGTGGCGCGGTCCGTGGCCAAGGGATATCTCTTGGAAAAATAAATAAATAAATGATGAATGTTTCGTATTATTATAATAAGGGGAGTCGACTTTAAGATTCAGTTTTGTTATGTTGATTACTAAATGTAAAAATAATTAGCTTCGATGATGAAGTGTCTATGTTTTCAACAAACGATGTAGTAATCATTATCAAGTGGCTCACAAGCGTTTTCGACATAAATCTCAAGTAATAAATGGATATTTATCTTCTAAAATCTTCAGGGAAACGCTTTATTAATACCACTACACGTCACTCCCCGGTGTTGGGTGAAAACTTTGTCAGATTCACGTACTCAAACTTGGGGCCCTGCGATGAGGGTCCCCGCTTACTTCTATCTCATATATCCAGCGGCGCTGCAATTACTATTTATGATATTAATATATCTGAATCTATTTAAGTGATATGAAAGTCTAAGAACTGGTTTCCTCACGATCTTAATGATGAGCAAAACATTTATCGGTGCACGTCGGGGTTCTAATGAATTCAGTTACAATTTACGAATTAATTTGATGTTAGAAAATCATTCTGTATCTAGTAGAAATTTGTCAAAGGCCGGCAACACACTTACGAGGCTTCTGGCAATGTGAGTATCCAATGGCGGCGGTATCACTTAACTATAATGACTAAAACTAAAAAGATGGAAAATGTCGGTTATGTGCCGATAAAGATGAAACAGTGCAATACATAACATCGGGTTGGAGAAACTACCTAGTAGGTACTTATTGTGTAAAGAGACAAAATAATTTAGTTTTATACGTTTATTGGTGCTTAGGAAAGAAACATGAAACAGAAGTAAATCGTCTATGGTTGAAGGAAAGTCTCACCCAACCACAAGTAAAAGAAAATGAAACTGCAAAAATTTTATTTTAAATAACCGTACGTCACTATCACACACGTTTGATGGCTGGGGACCGCCGGGAATGGAGAGGCAACAAAAGACCAAGAATCTTACATTATTGACATACTGAATAAAAAAACTGTCTTATGCGAGCAGATAATTTTACGTATTAAAGAATTAAAATACAATATAAATCACTAGTTGCTTGATTAAATTCTAGGGCTCCAAGATTCAGGGCTACCAAAATCTTACAATAACTTAGTCCGTCCTTTAACACGGATGCTATAAATCAAAACTTGTAATAATCTTGACTATAAATCTTCTATGTAGGATGGCTACATCTCAGTAATGTTTTAGTCAACGTATTGCTAAAATTTAGCTTATCTTGCAGAAGACTTGTTAAGCTAAATCAGTTAGATATTTGTTTCTACATGCGATTTAAACGATCATTTTTAAAAATGATTAAAGAATATTATTATTTAACCATAATTTTTATCAAAGTTTAATAAAGATTTTTAATTAGATATTTATATTAAATTAATTTTTAATAAACATATTTCATATTTACAATCAAGTATACAGTATAACAGTATTTTCAATTTTCTTTTCAAATTGATTTGTTATATTTTCTGCATTAGACAAACTTCGATGTATCTTTAGACTAACAAAGAATTTTCTCTAGGCGAAATGCAAAGTTTTCACATGTATTTTGCGTGACATTTGTGTTATTAACGTATTTTATATACAGGAAAGTAAGCAGCTTTATACGGCTGACAGATATTATCGATTTTTGGGTCTATGACTAGCCAGTTTTCACTAAGGGTCTGTTTCACAATGTACGGATAACTTCTACATAAGTTACAAATTAGCTATTTATTACTTATTGGTAGGATAAACACTATTTTTGCGTTTCACGACTGTCAGATAGCGCTATTCGTCACAAAGTCCATCATAAGTTATGAGTCCGATGAATGTTAAATAGCACATTATTTATCTTCCAAATAATTTATGTGTTGATATTTGGTACTTTATCCAAACATTGTGAAACAGACCTTAAATCTTTTACCGTACGAGGAAGGTTTTAGCACACATAGAAAGAACGCACATCTAAAAAGCGAAGTTGCCTTAAATTAATTATTAATATTAAATCAATAATACTGATTAATATTTAATCTATGAAATTTTGTGCGCCTACATTAAATTAAACGGAGTACGAACATAGTATTTGCTCACCTTTCAAATTAGAAAGACAAAGGCCTAACCGCTCCATTGAACCAGGTAGATTGTAACAATGGTTACTTTTGTTTCGTATTAATAAATCCATCGGCTCGTTTATTATTTACATTAATCAAGCCGTTAATTGGGTTCTCTTTTGGACTCTAAAAGAGGAAAGTTGCTTATACGTTGACTGACTGTTCTGGCATGTTGAACAAATTTGTAGTCTTTAAAAATAAGTCCGCAGTCCCATTTTAGGTTTATTATTACTTAAAAGTCTTGGCTTTTGAATCTGATGATTTAAATGAAAAAAAAAAAACGATTTTGGAGTTAGAAAATGTAGTTTTATTTTTGAGATAATTTTTATCACAGACAATTAATTACATAAAGTTGTATCAGGGTTGTCAGCATAAGCTAGAGATGTACCTACTAGTCTAATTTCAACAGAATCCATAGTGAAAAATGGTTTATTTATGGTCTGTAGAACAACGAACCCCATAAAATTAGAAATTCTCATAGTAAATGAAGTAAAGTTTGTTTTTAAGAAACCGAAACCAATTTTGAAAATTTTTATTAGCAACTTACACTATTCCTAAGTCATAAACAACACTAATATTTTATTTTCCCGTTTCCACGCAAATCGATTCACGTCCTAGTTGACCTCAGTTAAAAACTCCAATGAAACTCCAAATGTATTTAAGAAAAAGAAAAGGTATCATCAAATATGATGAAAAGAAATTTTCATTAATTTAAAAAGTATTTAATTTTAAATGATGCATTGAAACAAGTGGCACAAACCTCGCTATCCATAATGGCTGGTAGCAACGTTTCATTGTTCAAATACAAAGAAGGCATAATTAAGATAAAACCAACACAATCGCACCCACCGCTAGATCGTTTTGCGCCTATTATTGTGCCTGAGCGTAATGAGATTAACACACATTAATTGTAATAAACTTTTATACGCAATTTCGTCTTCAAAGTAATTCAAATAAAGTTCATTCATATCTGTCTTCCAAAACCTTTAAGTTTGATGAAAGTGGTTTGAATTGAATTGATAAACGTCTATAATAATTCTTTGAGCTATTTGTTAATGACTCCAAAAGCTATTTGATAAATTTTAATGCTAAGTAATATCTTATCATTTTTTTTAAACCTTTGAAATAACCCGAATTCGACTTAGGGTCCTACAAGAACAGAGCGTACCTAATCTTAAAAGGCCAGCAACGCACTCGCGAGCCCTCTGACATTGAGTGTCCATGGGCGGCGGTAACACTTAACATGAGATGAGCCTCCAGCCCCCTGTTAAAAAAAACAGTGTTATTAATATCAATTGTTGTTATAATACATATTTTTTTCTTAAATATACTAAATTATGTAAATCAGTGTTATGTAATCTAAAGTCAGTTAAGTTACATATATACATATTAGTATTATTATTAGCGCAAACGAAATGATAACAATCATCTTACATTTGTAGCCAATAAATTGTAAAATGTCAGTTTTGGTAGTAATAAATTAGCCCTTTAAATTTTCATAGATTCATCAACTGAGATAGTATAACATTCTCGATACCAAGAATGAATAAGTCGTCATAACTTATATTCTTTGTAGGTAGCCGATGTCTGCCACTAGTCGGAAGTCGCATAAGTCGACTAAAAGTCGAATGCTCTGGTCACCATACACTTTATATGGAGCTGTTCACATTTGATGCGACGCGACTTTTAGTCTAATACTACTCAAAAAACCATCCGACGGGCCAGTGCCCGTTGTAAGACTAAAAGTCGCGTCGAATCGTGCTCGCATAGGTGACTGCTTGTTGATGTTCACACTAGTCGTGCGTCTAATCGACTCGAGCGCGTTGTTACCTCTCTCCCCGCCCCGCTTCCTAGATCGCTACACATTGTTGCTCACTCCATTCGTGTTTTATTCGTCATTTCTTAATTCATGTATTAAATTTTGATAACTTCCCAAAGTCGATCTTTCTGTTAGGATTGGGTGCATCCAGTATTTTCTTGGAATTGACATTTTTTTCAACTTTTTTAATTTTCTTCGTAAGTAGTAGAGCACAACAAGTTCTTCGTCGGCGTCCATGTCGCGAATTCGCTACGTACCGAATGGCGCGAAACTACGATCTATACGACTCGCGACGCAGTGTGAACAGGGACATCAGATTTTCGACTTTTAGTCAAATGCGACTTACGACTAGTGTGAACGGGCTGTTACAGCCCCTTCCCCAAGGGCGGATCCAGCTTTGGTGCCAGGAGGGGGTCACATAGTCGTGGTCAAGTCAAGAACTTATAATTTAATTTTGATAACAATAGATACAAGTAAAAAGTAGATATTTTATTAATGTACGTAAGTATTGCACTTAAAAATATTTATTCTTTATTGTACACTTGAAAAACTTAACACATAATATTGTGTACATACAGGTTGGTCCAACTAGTGACGTCAATATTTTTTTTTAGATTCCTCACACCTAGGGGCATACGAAAATACCCCATGTATGTTCCGCGATTTTTTGTAGTTTTCGAGTTATATTTTTTTTGTGTTTTTTTAATGTTTTCTGCCAGCGAGGATTCAAAAATTCCTATATTTTTTTGTTGTAGGTATTTTGCAGTTTTTTTTTCTGTGAAATGACTGTCTTAAATGTTGTTTAAATAAAAAATATATCAGCTTCCTAAAATTAGTTTAGATTACAACAAAAAAAAGACCAATTAAGTACCATTTTTTTTCTATGATTTTGGTAGCTTAGAACTCTGTGGAGTTTTTAAACTTAGCCAGAAGCTATGGAAACTTCTTTTTGTATTTTTAAATTGAAGTCGAATGTTTGGGCAAATCCAGCTAAAAACTAAACTTCTAACTTTAAAACCTTTTTTGAGTAGCTTTAACTAATTTTAAGAAGCTGGGATTTTTTTTACTTGAACATCATTTAAGGCAATCATTTAACAGAAAAAAAACTGCAAAATACCTACAACATGAAAAGATATGAATTTTTGAAACCTCGCTGGCAGAAAACATTAAAAAAACACAAAAAATGTATAACTCGAAAACTACAAAAAATCGCGGAACATACATGGGGTATTTTCGTATACCCCCAGATGTGAGGAATCTAAAAAAAATTATTGACGTCACTAGTTGGACCAACCTGTATACACAATCTCTTGAAGACATCCATAGACACACTATTCACCTTTTTTTTTTAAAAGTGGAATCTCGCTGTTGGCCTTTAGGGCCTTTACAGCTCAGCTCGGAGTCGGGCTGTTTTGGCGAGCTTAGCTCGGCCTGACTATCACGTACGGAATGAGGCAGCCTATTTATATTACATAACCGTGGTGAATGATTTGTCATAACAGCTAGAGGTATGTCGTATTACGCTAAACTTCGCAAAAGTGAAGAGATGGTACGACAAGGGATTCCATCAAACAAAATAGAAACAGACAAAATACATATATTTTAATAACTAAATCAATTTTTCTTTAACGTGTTTTCCCGAAACGCGTTATCACGTCATTTACGTCAACGGTTACGTTTTCATGAACGTGGAGAAGTGCCAGTCCGGTTAGGCGATCTTCAACCATTGAAGATCTTAGCGACGATTTAATTCTGCGCAACGTAGAGAAAGACCTTTCTGCTGTCGCTTCGCTGACAGGGTAGTGTATCCAATTTTCATATATTAGGATACATATTGATGCTACAATTTAAAATAAGACTATGTTATGATATGTTGAAGTTTAGTCGTTCCGATTCCGATTGAGGTAAGGTCTAGCTAGACGTTTCATAGCGACAAGCGCGCGCAAGTGTGGCGCGGAAAATTCAAATTTTCGATGCGTTCATTCCCAAACGTTTGCCATCATACAAAGTTATTACATTAAATTAATTAAATATTGAAGGTATGTAGTTACATATAATCTGTATGGTGACAAATTTATATATAAAATCATTATGTTCAATTAGTGGTCCACCTAAGTCCTGCTCAGGGGGGGGTCATGACCCCCATGACCCCCCCCCTGGATCCGCCGTTGCCCTTCCCACTGTAGTCGTAAGTCGCATAGGTCGTAGTTTCGCGCCATTCGGAATAAAACACAAATGGAGTAAGCAAGCAATGTGTAGCGATCTAGGAAGCGGGGCGGGGAGAGAGGTAACAACGCGCTCGAGTCGATTAGACCCACGACTAGTGTGAACAGCAACAAGCAGGCACCTATGCGAGCACGATTCGACGCGACTTTTAGTCTTAAAACGGGCGCTGGCCCGTCGGATGGTTTTTTGAGTCGTATTCGACTAAAAGTCGCGTCTCATCTAATGTGAACAGCTCCATATAAAGTGTATGGTGACCAGAGCATTCGACTTTTAGTCTTATGCGACTTACGACTAGTGGGAACGGGCTGTAACATAGTTTTAAGAACCAACATGTCAAGTTACAGTTTTTGTTACTCCAGCATCGCAACCCCTTATTTTATGTTATACGCCCTTGTTTTAAACTATTTGCTAGTTGACACTTAGCTTCAATCAAAGTGTTTCATTTATTTGAATATCCTCCAACACCCGCCACCTAACTCAACACAAGCCACGCCTATATTTTAACGAAAATGATGACCTTCAAAGCTATGTTACGTAATATACGAATATGATAAGTCCGAGATAGCCGGTTATCGGAAAGTTCATATTATAGTCTGTAACCTTATGTTTCAAAATTAAAGAAAAAATTATGCTACATCCATAGTTAAATTGCATGTCACCATGAATATTTCATATTTTTATAAAGATGAACTCGGGAGGTCAAAGTCAAAGAAAGATGAATATTTTTTTTTCGATATTATAAATTTATGTTGATATTGTATTGTGTACGTACAGTGTGTATGTAGGATACGTTGAGTAGGTGAGTTCCAATAAAATTATGAGATGGAGTTCAATGCATTGGACACCGGTAGCATGTCGGTCGTCAAGACAAGTCAAGCTTAGTGTTACTGATGCAGGAAAGCTGGTACTAACGCTAAGATTCAGAGTAGAGACCTATAATGAACTTGGACTCTCGAATTCTACTTTGTTACATAATTATGGCCAATTTCTGTACGGCAGTGAAGCTTGGCCATTAAAAGAAGATGCGTTGAGGCGCTTAGAAGCATTTGAGATGTGGTGTTTTATTTTATTTATTTGCTCAACAGTAATCCTACAGCTTTACTAACTAAACAATAACATTATACACAAAAGCCAAAAAAGGAATACACATTCAAACATAAACCACAGTTTTATATATTAATTATTTTTTTAATTATAATAAATTCTAAGTTCTAAGATTCATTGATCATTATAATATATATATATTAAATATAAAGGAAGAATAACAAAGCCATTATTAATAAAAGATACCAGAGTTTTTTAAATTATTTTTAGAAAATAACTATCGATGTGTTATCGTCGCATGCTTCGTATTGGCTGGATCCAGAAGGTCTCTAAGTAGAATGTCCAAAAAACTTATTCAGATCCATTAAACCACGGAAAATTGCATGCCTAGGCCACGTAGTGCGCTATGTGTGCTAACACTTCTTTCAATTCATTAAATTGGGTAAAACGGTGTTGGTAGGAGGAAAAATCATGATATCGTAACGTAAGGGTGTGGATGGGCATTGCGACTGCGGAGTGCGGACCAAAACACGCATCACGAGACTTATAGCCACGGGCCAACCTTTAGTACATAATGGGAAAGAAAAAGAAGAATAATATCAATACATCGTAACATTTTTGTGTTGTTAAAGCAAATACTCTGAAAATCGCAATAATAATTAATGTTAGATAATTTCGATTATATAATGTAATTAACATTTCATTTCCCTTTAAAAGCTGAAGCCATTTAAATAATCCTCATGTTTATTCTATTAAAACAAATAATAATTAAAATACGTCAGAATCTACAGTTAAAAACAAGAACCAGTCATACTGCGCACGCGCAATCAAGCAGTCGTGTTATTTATACATTCGAAATGGCGGCGCGTGTCTCTCGGCATTTTTTGATAACCAGCCGGTCGTACAGCTCCGGTAATGACAAGAATGTGGCCTTTCTGGGACTCGGGAACATGGGGGGGTTTATGGCTGCTAACTTAGTCAAAAAGGTGAGAATTTTCTCGTATGTAAACACATTCAGTGAAAGTGTTGTCTTAAGTAGATAAAGTTGACATTGATCTAAATTTTATATAGAGTTGTGTTCGTAAATCAAAACAGTTAATAGATAAAATTATTATTGGTCATATAATGTTAAAAAACAATTGAATAAGGATTTCGATAAATTACTGTTGTGTTACAATATTAAATCTAAGATGTTATGAACGTATGAATAGCATTGATGCATATGATTAAAGGAATTAATACATTTTAAATTACGTGTTTGAATGTCAATTCGGTCTGGTATGAGGCACAATTGGGGTTTGATAACGTGCCTTGCTACAATTTGAATGTGTTATTTTGTTTATGAAATAGAATTATTTTTTGTTTCGTTTGCTGAATTTAATATAACATTTTAATCTAACTCCGTAAATTTTTAGTATTTGTAACGTGAAAGAGATTCTTGTTTATGGTTTCTCCGGCGTTTACAACCGTGAACAAACACTTATAGATAACAATCAAATGATTCTTGCCAAGTCGGAATAATGATAATTATAAAATAAAATAAACATTGTTATCTCTGAACAGAACTGATAATGTTATGTAAATTTTTATTTATTACAAAATATGTCAGGATTAAATTCTGTCTTCACACGATAAGAACTTATAAAGCGTGACTACTCCTAGTTTAGAAAGTAACCTTATTAATGAATATATACTAAGATCAGATAAACTTCAAGGATTAATCTAGTATTAATACACATGGAGTAACCAAAGTTTAAGTTAACGTATCGTCAACCACACCACCACAAAATGTCAACTATCAATAGAACGTATGTCCTACGAGAACCGGTTTTGTCTTCGCGTTTGCCTCAATATTGATTTATAGATAAAAACAGTGTATGAAATGTAAAATGTAAAAAGAATGATTTAAGATTTATAGAATACTAGCAGACTCGGCCAAGCGTTGACGTGGCTAAGGTTTTTGTTATACATAGTAGTAAACTATTCAAGGGAAACAGTAGGAGTACACCAGTCATGGGGACCACCATGCTTTTTTGGTGGTTATGCCATTAAAGCTAGTAGCTTGTAGCTATTGTAAAACGTTGGTACTTTCAACACAGCGCCATCTGTTACAATTGTGATTGTCAAATAATAATCAAATAAACAATAAAATAATATTGAGGGTATAAATTAAGATGAAAGCTATCCTATCTTTTAAGTTAGATCAAAATTCACTCAGTGTGAAAATTTGATTGAAATCGGTTAAGTAGTGTAGGAGTCCACAGCGGACAAACAATGTGACGGGTAATTTATATATATTACGATATAAATGAGGTTAAAAATTACATTTTCAATTCAATACATTTAACATGATGAAATGTTAAGAAGTGATGATATTATATATTCTGCGTTTGGAGAAGGGAAATATAAAGTGTAAGTTTAGACAGTTTTTATCCATTATGCTAATCATCGGACCTTACTTTATTCATTGATATATTGGTTTATTATTCAGCTACAGCGGCTGGTACCTCAGCTTACTCAAGTACTTGGAAATCTTTGTTAAAGCTATTTTCATAGTACATTTAAATAGTATATTCCGGGTGTACGTAAGGTATAATTCAAAGTTCCTCTGTATAAAACGATATTCCTACAATGGAATATAAGTGATTAGAGCAAGCGCTGAGACAAGAAATAAGATTTTTTTAAAGACGGATGTATGTATGGTATGAACGTTAGTATGGATATTGAGTGTACAGGCTCAATACAAAAACTAAGAAGCAAAAAAAAACCTTTGTAAATTGCCCGCTCTTTGCTGACCACGTCTGCTTTAGAGTATTTCGTGTAGTTTCAAGTTTGTTTAGGTGTGTACTGGTGTAACTAGGGACAATGTTGTCACCAAAAATGTATTTTTGTATTGTTTAGGAACTCGTATTTTAATCTCTATGTATTTTTAGAGAGAGGATATAAAATAATAATTGTCAAATATTAATAATCCCTTGATTTAATTTATTTCTTTGATTTATACGTAGTGTGCTTATCTCTTACCATCTTTTTATACGAGTAGCACAAAATTTTATTCCACCTCCATTAAAATATTTAAATAGAACAAAGCCATAACCAATTTAACGTTCCTTTTAAGGTAATTTACAATTAAAATCTTTTTAAATTTATGCAAAGATTATGTTAAACAATGCAGATAGTGCTTTTGCGTTACATTAAGGTGAAGGTATTAGCAAAATTGGTTATAAAAACTGTTTAATGAAACAGTGAATGATGAAAACTTAAAGGCGATGAAAATTAAAATATGTATGGATAAAATATGTTGGTTGTAAGTACCAAAATACTAATTGTAATTTAGAACAACCTGGAAATCAATCTGTTACAAGATTAAATGAGTTAAAATATTGTAGTATAAGATCCCGCTATACAACGACCTTCACCGAGATGCTTATTTAATGAAACTTATTTTATATTTAATTTAATATGTCAATAAATATAATACATATGGGTTGCCTAGCAAATTTCAGTCCAGAGTATGTTTAATTAATATTTAAAAAAAAATTTTTTTTTATAATTTGCATGTAGTAATTTTTTTTAACTTTTTTCAATCAATATTTTTAATCAGGGTAGTATTATATATGTATCACTATAACCTTCATTTACACTAAAGATGTATATATACTTTAGTGTCACATAAAAAATATACACATAAATAATTAATTGATTAAAAACAACCTAACATTTGCATATTCTATGGGCTTCATACTTGCGATTGGTATAGAATTTATCTAATAATCATACCGGTGAAATGTTTAAAAAAATATATTTTTTTTAAATTAATTAAACATACTCTGGACTGAAATTTGCTAGGCAACCCATATGGATTATATTTATTGACATATTAAATTATATATAAAATAAGTTTCATTAAATAAGCATCTCGGTGAAGGTCGTTGTATAGCGGGATCTTAGACCATTGTAGGCCAGTGTTAAGCAAACTTTTTGCGATCCAGTTACTAGCAAAACTAAAATGTTTGGAGATACACCAGAAATTAAAAATCTGTTTTAATTAATAATCATGATTTATTATTAATCAACAAATCTCAACTTTAAATGGCAGAAAAGGTATTGGTATAAGGTATATGCGAAATTCGAGCCTGTTTAATTGAGTATAACTCAAACTCAAACTCAAAATATCTTTATTCAAGTGGGTAAACAAGTACACTTTTGAATCGTCAAGTTAAGTTAATCGTTCATTTACTACAAGTTCACAAGTCAAGGGCGTAGAGCGGGTAAGAAGAACTGGCAAGAAACTTTCCGCCACTCTTTTTAATCGCCAAGTATTGTATATACGTATATGGTCTAAATTTGGAGTAATTGTTGACAGGGCTGTTGTCATCTATTTGTCGAATATCCTTAATCCTTCAGATATGCAAGTGGAACCACAGTATTAGATAAGTTTAATGACCACGATACACCAGTATGCCGCACACAGTTTGCGGAACACTGTTGTAGGCAACTCTTATCAGAAAACTCTTATTGTTTCCAGGGCTTCAATGTCCGTGGTTACGATCCATCGAAGGAAACGTTGACCGCTGCCGCTAAAAATGGTGTGACAAGCGCTAATTCTATCGCTGCAGCCGTTGATGGAGTTGATGCAGTTGTATCAATTTTACCCAGCAACAAAGTTGTCCTGGAAGCATATCTAGGAAAGGACGGTGTAATTGATCACGTAAGTAAATATATTATAAGCCTTTCACGCAAATAGTAGAGATTTACCTGCATATCTGCTCAAAGCATTTGAACTGCCCTGCGATTCTGTAACTCACTTTTCGAACTCACACAGCGGTTTTCGCATCGGCGGTCGCTCTCAAATCAGTCGTGAAGCAGTAATTTTATGATTTGGCATTCTGAAAAGGTGGGAGCTTGTAGTTTATTGTTTATCAGAATGCCAAATCATAAAATGACTGCTTCACGACTGATTTGAGAGCGACCGCCGATGCGAAAACCGCTGTGTGAGTTCGAAAAGTGAGTTACAGAATCGCAGGGCTGTATTTGTGTCATCACGGTAATGCTTGGTATTATAGGAAAGAATAAAGAGCAAGAAAGATTCCTCCATTTCTAAGAGGTCGAAAAGTCAACCCTTCATAAGAATTTTGAGAACGTTAGAACCTGGAAGAGGGTTCATTTATAATCTTTATATAATATAAATATATATATTATAAACTACTTTTAATACTGATACGAGAAGGTAACCGTTGAATTATAACTCTTTATTTGCATTAATATTTAAGTATATTTAGAGTGAAGAGATGAATAAAGTGTTATGTACTGTTTCAGGCACCTAAGGGTTCTCTTTTAATTGACTCCAGCACAGTAGACCCCAATGTACCGAAGCAGATTCATCCCGTTTCATTAGAAAAAGGGAAGGGATTTATTGATGCCCCTGTCTCTGGAGGTAAGGAAATCTTAGAGAGTAGCGACACTACTGTAGGATAACGGTAGCTTGCGGTAGCGTGGTCCAATTAAAATCTCTTTCAACGATCAAAGGACAGCTATTGCATAGTAATAATGATCACGTAATCTAAAATGTTCAAACACAATATTAAAAATCTTTTTTGTTACGTAAAAATCAACAACAGTCTGTTATTTAGTGAGATGATGTTTACTCTATTTTAATGATAATTTCAATGTCTTGATAAGGCATTCTGTTATCGTAGTCGCTTTGGTCTCATTTCATAAAATGAATATATTATGGTAAAATAAACTTCATAACTTCAGCCGCTTTTTTTGATTTAGACGAGAGAAACTACACGATGTATATTAGGTATATCGTAGTAGTATTGAAATTAATTTATCACTACTTTAATCTACTTAATTTATACCATTTCTCCCTTGTATTTGTATTTTTAACCGATGATTAAGAAAACCCGATAGAGTCTCTATCGATTATGATAGAGAAGTTTTACAAATGGGCAATAAGTTTTACCAAATGACTGTGCCGTGCCTATGTCTCTGCAGGATCATAAGATAATAGAATAAGAAAATAACTTGCCCCACCATACTAATCTAATAAGATACATTGTCGAATATCTTTATTTTATTAGTGTCAAACAATAATTAAACATTTCCCGTCCATCAACAACTTATATGATGTAAAAACTATTGATAGAATATACTAGAACTAAATTATCCGCACACAGGTGTGTGTAATATTTTTACGTATAGTTTCGAATACAGTCCAGAATACCCCTTCAAAACCTTTATTTTCGGATTATACGTTTGGTTTGCACGTGAATCTATGTTTCAGGCGTTATGGGCGCTCAAAACGCAACTCTGGCGTTTATGGCTGGTGGAAGAAAGCAGGACTTTGATAGATCTCTGCCTCTGTTGGAGGCTATGGGAGCCAAGCAGTTTCACTGCGGAGAGATCGGGTCGGGACAGGTGGCCAAACTAGCGAATAACATGCTCATGGGTATTACTGGAATGGCCACAGCGGAGTGCATGAATATGGGAATTAAGTAAGTATTATTGTAATTATTGCCCGTGAGCTTTTCAGAGGAAAGTTTGCTTAGGTGTCTAACCTACAATTACAAATCCGTTACCCGAAAATCATGGTAGGCACGGATCACACATAATAATAAATTAGATATGTCCATTATAAGCCTCGAATTTGCTGTATAAAAAATATAAACGTTAAGAAGGTATACACATTTTATATATATGATATGTATATATATACCCATACCAATATTAAAATCGTTAGGCGATGAGGCATCTATTTGCTCAGAAAATTTTACAAGGCGCATTTTATTAAGTTGCTTTTTGTGATTTTCACTCGTATAAAAGCAAGTTTATGAGAAATATATAAGTATTATTTTCTATTAATACTCATATTAGTTAACTTAGCTTAAGTGCTATCATTTGATATAACGAGGATTATACTCGAATAATATTATTATAATAAGCTCAATCAGCGGATTATAGTCTTAAGTAATATAACGGAATTCCCGAATACCATTTTATTAATAATTATACTATGCGGTTAGTGTTTCTAATAAACAATTTAATTAATGAATTGTATATCACATTCCCAGTTCATTTTAAAGTCCTTCTTTATCATTGCCCACTGCATTAACGAATAAAATAATGCGTTGAGCAAAATGTTTTGGGATTTAACTAAATTAAGTCGACGAAACAAATTCGTTACATTCGTCACGTCAAAACAAATGATGGTTGGGGAAGTTAGTAATTTGCAAGTGTCCAAGTGACTGCCTCATTATTGTTAATTTGCTCAGCTTTACAGCAAAATGTAGAATCGTCACGTACTGGGGTTAGGTGTTTGTATCGTTGCGTGTCAAATGCAGCGGTTTTTAAGCGCGTCTATAGTTTTTAAAATGTGCCCTATCGTGTTATTTTAGACTGGAAAACAAAAGATAAAGCGATGGTTCACTTCGCTTGATTGTTATTTTTTGTTAACCAGGGTGTCGCGTGACGTTGACTAGAAAAGCGGTTGACAAATCACAATCAAGCTGAACGAGCCAGCGTTTTATCTTTCATGTTACTAGCTTTCTTTGTTTTCATGTTATGTTTCAGGCAAATAAAAACCGACACTAAAATGATATACTATCATATATCTTATTTCATTATCTTATTCATGAACGCTGCCCTAAACAAGTAGTATATAACATCGTCACATCTAACTCTGTGCGACATATTATATGTAGATCAATTCACTAGTAATCATGCCACTATAACACTTCTAGTATAAAGAAAAAACTTTTTGACCGGTTTGAAGTTATGTATTATTATAAATTTACAACTATTTAACATAATTTTAAATTTATCCGACGTTTAGCGTGCTTTACAGCGTGCGTGGTCACGGTGACTGAAGACAAAAGGTGTTGGATGTCAAAAAGTATCACAGCTGTAGAGAAAGTTGCATTATCTGGTTTTAGTTCCCCGGAGTTGGCATCGACTAAAAGATGGAGGGTTTTGGCAAAAATGGCTCACGGTGTCCTCTATTTTCGCGGATTGTTTTTATTGAGATTTTAATTTGGATATTATTGGATCCCAGGTGTTTGACAATTTTAGGCCGTATTCTCTTTTGAAATTGGGGTGTTTTTTGATTTCAATGGCTTCGCGTACCAATCTTGGGAAGAATCTTTTTTCTTTCGCAAGTACTTTCGGACCGAAAGAAAAAATATAAGTGAAAGAATGATACCAATAGTCAGATTAGTAAAAAATAGGTTACATTAAACGTTACGTTTGTATAAGACCTTACAAATGTTTTGTGTAGAAGCTATTATCTAAATGTAAATTTGACAGAATTTCAGACAAATACAATTTCCTCTCAGATTGAAGTAATTTAGAGTTTGACATCGGCTTATACATCAAGGTAATAAATTATTAAAATAATATTTCAAGATAAAAAGTAATAAGACGTTACCAACCGAACGGTACTACTAACACTATGCTATATGCGTGACACAATGTGTTACATTACGGCAATAGAGTTTACGTGGAAATGGTCAATTGACGAATGGTCAATTTTATATTACCGTTGCATAATGCGAAGTATAGTAACTTAGTATCTTTTAAGTAAAGTATTATTATTTTTTAAATTATTCTACTATTTAAAAGCAGCTATTTAGAGTTCATACATAGAGACGTGTTGTAAATTTCTGGTTTAATCAACGAATTTATAAAACACTAGCTGCCCCCGCGAACTTTGTTTCTCCTTAATGTGATTTTACTTAGCCTAACTTTTTAGTATATACCCACTTTTCCGGAATGAAAACTTTTTAGGTTTTTCTCTACCTCAGAGTTCAAGTTATAACTTCACAACTAAAAAAAAAAAAATGATCGTAGAGGGTAGATGCAAATGTAGGGTTGTATGTATTTTCGTATGCTGTATAATAAAAAAATAAAAAAAATTGTCTAAAAAAAATTCTCTTTTCTTGGCGTGAACCCCGTATCACTTAGGGGTTTAAAAGATAGATAGTAGGCGGTTGGGAGGAGTATGGGAACGAACATTATGACACGAGAATTATATATATAGCACTTCTTTATTTCATATAAAATTAATCCATCTAACATGAACTCTCTGAAGTATATTCAAATAATTTCGTCTGATCATGTGTTGAAATTTGTTCTCTATCCCTATGTCCTGAAGAAATACTTTTGAGTGAAGGACTATTTTATATCAAGTTTACAGAGTAGGCTTAAGTGGTATCTTCGAATGGCCAATCATATTTGTATGTAAATCAAAGGGTTGAGGGTTTTTTATTGAAGGCGTCAAAGTCGTCATTTCACTAGAGATTTGGGTTATTCTGAGATTTAAGATGGTTTTTGCTATGAAAAGGATTGTCTATTGATTGATATATTCTTATTTTGTACGGCTTGAACCAATAGGTGAGAAGTCTTTGTTCTTCTACTGTACAATTTGGGATCTACCATCTCTTTCTCACGATATTTGCTTTCACCGTACGAGCAAGTGTCAGACATCAAGAGCAATAAACATATCCTTTCATACTCTGCATCGTCATTCCACAACTGAGTGATTCTTATGGCAATTTCTGACACGCACCACCACTATGTGAAACCAGCTGCCCTCCGAAGTATTTCCGAACCAATTCGACTTAGGGTCCTTCAAGAAAAGAGCGTACCCATTCTTGAAATGCCGGCAACGCACGCGAGCCTCCTAGCCTTATTACTTAACATCAGGTGATCCTCCTGTTGTTTGCCTCCTATTACATAAAAAAAACACATTATGCACGTTTATAACGTCCTAACATATTGTAATTTTCACTTTAGTATTAGTCATTGTATACGTACATCGGCCATAACATAGTTCCATTTTTATTTTATAGAATGGGTCTAGATCCCCAAGTACTGTTGGATGTACTGAACAATTCATCAGCTCGGTCCTGGTCTACAGAAGTCTACTGCCCGGTACCTGGTTTAGTGCCAACTGCACCATCTAGTAGAAATTATGATAATGGCTTCAAGAATGAGCTAATGGTCAAGGTACGTGTTAGAATTATTGATAAGAAGGTGCAAAATCTTTAATAGGCCTTACATATAAATCAGTTTAAATAAAGTTAAATATTTTAAAATACGTAAAGTTAGTTTATTTGTTATGTTCATTTGCATTAACGGTGATCTTTTTTAAGAAATGTTTAAGCTTACATAAAGTCATCGAAATGTAATACATATTTAATTTCTATTGCATTTAGAAACTCTGATAATACAAATCCTAATAAAATATTTAAAATATTTTTGTAAAATATATATCAATTGTTAATAATTTGATAAACATCAGAGTTAACGTAAAAATGTTTTTATTAACTAAAAAACGTTTAATATTTTTTTTTTCAGGACTTGGAATTGGCCAGTCAGATGGCGTTAGGCATTCGGTCACCCATCCCACTTGGAGCTGTTGCGACGCAGCTTTACCGAGTAGTACAGAGTCGTGGTTATGGCGAAAAAGACTTTTCCTTCATATACCAGTTATTAAAAAACGAGATTGCTAAAAAGTAGATTAAATTATATATATTTTTTGTATGTTATATTTTTACAACCCTTGCCTAATTATTCTTGCTAAATTCTAGCTATTACCTGTTAGAAATTTTTCTATATAATAAATAAAAATGTGCTTTTTTATTACAATTATGAAAAAGTAAAAGAAAATAGAATAGTGCTTAAACAGTCTCATATTTATTTTACCGTTAAATATTTTCTAAATGAACTCTGAAACTACGAGAACATTGAAAATGCCAAGACATAAAAAAATAAAAAGAAACCTCTTACAAACGTCAACATTATTTCAAATAAAAAGGCAGCGGCCACGGGATTGCGACATTTTTAATTTCCCGCGAAGGCTTAGAATGCGAATGGCCGCCATATTTGATTTTTTGTGTAAAAAATCGAAAGGACAATGGAGCGCCCTCCGTCGTAATCATATTTTTCTCACACAAAAGATTCTTATAATGTGGCCGAGTAATAAATGGGAGTCAAATGGTTGGTCATTCGGACCCTTTGCTGAGTTGCCCAAAACTGTAATGTGGGGATTTTCTTTCACTCGCTAGTTAACGTTGATTGATTGCTTTGGTTTTTCCGTAACCGATGTTTAATTGCCATTATAAATTAAAAGATTTCTTATTTTAAAGAATGTACGAACGATGTAATTATGATTGGCAGTAATTAACAAAAACCTCATTCCTATTAAAAAATAAACTTTTTAGAAAAGTATTTTCGAAATTTTCGAAGGACAAATCTTTGTTTTTTATTTTTATTTATTACTTAAGATGTCATGTTGAACATGGTATAACGATTGCAGATCCTTACAAACGTTGTGTAAAATAAAAAACTTGGCGATTAAAAAGAGTGGCGCAGAGTTTATTCTTCTCTTCCGTTCTACGCCCTTGATTTGAGAACTGGCAGTAAATGTAAAATTAGAATCAAATCAAATCAAAATACGTTTATTCAATTTAGATGCTTCTTAGAGCATGCTTATGAATGTCAACAACGTTTACAAAATTCACGAAAGAGCAAGACTACGCCATCCGTTCGCAAAACTACCAGGAGGCCTTGTTCTGAGAAGAACGGGCAAGAAACTCAGCAAGTTTTGACCTCCCTTTACAGTACAATTATTCAAAGGAAAATGTCATAAACCACAACGTCATTAAAGTTACATGGGTTGTTCTTCTTTTAAACCTACAATTTGATAAAGCTTTAGCTCAATTTAGAAAATAAAAATATAAAGCTTTCTTGTCAGTTTATATATATCGATGGCCCCAACGAATAAACGTGCAATAGAAAAACAACAACTTTTCAGGAAACAACAAAACAGTTTGGAATCACTTTACTTTAATTACATAATAAATAGATATATATAATGAATTATCAAATTAAAGGTAAAAAAAATATCTTTTAGCTCATATATTTTTTATAAAAAAAATATCAACAGTTTTCTCAATATTCAAGAAAAAACATGTTATTTTATTATTGTAGTGAATAATATGTGACTTTTTAACAGTATTGTATCACTGCACGTTTATTCGTGTCATAAATGAAGCATAATCAAGTATAGTGAAATGTTACACGGTTATTCTACGGCAATATTTTTTTTTCTGAGCCGTGCTCTGGCCGTCTACAGGCTTATTCTTGTATATTTTGTTGCTTTTTCATGTTCGTAAAGATAGAGGCCCGTTTATTAGCGTAATCAAGATCAATTCATTATTTATGTAATACATCTTTATTAGTGAATGGTATAATAATGTAAATTAGCTTATGATTTTATTTATCCAATTCAGAACAAATTAAGTACCTATTAGGTATATTATTTAAAAAAAAAACAAGAAAAATTAAACTGAGAACAAGAAATAAGTAAGTTCTAATCTACACTAATATTATAAAGAGGAAAACTTTGTTTGTTTGTTTGATTGATTGTAACGAATAGGCTCATAAACTACTGGACCGATTTTAAAAATTCTTTCACCATTCGAAAGCTACATTATCCACGAGTAATATAGGCTATATTTAATTTTGAACATAAATAGGGTTCCGTAAGATATTAGGGTTTTTCGGACACAAGGTGTAAAAAATCAACCAAAAAAATTACTTATTTTGCGTACACTGCCTAAACTATTAAAGATAGAACCTTAAAATGTTCTAAGTAATTGTAGATCTTATAAATATCTATACCTATACCGATACACTATACCTTTCTATGTCGAGTGAGGCACAATAACCATATATGATATAATGACATAGCAAAACGGCGTTTGCCGGATCAGCTAGTCTCTTATAAAGAAAAAAGCTTTTACCGGATTAAAGTTATGTATTATTATAAATTTACAATTATTGACCACGCACGCTGTAAAGCACGCGAAACGTATTAATTTAAAATTATGTCAAATAATTGTAAATTTATAACAATACATAACTTTAATCCGGTAAAAGCTTTTTTCTTTAAATGTGTAATGGTTATGTTAATCAAAGACAATACTAAGTAGTAATCTCCTCGTCACTATCGTTGGTAACCGAGGTGGATCCTAATGGCACCAAATTTCTGTAAAAACACTGGTATTGGTTTGATATGGCTCCTGAGTCGTAGTCTTATTAAATCCCTATATAAAGGGAGTGGTATAAAAAGAATTCCAGTGTATGCGAGTTTTAGGTTTTCAGCATTTTCTATAGGTTCTCCTCGTCGCCTTCTTGAATTAGTCCTCGTGATAGTTTGAATCTCTTGTAATTCGTCTTCAAAACTGTATCTAAAGTATATTGTATCAGGATGATTATAATAAAAAACTACTTCTTTTATTTGCTCCAATAAATTCTATCCCCATTTTTATCTTTCAACCAATTCTTCCCCTTTATTAACTCTTTAAAATCTATGAAATCAGCTTGTGTCATTTGTCTTATCTGGTACTTGTCTCCGGTAACTTTGGCATTCTCTATCAAGGAATACATTAGGTCAGGTGTGTAAATAGTCTGCTTTTTCTTGGAACGCTCAATAGCAGCATGCATAGAATCACCCTCCGATTGGCTATGACCTTTCTCCAAAAACCTATGAGTAATTTTTATGTTAAATTTCTTCGCCGCTAAAGAAAACATGGCGAATACGAAACGATTACGATTTTTCCCTGCACATGAATCAGAATAAAAGGATATATTTTTTATTCCTAATTCGACGTGTACCTGGATAAATGACCAAAGACAACTTGCTATTTCTATCGCACCCCTTTTCGCAATCTGACAGTGCCAGACATAGCAGTAGGTACCTTTCTTCTCGGTGATATTATAGATCGTGAAATTGTATACAGGATACTTCCGTTTATAATGAAATGTGCCTACTTCACTTTGAGGGATATTCAACACTTTTTCCAGATCAAAACATGCTACAACACTGTCATCTGAACAAAAAGTTTCTTTTTCTTGTTCCTTTAATTGCCTGACTAATTGCTTTTCTTTCAAGTGCTTTTCATAATCAGCTTGTAATTGTTCGTTCCTAACATCATCAGAAGTTTGGTAAATTGAACATTTCTCACATAAATCTTTTTTAGGTTTGTGGAAGGATAGGTTACACTTTGTATTAAAGATTATTTCATATTGGCGTTTAGTTGCTTTGCATGTTTAATTGTACTGGTTGTTTGTATCTATCCATTCCAAATATAGTCGGTGCATTTTAGAGATATTCAAAGTTTCACATAGATATTGCTTTTGGCTATCTTTCGAGTATAGTATGATTCAACTCTTTCAAATAAATTTATATGGTCGATTATACTTTTCTCAGTCTCTTCTGACATTCTTCTTGGCCTCTTCTTATGAGTTCCTCTGTAGTCTTTTAAATAGTTGTCATCTCCCAATTTATTAATATTTAGCTGTGTACTTGCTCTGTGATGGATAATGTATTTAAAAACATAATTTTACAAACTTTAATCATGGAATTAGTATCATCGAGTAGTTGATATGTTAATGTTTGAGTACGATTATTTTTACGTTCAACTGTAATCTTTTTGACCTTAACATGTCGGTTAATAAAATCTCACTGTCTTTCATGGTCCCCGATAGCCCAAAAACTCAGAAAAAATTTACTTCTCATATTTTGATGTATCTTTTCGTAACATTTCAATTTTCAGTTGCATGGAGGTCCAATAGATTTTTCTGCGTTTTGTTTGTTAGTTCTAGCACTTTCATAACTTTTACTAGAATTTTTAAGAATTTTGTTTTTCTTATCTTTCCATAAATTAGTATCTATTTTTCTATTTTTCGTAAGCTGTTCAATGGGAGTTACGGCTCTTTCCTCCGATCCTGTAGTTACAACATACTGTGATATATTTTGTGTTTAAATACTATGTAAAACACCATCTAACTCGGAAATACTTCTTAGATCGTAAGCCTTATTAATATATAAAACAGTCGGCGTGGCTCACATACCCCGCCCCCTCTACATCTCTTGTCTATACTAACGCGCTATTGCAATAGACACGATCGAAAAAGTATCCGTATATTAAGCGGTTACTTACAATAACTTGAAATTCATGAGCGAAGAATATTAGTGCTTGAACCTTTACAAAAGTAGAAGAAAGGAGAGAAATTAGTAAAAGATAATGGAATAACTGTAATTATTATATTCAGTGTGCAATGATGCATTACTAGTAAAAATTGCTTCCATTTTTACACGAATAATCGTGTAAGAGTAATTGCCGAAAGGAGAGGATAGGCACGAGCGACAGATTGATTTAACACGTTTATTCTGGTGTACTCTAAGAAACAAATAATATGTAATAGGCGCATGTATTGTTATTCATGATGATATGAAGATATATTTTTTCCCTACAATAAACGAATATTGTGCTATAAAAGCCTTATTTTAAGTCTAAAATATTTAAAAAAAATTATATAGGTGTATTTAAACGAACGAAACGAACCATTAAAACGAAGAAAACGAAAAAAAATTTTTTAGGTAAGAGCTCTTGCACGTTTATTCGTTGGGGCCATCGATATATTCTGATAGCAGATTTTCTATTCTATTGGAAAAAGTGGTTTGCCGAGATGTTTACAGATTTTTGTACGATTTTCTAGGCCTCAAAGATAGATTCGACAAAAAAATTTACTATTTCGGCACGAAATCTTTTATTTTATTCTATCGAATACTCTTTGTCAAATAACTTGTACTTTTGTAATACATTAATTAACTAAATGAGCTTTTAGAAAACATATTAATATAATACATTTGTATGTATAAAATATGGTTTATTCATGACCTAATACCACTCCGTCACATTTTCTGCTAATATAAATGTATTTTTTGCTATAAATCAATTTTTACTATTATTTAAAAATAAATACCAATATCACAGATAGCAATATAATCAAATAATTTAAATATAAATTTTAAATGTTGCACTAGTCATAACAAAATATATAAAAGACAAAAATAATTTTCCTATCAGGAGACAACATCGTGACGGAGTTTGATAATCTAGGGGATACCAGGCTGCGTTTTGGTATAAAACAGGTTTATTTTTCTAAAATAATTTATTTTGTTATACATCTTTTCAGTCTTCATCATTGGCATATAAAATAACATGAGATCGAACTTAGATAATTATTGAAATCACATTTGAGAATCTTTAGAATAAGAGATTCATATTTTAGTAAATTAAATGACTACTCATTCGTTTTAAGTAAATAAAGTCTAGTATAGCTGAACATCAAATTAACGTTTCCGAAAACATAAAACAAAATAATCATTAAGCCATTGATAGAAAGTCTTATTTTTCGAATATTGATAGTAGCTCTTCGAACTAGAAATATTGTCTCTTCCCTTTTTATTAACTTTCGGAGCCTGGAGTGTTTGGTAAGAAGTACCGCAGACAGCAGTTTGATCAGTTGGATCTTTCGTTTTAAGCGTGGCGAAAGGCTGATCTTCATTGGTTGATTCATCTGGGCTGGATTATGTATACATAATATCGTAAAATCTTTTTCGGGGCATTTTAATTGTGTTCATAATATCAGTGAGCATGAAATCTTCCACATCATAAATTATATCGTCTTCTTTTTCGTTAGATAAGAACACGCCCACAGTATATACAGAGGCAGGATATATAGGCAGAGGCTGTTGTTGAGAGAGTGTTTTTGAATAAGACAACAACGTCGTAAGAACAGAATTGTTCACAGCAACAACTAAATACCCTATGGTTTAAGAGGAGTTTCTGTGAACATTTGATGGACTTGCTTTGTTCCTTTCAGGGGCACAATATTATTTGGAATCGTTGTTGCAACCTTTTCCAAGTCTTCGTCTGTCAAAATGAACCGTTTAAATTTGTTGGCATCTTGAAAGTGGATAAGAATTGGAACATCTGCAATATAGTTTCCTCTACCTCCTATGGCATTATCTTGGCGTTTCATTGTCCCTCCAACCATCAGAAGCTCCTTTTCCATGCCGTGATTTAAAGAAGTTCCAGGATATTTGGCGAAACCCATAATCTTCGGAAAAATTGTTTGCCATTAGGTAAAAGTGTGACAGAGTTGACATGTGACATAGGGGTAAAAACTTGTTGCTAAGTCGATAACATTAAAAAGCTGACATAGAATTTATTAATTTACTCATTGACAACAAAATATTTCCTATAACGTAAGAGTAGACAACAAAAAGTAACAATAATAATTATATTTTGAATCTATTACTCACGTGACGAAGCGGTAGCCGAATCAAAACATACACCTTCTGTCAAAGCTTTCGAGCGATTGACGCGCTGACTTTTGATCTCAGAGGGGAAAGTGTACCAAGGGGGGGAAGGAGGTCTAATCTTTCAATCGCAGGCCACAAAGACAAGCGGCACAAACCCGTATTTCGAAGGACAACCCACGTGACAGAATTTACAAAATAAAACACCAGGCAGTAGGAGACAAGTATTTGATATTTTTTAAATATTTTATTAAAAGTGATAAAAAATAATGGTTGCTATTGCATGATAGGTAATATATTTAGGAGTTATAAGATATTTTTATGTTTTGTGTCATCATATAATTTTTTCGTAATATTATGGATTAAACGCAAGCTGAGGTAGCGGGAGACACAGGGAATTTGTATGAGATACACTTCTGTCACGCGGATTTACTACTTTGTCACGTACTTTTACAATTAAATTATTCAATATATTTGTTATTTGATCGTGCATAGCCATTATGCATATAGTACAGTGCATGTTGAAATACAATTAAGAAAAAAATAATAGTAATTTCCTTGTTTATTTTCTCACTGATTAGTGGAGACAACTTATTGTAGGTTAAAAAGAAGAATGACCCACATAAGTAAAAAAAAATAAAAATCTGTTCTGTGATTTACCACATTCACCATTACACACACATTTAACACGAAGCATTTAATGTCATATTTCTCTTTTGACGTTCATAAGTGTACATTGTGTTACCTACATGAATAAATGATTTTTGACTCTTGACTTTTGAGGATGACAAAATAATTTTGTTTCCAAGTGCGAGTAACATTTTGTAACACGGTAAAGGAAACGTAATGAAACTGACTTTTGTTAAAACCAAACTGACCACGTTGGTCACACAATGGGATCAGAATCTCAGACGTGTCGTTACCTAAATTAAGCTATTAATATTAATTCATGTAACCGTAACCCACGATGTCACCCACTTGGCCCTGAGGCATCTTTTCTACGTTACTTTTAACAATTGAAGTATTTAATTAGCCTGTGCTTTTAATACTGATATCAAGATAAATTTACTTAATAAGAAAGAAAGCTGTGTGTTATAAAAAATAAGATCATTAGATTAATGAGTAATGAATAGAATTTTTTTTTCCTCGGATTAGAACTAGGACGTCCGAGATTCACATCGACGCAGTAATAAAATAATAAATCAGTGGCACTACTACCTATTAAGGTCTTGGCCTCAGATTTCTGAATCTGTTTCATGATAATTTTTAAATCTAGTAGGCATGTAGGTGATCAGCCTCCTGTGCCTGACACTTCGACTTTTTGGGTCTAAGACATGTCGGTTTTCTCACGATGTTTTTCTTTACCGTTCGAGCACATAGAAAGAAAGTCAATTGGTGCACAGCCGAGGATCGAGCCTACGACCTCAGGTATGAGAGTCGCACGCTGAAGCCACTAGGCCAACACTGCTCTATCGACGCAGTAATATTAGTTTTAAAATGTTAAAACTAGTTCGTAATCACTGATGCATTATTCTTAACTAATTGACGTTTTGTTTAATTAGGGTGTAATATGTGCTATGTGTATTTAGTGTTAGTCATTTATATGAAATATTGTTGTTACTATATAAACAAAAGTAAAAACTAAAAGAGAATTAAATATTTTGAAGAAAAAATACAATAAGATTTCAATAAGAAATATATTTTTACGTACTGGTGAGTCCAATACTTGGGCAATTACTGTAGAATCTAATCTGTAGCTAATATTCAAGTCACGTAAGCTATCTCACAAAGGAAAATTAAGGGAGTTTGTGCAAAAATGTTCAACCTTTAAACAGGGTCTTTCATATTGAGGGGGAGAAAGCTTTTAAGCTCACGCATTATTCAAATTATAGGCAATCTTATTTGACATTGTTTCATCATCTTTTAAAAGAGATAAACACGTTAATTTATCAAAATTTATTATTTATTTAACGATTTATATAAATATGACGAGACCGATGTAAACGATAAATTTAATGAGATTTACGGTCACAGTTAAACTTAGGTCAATATGCAATAATACAGAATCGTTTTCCCATATCACTCTCGTGGTAAATAATTTCACTTTTAAATAAATAACTAACAGCTATAGTAAAATTAGAATTTGCTATATTCCGCTTGATAGTTAAAATAATAGATAGATAGATAGCGTTAATAACAATTGTATAATAATATAGATTTCTGTCTACTTACTGTATTATTTGTTAGTCTCTTGCTGTAGCTGAAAAGCATTTAAAACATCGACTTATGTATATAATGGAATAAGTTACCGTTTAGAGGTTGAATGAAAATAAATAGACCCTTTATTTTTTGACCAATCATTGGCAAATAACAACTATTATTAATTTTTCTTCAACCGGTTTTATGGTCACGTTCTGACATAGGCTTCCATCTTTACGTCATTCTGTTCTGTCCTGTCCTAGTCTGCTAGCCGGAAATTCTGAATAAGCCATGTTTTAACATGTAGTACGCGAGTAAACCAAATATAACATTATAATTGCAGTTGAGAAATGTTATACTCGTACGTTTCAGAACGAATTTCTTGGAGTTTGTTGAAAGTAGACAAAAATTTCAAATAATTTTATAATTTAATTAATCTAGTGTTGATGCATTGCGAAATGTCCCTAAATGTACGAAGTGTATTGGAAAAATTTAAATCGCATTCCGCTCACGATCTGCTATTACTCGTTGACACTGACTTCCAATTCTCCTAAAAATAATTTACAAGTAAAGACAACCCTTAATCTCTTATGCAAAACTCTAATTTTGTGTATTTTTTCGTGTTTAAGTGAATTTTTGTAGTATTTTTATTGGATCATAGCCAAATCACTGAGTGAAGTATAAGTATTACAAAGATTTAGAAACTTATGTTAGTTTTCAATAGTTTTCAAACGTCTAGACGTGCTATCACTTAGGTTTTTAGTTTATAATTAGTTTTAATTTAAACTTGCGTTTTTGTTTTTCCTGTTTTGCCTATATTTTTGTTGCTTGTATATTTATGTTCTACTGTGATGTGTGCAAAATGTAAAAAGTCATTTTCTTACTTTTTTGAGCATTTATTGTTGTAGAAGTTATAAATAAATAAAAATACTATTATTCATTATCTAATTGACCTTTGGCACTTATAAAAGGACTGTGTGATAACTTGTGTTTAGTTACTGTTTCGCACATAAAAATAGATTTTTGTAACAAAATTACAATTTCCAAAAATGTTCATTGCTTGGTAAGTTGATGATTTTTTATGTAACTTAATGGACAAGGGGCTCATCTGATGTTAACTGAAACCGCCGCCCATCGACACTCACATTGCCAGAAGGCTCGCAAGAGCATGTGCGACCTTTTAAAAATTGGTACGCTCTTTTTTTGAAAGATCTTAAGGTTCGGAAATACTTTAGTAGGCAGTGGGTTCCACATGGTGGCGCGTGGCAAATACTGCCTTAAGAAACGCTGAGCTACGGACGTCTAGGTGAAGCGGATGGTATTTTCTATTGTGCATTGACGTCCGATGATGAAACGCAGCTGCAGGTATTAATTGCTTGTTTTTAAAATTAAAATAAATTAAAGACTACTCTAGACATCACATTTACGTATTACAAAACTTTTTTTTAATGTACGAAACAGCAACAAACACTAATCATTATATAAAGTCATAAAACAAAGCATTATTATTTAACATCAGTTATTTAAAGAATGTTAGTCTTTTTTTATAGATAGTCAATAACGTAACGTAAGTAAACATTTTAAAACTAAAGAAACGAAGTATTATCTTCATTACTCACTGATTTTATTACTTCTAACATATCTTTCTTATTAAGTACAATTCCGTGAATACAGTATTGCATTCATGCTCTTTGATGTTTGTATAAAAGCACAGGCTAATTAAATGCTTGCATACAGAAAATAGTAGGTAAAGTAACGTAGAAATGATGCCTCAGTGTGAAGTGGATTACGCGCGGGTATGTTTCCCTTTGACTCTCAACTCTATCAGCCTTATGAAACGTGCTTGTATTCATTTTGTATCGAAATAACATCGTAACCATGGTAACAAACACAAAAACGGTACATTATATGTTATAAGAGAAAGTGGAAATACTCTTTTATTGAAAAATATACTTATTGGAAAATCATAAAGGCTTGCGGTTATTTCTTCTTCTAATAGATTCCGATTTCTGTTTTTGATTTCTGAGGTTCTGTATCACCTCTTTACAAGTATGAATTATCAGAGCTTACGTCATAAGGGTAACTTAGGAGTACTATCAGACAATAAGTATTTATTACATAGTTGATATCGGAATTTCGTTTACAAAATAACGAGACTGCATTGTTCCTTGGTCTGGCAGGCTTTACGTAAATACCTGCTGAACTGTATTTCATGATATTGTTACGAGCTAGGGGATCGGATAGAAAACGCCGTAGATTTCTTCAAGGGTTTATTTCTAAATAAATCTACGAGGAATTTGTTAACACTAAAAACTGGAAATTACGCACAAAAATACACTAAATACACATGAAGTTTCAAGAAACTAGGGTAACATTCTGTAAATTACGATTTTCTAATATGTGATTGACCCTCTCCTGAAACGGTCAGAAATCACATTTCAGCCTTCTGAAAAGTTCTCTAAGTAGTGGAAAAATCAAGAAACACTGCAGTCGACCCGTCTTCGTAACAATATTTTAGCAACGCATTAACTCTAAACCAATTTTTTGAAATACAATATTGTCTATAGTGCTACTTAATATTTCAATATTGACAAAATAAAGGTACACAAAGGCAACTTAAGAAATACAAGGCCATACTCTTACACAAACTCTTCAGAATTCCAAAAAATCACAAAAACTCCAAACGTGAACGTAACTTCTTTAAGCAAACGGTCTTAGCAATAAAATCCCTTGTAAAAGCACAAAATTGTTCACTATAAATGAAAAATCACCGAAACACGTTTTGCGGCGCGCGACAAAAGAACGCACGTGATCTGACTACTTGCTGAGATTTCAGTTGCGTGCCGATGCAGAACTTTCTTTGTTTCATCAACGGTTTTGTTTTAAAAATATACTTTTATTTTTTTGAAGGGAGCTAGACTTAATAAATTTATAATTAGATATAGAAAAAAATAAAACAACTTGTCCTTCTCGCAAGTGCGAAAATGGATTCGCCAGAGATCTGAGGAACTCCAGCACCAACGTTGGTCATCAAGTGTGGACTGCAGGCAATCCAAAATGGTTCTGCCAGTGGCTAACACAAGAATGACTAAGCAACTTTTAAATCTAACCAGAAATAACCTCAAAACAATGATAGGGACAATTACGGGCCATTGCCTCCTTAATAAACACCTTTATGTTCTAGGCGCGATAGACAGCCCCTTGTGCAGAGGCTGTTTAAACGCAGAGGAAACAGTCACCCACGTAGTCCTGGAATGCGAGGCTGTGGCTAAACAACAGAAATCCGCGGAACAGTGAGGTCGCTCCATGAAGCCTGCGAAGAACCCAGGAAGCTTCTGTGCTTCTGGAAGGAGTTAGGCTGGCTTAGTTAGCCAGGCCTCCCGTACAACGGACCTAGTGAGCGTCTAAGTGCGGAAAACGAGTCCACAAACCAACCAACCAAACAAAATATAAAAAAAGATGGCGCGTAACGGAAAAATGTGACGCGTGACGAAAAAATGTTACACTAAATTTTTTTCCAACCCCGATAAAGAAGTTTCACTTCAATAACATTTCGAACCTTTCAAAAATTTGGACATAATATTTCTTATACATAAATTAATAATACAATTTGAGTAATAATTATATTTTGCTAAGGCAATTGAGGCTAATAACTGTTACTGAAATTGCCTACTTAATACTGAATGATTACTAAAACTTCACCAAGTTATGTAACCTTGTATAAGCCTCAATACTTTTATGTTGTATGCAAATATGCGCTTATTAGCATACATTTCGATTACAATCGCAACATACCATCAACGAATATTATTAACTTAATTAATAAAAACTAGTTTCTTTTTAACATAGAGTAACATGATTTGATAGAAAACGACGTAAGATAACATAAAAGAGTGCAATAACACTTATTTAGTTTTCATGGATGATTATTGTTTGCCCAAAGCCCTACAGATAGATTATGGCTATAATAGTCTTACGAAGTCAGGTTAAATGAAATGTTTATCGATTTTCCTACAAGTTAGAGACGTTTTCAACAAGGCGAAATATGATTTATGACCGTTTGAAGAGAGGCTAATACATACAAAAAAATTGAAATTACAGAACGTTTTTTATAGAAAACATGCTGAGAGCCTGAAACGTTTTCTCAGCCTGTGTAATCACATGGTACAGTTTTCAGGCGTTTTCAGGACCGGTTATACGGCTTAGATGAAGAACATTCCATAGTGAATTGATTAGGTGTGAGACGAGGAAGGAATGACATGCTAAAGAGAAAGAATATGGGAACCTTTCCGAAGCCAGACTGAACATTCTAGAACGCCTTTCGACAAGGAATTATAAAAATTTACATCTAGCCGTTGTCATAGAAATATTTGCGGTCCACATCACGTTTTAATAAAAAGCTCATAAGCCAACAAACAGCGGCCATATCTATTTCATCAGACAGCTCTCGGATTTGGCTCGCAGCCACAAAGTTGGCCTCCCAAAGGAAATATCAGAAATGATCAAAATTTCAGTGTATTGGCGCTAGATATGAATAAACTATACTGTAATTATGTGGACCGATTGTATTGTATTGGTGTTTTTATATAAGTTTTAATCTATATGATAGGCGTATCTAAAGTTCTGTTCCCATAGTTGTTCCTGTGCCCATAGGGCCATGAAGAACACTGTCAATCACTAATCCATGGAGATTTACTTTTCTTTTTTTTGGCTGCGTGGTGAAAAATGGTGCCTATATTTCCTTCTGTATTTTATACAATCTACTACTTAAGGTTTTCTTAAACTACGAGGATAAGATTACTGTCAAGACTTAGCGCTCTTTCCCATACAACTTAAGCTAATGAATTTAAGACAGATTCGGCCATGGTGGCTATCTCTATCTATCTCTATCTTGTCCTTATCTAGTATCTTAAAACAATGAAGGCCAGAGTAATAGAAAACTAAATTAAGACATTACATATTTTTCCACAACTGAGCGTGTTTTAAGGCAGTTTTTGCCGCGCACCACCACTATGTGGAACCAGCTGCCCACTGAAGTATTTCCGAACCAATTCGACTTAGGGGCCTTCAATAAAAAATCGTACCAAATCTTAAAAGGCCGGCAACGAATCTCTAATTGGGAGTGTCTATTGGCGGTCGTATCACTTAACATCAGGTGCGCCTCCTGCCCATTTCCCCCCTATTCTATAAAAAAAACTAATAAATGACCTACAGTCGAAGCACTAATAAAATAAACCAATAGACCTGTCTAAAACAAATATACTTAAACGCTAAAAAACTTGAAATTGTAACAATAACATAACATACATTCATTTAATTTATTTGAAACAGTCCCAAACTCCCATAACTCTGTTACAAGAAACATTTGATTAGTCAAAGAAATTTCGAAGAAAATTTTCAATGTTATAAAACTCGCGAAATGATGTATTTAAAAAGTTCCTTCGAGATTATTTTAAGCGATTTCATATTCCATGTAGCTTTGGCTACTTATAATATTTTGTAGGTGCTACTAATGAAACTCGAATCAGTCGATTACATGAACACGTGACTGATAACGACATAATATCTTATCCTGTTATTTTACACCCTTGTTACTTCGGTTTGCATTGCACAATTTTAAACCGTCTTTTGTGTGACAATTGAATTAACCCGACTTCACTCCATTGATGCGCTGCGTCCTTCGCGCTCTAAGGGCAAGCCAGCAGCGCAAGCAATCTACCGCACGCCGCACGCACTTCACTTCAACCCCCTCTGCCTTCTCTAGTCCTGCATTCTGAATGTTCAATTTGTCACGCCAAAATGAGTCGTGGGTGTTCTCCAAACTCTTACACGGAGTACGTAGCAATGATCCAGCTAACGTACATTATGTAACCAATTAAATAATTTGGAAAAGCTTAAAGGTATTACACTGTGAAATGACGTTTAGAGCAAGTGCTTCGTCTTAGGTATGTTTATTAATACGTAAATAAAAATACGACTATGATCCTAGCGAAAAAGGAAAAGAAATTAAATTGTCATTATTATCATAAGCTTGATATTAAGCCGATTACCATATCGAATAACGTTCAGTTTCGTGGTCATCTGAAAGGAAAGGCTAAATTAGCCTCCAAAAAGCTTGGTGTGCTCAGCAAGGCGAGACGGTACTTCACTCCGGGCCACCGCTTGCAACTATATAAAGCGCAATTCGGCCCCACATGGAGTACTGCTCTCACCTCTGGGCGGGAGCTCCCCAGTACCAGCTCCTTCCACTTGACCGTATTCAACGAAGAGCGGTTCGAATCGTCGACGACCTGTCACTTTCCGTGCAGCTTGATCCCTTGGCGTTGCGTAGAGATGTAGGTTCTCTCTGCATCTTCTACCGCATTTACCATGGAGAGTGTACAGAGGAGTCTGCAGCTGAGTTTCATTTTTGACGACTCATTGGTCTAGTGGTTAGTACCCCTGACTGCGAAGCCATGGGTCCCGGGTTCGATCCCCGGCTGAGACGAACATCGATGTGATGAGCATTTGGTGTTGTGCTTAGGTCTTGGGTGTTTAAATATGTATTTATATGTCTATCTATCTATAATATGTATGTATATCCGTTGCCTAGTACCCATAACACAAGCTTCACCAGCTTAGCATGGGACTAGGTCAATTGTTGTGATCTGTCTTAAAAAAAATCATCGGACGTCAAAGCAAATACAAAATACCATCCGTATCACCTCGACGTCCGTCCTTCCATAACTGAGTGTTTTCTAAGGCAGTTTTTGCCGCGCACCACCACTATGTGGAACCAGCTGCCCACAGAAGTATTTCCGAACCAATTCGACTAAGCGTCCTTCAAGAAAAGAGCGTACCAATTCTTGAAAGGCCGGCAACGCACTTGCGAGTCTTCTGGCATTGTGAGTGTCCATGGGCGGCGGTATCACTTAACATCAGGTGAGCCTTTTGCCCGTTTGCCTCCGATTACATAAAAAAAATAAAAATAAAAAATTATTGAAATTAATTTTCATTACATTACAAAAACGACTTAAGTCAAATCAAAGAATAAAGGAATTGTAAACACTTGTCCGAGAATTCTAGGAAATTTCAAATAAATAAAATTATATTGATTGTAAAGAAAGTGAATCACGTAGTAGGGACAATGATTCGTGTTATTTCAGTCACGGATTTACAGCTCCTTTGGAATAAGACAAACGATGGTACGCGAACAGGCAAATTGTTGCTAACAAAAAATTATTCGCGGCAACCATGCAATTTTCTATTTATGTACGAACTTAGTAATCATTATTTGTTTAAATTTGTGTGTAAAATAAACAAAATTGAGTAGTATTTTGATTAATTTAAAAAATTGTGAAAAATAAAATTATGGTAGATGTGTGAAAAAAAATAGGCAACAATCTTATAGGTCTAGACTTCAGATTTCTATATCTGTAATCTGTATTGTGATCATTTGTTTTTTTAGTAGGCAAGTAGATGATCAGCCTCTGATAGACGCCCTCGACTTTTTACTTCACCATACAACCGACCGGTTAATGCGAAGATTGACCATTGGTGCTCAGTCGGTAATCCAACCTAGGACCTCAGGACCTCACCTATTTCCTCTTTAAATGAGCCTCTAATAATCCTCTCTTCAATCGGCAGCTCCTGTCTGAGCGGTGTGGTCAGCAAGGAATAAGCTTTCTCTTATAATTATAAAAAAAAGTAAAAGAGACAACATCAAAATTTTATTTATGAAAATTTCGAAATATAAAATGGAATATGATGGGTAATTATATTATTGCGAACATAAACAAAATAAATTACGAAAAACATGAGATGAGAAAAAACGTGAGTTGTGCAAAGACAAATTAATAGACGAGATTTGCTTCATCCTCTGAACTCTTTTTTCTCTGTGCTTATGTTCCCACTTGTGCTTTTTGTTTTGCGTTTTGCATTTTTCATAGTTTCATTCTATATTTATTATTTTAATGTAGATGGTTATTTATGTTTATTTTCGTTGTCCTATTTTAAGAGTATTTTGGTATTTTTCATAATCGCGGAGTGTACATATGGATAACCTGATCTGTGACCTATGTTAAAAATGGTTTAAAACAAAGATACACAGGCACTAAATTCACAATTTTCTTTTAATAAATATTCTATTTATTATTTATTGAGCTGTTTGTAACAATACACGTTGAAGAAGTAAAATGTGCAAGTCAAACAAATAATTTTACATACATTACAATCGTTAATGTTCAATATCAATTCTATCAAAGACTCGTTCGGATTTCGACAGGGATATTTTTGGTTTCATCTTTGAAACATTAATACAAATGTTCGAATCTGTACGCCACAAACATTCTCATTTCACGGCGAAATATCATATGTTAAAGACATATTCAATTTACTTTTACAATGCTCCATGACAGAGGTCTTTTCGTTATTTATAGATAGTCAAGATCTATATTTCAAGATTTTGCATTTCAAAATCATCACGCAGATAATATTTAGCACAATTAAATATAAAAAAAATGTTTTTCTATTGAAATTCGGTGAGCCCATATGAATTGTATAGTTTTTTCATTACATTTTTGACCAAGAAGACGTCCGATCCATAGCAATTCATTAATTGCCCCGGTAAAACCATTGTTTTACCGGGGCTCAAACCCCGCAACTCGGCAACACTGCGCCATGGATACAGCATCTTTATTGCGTATTAAATGCATTGATTGGATTGACTGGTTTCTCATAGAACGACTACTGCTTCTTTACATACAAATTTAGCATAAAATTAGTGTTATAATATTTGATACAATATCGACTATGTCAAGTCAACTCACAGAAAAACATTGTGTTTATTACCCACAATCTAATTAACATTTATTTTATTTTATTTAACGTAAAAATGTACAAAGTTACAAATGGTATATTATCAGAGCCCTTCAGTGTAAAACCAGCAATCCCGACTCCGTGTCATATAGGGCAGACATTCAATTTGTTCACATGGGGCACGGAAAAATTGAAAATAGATTGATCCTGTAACTCAAGCGTGCGGGCCCAATGGCTCGGATGAGGCGGGATTAGGAGATTTCGTGCGGTTTGAGGGTGTTCAACTCGTTTTTGATGTAAAATTAAACTTCTTGTATTAGCAATGAGAAGCCGTTTGTGTAAATCCTATTGTACGGTTTACTTGTATATAGGTTATTTCCATCGCCTGTTTTGACATTACGTAACTTAAAACACATCAAGTCACCACAGCCCTGCGATTCTGATAAACAATAAACTACAAGCTCCCACCTTTTCAGAATGCCAAATCATAAAATGACTGCTTCACGACTGATTTAAGAGCGACCGCCGATGCGAAAACCGCTGTGTGAGTTCGAAAAGTGAGTTACAGAATCGCAGGGCAGTACATGATTCCATCGCCTTCGGTCTTCACCTCGCATTCAGCTCAGCTCAGCTTCGCATTTCACCTCGCTCCAAGTCTTGCCGGTTTTCTATTCCTCAGGTTTGATCTGCTGGCTAATCGGGGTTTATCGGGGTGCCCAGTTCCCACCTTCTTATGCCAGTGGTTGACGAAAACTTGGAACCGGTGCGAGATGTCGTTAGTTCCACGTTTCACACCTGCAGCACAAATTTGACGTTGCGCTGATTTTTTGCTTGTCGATGTTTTTATTTAGGGATACTGAATTATTTTCTTTCAATAATATTTCTAAGTATAAAGTGACTTCAATTGTCTTGATCACAAAGAAAACGTTTATTTTAACGTTTCCACCAATCACATGTTAATAATAACTTTTTTTTTATAGAATAGGGGGCAAACAGACAGGAGGCTCATCTGATGTTAAGTGTTACCGCCCATGGACACTCTCAAGGCTAGAGGGCCCGCGAGTGCGTTGCGGGCCTTTTAAGAATTGGTATGCTCTTTTCTTGAAGGACCTTCAGTCGAATTCTTCAGGCAGCTGGTTCCATATAGTGGTGGTAAGCGGCAAAAACTACCTTATTTAAAACGCTAAGTTGTGGAACGACGGAAGTAGAGGTGGTTATACGGATGACTCGACGTCCGATGATGAAACTCTGCTGCGGGTATTATTTTATCCGATTAACACAGAGAAAAAGAAGAATCAAGAAGATGCAAAGACCCCACATCTCTACACAACGCCAAAGGATCAAGCCGCTCCGAAAGGGATTGGGTCGTTGACGATTGGAACTGCTCGTCTTTGAATACGGTCAAGTGGAAGGAGATGGTATAACTTGGCCAATAATCTGAAATCATGTTATTAGTATTAATTTTAATAAAAAAAAATTATTTACCTAACACAGACACAGAAACACGATACGACCAATAACTAATAAACTTGCTATCGTAAAGTCCTGTTTCATTCGTGTAGACATCCCTTATCACTTTTATAGCGATTTATAAAATTGCTTACGTACACGCGAAGCCTATTTCATAATTATCTTAAACAACAACATAACATAGAAAATGCAGAGCGCGTACTAATATTGAATTTGAATCAGTCATTATAAATGAAAAAGCGAGGACACGTTCGCTCCATAATGATCAATTAGACCGTGTGTGCTCAGACTTGCATCGTCAATGTTTGACTCATAAATACTTGAATAAATTTTAGGAGATATTCCGTAACAAATTCAAATTAATTTACAGAATATATTTGTATCTGTTCTGTTATTTCTGTCATTAGTCCATTGAAATGTTACATGGGCTGAACATTTGTTACAGGACGCAATTTTATTTATGGGACATGTAGGGGGGTCAATACAACATACATTTTTTGATAAAATAAAAAGAAAAAAGTTATTAAGCAAAAAAGGTAATTTTTTCACTTTTTTACTTTTTGATTTTTAAGATTTATGATAAAAAAGTCACAGAAACAATTGTAGGCAAAGAGATTTTCCACAAAAGATGCCACCACAAAATTTTTGTACGATGGATAGTTTAGGAGATATAGCCAAAAACGTGTTTTCACCCCTTTTTCCAAGATGACGGCCCGGGGACAAGGTCGCCAACCTCACAAACTTGGGTTTAAGCTTGTATTGACCCCCCCCCCCACATGTTCCATACATAAAATTCCTCAAACAATTGTTCAGTTTGGCCCTCAAATTGTAACATTTCAATTGATGTAACATTATGTAGAGGAATATATGATTAAAGTTTCGAATGTGTCCCGAAGTAGATTTCTACCATCGCCCACTTTTATCAAGGCATGTGCTGGACGTTCTGGGTCGTCTTGGAAAATGTAGGCAATTTATTTTCCGTTGGTTAGGTTAGCTAAGTACATTGATCGCTATGGATTATAATAACTTTAACCATCGAACATTTGAGGTTGCCAAGTAAATTAAAAATACATATTATTTAAATCTATCTAAATCTAAATCTATCGTCTAACATAATTTAATCATAGATGGTTAACCTTGTTGAATTAATATGTATTGTCTTTAATCACCTTAATAAATTGGCTCAGAAAAAACGAATGCTATTTTAATGGATAAAGGTTTTGTCTTATATATATATATATATATATATTAGGGTGGTCCTTATTTTTCGACTTTTGAATTATCCTCGGGGCACTTTCTCATTTGATTATATACCTCTAAATATGAAATACGTGTTTTTTTGTTTTTGTTTTTGTTAAGATTTAGAGGTCGCTGTCAAATTTTTTACAAATAAAATATTTTTTATATTATTAACAGTCAATTAGATACCAGTCTTGATGTCTCTAAATTGAGTGACAGACAAGCAACTATGGTCGTGACATCTACTTTGAAATGTGCAGGCTATGGTCCATCAGAATTTATAAATGTCAATAGATCTACTATGCGTCGGTGCGTGGGTCAAAAATCGCAAAGCTGTGCAGATTCGCTCAAAATCGAGTTTAAACCTAATTCGTAATTAACAATCCATTGGGACGGTAAACTTCTCGAAGATATTACTGGACACAAAACTAAAGATCGGCTGCCAATTTTGACATCAGGATATGGAGTTTATCAACTACTCGCTATTCCAAAATTGGAACGTGGAACAAGCGAAGCTTGTGCGTCCAGCTGTCTATGAAGCTATGAAGTCATGGAATTTGAGCTATAAAGTAAAATGTTAGACAATGTTTTGACACTACTGCTGTAAATACCGGCTTAAGGCGTGGAGTATTCGACCTTCTGGAGCGCAAAATGAATAAAAATAAGCTTTGGTTTGCTTGTTGTCACCAATGTGAATGGAAATTATGTTGTCAGCTGTAGTGGATCAATCGCTTGCCCCATCTTGTGCTCCTGATATACAATTATTCAAAAGATTTAAAAACAATTGTAACACTATTGACCAAAGCGACTTCAAATCAATAACAGCTGATGACGCTGAGGCAAATATTCTTGCAGAAGTGGCTGCAGACAGGATTTCGTTTGTATAAAAGCAACTTCAAGTACATGAACCTCCACATGACTACAGAGAACTGTTGAATCTTACTATCATTTCCTTAGGAGGTGTTCCTGACAAAAGCGTTTCATTTCAGAGACCTGCTGGTCTTCATCGAGCTAAGTGGATGGCAAGAGCCTTGTACAGTTTAAAAATGTTTTATTTAAGCATCAGTTTAAGCTAACGAAGAAGGACGAAAAGGCTGTGAGAGAAATATGTATTTTCACGGTGATGATTTATGTCAAATATTGATCAAGCAGTCTTCGAGTCAGTCAGCACTAAGAAACGACTTTCAATTATTAATAGACCTTAAAGCTTCAACAGAAATATAGCTACTGATGCGCTGATAAAGATTTTCAATAATTTGTCAGAAGACATAGTTTCGCTTGCGTTTTTCAATGACGAAGTTTCAGTTCAAGAAAAGAAAAAAATGGTAGAAGTACTCAAAATAAAAGATTTCTTAAAACGAATAAACCTTGACATCGCACACATCGACAAAAAAATAGAAAACTTCGTCAGTAGTCATTCCTTAAGATTCTTCCAGACCCTAGATCTCTCATCATGTTTTTTTTAAAAGACGTCGAAACCTGGAACGAAGACGCTGATTATATAGCTGCCAAAAATATCGTTCATTCATTGCGAGTAGTGAACGACATAGCTGAGAGGAATGGAAGAATATACAAAATTAATTACCACAAATGAAGAACAGAAGCAATATTTGCTTTTGATGGTAAAAGAGTATAGGATAAAGTACCCTAATACTAACAATTCAACCCTTGTATCTTTAAAATAAACAAATCAGATATCTATATAATAGCTTAATTAATAACAATAACAATAATTTCGTAACATTTTTAAGACCTGGGTATAAAAATAAAGAATTCTAACAAATACAGATTTTCAATTTTTATTTAAAATTCAAACCTTGGTAGCGACCTCTAAATATCATTTAAAAATTTCAAAAAAAATACTGAAACACTTTTTTATGGTATATATCCAAATTACGTGGTGCCCCGCGAAATTAAAGAAAATTTTTTTTTTTCTTAGGAATAAGGACCACCCTAATATAATCGTTTTGCCATGTATATCATTTATATTACAAAATAGAGGTTGATCGAAGAGGGTTGTATGTATTTTATAATGCTGTATCATAAAAAAATAAAACATTTAGAGGTGGACCACCCTTAACATTTAGGGGGATGAAAAATAGATGTTGTCTGATTCTCAGACATACCCAACATGCACACAAAATTTAATGAAAATCGGTCAAGCCGTTTCGGAGGAGGTTAACTACAAACACCGCGACACGGGAATTTTATATATTAGATATTCTGTGCGAGTGTTTATAATAAATTCCTCCTAAATAGCTATTGATAAAAGAAATTGTTTGTGTATATAATTAGATAATTTGTTTTATTTAAGTCGTGTACATATCAACACCACATTCTTAAATCAACTGTATACCTAATATAGTTACCTCCTGAACTTAACAACCTATGTTTATTTAAAATACAAATCTAGCGAAATTATTTAACAAGGGATGTTGTTCCACTTTGTTACACTTAAGTTTCGTTTGCAGCCGCAGGGCTCAACGCTAATCGTGATTTCAGGCTTTCGGTAGCTTGGCGTGGCGTTTTTCATTCCTAAAAATTATTTATTTGTATAGCTAGTTGTTCTCCTGATTTTTACGCCCTGGATTTTTACTTTAAAAAGTGATAAGCTAATTTTTTTATTATTTTGACTTTAAAATATGTATTACTTGGGCTTTTATTATTAAAATATACTATATGAGGTTGCTGTCAGTATGAAACCATCCTATTTGCCAATTACCTTTAAAAACCTTATAGTGCGTCGTACTTATTTCGAGAAACCTTATTATAAAACCTAAAGTAGGAAATTTTTCCACACGTGCAGATTTTTGTCTAGAAATAAAAAGTGTGCACACATTTGACTAATATGCCGCCATGTTGAAAAATTGTGACGCTGATTGGCCAATTTAAATTGCGTTCGAGAACGTGAAACGAAAAGGCAATTATTTTTTTATCTGCCAACATTCGTATTGAATTTTTAAAGTTCCAACAATTCGCCTACCTATTGTCAATCTTGATTTTAATACCAGATTATTCGCTTCAATTATCCATTTCTAAACGGCACTATGTGCTACTAAATAAACGTAACAGATTAAAAAATGTAAAAATTGTGTATGTTTAAATAAATATTGAATTGTGTGACTTCATGTAATTCTATTGGAAAGTCGGATAACTGAAAAGAGATCGCTTTATATAATAGGACAGAGAGTGAACCGAGTGGAAAATTAGAAAATCTCAAAAGGCACTTTGAACATAAATTATGTATTAATAGTATAAGTCAAATAACATACATTTCTCGGTTATATTATTATAATGTATGATTTGGTAAAAGGGGACACCGATAAGTCCCCCCTAGGGGGGACAGAGAAAGATAATCTTTAAGTAGTTTAAAGAACTTTAAATTTTACCCTAATGATTGCATTCCAGATGCATTTGACATTTGTGCTTCTGGTACTCCAAAACACTGCTACGAAAAAGGTATCATCACTGATGAATTATTCCGTAAGAACATTGACACGATTATTCCACGTTCTTGGGGAGTAAAAGGGTCCATGTTTATTTTCAGTGTATTTTACATTCGTTCACTACACAATTTTATGTAAAATAATTATAAGTATATAATAATACATAGCTTCAATCCGTGAAAAAAAGTGTTTTCTTTAAATGTGTAAAAGTTATGTTAATAAAACACAATAATATGTAAGATGCTTTTTGTAATTTTAATAAATTTGATGAATAAAAACTATACACAATTTTGTATATTTTAATAATAATCGTCCTGTAACATTTTATTAATCCATTGTAATCCATGGTAAACTCTTGCACATAATCCCGAAGGTTTTATTAAACGTCTTGGTTTAGAAGGGTCGTACATTTTAAGGATGACTCCCACAATTCTTTTGTCCTCGTTAACTACTGGCCCTCCGATGTCAGTCTAAAAAAATATTATGTTAGAAATGCAGTACACTTAAGCAAAAACAGATAAAATTAACTATTTTATATGAACCCAATAATTCTAAGAACGTTGTTTAACAGGTTTTACAACGTTCTTGGAACATTTTAACACATCACCTTTGACCTTTGTCATATTTGGACACACTGTGCGTTTTCCAATTACAGCACTAGAGCGCATTTTGCGGCATAATGCTCAACGTTGAGTGTTCCAACTACAGCAACGCTTCGCACAATTGAGCACTCTCAGAACGAATGCTCTCGCGAGCTTCTCGCAAACAATACCAACACAGTGACAGAAAATTGACCAGTATTTTTCTTTAAGTTGGCATTTATCGAAATTTTCGTTAGTAAATATTATTTATTGTTGAAAAATTGTAAGGCTTTCGTTTCGTCGTAGATTTTGAAAATAATTAAAGTTATTTCAAACTGCTAAAAAAAATAAATAATATATAGGATGAAGGTATAAATAGTTACTTTTTTTATATTCCACATTTAAATATGAATACAATTTTATTTTAAAATTCGGATCTGTAAACAAATTTACTTTACAGGATTATACTTTAGAAAAAATTGCAATGGTTTTGAAAAAGTATATAATTTTTTTAGAAATCATTAAAAAATATTACTCAAAACGTAAATGATGTAAACTTCTTACATGAAACTAAATATTTTACTGTTAATTTAGCTTGTTAAAACCTTATATTCTTTAAAGGTTTTCTCTTATTTCAGTAAAAAAATGTTAATGAAATAATTTGATTATTAAATTAAGCGTTAAAAGGTTTTCAACCAATTATTATTGTTTACCAAATTATTTATACATTAATGAGGTTGCTAACTCTATTCAGACCATTTTTTGTCAACACTGACTTAGCGCACTCTGCTGATGCATTTGAAAACTAATTCACGTTCCAATTAAGCTTCAGCATTATGCGGCATTGTGCGGTACTGAGTCGCAAAATGCTCTGTAATTGGAAAACGCACCTTGATTGCTAATAGATAACTCTTATAACTTATTACGGTATCATGTAGAGAAAAATTCAGAGTAAGACTAAATCATAAGTGTGACTTGTGTTTGTCAAATTCAATATATTTGCTATACAATAAATCATCTTAATCTCGACTCAATCTGAGGATTATAGCGTATATTTATTTTTTTAAGTCCTGTTACTATATTGTTTGATTAAATATTTATCAAACAACAAATCCAGCGACTATGGGAATTGAATTCAGCGCATTTTAATTGGCTGGAAAAACTTGCTTTGAAAGTCCCGTCGTATTTGTTTAAATGTTGAATGTTTACTGAAAGGGCCACTTACGAAGTATTCTTCAAGGGTATCAAATTCTTTGTTATTCCTAATGGCTAAAACAGACGCATGAGAGTTTAGCACACGGAGGACATGCGTTATTAAATAGAGATGTTACTTCTTTCACTTGTAAATGATTTGTTGGGTTTTTATCCTGAAAAATATACATTTTTACATTAACTTTACTAGTATGAAGCGGTTGTTTTAATACAATAAATAACAATAAAGTTTTTTATTTCTTGTTAATGTTACAGTAAATAAATAATAATATAATACGTATAAGTAATAAATGTTACAGTGGTATATTTGTATATTGTGGATTATTTTGAGTTACTTAATTTAGATTAATAATGGCAAAAATTGTTTTTAGAGTTAATCCTATCTTAGGTAAGTTTTCCATTCGTTTCAATATTGCCAGGTTTTGGTTTGGTGAAGCCACACTATCTGCCCGCGTCATGAACGAGAAAATCCGTCCACCTTCGCCGCGGTCTGCCAACGCTTCTTTTCGTAATGTCCAACGTTTTGCTGCACATATTATTACGAGTATATAACGTTATCTTGTATTTTTATAAGCAACTGTTTGCAGTTTGTCATATTCACTAGTTATTTTGTCTATATTCACGTTGAATCTGGCTCGTGTACTTTCTTAGTTGAGATATTCTATCATTAATTGTTTGTCGTAAGCTGTTTCGAGTAATAAAACTAGATTCTTGGTATCTTTCGGTTGAAAGTAGGGACATCACGTTGTAACAGCATATTTTATATTATCACATAGCAAATTTTATTTAAAATACTAACCTTGTATTACCACAGTAGGTATAGCTCTATATACGAAATACAATAATTAATAATCTATTTAAAACCACTCGATAAGTAACTAATTGACAATCCTAATCTACATATAATTAATATTTATCGCGGCGTTAGCGTGGTTTCTAACTCAAATTTGAACTCGTATAAAACATGGATTGTAATTAGTATGGTATTTGTTGATACGGCTGCCATTGTTTTAAGCGAAATATCATCGCGAATGGACGTTTTATAATCAGACTGAATTTGTTCGTGATACAACATTGTCAAGACAAATATGACGTGGCGTGTCAGCCCTGCGATTCTGTAACTCACTTTTTGCTATGTAGCAAGGAGAATCGGTCTTGCCTACACAAAATGGTGTCAAGCCCCTTTGCAGTGTATCTTTCAATCTAAATATATTTAACAAAGACTTGTTAGTTACACCACTTATAACTCGAGATCGGCTGGACCGATGTTAGTTATCTCTTTTTTGGTGGATTATTCTCCGCTCCGAATAGCAGAATAAGTAATAAAATATCGTTGTAAAACTGTCATTCTTTTTTCGCAATGGCAGGCAATAAAACTTTTTTTTTTTAAAGACAATTCACACCAATTGACCTAGTCCCATGCTAAGCTGGTGAAGCTTGTGTTATGGGTACTAGGCAACAAAAATAATTCTGTATTTGATGTAATTACTTTAATGAAAAAACGGTCTGACACCTCTTGAAAGCACATTCAAGTTTTAGTGACATTCTAGAATACGGGCCTTCGACTGGTTTTGCATCACTGTACAAGTATAATTTGCGCACATAGAAAAAAAAAACCATAGTTGCCGATATCTGAACGCAGAACTTTAAGGCTTGACTGTCAAACGCGTGTCACTAATCTAACATCGATTTGATATGTTGCACTAACCCCTTTGAGCTTCCATCCAAAGGCGAATAAATTTTCACCAGCTTTAGTTCCAGCTTTGGGAAGTTCAATCGGTAACACGAGCTTGCTGTACGGTATATCCTCTTTAGTCTTCAAAAGCGCTAAGGAATACGCGAATCTCGTGTAATTGTAGTACGGGTGAACTTTTATTTTCTTTACGTGAACACTTAAAGCTTTTGAATCTGTTTCGTCATCTGTTCTCATGACAACAAGCAGGTCCTTCGGTTGTTTACTGGAAACAGTTATATTTGTTACAGTTTACCGTCTCTCTCTCGTTATACCTGCGATCGCGCTCGTGAGGTTTTGGTGTGACACAAGTTTCTGAACATGTCACCCGACTAAAACGATTTTAAAGACGTTATCACGTCTAAGTAGTAGTTGTATAAGTTTACGATCGTCAAAATCGTTACGTTCTACCTGTTGCATGTTAACTAGACAATCTTCGAAAAATTCTAGAAATAGATTGATTGATTTTTATTTCTTCATCTTTTTTCAATAATCGCAACAGACAATTGTCTGTTAATGTCTCTAAATGATACTCTGGAGGCTCTGGATCTTTTTCAGATTTCTTTTGCTTGTCTTCATCTTTTTTATCTTTTAAAAAATCCTCGTACCGAAAATGACAGTAGGTAGAATTCATAAACCAAAGAACTTCTTTTGGCAGATTTTCTTAAAAGATACTATATATTATTATATTTGAGACCTCACGGTTTTCGTCCTTTTATTTTAAGTCCTCGAATCAATAAACACATAATATATCTTATATATAAAATTCTCGTGTCACAATGTTAGTCTGCATACTCCTCCGAAACGGCTTGACCGATTCCTCTGAAATTTGGTAAGCATATTGGGTAGGTCTGAGAATCGGCTAACATCTATTTTTCACACCCCTAAATAATAAGGGTGGTCCACCCCTAAATTTTTATTTTTATTTTTTAGACAAAATTTTTAATTTCTATTTTTTTATGATACAGCATTAAAAAATACATTCAACCCCTAACTTTCACCCCTCTACGATCAACCCCTATTTTTTATTATAAATGATAAACATGGCAAAACGACGTTTGCCGGATCAGCTAGTATATATATATAAATATAAGAAATATAAGAATTTTAATAGGCTTTTGTTTGTAATATAATATTAAGAGAAAGATTAAACCGACCGTCACAATTTACGGCAACAAACACTAGAGGTATTTACGTTTTAAGCTTTCAACAATGCAGCCGTTGTAGCAAATAATAATTTAACACCGACTCGTGTTCTTAACTTATTTATTTATTTATTTATGCTTTATTACCTTATTCACAAACATACACATAACAAAAATACAAAAAAAAACATGTTACAACGTTATAAGGCATCGGGCGGCCTAAGAGTTTTAGGATTAAAAAGAACATTAACGAGAAGTTGTAAAATGTGCATCTTACGCCGCAATCGAATGGGTAGCCAATTAAGCTTTCTTCGGAACTCCGAAATATGGTCAAATTTACGAAGTCCAAATATGAACCTGAGTTAAATCAGGATAACACACATCAGCGTAATCAAGAATAGAAAGTAAAAGAGAATGAGCAAGAGAAATTTTAGTTGAGATAGGCAAAAAATTGCGTAACCTATTAAGTGCGTGAGAAGAAGAAAAAATCCTCCTGCTTAGTTCATTAATTTGGGGCTGCCAAGACATGGTTGTTTCCAAAGTAATGCCCAGGTTTCTAACAGTGCAGTGGGGCAAAACGGAAAAACAGTACTATCTATAGTAATCTGGGGTAAAGATGACCAATTTATTCTCATTATATATGTGATACATATATAATACTACCCTGATCAAAAATATTGATTGAAAAAAATTAAAAAAAATTACTACATGCAAATTATAAAAAAATATTTTTATAATTTGCATGTAGTAAACAGTAACCAAACATATAAAAATAAAAAAAACCATACATAGTTAACATACTCTGGACTGAAATTTGCTAGGCGACCCATATGGATTATATTTATTGACATATTAAATTAATATAAAATACGTTTCATTACATAAGCATCTCGGTGAAGGTCGTAGTATATCGGATCTTATACCATCGTATAATATAGATTTTTTTTAACGCTGAATCCGTCTACAGGACCGGTGACTTCAGATTGTCCGTGTATTGTGTATATCAAATTATGATAATACATCACATGGCAACAAAATTCTACATAAATCCCTTTAAAAACAAAGACTCCAAAATGGACCAATCAGTATTAAATAACAATATTTATAATTTTATTTCTATTTCTTAATGATTATGAATTTATATACGTGTGACGTCCTAGTGGCCCCTTTTTGTATTTTCAGGAATAGTTCCGCCATTTGGGGTCCGATCTACATTATCAAGATATCATATGATTTTCAGGGAAAATATTTGAACATACAAGAAAAATAAATACGTACATTTTGTGAAGCCGGTTAAAAATGTTGCCAATTTTCAGGAGACAAATCCAACGGATATTTTGCAAGGGAAACAAGTATCTAACGTAGATCTATCTGGAAGATATATATATGATATTTCCCTTCTTTCTTTTAAGGCCAAAGAGCGTCACCACAAAAAAGGTACTAATAAGGTACTAATTGTAACAATAAATTAAAAGGTGGTATTCATATTAACATTACGAGAAATATATATTAGGTATTTCAGTAACATTATGATATTTAAAAAGAACAATTTATGCGCGCAATTTATGCGCGTCCACACTTTAGTGCTGGTGATCGGTCTATTCTTTTCTTTTAGATGATAAATGCATCCTCTGTTTAAAAACGTCTCTGAGAGGATAATAAATGTAGGACTTTTAAAACTTGTTCTTAATGCGTAATAAAGTTTAATAGCAAGAATAATCTCAAGAAGATCCAAAATTACTCATATAACTTATTTTAGAGTGAAGTCGGTGGACCTGTTGTTATGGATAACAAAATTGTTGGAGTAATTCGATACATGTTCAAGCTTCTTGCGGCTAACATTTCGGAAGTCAGCGCAAGAACCCGTGACGGTAAAGAATGGACTAGATCTTAAAATCTGACTGAAATTGAAAATAACAGATATTTAAATAATGCTGTACCAATCTTTATAGAAACTAGGACATTCATGTCCACAGATTACATTTGATTCGGTGTTTTATTTATTGATTAAATATATTATATAGATTCGACGATTTGGGCCTAAGAGTAATCCTGAAATATAGCGCTTAGTATGATGAAATGTAGTTTTGTATTTATGGTTTTGATCGTCTGCTTCCCGCAATAAAATTTGTGATAATTACGCATACAATCCTCATTCACCTTATGCTTAGATGGAGTTTGAACCCTGATGCCGTGGGTTTGTAAGTGCGTAGAGTCACACACTTAACCGCATTGCAAATACTGCAATAATACAATTTTTATTCATTACATCTATCTACTTTAAAAGACAAATTGAACCTGCGAAATAAGGAGACAGTTTTTGAAGAAAAATGAAACAAGCTGGAATTGAATTGGTAACAGCTAGACTGCTATTTCCCTATCTCCATTTACAAGGGCAGCCTGCAGGTACAAAAGCATTTTTCATTTGAATACTCAAAAGGCGCGAACACATTACGCACGATCGTTTAGCGTGTACCTTTGCCATTTCGCAACGTATTAAAATTTGTACTTCAATTGTATAGGAGGAGTACTAAATAAATAACTAAATAATAATGTTAAAACAACTCAAATCACCATTAATAATGAAATATTTAATGTTTACTCCGTCCGATTAAAAGTGTGAAGGTGAGTTATGTATCAAAACGCAGTAAATGCAAAAAACTGAAAAACTGAGCATATTGCTAAGACTCCGTAAGTATTTTTCGTCACCACAATAATTTATCTCGTGTTTCTTGACTACAACTTCGTACACGTCTTTGACAACTCCATCCCACCAACGCAGTCTCGGTCTACCGGAATTTCTCTTGCTGTAGTTATTATTAACTATTATACAAACACTAACACATAGGTTTGTCTATAATAAGACTATACGAGTACTAGCAATGAAAAAGTATAACAAAAAGCAGTAATCAAATAAGGCAGTTTTTGCCGAGCACCACCGCTATGTGGAACCAGCTGCCCACACAAGGATTTCCGAACCAATTTGACTTAGGGTCCTTCAGAAAAAAGTGCTTAACCAAGTTTTAAAATGCCGGCAACGCAATTGCAAGCTTTCTGGCAATGTAGGTGTTCATGGGCCAGTTTGCCTGATGTTACATAAAAAAATTCAGACGAAACTTCGTTTGAATTTGATCATAAAATCGTTATATGGCGCATGTTAGACTAAAGATACCTTTGAGCAATCTAACGGAATCTGTCGTAGACTTGCGTTACTAACGTTACGCATAAGTTACAGCGTAATGTGCAGACACCATCGGTATAACATGTAATGAAACAATTCCCAGGGGCAGTGACGAAAATATGAAATGCCACGTCAGCGTGTTGATTGAATTTGTCAGAGCTGGACCTATCGGTGGAACAAATTGTTTGATTCTGTTTTTTACGCTCAAATGGAGATTGTACTACTCGAATTTGGCTATCAGATATCTGACACTTCGTTTTAGGCCGTTGTGCGAAAATTCTTTGTATACGAAGACAATTTCTGTAGAACGTGATTGTAGAAGAAATGTATTATAAAACTGAGAAATCTTCGTGTAAATTGTCTAATGTCTTTGGTATTGTGTCTAGGCCAAAATGATGCATTAGAATCCAGAAAAACTCCTAAAGTCCACTTCCAGAGGGGCCACCATAGAGATATTTACTCTGCATCAAAAAGTCAATAATCATTTATTCATATAGGTAACACAATGTACACTTATGAACGTCAAAAAAAGACCATTACAATGCTCGTCGCTATTGGCGATGGATTATAAGTAATTGTTTGGAAAAAATCTTGTGCGTCATTGAAATATAATTTACTTTAAACGGTTTTAAAAACAATAAAATGATGAATACTGATTAAATAAATGTGTTAAACACAAATGTTTTTGTGTTAAAATGACTAAGGGAAACTGTTAACCATGATACGGTATTAGCTGCTTAACATGCATATGTTTCATCTATACTTAGATATAGAATTATAGTTTGGGGAAATTCAGTCGAACTAAATAGGGTATTTAAGGCTCAAAAGAATTTGAGATCACACCGTGACAGTCGATCGATCTCCTATCTGAATCCCAATAACCAAACACTACGAAGACAATCCACTTTTGGCGACGGATAATGCTCTATGTCGTTCCATTTTACGGAGTTTTCACTCATATTTGATACTCAATGTAAACCAAATAAAATAAAACCGTACAAATAACATTAAAATATACATGTGTATGTTTAAAACATAACAAACAGTTTTTTTAATTATTTAAAAAACTGGTGTAAGTTAAAATCTGTTAAAATAATTAACTGTTGAAATCGAGCTTTCGTCAACTATCATTTCAATACAAAGGTCTATCCAGTATCCATAGACACCGATACGACCTCTCATGGATAGCTTGTATCGACAGATGGCTATTACATTCCGTCGATTGGTTATTGGCAAACTTTTTACAACATTTGGATTAAGATTACTATCTCAGACTGTGGATTATGGATTGAGATAGGTTTTTGGGTTCGGGCGTAAGCCGGGTTAGCGTTTAAGATAATTAGATGGCTATTTTCGGTAAAATTTCGCTTGGTCTAAAAGTGTCGTCTCTTATTGAAGTTATACTTCTTTAGGCGCGTTATGAAAAAATGATGAGAGTGAAATTTTACGATGCGCGCGGACCATTACACAAAATTAACAGAATGAAGTTGCCCACGGAAGATGCTACGTCATTGGACATAATTTAAAAACAACATTCGAATAAAACTAGAATTTATGTTACTCTTAATGTAAGAGAATAATAATAAATATTTATTTATTTAATTTTTCAAATGTAAACTGAAGTTTATCGACTACAATGACTGCTTTTAATCAATTAAATAATCAAAGACTGGTAGTTATTAATTATTTGCATGCAATCAAAAACTATTTTTAATAATGCCAAAGAAGTATAACTTCTTACGCGCGTACTCGTACATAAGTATACGCACCCTTTTTTTTAATCTTGTGACTAGTCACAGATGGATAGATTGATAGTAATTATTATAGTAGGCTTACTAATTTTCGCCAAATTATTCACTTCTAGTATTTCTATATGTTATCTAGATACAGCCATAGCCATTACATTTTCTAAAATAGCAAGCTGGTAATATTGTTTCTAAACAACCCGCTATGAACGTCATACAACTTTGTATCGAGTTTAAATTAGTTCGGCTCAGATGCACTACACTCTAAAGTAAATTAATAACCAGCTTATTATGAGCACTACAATTTTATAAAGTTTACTAGCTGACCGGGCCATCGTTGTTTTGCCACGTATATCATTTATAATAAAAAAATAGGGGTTGATCGTAGAGAGGTGAAAGTTATGGGTTGTATGTATTTTTTAATGCTGTATCATAAAAAAATAAAAAATATCTAGAAAAAAAAATATTTAGGGGTGGACTAACATTTAGGGGAATGAAAAATAGATGTTGTCCGATTCTCAGACATACCCAATATGCACCCAAAATTTCATGAGAATAGGTCGAGCCGTTTCGGAGGAGTTTAACTATAAACACCACGACACGAGAATTTTATATATTAGATATAAAAAATACGTGTGTGTATTATGCACACGCGTTACAAGTTATACTTCTTTGGCGTGACAAGATAAAAATCTTTTCAAAAATTATATCTTAACTCTCTCTCTCTCTAACTAACAATAGAAAAAATTTAGTCTCATCAGTTTTCCTTAATGCGCCAAAAGAAGTATATCTACAAAAAAACTAAAATGTTGACTATAGCTAACTTCAGGGTGTTGGGTTTTGTGACGCGCGCATCGTAAAAATTTACTCTCATCATTTTTCCCTAACGCGCCAAAAGAAGTATAACTTCAAAAAACAGTGGTGATACAATCTTTCAGGTCTGGGTCTTATATTTCTGTATATATGTTTCGAAACCATTGATTATGATCAGACTTCTGTGTCTGACACTCGCCGTCGTCTTCATGTCAGTTTTCTCATGATGTTTTCAGGAGTCCTACATTCTTACATAGAAAGTCTATTGGTGCACAGCCGAGGATTGAATCAACAGCGATGTGATGAGAGGGATGAGACGCGGATGAGGTGATTAGTGACTTCAGCGTATGAAGTCACTAATGCAACACTGTTCTGAATAAAGTTTAAATACCCTAGAATAATGAATATACCTGAAAATAAACACATACAATTAGGTTTTTAATTTCCGTTTAATTTAGCGTCTTCAGTTTAATTATTATTTACGTCAGCAGTTTAATTACTTTTTAAATTATTTTGCATATCACACGTAAAGAAATATAAAATAGGTATTGCTATTTAGAAAATATAAGAAATAAAAGGAATTGGTATATATACTACCCAATTTTATGAGACAGAACATTATTACAGGTGACATGGTGTGTTGAATTTCAGAACAATGAATGTGTTGAAAAACTGGAAAAGATTGTGAGAACTATACCCATCTATCAATTGACTAAGCGCATTGTTGCTTAACCTTCATAAAATAAACAAAGAAAGGTTAACTCCGCAAGTTGGAATACGAGCAAAGTTACGAAGCGCTAACGACAGAAGTTGCTCTCTAGATTATTTCTTTCCAATATATCCCTTTGTTTGAGCTTTTTGTTTGTAAAGTTTTCACATCGATCACAGCCTCTATTATCGACTGAAACCAACTATACTGTCGTAATATTTTAAATTGTCTTTTTCTTTTGTTTACCGAACCGGCGAAATTACCTTACAGAATTATTTACCTATTTTTAAAATTAAAATTTCGTAAAGAGAATTTATGAAATACTATTAGTATTTGATATTATATGCAAAATAATTTATTGAAATCTCTAATGACGAATTGTAAATTAAAATGCCACGTGTTTTTATTATCGAAGAAATAAATTTAATTTTTGTATTAAGTTTCGACACTTAAGTTACACAAAGCAACCTCTAATAATTTTTGAGAATTTAAATGACTTATCAGTAATAAATTGCGTGACCAAAATGGAGACGGCTAAAGCGTGCATTTAATGTTTCTAATAAATACCAGTGAATAAACAGGCTAAATCTATGTCGTAATTTACGAAAATATTAAATGATAGTTCATAGAAACTGCAATAACTCACGGGTGTACAAAACCGCAAACTAAACTCATTAATTTCTCGTCTAAATTAGAAGCGCATCCGGGGATAGAGCGACGACAAAATTACACGGACAAAACTATATGCGTAAATTCATTTAAAACTTTCAGAAGGGATTTGTGTGGAGCATACAATAGATTTCGTACGATATATTGTGCTATATAGTTAGATTTATTTTGTGCGCAAAAACTATCTGCGTGAGAGTTCCTCTTGTGTTGTATGACTCATACAATTGAGCAAACAAGTCACAGGAACGCGAAAAGCTCCTAGAAAATTACTAAAATTTTTAGAAAAGCAGTACCTGCGTTTCATTTATTAAAAAGTGTGACGTCAGCAATATTAGTTTGTTATCATAAGCCGTTTCAATTTCGACTGACTGTGTATACTTAGTTTAATTTTTTTTAAGAAAGGTATCTCGCCATTGGCAGGGACTTGACAGCGCAGCTGCAGCGCAACGGCATCTTACGGGACTCGGACCTCGGCTTGCACTGTCGTGCTAAAGATACTTGTCTTAAGGGAAGGAAGCTCGCTATAGTGAGCGTAGTACAAAGTAAGGGACGTTGCCTTCTCCGGTGAAGGCGGTTTTGACTTGCCACTCGGGAGATTTTTATTGTGTTACGAGCTACAGTGTTGAAATCAGGATCCAGGGCCTCCTACGTGCCTTTTTTGTCGGGAAAGGGTGACCGTACCAAGCAGAGGCTTGTAGCCTCTGTGTATTCACCGTGATACTACGTGTTTGCTTGTTGTTCCCACATTAAATAAGTGCATGACCTATTTGACCGTGGCTTTCGATATTTAAAGATTTGAAACCTTGATGACAAACATCGTAGTAGGGGCCATATAGCCTAGCGGTCTTACTAAGTGGCAGCTAGGTGAGGGGTACCGGGTTCGATTCCCGGTTCGAGGGCAAGTTTTAATTTAATTTTATTCTCGGCCTTTGGGAGGGTTGTGCGGTGCGGCGAGTACTTAAACCGTACATGTAGGACACAGTCGAATTTCTAAAGACAAGCACGAATTATTAAAAAAAAATCCTATACTTGACGCTGGCTAATGCACAAATCGTGCCAGAGCCATTAAAAAAAAAACATTGTAGTAACTTTAGTCTACGATTTTTTATACACAATTTTGAACCAACTGTAACTATTTGCGAAAAGTTTTTATAGAGCCAAACTTAACTGCATTGGTAAGATTAACTTTAAAAGTAGCACTCAAAATAAACAGTTGGAAAGTTTTGGAATCCTAAATGAATTTCGCATTAAATTTTAGCACTGTTCCTAACTTCGTCGGTTTCTTGTTTCGGATTTAACTGGACTAGTTAATTTTCTATACATAAATTGTAACTGTGGTAACAGTACATTTTTGAAGTTATACTTCTTTAGGCGGGTTATGAAAAATTAATGAGAGTGAAATTTTACGATGCGCGCGCACCTGAGACACAAAGTTGTCAGTGTGATTATAGCGTGCGCGAGCGAGATGGGAATAAGACAATCTACAAATAAAAAGAAATAGAATATGCGTGAAGTTAGCAGCTATGCCAAGAATTTTGAATGAACATAATGACATTTACCTTTTAAACAAATAAAGGAGTTTTAATTATTTTTTCAAAGAAATTTAGCAATGCTTTTTCACAAAGACCTATTGTTACTTAGTTAAAAGGTTATGAAACATACGTAGTTATTAAATTTAATGAATAATATAATAAAAAAAAAATAATAACATTTATTATTATTAATAATTGAATAATATACTAAATATTAAATATTATTAAATTATTAACGTTAAATATTTGTTATTAATTACTTAATATTTAAAAAAAATAAAGAAAGCCAAAGAAGTATAACTTCTTACGCGCTAACTTAAGTACACGCACCCTTTTTTTTATATTGACTAGTATTTAACGAGTTCGCTTATCTCAGGCATTACAGATTCAAATTAAAAGTTTCTTACTTTTATCTCGCAATATCCATTTATTGAGGAAAGCAGGATATACTACGAAGCGATATATTAATGAAAAACACAACATTATTGTTAAAAAAAAAAATTATTTAGGTAAGTACCTACTGTAACAAAGTAACATTATGTTACATAAGTTGCCGTTGGGGGTCTTAAAAAATGAATCAAACTGTATTGTTATAAATAAATAAAATAAAAGTTATAATGTAATTACAAAGTGTGGCAAGGCGATGCTGCGCATGTTTAGTTTCTTATATTATGTTTAGATCACGTTTTAATTCTAAGTAACTTATACTAAAGCATCCCACTTGGACACCATGTAACTTACCATAACTATGGATAATGGATATCTTATGTGATCACCACAATACGTCATGTGTGACATGGTGTAATGGTTGCAGCTCGTTACAAACGTTGTGTAAAAACAGGCGATTAAAAAGAGTGGCGGAGAGTTTATTGCCAGTTCTTCTCTTCCCTTGATTTGAGAATGGCACTTAATGTAAAGTTAGAGGCATTTCATATACATTTCTATTTTGACGTTCTTAAGTGTACATTGTGTTACCTATATGATTAAAATTATTCTTGACTTTGAATAAAGATAAAATATTAATAAAACTTACTTTATTTCGGACAAGTTCCTATCCCTTTTTAGTTTGGTTCCTTACAATAAATTAAAAAACACACTTAAGACAGTTTCCCGATCCCGATAAAGGCCCTTCCCTTCGACTTTACAACTCAGAATTGACATTTAAGAATCATATTACTCAAAACACCATTAGTTATCTCACACGATAGCTAATAGGAATCTTAGATTCTATCTAAGGCACGCTTAACATGTATGTCCACTATTCGAGTCTTATATAATTCATTAGTCAGAAGTCACCTGGGACATAATGGCTCAATAAGGGTCCATCTTCATGAAAGAAAGTATAATTTGATGCTAGAGCGAGTACAAAATTTATTTATTTATTACAGAAATACAAACACTATTCTTACAGACTATGCCAATACGATAATATCGAGAAAAATAAAAATAAATGTGTATATAGAATTGAACATACAATATACGCAATATCGCTAAGTACTGTGAATTCACTCGGAGAAGTTTAAAGTCTTGTTCAAAGATTGCAGTCGGACACCGGGAATATTCATAGTATTACTTAGATAAACGAAGGTGTTAACGATGGCATAAATTGTTCCCTTCTTTCCTTTTAAAACAATATTTTTTATAAAATTTAATTTTCACACATTTTTGATAATCATTAAAAAGTAATTTATTGAAAAATTGCTTCATTACCTTTTACTGATAATGGTGTAATTTATATTATAATTAGTAGATATTTGTGGAATACAGGATGTTTTACTAATACACAAGTCCATTCTATTCATATACTTAAAGCGACGAGAAGAGAGAACAACACGAAGAAGGCAGTGAAGATTAGATTGGATGGAGGCAGTTTAGATTGGATATTTTTAGCAGCCTTTTAATGCTATTGAATTTCGCTAAGTACGGGTCATAAGAATTATTTTTGTATTATTTGGGTAATTAATTAAACTATAGACAATCAATTCGATTCTGTGTAAAGGAAATTTACCATTTAAATTTGGGTAGTTCTACGATTTATATTATAAAATTGAAATTATGCCTTTCCATTTGTGCTTTTTGGCATTTATAAAACAATAATAATAATGTTGAGTGTAAATGGGTCTTTTTTTTAATTGATAAAAGATCCCGTGGCCCCAGTCAGGGTTATTCAAAGCATACAATATTTGATAGTCCGCGCCACTTGCGACTAAATAGAACCCTGAACATTCCAATGTCATATTTAAAAAAAATAGGACGGCCACGTAAATTATGTAAATATTTTTATGGTTAGTTAAATCTAAGGTATATAAAAAACAGTTTTGGCTATAAAAAGCAGAAATTGTACGTTTTTTATCAATATTATGTCACTAAGAATCGTTTTTAATTTTTTATTTTATTAGTTTTTTAATATAGTATTATCTATTAAATAAAAATTTGAATTACAAATAAACTTGTGATTTTTCACTTTTCCGTTATCAAACGCTTAATTATGTACTTTTAAGCAGACTGGTTGGCCTAGAAGGCTTAGGCTGCAACTCTTATTGTAGACTCATTTTGTTTTTCGTACCAGCTGTGGCCCAATGGACTGGATGAATGGATTTAACACGGCTCGTACGATGCAGTAAAACGACTTAAGGAAATCAGCATGCCGAAGACCCAAACTGTCGACGGCGTGTGAATCAGAATGCTAATCACCTGTTAGATGATATTTTTGAAGTTATACTTCTTTAGGCGCGTTATGAAAAATTGATGAGAGTGAAATTTTACGATGCGCGCGCACCTGTGTCACAAAATTGGGAGTGTGATTATAGCGTGCGCGAGCGAGATGGGAATAAGACAATCTACAAGTAAAAAGAAATAGAATATGCGTGAAGCTAACTTCACGCATATTCTATTTCTTTTTTTGTGATTAGCAGCTTCACAAGAATTTTGAATGACCATGACATCTGACAATGACATTTACCTTTTAAACAAATATAGGAGTTTTAATTATTGTTTAAAATAAATAATTATATACCTAGTTATTTTCATTATACAAGTGGGAATTTTATATGTGCGTCTGAATTATAATCAGAAATGATTTAAATTGAATATCTAAATCAATACTAATTAATATGATAAAATAATTGTGAAAAAACTGTGCCAACCTTCCTGAGTGCTTCAATACAATTGAGGTTAACTATCCGTATGTATTATCGAGTATTATTTAATAGGCGTTTTACGGCCAAAATTAATAATGTATCATCAATCTATGATTATAACCAATCTTGGACTGATTCATATCTAAAGACCGATCTCCAATCTGCATGCCAATAAACATTTCTGCTATCCGATTGTTTATTTGACAAAAGATTGACAGCAATCTTTTGCGTGATCCTTGCCTCTCGACCGCGTTTCGTTCAATGCAATATGTTGTGTTCAAGCATACCAAAAGTTTGCTGTTTTTGGAACGAAATAAAATAAGTAAGACTTAGGGTCTGTTTCACAATGTATGGATAAAGTAGCAAATAGCTATGCAACGTTTTGTTTGTTTTTTTGTTACGAACAAATAAAGTTACAAAATTCTATAGAAAAACATAGAACCTTAACCTCTTTGTTGGTCATTTAATATTACTTGTAATGAAACGGGCTGTCATTGTCATATGGTATTTTTGTTTGTTAGGTTATTGAGTATTTTAGTACATATTATTACAAATATAAATTTTCTCTGAGTAGTTTGTGTATGTTGTTTTTGTGATTCGAGGTTGGTTCTTTAACTTAAAAAAATGTCTACGCAAAAACGTGAAAGAAGCGTCAATTTCAGCCGGGAAGAAGTTGACCTTCTAACTTCGCTTGTTGCTGACCATAAAAATATATTAGAAAATAAAAAGAGTGACTCAGTCACCTGGCAGGAGAAAGAGCGGTGCTGGAAGACGCTGGAGGCACTGTTTAATAGCACAAGTGGGGTAAACTTTCGCAGTGCTAAAGCTTAAAGAGGGCTACAAGAAAAAAGTCTGCCTTGATACATGCTGAAACATATCGTACAGGAGGTGGCCCTAGTGCTGCTACTCCTCTTACCCCCTATCGAGGAAAAAGTCAAAGACATGATATTGTTGTCTGTCGAAGGAAATGAAAGTCAATTGAAAGGAAGAGCTTCTAAATAAGAGAAAGCAATGGGCATTTGAAGAGGAAGAAAGAGAGCATAAAAGAGAATTATGGGCCATAGAAAAAAATATATTGTTAAATAAATTAGAAAAATAATAGATTTTGTGCCTGGAGCGAGGATGTATTGTATTCAAAATTTGTATTTTTATTTAAATAAAAGCATTGAATTTTTATTTAATTTATCTCAAAAATGTTGTAATTTATAAAATATTATAGTAATAAAGCAAAATAATCACTTATAAGATTACTTCGCACACTTGCATTTCCCACGTTGTCAATTGCGCTTTGATCAATATCATCAGCTTGTTCATCTACTTGTTGCAGTAGTTCAAAATGTTCATCTCGCATATCAATAGCAATATTGTGCAACACTGCACATGCCACTATCACGGCTTGTACACGAGATACTTGAAGCAAAACGTTTTTTGACAAACCGATTTTGGGGAACCGATTTTTTCCAAACACCATATTATGTCCTTTCCACCACATTTCTGCTTCGTATTTGAGATTCGTTATAAAGATGTTCTGCTGGAGTCTTGAGGTTTTGAAGTGGAGTTAGTAGGTAGTATCTATAGTAACAAATATTTTTGGTTGTAGCTAATATTTAATTTTTTTTTACAAAAGTTGATGAAAAGATGAAACCTGCAAGAAGTCACATATAGACATCACTTGGTGTAAAAGTGTCTCCAAAGCTTCTTTTGTTAACCTAAATCTAAATGTGAATTCGGCGTCATTCAGGCTCTGGATATAATAAATTCTTGTCTTCTTATGTCTTCGCACAGAAGTACGTTGTCTTCTTCCAGCTTCAGAATTACTATCCCAATCGGATAATTGCATTTAAACTTCCAAATCACTATCACTAGAACTGGAAGATGACGAAGATGAATAAATTTTCCCAATGAATATTAAGTTAGGTCGCAATCCCAAACCCAAATCATACGAGTTTCACCGATAGCAATCCGAGATTGATTTGGCCAATCGAAGCAACAGTCAAAATGGACAGATAGGTTGTTGGCATGAGTAAACATTCATTTTCATACAGAGGGCAATCTTCAATCTCTTATCCGCCCTCTGAACGATTGGTTGAATAATTAGATTGGTATCTCAGTCCATGTATTGAATATTGGCATGCTTTTCTTTAGAAATGGATTGAATTGTCAGTCTATGACAGCTAAAATTGGATTGATATTGCATATTGGTTTTGGCCGTTAATCGTGTAACCATGGGTATGGGTTATGAGTCAAAATCATAAAAGTCAAATCAAGAATCTTTTTTCAAGTAGTTTTTTGCTATACGAATCAAACACCGTATGTAGTAGTAGTAGCCCATTAGACTATGAGCGTTATCTTATCCAAAAAGTTACGAGTTTAAAAACACCCACACAATTAATACATTAAAGAATAACGCTTTACATTTGAACAGACTATAAAATGAACTACAAAACTCTAATGTTAACATTTTGTTACAAGGCTGTAATACGCCATTAAAAATGTGGAAATTTATTTTTGCAATTTTTATACTGGGTGTTTTGGGTAAGTGAAAGTTTTGCCCGTTTGGCTTTACTTCATATGTGCAGACTTCAAATGTACTAATTTACAAAAGAACTGATAGGTTCTATCGTTTCAGAAATATATTTAAACTAGCCGTTTCCCGCCCGCTTTGCTGGGCGAATTAAAATAGGAAATAAATAAAATTTTGTTTCATTATTATTTTTTTTTCATATTTTTATCATTCTTCGTTTTAACTTCCCGCTAAGAAAATTGAAAATTTTCGAAAATCGAGTTTTTAACAGATGTTGACGTTTTGAGGGTCTAGGAAGCCTCCCCGAATGTTTCCGCGGTGAAGTCCGTATGAATAAATTTTCATAAAAGTAAAACAGCAATAAAAAAATGAAGGAACGTTAGAATTCGAAAAATAAATAGCCATAAATTTCGCATCGAATAGTGGTAGTTTCATGTCGATACGATCAGTGGTTTAAGCGTGATTGAGCCTCAAACGAACACCATTTTCATTATATATATATATAGATAGATAGATTGATGGGTCTACAATGTACATATTTTAAGTTATATTAGTGTTTTTATTATATTTCTACTGTTTTAGTGTTGTTTAGTATAAATTATTCTTAGTTTGTATGTTTTAAATATGAACACTATTGTACGAGCCAAGGCTGTCATTTTGCTCACTCAGGCTTTCTTAGTTTATAAGCCTTGCAATTTCCTAAATCGTCGGAGTTACGCCCCGAGAGTATAGCCAGATGCAGGCACTCGCTTCAACTGTTACTTGTAGTCATTCGTTTCATACACCAGTCATTATAGACATTCGAAATCGAAAATTTGATAATAATTCCAAAAGTTTTCAAACTTCGGTCAAGTGAATGGTACATTGGGACGACAATAAATCTCATTTTGTAACCTTGTCCGCAGTCCGGAACATTGTTAAAATTGCAATTAAATTAATTTTATGTCTGTATGGTCGTGAAAAAAATTCCAAAAGTTCTGCAAACTTGGGGAAGTTTTCGATATAATATTTCATATCACGTATAAAATTTGCAACCAACCTAAGTGTACGGAACATTTTTTGTTATTTATTTTATTTTCGATATATCTGTCAAATTTGCAGAACTTTTGGAACGTTTTCCTTCAGTTTAATAAAGAACAACATTAATTAAATAATGTTCCGTACACTTAAATTGGTTGCAAATTTGACACGTGATGTAAAATAATATATTTAACACCACTCCAACTTTGCAGAACTTTTGGAATTTTGGTCTCAAGAACTGAGCAAATTATCATTTATTGCATTTTTAACAATGTTCCGGACCGCAAAGCAGGTTGCAAAATTTTATAGTTTGTTTTAATACCACTCCCGACCTTACATCAAAATTTGAAAACTTTTGGAATTATAATGAATTAATTGTCTTGACTGACTGGACTATCATAGCAATTAACTAAATCATGGGAGTTACGCCCCGAGAGTATAACCAGACGTAGGCACTCTCTATAACTGTTACTTTGCAGACATTCGTTTCATAGCAATCAACTAAATCATGGGAGTTATTCCCCGAGAGTAAAGCCAGATTTAGGCACTCTCTTAAACTGTTACTTTGCAGGCATTCGTTTCATAGCAATCAACTAAATCATGGGAGTTATTCCCCGAGAGTAAAGCCAGATTTAGGCACTCTCTTCAACTGTTACTTTGCAGACATTCTTTTCATAGCAATTAACTAAATTATGGGAGTTACGCCCCGAGAGTATACCTAGACGTAGACACTCTCTTCAACTGTTACTTTGCAGACATTCGTTTCATAGCAATCAACTAAATTATGGGAGTTACGCCCCGAGAGTATACCTAGACGTAGACACTCTCTTCAACTGTTACTTTGCAGACATTCGTTTCATAGCAATAAACTAAATCATGGGAGTTACGCCCCGAGAGTATAGCCAGACAAAGGCACTCGGTTCGGCGGTTACAATGCATTCATTCGTTACATAGCAATTAACTTTTCATTATTTCGCTTATATTCTATTGTTGTACGCGAATGGTTACAAAAATCGTCTATTATTTAAAGTATCTTGATGACTCAGGAACCGTGCAACTATCGTACTGTATCAAATATAAGAACGTTGAACACGTTATAAGGTTTCTTGCTTTGATGTCTGATGTCAAGAAAAAATTATTTAAAGGTATCAAAAACAAATTTTGTTTTTGATAGCTAACGAAATTTCGTATTGTATACAAACATCTGAATGCACAGACTGAATTACTATTTAATTAAATTTTCATTTTTATAATAATTTGTTTTAGTGGAGGCGGAGAAAGTCGACCCGAAAAAATTTCCATTCATAGTTTCTATTAGGAAAGATGATCAACATATATGCGCTGGAAACATGTTGTTGAGTAACTACATCGTAACGTCGGCCCTTTGTGTCGAAGGGTAAGTTTAAACCATAAATAAATATATCCTGGTTACTATAAGAGTTCCTGAATTTTAAGGATAATTGAGGTTATTTTTTTGTAGTTTTAATAACATTATTCATAAAGGTAACCAAGTACACTTATGAACGTAAACAGAACATTACATTTACTACCAATTCGCAAGTTAAGGGCATAGAGCGGGTGAGAAGAACTGACAAGTCTGCCACTCTTTCTAATCGCCAAGTTTTGAGTCATACAGTAACTGCACTTTAACTACTCTGTCTTATATTAGTTTATATTGTAAGGCAGAGCAGCGATTAACATTTAAATCAATCCCTAGAATTAGGATCATTTTAATAATCATCACACTTAAATTAAATATATTATATTTATATTATAGCGTCTTTTCGGACATGACAGTATTTTCTTTATTTTTCGTAGATTGTTCTTTTGTTTCACTTTTGCGTTTCCATTTGCCAGGTGGCAAAGGATCCTCCAATCTTCTACATTTTGGCCTTTCTATGGCCACTCTAACCCATGTTGTTTCCGCGATTTGCCTAATGTCGTCGTCCCACTTTTTTGTGGTCTACCTCTCTTTCTCTTTCCATCTCTTGATTACCATTGTGTGATTATTTTACTCCATTTATCCTTTCTCCTGATCATGTGGCCTGCCCATTTCCACTTTAGTCTTCATATTTTCAAAGTTGTGTCCTATACCTTAGTCTTTCTTCTGATGCTACTCCTTACTTTGTCTTTTCTTTTGATCCCAGTCATGCTCCTGTCCATGGCATGTTGAGATACGGAGAGTTTATTTTTCGCTTCCGTATGCCAGCACTGGCAGGATGCATGTGTTAAATAATTTGCTTTTCGTTGAATGGTGTAGGGTCTTGTCTTTCATTATATCTTTTAGGCCCCCATATTTTTTTCAAGCTGTTGGCAACTCTTCTTCAAATTAAATATACGAGTATATTAAAAAATACCAGTGAAAACTAAATATTTTGATATCTATATTTTTAAGTATAACATATTTTTAAAAATTAATAATAACAAACACCACTCGATTGGAAAGACTTTCAGGCTCATAATCTGCTATTTTAATAATTTCTAGTCAAGTTAAGGCTATTTAAGTAGTCCAGTTGTTAGTAATAACTTATTAGGTTGTAGTATATTGGTGCTACCGACGAAGATTCTTAAGGCAATAATATAATCAATTTATTTTAGCTTAAAAGCTGAATCGCTGATCATTCATATAGGCACAGTTAACTTAAATGAAAAAGGAGATGAGTATAAGGTATTGGAAATTAAAATCCATCCAAATTACAATGGTAAAAAGTATGAATACGCGGCCGCTCTGCTAAAAACCGAAGGCATGAAATATAAGTCAACAGTGCAACCAGTCGGTTTATCAGGAAGTGAAACTGGTGAGGGAAAAGAATTAACGGCTGCTGGATGGAAGCTGAAAGGTGTAAGTTGTTTGAAAATCGAAATAACGAAGTTATGTATAACAAATGATTATTGCGTGGATTGCGTTTGTTAAAGTTTGATACTTTGATAAATTAGTTCAGCCTTGCGATTCTGTAACTCACTTTTCGAACTCTCACAGCGGTTTTCACAGCGGCGGTCGCACTCAAATCAGTCGTGAAGCAGTCATTTTACGATTTGGCATTCTGATAAACAATAAACTACAATCCTTATCAGAATGCCAAATCGTAAAATTACAGCTTTACGACTGTTTCGGACGCGACCGCCGCTTTGAGAGTTCGAAAAGTGAGTAACAGAATCTCAAGGCAGTACAAATACTGAAAAAAAGCAGGATCGCAATTACATATAGCTTATAAGAAATACCTTTTTTATTTTAATAATAATAGTACGATGCAAGTGCAACAGATATTGAAGTACATCAAAATTGGTTTTCGTTATTGGACGATCCTAATGATAGAATTCAACTAATCGTTCTTTCTAGCTGAGTGATAATTCTAGCCAAAATTTAAGTATTGTTTACACATCAGTTTTGGTTTTGGTCTCCTATCTATCTATACTATATTTCCTTAAATATTATTGTGCTACTCATTAGTGAAGCATATATATGACGGCGCATTCCTAGCGCCATCTGTTTAGAAATACTAGAATTATTGGAACGAGATTTTACTATGGTCAGTCTGGCGGAGCGTCGTGTCGATGGTCAGCCCGAACATGTTGAATTTCGTGTAGTTTTCGAACGGCAACGGCGAGCGCACCACGTCTGCGACGAATCGCTTTTTGTTCCAAATAATCTTGTGTCTTTTTGTTACAAAACTAATTAAAAGTGATTGATTAAGTGATTCCCTAATTACGAGTGAATAGATTTTAGTGAATTGCTGTAAGGTAGATACTTTTTGTGATTCTATTGTTCCTACCCACATAACAACTTATTGAAGACATAGCTTATTCTTATGATAAAGGGCATCCGCCCATATATATAAGTAACAAATTTTGTATTGAATTTTGCAGGACAGAAGTCCAAACGGTTTGTTGCAATCTAAAATGGTAACTTCTCTCTCAAACAATGCTTGTGGCAAGAAACTGAAGACATCTATACCCGACTCCGTAATCTGTACCGAAAATGACTCTGGTTATAATAAAGATCGGGAATATTTTGTAAGTTATTTTTAAGCATTTTTAGGTTTAAATTCGAATCTATTGCTTCAAGATTTTAACTCGCAGCCACATACTACGAATAAAAAAAAACTTTTTTCCTCCGATTACAGTTTAATATAAAAATCTATGTATTTTATGGGCTTTCAATTCAAGAAGTATTTTAGTGGTAGGTTTCTATGAAGCATAGTTAAACCTGTTAGCCGAATTTCATGACTGATATGTCACAAGTTTTGATCCGAGAAATGTGTCTGTATGGGGGTATTTTTATGCATATTCAGTTAGCCTGAGAATCGCCTACTATCTATCTTTCAAACCCCTGAGTGATAAGGAGCGTCCACCCCATAATTTATTTTTTTAGCCAATTTTTTTTGTTTTTATTTTTTTTATAATACAGTATACAAAAATACATACAACTCCCAATTTTTACCCCTCTTCAATCAATTCCTATTTTTTATTATAGTGTTTTATATAAAAACAACGTTTGCAGGTAAGCTAGTATTTAATAAATTTCTAGTGAATTTTGAAGTTTGTTACATTTTGTAACGTGTGTTTAATATTAATTAGACAGCCTCCAATCATAAGGCGCACACACTTCATAATAAATGTTATGACTAGTTTAAAGACAAAGAACGCTTAAAATACTACATTATTTGATGCAAAGTAGTCTAGAGTTTGACAAAATTACAAGTACTTTTTAAAGATAAAAAATGCGTCCATAGATTATTACTCCGTGCAGTAACTAAGTTAAACGAACATACTTTTAGAGCGTTTGATGCGAGCCTCCCGGAAGCAACATTAAAATAATTTAAGTTCTGTTATTATAAACATAACTTTTTATGCTCATACTCCCGCTTTTCCTAAATTAGTGAAAATAAATATACTTTTATTATAACTTTTAGAGTGATGTTGGCGGCCCAGTGCTAGAAAAGGAGGCGTTAGTTGGAGTAATTGTTGCATCGAATCGGCCTTCAAAATCCAGCCAGCCAGACATAAATGCTCGAATCTCGACAATGCTGAAGTGGATCATGGACACCGTGAAAAATTCATAGACCAGGAGGACCTTTCCAAAAACTAAAGAACATAAATAAATGCATTTAATATTTAACATTTCATTGAATTTGGACTTTAAGTCAATTTTTTATTCTAAAATTTTAATTAAACGCTTATAGCGTCTATTATGTCTCGGATTAAAATATGTATCTGATTTTTTATATAAATTGTTTATCAAAATCAAGTATTAATTTCGATTAGAATTTTATAAAAATTTAAATAAAAGCACTCGAATAAAACGTATTTACTTATTTTTATTTACCATAACCAAATGTATTATTAACAAAGAACTACCACACTCATCCTGCCCTAGAAAAGTATAATGCTTATAAATATTGGTGTGTCTGTGCGTACGTATGTGTTTATTCGTGTGTGCGTGTTTGTTAGAGGCTATGTGATTTACTTATTAGTTAATAGTCTCACACTCTTAAAAACGCCCCACGGTTTCGCACCACCACTTTGTGGAACCAGCAGCCCACTGAAGTATTTCCGAACCAATTCGAACCAAGTCGAACCAATTCGACTTAGGGTCCTTCAAGAAAAGAGCGAACCAATTATTAAAAGGCCGGCAACGCACTCGCAAGCCCTCTGGCATTGAGTGTCCATGGGCGGCGGTATCACTTACCAACAGGTGAGCCTCCTGCCCGTTTGCCCCCTGTTCTATATAAAAAAAAAAACCTACGATGCAGTTACAGCGGAGACTTGGACAAGCATCCCACAACCGGCAGTCTATCACCATATCTTGTGATGTGGGTTGGATGGTGGGTGATGTGGTGGATTTGATTTTATAGTTTAAGGTTAAAAGTGTTAAATTTACACAAAATATGCTATTTTTAGTTTTACTGTGAAATATCTTTGCCGTATTCGGTATAAGCTCCTCTAGCAAGGGAAGAGCTCACTCAAGGCAATTTGCGTAGGGTAATAGCATCCTGGTACACCTACAAGAAATTCTGAAGTAAATCTGAATTTAGGTGAATCTGATTAATTAATCCTTGATGCTCAACCGAGGTACGATTGTATTATCAATGGTTGACAGGAACATGCTACTTATTTTTTCTTATATTTATTCTTATTCTTTCAGATTTTGTCTTATATCAAAAGGATCAGAGTTAAAAGCCCCTTCATATTCCCTAAAGCATCATTAAAGTATAAACGGAAAGTAGTCGTAAAAGCTGATAAATCGTACCGATAACTTTGTTGAAGCGGAAAAACTGAAAAATTCACAAACAAAAAAATTATACGTAGTTTTTAAACTTTCCGAAATTAAAAATTCAAAAATATGGACGCGGTTTTTATTAATTTACTTTTAACGGAAAGTTGCGCGAACAGACAAAATTGGAATTCCTTTTTTAAAGCGATTCGAATGAATACGTAACAATGATATATTTGACCAATTTTTTATATTTTCTTGTACTTCAGCTAGTAAACGTGATTCTTCTACCAATATAATATAATAGGCATGTTTCCAACTGACATTTTTATCACAAGTTAAAAAATTGTTACAACAAATTTAGTAGATGAAGACTGAATTTAGTTTTCAATTAGTACAGTTGTAGATTTTTTTTTAATTCTACCATATCATTGTTCATTTTAACAGGAATTTCATATATAAAAGAGGGGGTAAACTGGCAGGAGGAGAAATATGTTGTTAAGTGACATCCCCATTGCCAGAAGGCTCGTACTTACGAGCCTTTTAAGAATTGGTACGCTCTTTTCTTGAAGGACCCTAAGTCAAGTCGAGTCTGCCGTTGACTATTCATATGCATGTAGTCCCGTAGCTACCTTAATGGGGCAGAATAGGGAGGGGCGTGCGTATTTCAATATGTTTAAAATACAGAACGTCCAAATTATTCCTTTCGTACAAAGGCTGTTAGATCGGTAACACTACAGTGACAATGCGTTCCAGAAAGAAGTTGTTTAAAAACTGTTAATTTTTTACTGTTAGAAGAAGTAGTTGATGTTGTGCAAGAAGAAAACAAAAGAAGAAATGAAATAGGAGGCTTAGCAATGAAACATCACAAACAAACTAAAATCAGAAGATCCCTTGGAATACAATTTATGCGTTAGAAATTTTTATGAGTTGTTATTATTAATTTCAAATAATATTTATCGTAGCGATACATTATTCAGGGATGCCATACCTGTAAAAAAAATGTGTGTGTGTACTAGGTGTACACACGTAAGAAGTGAAACTTCTTTATGACCTTATTTTTCGAAAAATGATCTACTATATGCAACTTAACGAAATTGGTTAAATAAAGTTTAACAAAAGGCTTTTATTATCATAGACATGAACACAAATACAATTATTTCATTTTACCTTATTACTACTAAGATTATTACAGAATTTCATTAATTGTAATAGAATTATTAGTATCATTGTTATCGTTATTATATATTTTTGTTATTAATGGCTTCGAATCTCTTCGGATCAACCGTGGTAGTAACCGAAAAACGTGACGATTTGCTACAAAATTTCTCCCATACGTCGATAAAGAACTTTCATTCCAACGCCGATAAAGAAGTTTGACTTCAAAAAGCAACATGGCGCTTAACGGAAAAATGTGACGCGTAACGAAAAAATGTTACACTAAATTTTTTTCCAACCCCGATAAAGAAGTTTCACGTCAAAAATAAAACTCACTCTTTCCTTTTTATCTACTGGAACTAGTTCCATAAAATGTGTGTCACTGTTAAACGTGTATTCAAGTACTGGATTAGCCGTTCATACTATACTAATGGCGCTGAAATGGGTGAGCTGGAATGAAAAATAGACCGTCATTCCAGTCAACTGGACTGGATTGCTCACGAATGGTTCATTCCAGTGCAGGTTCACATTATTCCAGTAACATTCCAGTCCAGCTACTGCTACTGGAATAATGTGAACTGGGCATGAGTCACAGACAACTTATTTACGAACATTGAATCACCATTTTAAACATTCTTTTCCTAATACTAGCTCCTCTGTAGGTTTTATTAACATATTTATCTTCATACCATTAGATACAAAACAACCTCTTAAATTCCAAATACACATTTTGAAGTAACCAGCGTCACCACAGAATGTATGACTTACAGTAGAGCGATTAAATGGATCTATGATCATAGATTATCAAAGGAAAACTATTGATTTCTGAAACGTTAAATAATTTATGTCAGATTTTTTTCAAATTTGTACAAGGTTAGTTTAGATAAGAGGTTGAAACCCTTATATCGGTGATAAATAAGATACCGTTCTATTGAATGTATTCTCATATAACTTCAGTGTACTATACAATAATATAAACGTACTTTACTTATGCTTATGTGTTACACAAACTTGAGGTAAAAAGCAAGGCACACCAACAGTGATACGATCTAGTAAAATAGCGCCATCTACCGCCGCATCTTCTTCCTATTCGGTACACTCTTGATAGAGCTGTCGTGATCGCTATGAACTAGTAGTCATAGAAGAAACAGATGTGATGCGCTTCACGACGTTTCGCCATCGTTGCCTATTGATTGAATCTCCTACGGCAGACTTTATTTCTACCGCCGCATACTAATTTTAGTATTTAAAGTAAATACTTTATTTATTCACAAAAAGTACATACACTATCCTTAGTACTAAACCAATACGATAATATCGAAAACAAAATATATATAATATTAAATACATAAGATACACATATCGCTATTGTGAACTCACACTGCGAACATATAAAGATACTGTCGGAGACAGCATTCTGTAAGTGCAACGTCTTTGTTAATGGGGATCTGTGCGACATACTGGATTTGACAATCGTGGCCTTCGCCGTCGCACATATATACCCCTAGGTACAAATAACCAGAGTTTGAAGAACACTTGGGCTGGTCACCGTCTTGTTTCTAAATGCACACATATATACACGTTTATCTAATAACGGTACCACTATGTGATAAGTAAACTGTGGCATAATGTTAAGATAATCTAATCTCTGGAGATCCACGCCTCGCTCCCTGAAATCATTTCAGGGAATGTGTTCTCTCCTTATTTTGTATAAAAACGTCTCGTACGATTTGTGCTTATTCCTCGCTGATTCCGTATTATTTTAACTTTGCATTTTCCGAGTATTCTGCTCTTCTGTTGTATCTAAACACAATATTCAAAATATATGTTTAAAACTTGTTTTAGATAGATTCATAAATAATTTGTAGGAATTATTTTTGCACTATTTTTAAACCAATATTGTGGTGAAAAGATGGTGAACTCTTCCTTCAACTTAAAGGGAGAATCCTCGACCAGTTTAACCACTGACTGGCTCAAAGGCACCTTGCCTAATGTCGAACTATGCGGCGTATTACATCGATTGGCAATCTTCGTTAGTGATTGTAGCCGTAGCCGTGTTGGTGTCGTAAGGGTACGCACCCTTACGACACCAACACACCACAGACTATGTAACATTTTATATAACTTGTGTTTTATAACACGTCCACATTATGTAACCTTGTTATTCTACATTATAACATAAAACAATACTGTACACATTAGAATAACAATGCAATATAACAATGTTATATAACCATTTTAAATAACAAAAGAAAAACAAAAAAACGTAGATGCTGGGTTAACATGTTATTATAACATGTTTTGTAACATTCAGTGTACACATTATCTGAAACATGTTGTATAGCAATGTTACAGACATACAGACTATATAATATGTTATGTTATATAGTCTGTACGCATCGTAACATTACTTATTTTTCAATCATATTATTTCAATATCACATTAAATACATGAAATTAATAAAAAAACAATTACAAACCTTAAAAAAAAGGTTCCGAAGATACTGGGAGCGTTTCCCCTTTGAATAGCTAGACTAAATCTTTGTCTAATGTAGCTGCCGGTTTTTCAGTCTCCTATGATATCGACTAACCTTTTTGTTATTTCCTAAAAAACTTTATAGTGCTAGGAACCACGGACCAAGGGTATCGACACCGAATGGGACAAAATCATATTGGGAGCCTAGACCTGTATCGCATGCTTTAGCTTTTTCAGCCCCTTCACCAGCCGCACCGCAATTTTTTTATTAAAATTTTTGTTATTTTACTAGATAATATATAGTGTGTTTATTGATTCGAAGACTTCAAACAAGAGGACGAAATTGTGAGGTCTTAAAAGGGGACCCTAAATGACGTTGTTACCATTATAACGCTTCGATGATATGGAAAACTACTTTTTGCTTAAATTATTTTGGGATTTGTAGAGTTTGCTCTATTGTTATTATTATGTAGATTTTGTTTTGATTGTACACTGATTTGTTTATTTCGAAATAATGTGGATCAATAAGGAAAGAGGAGGTCAAAAATCAAAAGCTAATGTCGTAAATATTTAAATTTTGACTCTCCTGTTAAATCAAATTCTGAGGCTCAGAATTATTATTACAGTACAGTTATTGACAATTAGCAGGTTATATTTGCATCAGAGATTATTTTTCTATACAGTTTAGAATTTATGTCTCTCTACTCAGTCATGGTGATGCGTCACCAGAACTATCAATACGGTGATAACAAACTAGGGATTTTATATTTAATTACACTGGGTTATTCGCGTCTGTGAAGTTAGCAGAGCACTTACCAATAGAGCACAAAAAATAGAGTTCTAGCAGCACACTCAATAGTTCTATAGTTCTAGACCCAAAGTTATTTTTTTTTTAATTTTTCGTGTGTAGCGTGTATTTGTAATTATTTTCACCATATGCCCTGTGCAATTCATAAAATGGCTGGCTAACATCATAATGCAATATACAAGTAAAAAATAAGGCATGAAAAACATGTGTTTATTAGTAAAAAGCCTTAAAAAGTATCTCCTCAAACATGAATAGGTATTCAGCCAAGGTTAGCGAGTAACTAGGTATTCATGTCAATATGTAGAATGAGGCATTTGTATACGTTTTTAGAGAGATTTTGTATTTAACCTAGTTTTGAGATTTTTCGCTTTATTTATTCGTATTTGACACTTATTTATATATATACTAGCTGAGCTGGAAAACGTCGTTTTGCCATGTATATCATTTATAATAAAAAATAGGGGTTGATCGTAAAGGGGTGAAAATTAGGGGTTGTATGTATTTTTTAATTCTGTATCATAAAAAAATAAAAATAAAAAATTAGGGGGATGAAAAATAGATATTGTCCGATTCTCAGTCATACCCAATATGCACACAAAATTTCATGAGAATCGGTCAAGCCGTTTCGGAAGAGTTTAATTACAAACACCGCGACACGAGAATTTTATAAATTAGATATAGTGTCAATAACACTAACAAACAAAATTAGTATCCTGGGCGTGGATTTACTTTTAAAGGCTACGTAAACAGCGTATACACAAATACTATAGACAAGTTTCAAAAGTTGCAAAGATAGGATGGGGCTTACAGGAGGACGTCACTGCGGCCCTATCGCTGCAGTGACGTCCTCCGTGACAACAGTGATTGCGCGTATGGTCCTAGTATATTTAAAAAAAAAAAACACAAGACGACAGGACTCATCTCAGCGGCCTTGCTTGCATACAATACTTTTATACTTCCCCTGGACCTCCGCGCCGGAAATAAAATAGTGAGGCTGTCTACGTGCCTGTATACCTGTAGTGCCTGTAGTGTCTGGGCGTATTCTTACTTGCGATGACAGACTTAAGACGTTAGATACCAGCCCTGCGATTCTGTAACTCACTTTTCGAACTCACACAGATCGGCGGTCGCTCTCAAATCAGTCGTGATGCAGTCATTTTATGACTTGGCATTCTGAAAAGGTGGGAGCTTGTAGTTTATTGTTTATCAGAATGCCAAATCATAAAATGACTGCTTCAAGACTGATTTGAGAGCGACCGCCGATGCGAAAACCGCTGTGTGAGTTCGAAAAGTGAGTTACAGAATGGCAGGGCTGGAACACATGCCTGGGGCGAAACAGACTCAGTCACATGTTTTTCAAAGATGAATTTGCTGAGACCGACAATACATACATAATTATTACCAAAATAAATTTATGTTAACAATTTTTAAATGTATAACCAGCGTATACAGTAGTCAAGTCATCAGTAGGAAATACATTAAAAAGATTCTTCATACATTATACAATGCGCTAAAGTAATCCAGCAGTTAAATAAATTTGTTTTATTTTTTTTGCGCGCGACGTTTTTGCATGTAAAACATAGAACGTACCTATAAAACTCTTATAACACACATCGTCGTCGAATAGTGTTGCCTCAGTGGTTTCAGAGTCCGAAACTCATCCCTGAGGTAGCAGGTTGGAACCCCTGTTGTACACAAATGGACTTTTAGTATATATGCGCATTTGACAGTAGGTACTTACTAGTTAGGTAAGGGACAACCGGTATTTGACCCGAACAATGATGGTGCACACCGTCAATGTTCAGGTCGACCTGCTTGCTGATTAGGAAAAACAAATGATCAATAAACAGATACAGAAATCTAAGACCCTTAAAAGTTGTAGCACCACTTTTTTTTTGTTTTAACAGGTGCTCGTTGGATGAGGAAAAACATCGTGAGGAAACCGACCTTAGATCTAAAAATCGATGGCGTCTATCAAGCATAGATTCAGACTCAATTAATTAAGAAGCAAATACAGAAATCTGATACAAAGGTTTTAATCGCTGTCGAAAAAATATCTGGCTTTTCTGTTCATTTCACAAAGAAAAGAGTTTTTCTATTTGTAAAACTTTTATAGAACTATATAAGTCGGATTCGATGCTGATTTGCAAGTAATTTTTCAACGTCCGCGCTAATGTTCCCGAGGGATTGAGATGAGTATTTTTTTCTCTTATTACCTCGGTCTGCGTTTGATAATTTGTAGCTCTCGGGATACAACTTAAGATTGGATTTTGGATTATTTAATAACATTTATCATTTCTTCTTCAGTAAGTCGCCACTAAAGAAACGAAGATTAACAACGGCGATAAGATTTTAGAATGCTCTTCCAAGAATTGTTCTATCAGCAACATCCAGATTAATATTCATACTATCTCTTATAATGTTTACCTATCTATCCTATATACTATACTCCGACGGGACGGTTTATAGTTGGAGATTACTGAGCAGTACTGCCCTACCCATGTCAAAGGCCGAACGACAAGTAAATACAAAAATTGTTAGGAACGCTTAAAAACTTCCTCAATAAATTTTTAGATATCTTGCCTGTGGCTTATTTTATGATATCATTCTAATGATAATACTGTACGCAAACAGGCGGACCCTCAGATTACGATGATATTTGACACGTCAAAATTTTTGTGGTCGATCAATGGGGTTTTTTTATTTCGGATCCACCCAGTAATCGAACCCGAGATCATTATCTGTAGTCGAGTAATGTTAGTTACTAAACCATATTACATAGAATTTTTTAAATATAAATAAGTGCTCTTAGTTAGTCGCCATTATATAAAACTGATTTTTACCTAATACAATTTCACTTAAATAATTATATATATATTTTGTTTTTCATATTCACAGCTTTTTCCCGGAGTGATAGGCAGAGATCTCCAGCTACGATACTGACATATTTCTGTCGCTTAATCCACTTTTGAGATTCACGATGTATCCTCGATGGTTTTGGGAACTCGTGACTTGTCCCTTCTCAAGTACCTCCTGGTTCAGGTATGTCCGTAATGGCCAACCCACGGCTGCCTGTTATATCCTGCTTCATAACCGCTCCTCATTCATCCGTTCTACATGGTCAAATCACCTAAGCACTGCCTTTCATATCTTTGTCACTAGGTCCACAATTTAACTGCTTACGTGTGTTCGATGTAATATTTCTTTTAATAATTATTTCTCAGTTATAAAGCTGTTTTATCTAGTTATACCGTTGTGCTAGATAGAGGTCAATAGCTCTTAACCAAAGTAATTACCAAATGTACGACCTACGCACTTGATTGAAAAAGTTCTTTTATATTTTTACGAAAGCCGCTTTGAGCCTTGAAACAATCAATTAGAGAAGTTTCAGCCTTTCTGAATTGTAAATGTGAAATGCGGACTTAGGGGCTTTACACATTCATCCACCACGTCTGATTAATGTTTTTGATATGAGTTACCAATGATAACATAATTATTAAAACGAATTAAAAAAAAATGGTGCGTGTACTTATGTACGCGCGTAAGAAGTTTTACTTCTTTGGCTTTTTTTTTTTTTTTAAATACTAAATAATATTAAATAAATATTTACCGTATATATAGTATATATATATCGCGCCTAAAGAAGTATAACTTCAAAAAGGTCAATTAAAAAAGGATGAAGAATATCTTATATGAAAGTACTAATTATTCTACTAAGAAACAAGGCTACTCATATGTACTGTAAATTCCTTTGTAAATATTTAACATTCCTAAACCATATTGTCATATGATGTCCTGTAGATCCGTAACTAAGTAATTAACAGACAAATTTCAACGAATTTGTTATTGAAATTTATTATGTTTACTATGTTTCACTTCAATGTAAACATTTATAGAAAAACTGTATAGGTAAATGTATATAAAACCAATCGTTTTCGTAGTTTATCAAGTATAAGTAATTTTTAATACGTTAATTAGCTTTAACCATAGAATTCCGATTATTTCATTATAATTGGAAATTTAAATTGGACATAATATAATAATTAAGGTCAAATGTCTCTGAAATAAATCGCGATAGATCGCAATGAAAAATAAGCCAGGAAACTCAGTAATTAATCTTACTAGTAATGAGAGCAAGCCTAATTGATCTAGTGCTGAGACGACACTGGATTTATTTGTTATTTATTCGTCTTATATATTTTATTAACGCTCCGCTAGTGTGCGCCTTGTTCTTCAAACAAAGGGCGCCTTTACCAATCTTGTATTGTATGCTTGCCACTGAAGTCTGTATTTTATTAATAAGTAAATAATATAAATATATTGGTGTGCTTGTAATAAAATTGCGACCGGCGGATCTACGTGAGGAACATTTATCTCCACCATGATCTGGAGTTCCCGCCTATAGCCCAATAGATAAAGTTTTCCACACACAACTTCAAAAAGGCTCAATCCGACGCATTGGTGCGCAAACGCGTCAACTTAAGTCTCGAAAAAAAGCTCGGACATATTCTAACGGATCCGGATGATCTAATCACTGTGGAAAATAACAAATTAAATGCTGCACAGGCTAAGTCAGATGTGGGTAAAAAACCGCCTTTAGCGGGGAAGGCATGGTCCGAGCTTCCGACCTGCCCTTAAGGCGATTAACCAGCGGCTGCTCATGCATGCAAGCCGAGGCATTATTCTCGGAGAAGAATTACTTCTGTTATCTTTTAGTATTTTGATTAACACAAAAAAACGTATAATAAATAACATATGATTATTTGTTTATTTAGACTTCGGTGCAAGAAATACGATACAATTAAAATAATTCAATAAAAAGAGGACAACTGGCCGCTTTATCGCTTTCGAGGGATCTCACACATTACATCTTCTTATCTTACAGGCAATCATTGTGAGGAAATAAAAATTTAATTTAATATGACGAGCGCAAGAAGTACAGAACTATAAAATATATACAATTACTTAGACATACATATTGGAAAACAGCAAAACAAAAAATTACCATATGTAAAAAAAATAAAAGGGCAAAAAAAGAACACATGAAAAAGAATAATTTTTGGGCTCCTTTTACAATGTTTATGTAAAACCAAAGCAAAAAATTGAAACTTTCGTATTGGTAACTTGAAACCATAGATAACTAAAGTCTAGTATGGCCATACGTCTCTAACAATCACACACAAATTGAATCGGTTACAAAAGCGGGTAATTGTATCTAGTCCCACATTGTGAGTACTTCTTTTTCTGTTTCCATTCGTTTCAAGCTGGCGCAACGGAAGAAGTGCGGAATGTAATTTTCTTATAGCACTATCAACATATCAGTCTTTTTCGTATAAATGAGAAAATTTTCGTATCAAAAATGTTTGAACGCTTAGCGAGTCGACACTCATAAACAAATAATAGCACGGCGACATGGTTTTCGAACGCTGTAATCTACAATTTTTTAAATTTCAACTTATAAGATTACAATGATGTTAGATACCCGTCCTAGTTTATCAGATATATCCTTAATAACTTAATATTTATGTCCAGGAATGTCAAACCATATCCACCAAATTTTAAAATTACATTTTAATTTCTAAATGGTTTGCGATAGTAGGGAATGACGAATCTAACTATTTCGAAATGACTCGACATAACAATACTAGTTATGATGTTTACAGATCATAACGCGACTGTAAAATCAGCCTCGATATCGCTGCTGCCGCGATACGTAATATTTACCAAAAATACATATATTTTGTATATATAAATCTTTATAATATGGATATTTCATCACTTAAACAAAAGAACGTTGTCGTGTTTGCGTTAATTTTATTTGGTAACAAGCACTCCAAGTCCAACTCTTAACTATTTATGATTTTATAGTAATACGGAAGTCAATTATAGTACGAAATAGCACCTGAAACACGGCGTCAAGCGCCTCCTTCTTGAAGTGTCTCAGCGGCATGTCTTGATTACTAATAATATAAAATGGAATGTAAATTAGGCACACCAGTAGCGTTGCAATATGCTGATCAATAACATAACCCCCCCATTTCACGTTAATGGCCCCGTTTTAACTAAAGTATTCAACTGTCTGTTACCATGATAACGTAGACACAATTTGACAGGAAAACTAAAAAAATTAGGATGAAAAACTAAATTAATAAAGTATTAAAAATAAAATAAGTTTATTATTATTTGAACATTATCTAGATACACCTTTATGTGCCTTGTTTAATTAAAAGAGAGTAATTATTTGAAGCCCTTTTTTATATTTCTTGTTGTTATAAAGACTGAAAACATTGTCACTATACAATGGTTTTTATAATGTTGAATTCATCGGTGTTATTTATTGTGTTGCTGGCAACCATATTGGGTAAGATAATTTAATAGATATTTAAAAAAACGTGTCTGTACTTAAGTACACGCATTAGAAGTTATACTTCTTTGGCGTAACAAAATAAAAATATTTTCAAAAATTTTGTCTTTCGCCTTATTCTACGTTTGCTTGTTTTTTTAATATGCGAATAAGTTTTAGAATTATGTAGATTAAAAAATAAATAAATAATATCAGGAAATATTATATTATATGGTCTATTTAGTCGTGATATAATTTTTTATTAGGATAAACATAAGGTAAAAGGGTCTAATTTAATGAAATTTATTAATTTATGTATTTAATAAATTCAATTCAAAAATCATTTATTCACGTAGGTAACACAATGTACACTTGTGATGCGTCATTAAAGAAACCCATATTAATGCTTCTAATTTTACATTTACTGCCAGTTCTCAAATCAAGGGCGTAGAACGGAAGAGAAGAACTGGCAATAAACTCTCCGCCACTCTTTTTAATCGCCATCACACGAGGTCCCAGCCAATGAAAAATAACTGACACTGGGCTGAACTGTCAGTTTGTTGAATCCGTTATTTAAGTAGGCATTACAAACATTGAATCTTTACAGACTTTAAAAAAGGAATTCGTAAAAATGTTTTGAAAGCTAATGTCATTCTAGCTAGCCAGTGAAAGCTAAGCTGAAGTCAGTTTAAACTAATTTAGGGAACAGTTCGACTTTTGATATATGTTTAGTACTTTTTTATATTAAATTGTCAAAAACCATGTCCAACACATCCCTGGATACGATCTAAATAAATTAAATCAATATCATTATTTGAAGACAATCGTGATTTTTTGAAATTGCTTGTTAATTTTTTTTAGTGGAGGCCAAAGATATTTCAAGGGAAAAGGTTCCATATGTAGTGTCTATCAAAGAGGCAGCCAATCACATTTGTAGCGGTACAATATTACGTGGCAATTGGGTTTTGACGTCTCCGCAATTTGTTTATGAGTATGTATTTATAACATAATTAAATAAGCTAAGCTAAGCAATAGTTATATTGGAATGTATATCTCCACTTTATGTCTTTATTAACACCAACGAAATCGGTCCAGCCGTTTAAGAGAAGTACAGTGACATAAACACGTACAGTAGAATTATATATATATATTTATGTAAGGTATCCCATCTTTTAAGTCAGTCAAATTTGATTGAAATCGGTTAAGTAGTTTAAGAGTCTATAGCGGACAAACGTGACGCGTAATTCTATTTATTAAGATAAACTAGCGGACCCGACAGACGTTGTCCAGTACACACATCTAAAATACAAAATTTCAAACTTAAAATAACAATCAAAATACATCTAATTGTAATCTTTAAAATGTTAAATTCTTATAGTCTGAACTATTCTCAAATATATGTATATATATATATATATATCTCTCTCTTTTATAGATATATTTAGACAGCACGAAGTGTAAAGTGTAACAAATATAACTGTTTCCAGTAAACAACCGAAGGACCTGCTTGTTGTCATGGGAACAGTTGACAAAACAGATTCAAAGGCTTTAAGTGTTCATGTAAAAAAAATAGAAGTTCACCCGAACTACAATTACATGAATTTAGCGTATTCCTTAGCGCTTTTGAAGACTAAAGAGGATATATCGTACAGCAAACTCGTGTCACCAATTGAACTTCCCACATCTCCTACTAAAATTGCTGAAAATTTATTCGCTATTGGATGGAAGCTTAAAGGGGTCAGTGGATCAAATGGATGTTAGATTAGTGACTTACGCGTTTGACAGTCAATGAAAGTTTGTTTTATTTCTATGTGCGAAAATTATACTTGTACAGTGATGCAAAACCAGTAAGTCTAAGGCCTGTATTCTAGAACGCCACTTAAACTTAAATGTGCTTTTAACTATTTTTTTCATTTGAACTTTTACGTATTTGACAGTGCTAAAGGGGCGATTGTGAGATACGTACATTTAGGAATACGCACCTTAGATTGAAATATCAACGACCGCTGTTACTTACAGAAGGTAAATAAAAAATAATTGCAAAAAAAGTGTAAGTAACCGCAAATAGACATGAGTCGGACACAATTTTGTGTAGGCAAGCCGTAGCAAGAAGTAGCGGTCTTCGGCAACTGACGTCATATTGTCATGACAATGTTATAAAATAAAATAAATCAGTGGCGCTACAACCTCTTGGCCTTGGCCTCAGATTTCTGAAACTGTTTCACGATCATTGTCAAATCTAATAGGCAAGTAGGTAATCAGCCAGTGCCTGACACACGCCGTCGACTTTCTGGGTTTAAGACATATCGGTTTCCTCACGATGTTTTCCTTCTCTGCTCGAGCAAATGTTACATGCGCACATAGAAAGAAAGTCAATTGGTCCACAGCTGGGTATCGAACCTACGACCTCAGGTATGAGAGTCGCACGCTGAAGGCACTAGGCCAACACTGCTCTTGACAATGTTGTATCACGAACAAATTCGGCCTGATTATAAAACGTCTATTCGTGACTTCATTTCGCTCAAAACAATGGTAGCTGTATCAACAAATACTGTACTAACTGTAAACCATGTTATACCTGTACATGTGCAAATTTGAGTTAGGAACCACATTAACGCCGCGATAAATATTAATTACATGTAGATTAGGATTATCTATTAATTATTGTCGCGTGGTTTTTTATTGTTTTGTATTTGGTATATAAAAATAATGCTATAACTACTGTATCGTCAACTCCAATTCGACGGGCTCAAAATTTCAATTGTACAAGTATATGCACAAACTGAAGATTCAAGTATAGAAGATCCACAAATATTTTACGATAATCTAACTAAATTTCGGGACGACGACGATAATTTATCGCCAAAACATTTCATTGCAGTTCTTGATATTCATAAAACATTACAGGATGAATAAGGGAATACAAACATTCAACATAGTTTTATTAAACAGCTTACAACAAACAGTAAATTATAGAATCTCTCAACTAAGAAAGTACACAAGTTACTTTCAACGTAAATATAAACAAAATTATGACAAACTGCAAACAGTTGCTTATAAAAATACAACAGACCGTTGTAGGAATATGTGCAGCATACCGATGGACCGGCGAAGGTGGTCCTATGATCTCATTGTTGTCGCGGGCAGATAATGTGGGTGCACCAAACCAAAATCTAACAGTATTGGAACGAACAGAAAAGGCACTTAACCCAAGATGGGATTAACTCTAAAAGCAATCATTACCATTATTAACCCAATTTATGTAACTCATAAAATAATCCATAATATACAAAAAAAACACTGTAAAATTTTAAAGAAACACAAACAAAAGCTTATTGTTATTTATTGTATAAAAACAACCTCTTCATACTTTTCTCATTCCGAAAATATATCGACATGTTGTTATTTAAAGGTTTGAGAGTCATTATATTAATGTTAATAATCATAGTAAATAAATATAAAAATGTTTATTTTTTAGGATAAAAATCCAAGAAATAATTTACAAGTGAAAAAAGTAACATCTCTAAGTAATTACGCATGTGTAAAAGGGGTGTGTACTAAATTTTCGCCTGATAAGTCTGTTTTAGCCATTAGGAATAACAAAGGATTTGATACCGATGAAGAATACTTCGTAAGTGGCCCTTTCAGTATACATTCAACATTTAAACAAATACGACGGGACTTTCACAGCAAGTTTTTCCAGCCAATTAAAATGCGCTGAATTCAATTCCCATTGTCGCTGGATTTGTTGTTTGATAAATATTTAATCAAACAACATAGTAACAGGACTTAAAAAAATAAATATACGCTATAATCCTCAGATTGAGTTGAGATTAAGATCATTTCCCGTGTATAGCAAATATATTGAATTTGACAATATATTTGCTAAACACAAGTCACACTTATAATAGAGTGCCCGGAGCATGCAAAACCGTAAGGCTATGTTCAGATGGCAAAAACTTGACGCGCGTTTTCAAATCGCGCGACTAGAGATTATGGTATTTTCATACAACTGTTCACATGTACGCGCGTTAACGCGCGTCAACGCGGCGCTCAGAGAAAAAGTCTCTAGACGCAGGTGATCGCGCTTTGACGCGCGCTTTGATATTAATGTAATGTCCGTTTGCTGTTCAGATGAGCGCGCGCTTTCATCGCGATCGCATGTAATTTTGTTAATTTTCGTAATTATATTTTGTTCTCGCTTTTAAACTGAGTGAAATTGAAGATATTGACATCGACTTACTAATCGATGAAGTAGAAAAAAGGTCAGCAAGTTGGAATATAGCAAATTTGTATAAAAAATATAATTTGTATTTTTTTTTCAAAATTGGATGAACCCAATGTGTACGTTTTCTTTTTCTATATTTTTCTTTATAATATAACCACAAAATAATAGCCTCTTCCACGTCCATTTTCTACGTTCTACCGAACTAGACTGACGAGTACTCTCGCAACGCGCGTTAGCGCTCATCATCTGAACGCTCTTCAAATTTGATCGCGCGTTGACGCGCGTTAACGCGCGTTACATGTGAACATAGCCTTAAACCTCGGATTAGAGTTACAGTGAATGAATTAATATGATCGATAGAATAAAACTACTATACTAAAAAAAATAGTATACATGTTCCTCACATATTTATAAATATCGAAACCGTAGAATATTATACATTAAAGAGTAATAAAAATAATATATAAAAAGAACACAATAAAACAGTGTGTAAGATAAAACGTTCAATATAAAAACGTCGTCATCAATACACCTTCCAGTACAAAAATATACAAGAATTTTTCACAAAAAAAACAAATTTTCACTGTTATAGAAGCACAATATTCACAGAACACGTGTTACTTGCAACTAAACTAGCCGAGAAATTCCATTGTACATAGGAGCTGTCGCTCCGCTCTCCTGCTGTTCAAGATCCCTACTAAAAATTATATACACAGGTATCAATGAAAAATGTTCCTATATGTCCTCTACTCAGGTAAGATTTAACATATAAATAAAATAAAATACTGTTTAAAGTGAAAATATATGGTCAAACATAAATTTTTCATAATAGTTTTTTTTTTAAATTATAACAATGGAGTGCACAAAAAAAATTTGGGTAACCATTGCAATTTATAGTTTAAAAAACAATATCCCACATCGATCATATTAATTCATTCACTGTAACTCTAATCCGAGGTGAAAACCCCCAGGCGCTATATTATTATGATTTAGTCTTACTCTGAATTTTTCTCTACATGATACCGTAATAAGTTATTAGAGTTATCTATTAGCAATCAAGGTGTCCAAATATGACAAAGGTAATGTGTTAAAATGTTCCAAGAACGTTGTAAAACCTGTTAAACAACGTTCTTAGAATTATTGGGTTCATATAAAATAGTTAATTTTATCTGTTTTTGCTTATGTGTACTGCGTTACTAACATAATATTTTCTTTTAGAGTGACATCGGAGGGCCAGTAGTTAACGAGAACAAAAAAATTGTGGGAGTCATCCTAATAATGTACGAGCCTTCTGAACGAAGACGTTCGGGATTATGTGCAAGAGTTTACGAGGGATTACAATGGATTAATAAAATGTTAAAGGACAATTATTAAAATATACAAAATTATGTATAATTTTTATACATTAAAACAATTAAAATTACAAAAAGCATCTTTTGTTTTTTTTTCATTATTTGACGACGAAACATAACACATTAGTGAGAATTGTGACTTTTATCCTTCGGTCGTACAAATCACGACTGTGCTAATGAATAGCCGTGATTTTTATGTTTTAAAAAAAGGTTTAACGGTGAAGGGAAACATCGTGAGAAAGCCGGCACGTCTTTGTCCAAAAAATTCGACTACTAACGTCCGGAAAGTCGATTGGGTGTTAAATTATTACAACGGCTGCATTGTGGAAAGCTTGAAACATAAATACCTCTACCATTTGTTATTTAGGAAAATTATTCGTTAGTGATTGTTGCCGTAAATTGTGAGGGTCGGTTTAATCTTTCTCTTCTCTTTTGTGTGTAATATAATTACACACAAAAGCCTATTAAAATTTTCTTACATATATATATATATAAATATATAATGTGTTTATTGATTCGAGGACTTAAAATAAAAGGACGAAGACCGTGAGGTCTCAAAAGGGGACCCCAAACGACGCTGTTGCCATTATAACGCTTGGATGATATGGAAAACTACTTTTAGCTTAAATTATTTTGGGGTTAGAGTTATTATCTCTATTGTTATTATTATGTAGATTTTGTTTATATTGTATACTGATATGTGTATTTTGAAAAAAGGTGGATCAAAGAGGAATGAGGAGGCTCAAGATCCTGTAAAATCAAAATCTGAGCCTATGGGGCTCAGAATTATTATAATAGTACAGTTGTTCATTAGCAGTAGCAGGTTATTTTTGCATCAGAGATTATTTTCTATATAGAGTTATGTAACCTAACATTAGTTAATTACAAATATATATTTTAGTAAATAAGTAGAAGCGTAAACAAAATGTAGGCAATCATCGCACACTTGAAGCCAAAACGAGCTCTTTAGTTTTTAACCACACTCATAAATTGAAATTTAATATTCTCGTTTCCGATGATGTCCAAGAAGGTCGACTGCACTTGTATTGAAGTGTCACTTAGATTTATAAACCCTTAGATAAACCATGTTACTTTTTGTTAGCGACGCTTCTCCACTACCCCTAATTTTGTGTTAGATATGAGCCCATATTTTAAATTGGTTGTTACCCAGCTCACAAATACAGCAAACACCAGCGAACTAAACTCGCCGCTGCATTTTTTTATATTTCAATTGATGCTCGTTGGACGAGGGAAAACGACGTGAGAAAACTGGCCTTTGATCTGAAAATCAGGCATAAACTCAGACTCAATTCATCAAGAAACTAAATCGAAATCTGAGGCCAAGGTTTTACGCGCTACCAAAAAATTATCTGACTTGTCTGTGCATATCACAAACAAACGTTTTTCTATTTGTAAACTTTTAAAGAACTTGTTATTTTGTGATGTTTGCAAATTAAAATCCTTATTCTCCACATCTTCCAGGTACATCTTGACTTTGACTAATTTTGTGATACCGTTTAATAATACTATATGCGAACAAGTTGACCCTTAGATTACGATGATATCCGACACGTCAATTTTTTTCTGGATAGATACTTGGGGTTTTTTTTTTCGGATCCATTCTGTAATCGTATCCAGGATCATGATCTACAGTCGATCATGTTATTTAGTCAATGTAGTTAACGATAGTAAGGAATATTTACGAATCTACCTATGTAGAAATGACGTAATCACTCATATGCTTCAAATAAATTCCTTTTAAACGACTTCAATATTTCATACCTACTGTTTTTTTTCGAATACACTTATCATTAAAATAATTAACTTCTATTAATATCTTCGTCTATTGTTTCGATGATTACCTATATAAAGTCGTATAACACTAACTGATATCATATTTATTTAAAATACATATATTATATAGATAAATCTTTATATGGGTAATTCATCAGTCTATCGACGTCTTGCGGCAGCGTGTTAAATTCAAGGTACGGAGTGTGAAAATGTTACACAAAAGATCGGTGTCGTGTTTGCGATAATTTTGTTTGGTTACAAGCATTTGAAGTTTAATCATTATTTTAAATGATTTTAGCGTAATACGGAAGTCAATTACAGTACGAATTACCTCCTGAAACACGACATCAAGCGCGTCGCCTCTTCTCTTCTCCTCTCTTTCTTACTTCATTCTTGGTCTCGATTACTAATAATATAAAATGTAATGTTAATTATGCACGCCAGTAGCGTTGCAATGTATGCTGATCAATAACATAACCCCCTATTTACGTTAATTGCCCGGTTTTAACTAAATTATCCATATCTCTTTCCATCATAGCGCAGACCCAATTTGACAGAAAGAGTCAAATATGAGGATGAAAAATAAAATAAACAAGTAAAGTATTAAAAAATAAATAAGTTTATTATTATTTGAACATTATCTATATACAACTTTACCTGCCTTTGTTTAATTAAAAAGTTATTATTTGAACCTCTTTTTTATAGTTTTTATTGTTATAAAAGCTGAAAACATTCGTACTATACGTACAATGGTATTTTGATTTACAATGTTGAAGTCGTCGGTGCTATTTATTGCTTTGCTGGCAGCCATATTGGGTAAGATAATTTTAATTAAACTTATCATTATGTCACTTCTAGAATAAAATAAACTTTTTTAATTATATCATTCCTTGGACGACGTGAAAATATGTTCAGTTTATTAAAGATGTCAATTCGTTTTAGAATCAGGTAGATGAAAAATTATCAGAAAATATTATAGTCTATATATGCAGCAGCAGTGTTGGCCTACTGTTTTCAGCTTGCGACTCTCATCCCTGACGTCGTAGGTTCGATTCCCGGCTGTGCACCAATGGGCTTTCTTTCTAAGTACATTGTACGCATTAACTTTCGCTCGAACGGTGAACAAAAACATCGGGAGGAAACCGGCTTGCCCTAGACCCAAAAAGTTGACGGCGTGTAAAGGTGGCTCATCACCTACTTGCCTATTAGATCGACAAATAATCAATGAACAAATACATAAATCAAAGGCCCAGACCTAAAAAGGTTGTAGCGCCAAAGATTTATTTTATGTTATATGGTCTATTAAATGGTGATATAATTTTAATTGGTATAAACATAATGCAAAACGGGTGTTTAGTATTTTTTGATATTAAATTGTCAGAAACCATGTCCAACTCATCCTTGGATATGATCTAATTAAATTAAGTTAATGTTTTTAGTGGAGGCCAGAGATATTTCAAGGGAAAAGGTTCCATATGTAGTGTCTATCAAACAGGCAGCGAATCACATTTGTAGCGGTACAATATTACGTGGCAATTGGGTTTTGACATCTCCGGCATGTGTTTATGAGTATGTATTTGTAACATAATTTAATAAGCTAAGCAATAGTTATATTGGTCTGTATATGGCCACTTTATGCCTTTCTTAAGACCATCAGGCATGCTTTAAAATTATTTTCTACATTTACTATATTTACTCCAATAATATAACGAAAAAATAAAAAACCATTTCTTTTTGCATTCTTCTTGATTAAAAGACATCTGATAAGAAAGTATTATCATAGAAGAAAAGCGAAGTCTATCTTTATTATCAACATGTAGCATTTTAATGGTGTAAGAATTATTATTGATTTCTTTTTTTTTACAAAGCAGATATTTATAATATTACTAGCGAACCCGATCTGTCCGGTCGTTGTCCTGCATTGTATTTCAAGCGATTACGACATAAAAACAAAGTATGAAAGTACCGACTGCAGCGCCATCTGCCGGGCTGATATGTGAATCTAAATCATACAGGGCTCCACCGAAACACATACAAAAACTAATTAAAATCGGTCCAGCCGTTTAAGAGAAGTACAGTGACATATACACATTACACGTACAGTAGAATTATATATATATATAGTATATATTTATTCAGCAGCACAAGACTACATACAATTAAAAATATATGATTAGGTACTAAAATAATAACATGGCAAATTAAAATATTAATAAAATTAAACTTATAAACATAAACTAATAATAATAAAATAATATACATTGAAATAAATAACGAAACTTAACATAAACTAAAATATATCATTAAAAGGAGTCCCTTTAGGCAAGATTCCGAAGATACTGGCAGCGTTCCCCCTTTGAATTGCTAGACTAATTCTTTGTCCGAGGTAGCTGCCAGATCTTCGGCCTCCTGTGATGTCGACTAACCTTTTTGAAATTTCTTTAAAAAGCCTTAAAGTGCTAGGACCCCACGGACCAAGGGTCTCGACACCGAATGGGACAAAATCATATTCAGAGCCCAGACCCCTGTATTTGCATGCTTTATTTTTTTCAGCCGCTTCACAAGCCGCACCAGCTCTAAAGTTGGTTCCATGTAGATGGGAAGGGGCCAGCGTGTCTGAACAGGTTGCATCCCATACCAGTACCAGACCCATCTTCTATGGAATCAAACTCATACCGTCCGGTCTCTTGCCATCGTCTCTTGCAATACCACTTGGCTCAAGAAGACTTGGCACGTTGACGGTGGCAAGGGAACGGCGTATGATATCGTTAAGTGCGGCATGTCTCGAGAAGCGGCCTGCACTTTTTTGGCATGACAGGCCGTGATGTCCTAACTTGTCGACATCACTGCCACAGGGACATATATGAGGAGCGCAGACCGGAACCCCAAGCCGTAGACAGGTTGCGATTCGAAGCGTGTCAGGCTCAAGAAAAGCAAGCCTGTATTTGACGATGGGTAAGCGTGAAGCCAGTAGCCGGCCTCATGCGTACCCACGGCCAAAAGCCTAGCACGCGCCGAACCTGTACTACAACTCAAAAGATCGTAAAAAGTCAACTTGCAGTGTATGTCATCCCAGCTCCTCTGTGAATTTAGAGATAATGGAAAATTTTGACCTGGGCATGCAATCAAGAAAGCGTTTCTAGCTTATTCCAAGCCAGCAATCTCAAAGTTTGAAGGGGATGCCCTTAAAATTTTACTTATGAGATTTGCTGAACTATGGACAGAAGATAGAAAGGCTGGTAAAGCGACACTGGAAATTTTGCGAATCCCTAAACCACCATAACGGATGGGTAGGGAAGCTTGGGTCCAAGATTGCTCGTTCAGCTGTATATTAAGAAGTGAATCTAAGCTAATTTTGATTAAGTCGTCTAATGGTGTTAAAATATCTGGGTGATTCCAAAAGGAGCAGCAACGGAGCACGTACGTAAATTTTGGGAGGAAAAGACAGAATTTTAAGATGCAAAGTGCATAATGTGGACTAATTTCAAGGAGACGGTCAGCAGAATTTTGAAATTTAGTAATTGAAGTATGAATATAATCAGAAATAGATTCATTAAAAATTGGAGAACCTAAAAGGTAAAAGGAATTCCTGTTAACTATTTTAATATTTGGAGCCAAAATTTGTTTTTTTTTTTTACATCTATTAAATTTAAGTCGCAGTTATTTATGAAAAGTTCGCATTTGTTAAAATTAAGCTCCAAACCAATGGCTTCAAATTTATTTTTGATTAAAAGAAGGTCCGAAAACACAGTATCCACATCACCTCCTAGGGTTCCGTCGTCCAAATACCAAACATTGAAATTAGAATTTAAATTTTTGATTATCGGATTTATAGCCAAACTAAAAATTGCAGGCCCAAGGGGACCACCCTGTTACAACCTACTTTCGAGGAAAGTTCATTAGAACGATATAACAATTTAGTTGGATCAGCGTAACTGAGAAGAAGATAATTGTATATTTCCGGTATATGTTGTTTTATTTCAGTCAGCAAGGTATCCCTATTTACCGAATTAAATGCATTTTTCACATCAATTTTGAGCAACACGTCTGGCTGTCCGTGACTTAGGAAAGTGCGTAGGGCATGGACGGCTGCCTCACACCCTCCTTTCACACCGAAGCCTAACTGTACAGGTTCAAATTCTGAATTTAATTTTGGTAAAATATGTCGAACAGCAATTTTGGAAGCCAGACGTCTTAGTGTTGAACCAACAGCAATTGGTCTCACCCCTCCGTCCTTTTTAGTGAGGGCAATGAGGTTCGCGCCGAAAAGAATGGGAACAATTTCTGTATTGACATCCCCGGAATACATAAAATTTATTAATTTTGTGATCGAGTTAATAAGTTGCTCGCCTGCATCACCCACAGAATGCGATGTTAAATCTTTCAAATGTTGGGGTGAGATTCCATCCAAACCTGCTGCCAAACCTGGTTTAAAAGATAAAATTGCATCAGTTACATCTTTGTTTCGAATTTGAAGGCATGCTTGGCCTGCTGTTGGTGGGTCGAGAAAATATGGGTTTACTGGAGCTGGGGGATGTTTTGTCCGTAATGCCTCAAGGGTGTCAGGGGTATCTGGCGATAGCACGTCATTGGAGAACAAAAGACGAGCGGCACCTTTAAGATCTCCGTCACAAATTTTGTTCTCGATGAGTTTTTTGCGATTAAAAGGGGCATCATGTTTAATTAGAGGTGCGGGAAAAGGTGAGGAACTTACAGCACAGTTATTCTTTATCTTTTGTGTCAGGGATAAATTCGGTTCATCAGTTTTTATTATGTGTAGTGTACTGTATGAAAATTAAAATAAGTTCTGCCAGTCTTGAGTACAATTGCTTATATAACATTTCTGGATTAATTTTGAAAAATGTGTAGCAACAGTTATTCGTGCTCCTCGAGGGATTCTTTTGACAATGGGTATACTATTTTTCAAATGGCTAAGTAATGTATGAAAAGGAGTTAGAGCGTTGGCTGCAAAGGTAGGCGTACTCGGAATAATGGGATGGATTTCTAGAAGTGAACTGGTTTGGCTAATACAGTTCCTGTGTGTTTTAGTAATGTGTATTTTGAGGCCTTTCAAAGATTTGAAAGACTTGTTGCAAAATGTACATGTATGGGACGCGTTCGACGTGCCATCACAAGATAGGGTCACGGCCTGCATTCACAACAGTTAAGTACTAACATAAAAAAAACAATAACTTAAAACATATTTAAAAACACAAAAAAAAATAACTTAAAACAAATTTAAAAACACAAAAAAGTAACTTAAAAAGGACACTTATAACAAAAAAAATAGGTCAAAGTCAAAAATAAATATGAAGACTGCTGGTTTTGGTAACAAAACGCATTCGTCGTTTCGTCACAGGATGGACTTGCAATTGGACGTTGCCTTGGCAACCGCGTAGGCAAAATAAGGAGCACAAACACAAGCAAAAGCGGGAGCACAGAGAAAACAGGAGAGTTCAGGTTTAGGAGGAAACAATGCTCGTCTGGGCACTATTCATTGGTCCATTTCACAAACTTTGCACAACACAAATTTTTTCTAATCTCATGTTTTATTGTGATTTAAAAATTTTATTGAATTTGTTTACTTCCATGCAATTTCGCAACATATTCCATTTATAATCATTAATATATATTTCTAAATTCTTATAAATCTAACTAATCAACTATCGATGGGATAACTTATATATATTTATGTAAGTTATCCCATCTCTTAAGTCAATCAAATTTGATTGAAATCGATTAAGTAGGTTAGGAGTCCATAGTGGACAAACAACGTGACGCGTAATTTATATTTATTCAGATAAACTAGCGGACCCGACAGACGTTATCCAGTACACAGATCTAAAATACAAAATTTCAAACTTAAAAAAACAATCAAATGTAATGTAATCTTTCAAATTTTAATAGTCTGAACTATTCTTCATTATATATATATCTCTCTCTCGTTTATAGATATATCTAGATAGCACGAAGTGTAAAGTGTAACAAATATAACTGTTTCCAGTAAACAACCGAAGGACCTGCTTGTTGTCATGGGAACAGTTGACAAAACAGATTCAAAGGCTTTAAGTGTTCATGTAAAGAAAATAGAAGTTCACCCGAACAACAATTACATAAATTTAGCGTATGCCTTAGCGCTTTTGAAGACTAAAGAGGATATATGGTACAGCAAACTCGTGTTACCGATTGAACTTCCGACAGCTCCAACTAAAATTTATGAAAATTTAATCGCCATTGGATGGAAGCTCAAAGGGGTTAGTGCAACATATCAAATCGATGTTAGATTAGTGACTTACACGTTTGACAATACACCTTAAGGTTCTGCGTTCAAATATCGGCAAGTATGGTGTTTTCTTTCGTTTATACCTACATACAGTGATGCAAAACCTGTATACCTACTTACAGAAGAACTAATAAAAAAAACAAGAGATATGATCCAATACCCATATAAAGTCGTGGCAACACTAGATAACGAAAAAGCGCGGAAAATTAATAAAAAAATAGTGATTGATTATACTTTATTATTTTGTAAATTGATAGTAACTGTATTTCTATGAAATTTACTATTGATACTTAAAATGACTAGCATTGCATGGAAAACTAAAACTATATTTAATTTATTATATGTAAAACACAATTTCATTCGGAATAATCAAAATCAGAATCCAAAAAATCAATAAAACAAAGTTTAGGCTATTATACCTGTTGACTATTGGGAAAAAATATATAATAGAAATAAAAATGAGTAATTGCATGAAGTATCAAGACAATACAAACCTAAGAAATTCAATGACATTCTGTGTTGCCATCCGAAAGTTTTCAAATAATTCAATTATCTTCTTTTATTAGCCAGACTCTACCGTAACCGCAAAGGGGCTTGATACACCATTTTGTATGGGCAAGACGTAGTAAGGAGTATCGGTCTTCGGCAACTAACTTGCCATGTCAGATTTGTCTTGACAATGTTATATCACGAACAAATTCGGTCTGATTATAAAACGTCCATTTGCGATGATATTTCGCTTAAAACAATGGTAGCCGTATTAACAATTAATATCGTACAAACTGCAATTAATGCTTTATACCTGTACGTGTTCAAATTTGAGTTAGGAACCATGCTAACGCCACGATAAATATTAATTATATGTAAATTAGGATTGTCTATTAATTACTTGTATATCGCGTGGTTTTAAATTGATTATTAATTATTGTATTTCGAAAATAGAGCTATACCTACTGTGGTAATAAAAAAGGTACAAGGTTGTGTTAAATAATCATTTTATACATTTTGAAGGACTTTGCACCGAGACGTAACATAATATAAATAATATGTACCAAGTTTGTTTTCAGCTGTAAACCATAGTAAAAGTATTTCAAATAAAATTTACTAAGCGACACTATAAAATCTGCTGTTACAACGTGATGTCTCTACTTTCAACCGAAAGATACCAAGAATTTAGTTTTATTAATCGAAACAGCTTACGACAAACAATTAATGATAGAATCTCTCAACTAAGAAAGTACACTAGCCAGTGAATATAGACAAAATAACTAGTGAATATAACAAACTGCAAACAGTTGCTAATAAAAATACAAGATAACGTTATATACTCGTACAGCATAACGATGGACATTACGAAAATAAGCATTGGCATTCCGCGGCGAAGGTGGCCGGATGATCTCGTTGATGACGCGGGCAGATAGTGTGGCTGCACCAAACCAAAACCTGGCAATATTGAAACGAATGGAAAAGGCACTCACCCAAGATGGGATAAACTCTAAAAACAATTATTGCCATTATTATTCTAATTTAAGTAACTCAAAATAATCAACGATATACAAAAAACACCACTGTAATATTTAATATTCATATGATATTATTAAAATTAAAATAATAATAAAAATGTCTTTAATCTGGGAGTCATATCTCATATCACAAAGACAGGAATGATTATGGAAACAAGAAGAAACTAGTGCAGCAGGCCTTTCACCCAGGATTATTTACCAAGGCCAGGCAAAGTGTACGTCTACGAGCAACATACCAAACACCCACACCAAAGAAAGCTCCTCCCAGCTGGAGCAGCAATCAGATTTAGTAATAATCACCCAGTGCTCCCACATATCAAAACCACCAGACTGGCTAAGAGTTCCCATGTTACGCCATCCAAAAAAAAGAAAATCATCCTCCACACCTTCTCCCGAATAAATAAAAACAACAAATAGCTTTAGCGGACTTCCGATAGATCAGCCGGAATATAGGGCGAGAGATGCAAAAGACAAGAAAACTAATAAACCTCCCCCTATAATCTTGTACGGAATTGAGGATGTTTATAAGCTCACTGAACTCCTAGAAACCGCAACAGATAGATCTAATTTCTCTTAAAAGATTATTAGCAGAAACCAACTTAAAGTTTTATCAGTGAACCTGGAGATATACAAGAAGGTAATAACTGTTATACGAGAACATGGACTAAGACACACTTTTATAGAAAATACCAAAAACGCTACAGGATCCTTATAAGAAATCTTCACCACACTACTCCTACTACTCCTATCAAAGAAGCTTTTGAAGAGAGTGGCAACACAGTAGTAGGTAAGATAATTAATGCCAAATTCGGTCCCGACAAAAAACCCACTTCTACCTTTTTTGTAAATTTGCTTCAAGGTCCTAATAATAGAGCTTCTAGGGATACTAGAAACCCAGAAAAAGGTCCACTATAGTGCAATGCCAAAGATGTCATATTAGGGACATACTAAAAACTATTGTATGAAACCATATCGCTGTGTCAAGTGTGCTGGACCGCACAAAACTTCGGAATGAACAAAAGTGGTTCGCAATACACCTGCTTTATGTGCGTTGTGTTTAGGACCCAGCAAATTATAAAGACTGTGAGGTATACTAGGAAATCCTATCAAGGAAAACCACGCAACACTTACCACGTAAACATAAGCAATTTGAGTATAAATCTCAAAAACATAAGAAAGAAACTGATAATAAAACCTCTGCAAGTCAGAATAAAGAGGAAAATGAACCGCTACAGGAGCAGAGGAATGCACATGAGCACAAATCATATGCCGATACAGCCAGATCTAAAGTACATCAAAATAATACAATCCATCAACCTGACTCTTATAAATTCATAGAACAATTAATGTTTATACAACAATACCAAAAGATTGATACTGTATTACAGCAAATGAGTACATTACTTGAACTCATTGCATTAATAGTATCTAAGTTAACAAAATGACTGCACTAAAAATAGCTACATGGAACATCAATGGCTTGGCACCCAAGATGGACGAAGTGGAAATCTTGATCAATCTTGACACATATGACGACCAACAGCTCGATAAAAATTAATGGATATAAGATCTATTCCACAAATCATCCTCATGGCGGGATAGCAGTGATAATTAAAGCCACTGTTAGACCATGTGTTACCTAACTACTGTACCGAACATATCCAGGCTACCACAGTAGCAGTCAGTGACAGAAATGGAGACTTTAATATATCATCAATTTATTGTCCCCCGAATCATAAAATAAGTGAAGCACATTTTTCTGACTACTTTGTAAGTTTGGGATACAGATTTATCGCTGGGGATGACTGGAATGCGAAGCATTCCCACTGGGGCTTTAGATTAATAACTACACGCGGAAAGGAGCTGAAGAAAACTGTAGGTAAACAGTTCTTGACTACTGTCTCAACTCCGGAACCAACACACTGGCCCACAGACCAGAACAGACTGCCAGACGTTCTAGACTTCTTCATCACAACAGGGCTGTCTCGACTTTTCTTTAATGTTGAGTCATGCCTCGATATCTCATCTAACCATGTTCCTGTAATACTGACAGTGACAACCACTATTCTTAAGAAAGAAGAGAGAGAAGTGACCACAAAGCGAACACGTCACATATCAGCAACATTCGCAGACGATACTGCTGTACTGGCATGTAGTAATAGCCCAATCAAAGCTTCAGACTTCCTACAGACTTGATTGCAAGAAATTGAAACCTGGCTTTCAAACTAGAGAATAAGAACTAGTGTGACTAAATCTGTTCATGTAACCTTCTCTCTCCGTAGAGAAAACTGTCCGCCAGTAACTCTGTGCAATCAACAACTCTCGCAAGAAAACTGTGTAAAATACTTGGGAATACATACACCTTGATAGGAGACTCGTATGGAAACAACACATACAGAAGAAGAAAGAAGAAATCAACCTGAAATACAGAGGACTCTACTAGCTTCTTGGCAGAAATTCCAAACTGTCAGTAGATAATAAGCTACTCATCTACGAAATGCACTTGAAACAAACTTGGACTTACGGGATTCAACTATGGGGTTCGGCGTGTGACTCTAACATAAGTATCATACAGAGGGTCCAAAATTAAATCTTGAAACAAATATCCAACTGTCCGTGGTTTATAAAAACATCGGAGATTCATGAGCACCTCAAAAGCAGGACTGTCAAAGAGGAGATCAAGACCTGGAGTATGAAATACAGAAAAAGGATAGAAATGCATCCTAATAAGCTTGCCACGCAACTAACCATACCGGACCTAATAAATAGGCTTAAAAGGCGACAAATCCTAAGTCTTGAGAGACACGGTTGAAAAAGAGGAGAATCTCGATGGAGATTTTGCTTTGAACGCCTAACAGTTCTCAACACATCTGCTCATAGTCTAGCTGACTACAAGATAAAGACTTATAATTTTTATTTTTTTTATTATTATTTATTTACTGTAACATTAACAAGAAATAAAAAAGTTAATTGTTAATAAATAATAATTGGTAATTATTGCATAAAAACAACGGCTTCATACTAGTAAAATTAATATAAAAAATTTTATTTTTCAGGATAAAAAACCAACAAATAATTTACAAGTGAAAAATGTAACATCTCTAAGTGAAAAAATTTCGCCTCATGAGTCTGCTTTAGCTATTAAGAATAACGAAGGATTTGATACCGATGAAGAATACTTCGTAAGTAGCCTTTACTACATTCAACATTCAAACAAATACGACGGGACTTTCACAGCAAGTTTTTCCAGCCAATTAAAATGCGCTGAATGCAATTTCCACAGTCGCTGGATTTGTTGTTTGATAAATATTTAATCAAATAATATAGTAACAGGACTTAAAAAATAAATATACGCTATAATCCTCAGATTGAGTCGAGATTAAGATGATTTCCCGTGTATAGCTATGTGTATTAAATAATATATTGAATTTGACAAAGACTAGTCACACTTATGATTTAGTCTTACTCTGAACTTTTCTCTACTAGATACCGTAATAAGTTATAAGAGTTATCTATTAGCAACCAAGGTGTCCAAATATGACAAAGGTGATGTGTCAAAATGTTCCAAGAACGTTGTAAAACCTCTTAAACAACGTTCTTAGAATTATTGGGTTCATATAAAATAGTAAATTTTATCTGTTTTTACTTATGTGTACTGCGTTTCTAACATAATATTTTCTTTTAGAGTGACATCGGAGGGCCACTAGTTAACAAGGACAATAAAATTGTCGGAGTCATCCAAATAATGTTCGAGCCTCCAACAGAACCTTCGGGATTATGTGCAAGAGTTTACGATGGATTACAATGGATTAATAAAATGTTAAAGGACAATTATTGAAATAAAAATGTATAATATTTGTTCATCAAGACAATTAAAATTACAAAAAGCATCTCATATATTTTTTTCTTTATTTGACGACGGATCTTACACATTTCTGAGTATTGTGACTTGTACCCTCCGGTGGTGCGTACAAATTACAGCTGTGCCAATAATTATTGCCAATTCAAACGTTTTCCTTCAGTGAAGGGAAACATCCTGAGGAAACCGGTACATCTTAGACCCAAAAATTTGAATATTAGTGTCCGGAAACCTGACTGACTTCTCTATACCCTAATTCGAATTGGTTCCGAAATCCTCTGTTGGCCAAAGTTGGTAATGCAAAGCAAAATTTCTAAGTTAAATAGACTCAAATTAACCATATTAACCTAATAAGTAACCACTTGCTCTTATAAAGATACTGCCCTTCCTTCTTTAAACATTTTTTTATATAAGCATAATAATACAGGAAGTTGTTATTGTGCTTCAATCGAACTACGTAATACGTATCAAATAATAAAAATACCATGTTTATAAATATAACAAAAATTATTATAGCGATAAAGCCGTTCTTTAAACATTTGTGTTCTTATGAAAAAAACGTGCATTCCGACAACAAGTTAAGAACACGAGTCGGTGTTAAATTATTTGCTACAACGGCTGCATTGTTGAAAGCTTGAAACGTATATACCTCTACCATTTGTTATTAACGCAAATTATTTTTGCGAAATGAAATTTATTTTATTTTTCTAAGGTTTCTTCACAGAGTTATACCAAATTAGGAACTACTAGCAAATATTATAACTTAAGACTAAACATTGTATATTAATGTGAAACAATAGCACTTAAAAATTGCTAATAAATATGATTGAAAAAATTCCGATGTTGTTAACCCTAAGATTTTGTTTATCTTTTTCTTAGCAAAAAAGTAAGTTAATCTCAGCAGATTAATGGGTGAGCATCCATTGCAAAAAACTAACTAATAAGCAACAATTGCTAATAAAAAAATAATTATAATTAATATTGTATAAATGTTCAAGATCTTTTACCTCTGAAATTCTAGCCAACGCTACACCACTAATGGTAGAATTGTATCGAGTCGTGAAACGCGCTCTCGAGAACGATATAACATTGCATTTTGATAAATTAAACTACATCTATTTATTATGCTTCACTTGATAAATGTCTTACTGTCTACAGTCAGATTATCAGCGAAGAGTAAGCACTTGTAAGACCAAATTCTTGACGTTATTCAGCATCATCAGAAATTCCAACGGTCCCAAATTACTACCTTGTGTACGCCTGATCTCGTAAAGTAAGTCTTCCATAAAACTTGCCATACTAAAGGGTATTTCAACAAGAAGTTGGTTTTTCAATTGTGGCAACACCGAGAACGTGATAGTTTTGACATTTAGTTTTTGGCGGTATTCGTAGCAGGTGCTTTGGCAATTATTACAATGAATTCAATTTCGCTCGAAAATCGCATTAAAATAATTCAAATCCACTATAAAAATGGTGGTTCTGTTAAAGTTACATTTCGTAAAATTCGTGATATTTTCGGCCAGCATAATCGTCCTTCTGAGACCGCTGTTAAGAATTTGGTCGCGAAATTTGAGTCGACAGGCTCGGTACAAAATGTGCCAACACCAACACGTGTTCGACCGGGTCCTTCAACAGAAAACATCGCCGCCGTGAGCCACAGTGTTGAAGAAGATCAAAATTTGTCAATTTCACGACGTTCTCAACAATTGGGGTTATCCAAAAGCACAACATGGCGAATTTTGCGAAAGGATTTGGCTTTGAAGCCTTACAAGATTCAACTGGTGCAGGAATTAAAGCTGATCGACCATTCAAATCGCCGCAGATTCGCTCAGTTCATTCAGGAACAACCTGCTGGATTTTCTGAAAAAATATTTTTTCAGACGAAGCCCATTTTCATTTGTCAGGGTACGTCAACAAGCAAAATTGTCGCATTTGGGCTTCTGAAAATCCTAAAGCAATTATTGAGAAGGCTTTGCATACTCAACGTGTTACTGTGTGGTGCACTATGTGGTCTGGAGGCGTGATTGGGCCGTTTTTTTTCGAAGATGAGGCTGGAAATGCGGTAACAGTCAATGGATCACGGTATCGCGAGATGTTAACCACTAAATTTTGGCCTATTATTGATGACATGGATATCACTGAAATGTGGTTTCAACAGGACGCTGCCACATGTGACACAGCCAATGAAACGATCAATTTATTGCAAACCAAATTTCCCGAGCGCATAATTTCGCGAAATTCAGCTGTTAAGTGGCCAGCCAGATCGTGTGATTTAACACCACTGGATTATTTTTTGTGGGGCTATGTTAAAGACAGAGTCTATACGGAGCCAATCGAATCGATTGCAGCCTTAAAACTCAAAATCCGTGATGTCATTAACGAAATAGACCCTCCATTTTGCCAAAAAGTGATTAAAAATTTTGATGAAAGAATCAACATCTGTCAGCGTGGTCGTGGTGGACATTTGCCAGATATCATTTTTCATTCATAATTGCCAAACTTTTCTCTTTGTAATACAATAAAAATTTTATTCATTTTCCTCTAAATTCTTTGTTTTATTTTGTTTTAGAAAACAAAGTTCTTGTTGAAAAACCCTTTAGTTAATAGGTATGGAGTAATTCATACTTGTGCAAACTCCTGAATTAGCCTGTCATTGTCAACCAAATCAAATACTTTTTTTATGTCGTAATAGGCAGCATCTATCTGTTTCTCCAATGTTCGCCATAAATTTTAAAAGGTAAGAGTATTACTCCTTTTAAACCGTTACGAAGTATATCGTAACTGCTAGTGCTATTGCGAGATCAAATAGTAAGTGCACGTTTCTTTACAGTGTATCGAAAATAAAAAGTTCTAGAGTCGGTACATTTTTACTTTGTCAGTCTCAGAGTTCGTCTTTGTCCAATAAGAAATAGTTTGTCGCCTCCTTTACAACCTCCCTCTACTGCAATTTTAAATATTATCAACGTCTAGTCTCGGATCGACAGTATCTTTTTATTTCTTCTATAGTCTGTTTTGTTTTTAGTAAGTAAACAGCTCGAGCTTGCTAGTATTAAAATTTTCGTCATTGTTTAAGTGCATATTGCCGATATGTATATTCTTCTAAATTATTAGTAGGCTTATGGTTATGAGTATAAAATGTATACGATACTAGGGGATCCCACAGACGTTGTCCTGCATGATATTTCAATTGATTAAGATATTAAACAAAGTATGAAAGTACCGACTGCAGCGCCATCTGTCGGGCTGATTTGTGAATCTAAACCATTCCCAGATCCCCTTGAACACACACAAAAAATTTCTTCAAAATCGGTCCAGTCCTTTGAGAGAAGTTCAGTGACATACACACTCACAGAAGAATGATATATATAAAGATTATACATTTTAATCTATATACTTTTAATTGATAGAAAACTCAAAAACCATACCGGTCTCAGTGAAAGGGTTCTAAAAATTATAGTATAATTTTTGCTGAAGATTTTATAAATTTTATTCTAAGGTAACATAAATTACCTGAGACATTTTGCTAATTTTAATTGCATAAAACAGTAAATCCTTAGATAGATGCTCAAATCTAAAATAAAATAAACCTTAAATCTTTTAATAAAATAAAATAATGTTGATAGAAGTAACAGTGCACAATTAGTAAGTAATTAATGCGGAAAAGTTCAGCGAAGAAAGGAAGACAAATAACTGAAGTCGACCAAACTTGATAATTCGCCGAGTGCTCAAGTTTGCGATTTATTTCAACTGCGATTTATTAGAACTCTGATAAAGGAGTCAGAAATGCAAACATCGTAAACTCATGACAAGTGTGTACTAACATACATGACAAGTGTTGTCTGCGTGCAACTGTTGTGCAAACCTGAGGTCGTAACTTCAAATCACAGGTGAGAAACTCGCTCATACGGTGAAGGAAAGCATTCTGAGGAAACCTGCATATGTTAGGCGAATAAACAAAAGAAGGCTAAAGCGGTTTTTGTTTGTGCTTGTAAATATAACAATAAAAAAAACTTTAGAGGTGGAGGTTTTAGAGGGAACACCCGGATGGAACGAAATTCGATTAATTTATATGTTAATTGGTATCATAACAGTATGATAATTTTCTCGACACCAATCTTACGACGAAAAAAAAAGCCAACATCACGAGGTGTTCCCAGGCGGTCACCCATCCAAGTACTGACCTCGCCCGACGTTGCTTAACTTCGGTGATCGGACGAGAACCGGTGTATTACAATAGCAAATAGCAAAAAAGTGTCGTGACAACTTTTCGTAAGAATTTTTTCCGTCTAGCCCCCTTTCACAACGCCCCTTTAAAAACTCAAATAAGGTACTATACATTTTAGTCGGTATTGTGTTTTGTAGCCATTATGACCCTTATCATATTTGACATATTGAAGTTGACCCTAAGTGATTGTATTATTTTCCCGTGATATGCTGTTTCATGGTATTCATGACATATTTTGGCATAGTCACTGTCATAATCTAACAGCCCTTTTAATAAGATTAAAAGCCCTTTTTATATGCGACGTTTTTATTACTGAACATGGAAAACATAAGCAACTTAGTATTCCCTTTTATTTTAAGATAATATTCATACAATTCGTACAGTAGGCAACAACTAGATACATACTATTATAACATTTCACAAATAGTACTGAACGGTTGTTCCAATTACGTCTGGATTATAATACTCTTTTAATCCATCTGCTGTTTTCCACGAAAACGTAGTGTGGTGCCAGTAACTCTGAATTACTTTGACTTTTATTGAATGCGACCTGATGTTACACCCGCAGGGCGGTCATCGCTCAACGGTGCACTCTTGTAGTTCTGGGACTGAAATCATAGTTTGAACTGCTTTAGAACTATTTAAAGGTTTTCTTCGACGACAACCCTAACCAAGGAAAACTTTTAGAATTAAAAAAAAGCTATCTACAGTAACATTCAATGTATTAAATTAACGATTTACAAGTATATTGAAACTAAGCTGCATAAATAAAAAAAATTGCGTGTACTAGTACACACGTTAGAAGTGAAACTTCTTTATGACCTTATTTTTCGAAAAATTATGTATGTATATGCAACTTTACAGAAATTGGTTAAATAAAGTTAAATTAGATAAAGTTTAACAAAAGGCTTTTAATATCACAGACTTGAATAAAAATAAGACAATTATTTCATTTTACCTTATTACCACTAAGATTATTACAGAATTTCATAAATTGTAATAGAATTTTTAGTATCATTGTTATCGTTCTTATACATTTTTGTTATTAATGGTTTAGAATCTCTTTGAATCAACCGTGGTAGGGACAAGAAAAAGACGCGCGTAACGGTCAAATGTGACGCGTAACCGAAACATATGACGCGTAACCGAAAAATGTGACGCGTAACGAAAAAATGTTACACTAAATTTTTTTCCAACCCCGATAAAGAAGTTTCACTTCAAAAACCTGATTAGCTTTCCTGACATAAAATAATTCTAATAGTTGTGCTTTTTGGGAACAAGACTAGTATTTCACAGTGATAGATAGCGATAACTACGTGTATAAATAATAAATCCATTGATATATGGGTTTCAACGCACGGCAGTAGTAGAAAATCCCGCGTCTGACCAGAGGGTAACACATCTACTGTAATGTAGCAATGTAAAAGGTTTTCTAGATATCTAATCGATATTGCATATATATAGTCTACTAGCTGGCCTGGCGAACATCGTACCGCCTAACAGTCTATTCTTTATTTTTTGTTAAATACTTATTCTGCTATTCGGGACACCGGTCTAGCTAGTAAGATAAAAAGAGAAAGTTGATAAGACAACAAATACCGTACAATATTTATTTGTATAAAAATCTCCTATGCATTGACAGTTTTTTATTATGATTATACATATATTTAAAATGTATGAAAATAGGTCCATTTATATAGTTCGATAAATAACAGCGATGCCATGTACCTACTAAAAAGTAAATTAATGTATTATATTCCAACGTATATATAGGATAATTAGTTTTAACCAAACCGTTGCGTACATAAAATAATATCCATTAGCAAATACAATGTTTATGAGGGCGGTTAATGGTTATATTGGCTTTGATATTAATTAAACTGTTATAATCGGATTGAATTCATTAGTCATATTTATTATTAAATAACAGTGATTACAAGGGAATTATGGTTTATACCCTTATCTTCATTTTGTATAGTATACCATACATCCAACTTTATAAAAATATATGATCACTATAAAATCATTTTTAACTTAGTTTTATTAAACACATGACATTTCTAGACGTCTATTTATACTTCAAAAATAAAAATAGTAGTTTATCTGTCATAATTTTAAATCAATTGTGAAAAATAAACGTCAAAATGCGCCGCACAGGTTTATCTATAGTAAGTTTTATTTTATTTTTATGTTTGTACTCCTAAATATGCATGTTTTTTATAAAATACACATGCCTAAATGTTTGTTTTAACACATTTTTATATATATGCTGTTGTCGCTATGAGAATTAGTATGTTTTTGTCGTGTTTTTTACTAACGTATATTATACTATACAATGCCGCAGTTGCAGTAATTTACCTTTCGTTGATGGTGTATAGAATAATATACATTGCTAACTGCACGGAATGAATATTTTAATGGACTTTACTATAAAAATTAAATTGCAAGTATATCTGTCTTATATATTAAACCAATTTTTTTACAATTTAAAAGACAGTTGAACTTATGTTTGACTGCCTCGTTGATATAGTGGTTGTAGAAAGCTACACAGAAAGTTGGGGTTCGATTCCCACAAAAAATACACATTATTATTACTGAAATACTACATAACTGATATATAAATATATATCTATAATACAATATGGTTTGGCTTTACTATAACGATGGGTTTTTTGCATGTTTCTTTTGCTTTGGGTTTAGACTGCTATAAATTATGTTGAGGGAAAATTATGGTATATTTAGTTTAGGAACAATCAGACAAAATACAAAATAAACTCAAAGATGCTGCTACTAACCTGCTAACTGAAACGGCTTTGAAAAAGAAAGAATTATTATATACTTAGTATTGTCAAGTGGGTTGATAATAAACAGGTCACATTGGTGAGTTCTTATGATGATGCATACCCTGTCGAAAATATAAAACGATTCGGCAAAGAAGCAAAATCTCGTGTTGATGTAAAATGTCCTAAAATTTTTAAAGACTATAATCGTCACATGAGAGGTGTCGATTTGGCAGACATGCTGATTGCATTATATCGCACGGGAATAAGATGGCACAGGTGGTATATGAAAATTTTCTCGCAGCTTTTGGGTATACTCGTAGGCATCAACAACGCTTGGCTTTACGTCACAGACATAACAAAATGATAAACACCACTAGAAAGCAGGATCGTCTAGAAGATTTTAGGTATGAAATCTACAGTGGCCTACCGAAACGAGGTCGAAACGTTTCAGTGAAAAACCATGCGATGATGTCCGGTGTGACAAATATGATCATTCGCCGCAAATAACCGGATATGAGAGGTGCAAGTACTGCAAAGTTGGCCAGGCAAGTACGATGTGAACAAAATGTAAGGTTCATCTTTGTTACGTGAAGAATCGAAAATGTTTTTTGGAGTACCACTGCAAGCACTAGGGTCTCTGAATTATTAAATTACGATTATTTTGTTGTTCAAGAAAGATTAATTTTATTAAACATTTTATTTCCACCAAGACAGTTATTTTTATTTAAAATCATGTTATTTACAATAATCTTTTGGTATATATTAAAAACTACTAGTATCATTTCAACTCTCCCTAAACATACCAATGTATAGCATAATATACATTCCTGAAAATGCGATAATCACTGTACGTGTAGCAATGTATAGAATAGTATACATCTTGTTTTTCCAAAATTTTCATGTCCCGTTTTTTTTATTTATTTTTTTTTTGATTTTTATGCCCCAAAGAAGCTACCTATATAATTTTTTTTTGCTTTTCTTCTAAAAAAGAATCTTGCCACGATAAGGGTTAATACGCTATAAATACACAGTATGGTAATGAGAATGAATCTTTATCAACTTGATTAACAAAATAATAGTGACATTTCAACGCAAGGTTTAACACAAGATCCTAAATATATATGAAATTTGTTAAGTTAACTCTCAATAAGATCCTTAAAATCCTGACTTTCTTTTTATGTACGCATTTAATACTTCCTGTACGGAGAAGGTAAACACCAAATAAAAAAACACGAAATTTTTACGGTGAATAACGGCAGCGGCATACAGCATCTGCAACCAGATTCCCAAGCTCATATAGGGGAGGCATAGATAATTATAGCTAAAGTGATTTAAGATTTAGTGTTACTTTAACAAATGAGGAATTAGAAAAATATATGAATTTTAATGATTCGTATAAATTTAATAACATTTCATTCATCGACAATTAATAGGTAAAATAATATTTACAGTTCGCTTTGTGAAGAATAATTTCCAGGAAACATCTCAATTAATATTGGTGCATGTGCGTTATAGCTACAATACGTATGTATTTCCGTTATGATAAAATAAATAACAGCGCAGTTCCAGGAAAGTTATTTTAAAACATTGATATTTATTTATTTTATTTAATAACACTTCGTTGCGTATACATAAATATAGTACAATTGACATAATTAAATAAAAAGGAGAGCAACTGGCGGCCTTATCGCTTTCGAGCGATCTCTTCCAGGCAACCACTGTGAGAAAAGAAAAAAAAAGTGTTAAATTACATAAGGTAGGCTAGAAGTGCAAAAATACATGTATTAGATATACTCGTAGTTGTTGAGAAAAAGAAACTAAACAGGAACAAAAAAAACAATCTAATAAAGGACACATGAAAAAAAGGCTGCGTGTACTTATGTACGCGCGTAAGAAGTTATACTTCTTTGGTATTATTAAAAATAGTTTTTGATTGCATGCAAATAATTAATTACAATATAATAATCAAAGACTGGAAAAGGAGTCATTATAGTCAATAAAGTTCAGTTTACATTTGAAAAATTAAATAAATAAATATTTATTATTATTCTCTTACATTACGTGTAACATAAATTCTATTATTATTCGAATTTTGTCCAATGCCGTAGCATCCTCCGAGGGCAACTTCATTCTGTTAGTTTTGTGTCACGATGCGCGCACATCGTAAAATTTCACACTCATCAATTTTTCATAACGCGCCTAAAGAAGTATAACTTCAAAATTAATATCTAATAATAAAATGTGCACGGGAATCGTTAAAATTTAATTTAAGAATTTATTTTAATTCTAGAACGTAGTAAAGATTTCAAAAAGCTCATAAATATAAGTTTTATCGTAGCCCCAATGAAACATGAAAAGTGCGTGATTAAACGTCGACGTAGCAATGTAATAGACATCAAACGCGTTGCAAAGTTCTTAAGACATTCAGAGGGCATTCACGAACATATTTGAATTATTATTTTTACATTTCATTACCATATAACATAAAGAATTTTACGACGGTTTTAAATTTTATTCATAATCGCTGTCACGAGGTAATTCCTTATTATGTTTAAGTCATCTTGTGTTCGTTTTTGAACTACTATAGCATGTACGAGTATATTTCATGTATACATATTATTAAGATTAAACCTTTGAATTAACCATTAGTTACAAAACAACTTATGACATATACAATCAAAAATAAAAATAAATTAGTAGTGTTGCAACATCTACATTTTTAAGGTCTGGGCCTCGGATTTCTGTATCTGCTTCATGATCATTGGTCAATATAAGAGATCAGTCTCATATGCCTGACATGCGCCGTCGGTTTTTGGGTCTAAGGCAAGCCGGTTTCCTCACGATGTGTTCCTTCACCGTTCGAGCGAATGTTAAATGCGCACATAGACAGAAAGTCCATTGGTGCACAGCCACGGATCGAACCTGCAACGTCAGGGATGAGAGTCGCACGCTGAAGTTAGTAGGCCAGCAATGCTTAGTATGTAATAGTAATCTCTACAATTTTGCCGGAAAATCAAATTAATAGAACGGTAGTCAAAGAGCTTGTAATCTGCAATCTGTATGCCTACTATGACTAGTGACTATTAATAACTGGCTTTTGAATCGATTTAAACGATAATTCATCTGGATTTCTAATTTAAGTGGTCGCTCATGCGGCAGTAATACGATTGATAGGCGTTTGTGGTTTGGATTTGCACATTTCGAATAGTAATCTTGAGCCGACTTTGAATTAAAACACTTTGGGGTTGAATATATCACTTTAAATTAATAATTGATTTTGGTGCTTATTATATGTTGAATTGTAGTTTGTTATAGCTTGAGAATGCGACACTAATTAATCCTGAGGTCAAACACTGCATCTTCTACCCCAGCTATTGTGGAGAGTGTTCAGAGGAGTTGTTCGGATTAATACCTGCAGCTGAGTTTCATCATCGGACATCGAGGCACGAAATTCCACCCGTATCACGTCGACGTCTGCGTTCCACAACTGAGCATATTTCAAGACAGTTTTTGCCGCGCACCACTACTATGTGGAACGCTGGTTCCACATAGTAGTGCCCACTGAAGTATTTCCAGACCAATTCGACTTAGCGTCCTTCAAAAAAAGAGCGTACCAATTCTTAAAAGGTTGGCAACGCACTTGCGAGCCCTCTGGCATTGAGAGTGTCCGTGGGCGGTGGTATCACTTAACATCAGGTGTTCTATAATAAAACCTACCATAGCTGTGCACTACTGGATTTCTTTTTCTCTGCGCACTTAACATTACCAAGTACTGTAAAGAAAGAATCGTCAGGATACCGGGTTAAATTAGTGCAAAAAATTGACTTTATTTGTCAGTCACAGAAAGGCAAACTTTATATAACAACAAATGCAGTCTAAGGCCGAGACAACGCCACTCAATTGTTTAATATTCAGGAAAGTCATACTAGCAACAAGGGAGGAAGCTGACAAAGTATCGTTACAAGAATCGACACAATAGACAAAGTCAAGGAATGTTCCCGAAGTCGACGAGATTCAATTAATCCTTACTAATGAACTCGCTGGAACTAAGCCAGCCCAATAGCAGAATATAGTCAAGTTGTAGTAATACAAAAATATCTAAATATGTAGAATATAAAAAAAAACTTAACAAATTACTTTTAAAAGTAAAAATATAGTAAAACATGATGAACAGCTGTTATGAATAAATACACTTGTTATCACTTGGCAGCATATCAAATCTTATATGTTTTAAAAATATTATATGTTTAAAATGTATTTCGAGTCTATTACTTTTAAAATCTGGCTAAAATGGTAGATAAAGTCATCATTGCCTATTTGATTTATGGTAATTTCGATATATTTTTTATAAATCTTAATACATATTTTTAAATTACGCGTCACGTTGTTGGTCACGCTACGGACTCCTAAACTACCTAACCGATTTCAATCAAATTTGCACACCGTGTGCAGTTTCATCTAACTTAAAAGATAGGATAGCTTATATTTATATATAATTCTACTGTACATGTGTATGTCACTGAACTCCTCTTCAACGGCTGGACCAATTTGAATGATTTTTTTTGTATGTGTTTGGGTGGATCGCAGGATGGTTTAGATTCATAAATCAGCCCAGATGGCGCTGCAGTCGGTACTTTCATACTTTGTTTAATATCCTAATCGCTTGAAATGTCATGCTGGACAACGTCCGTGGGGTCCGGTAGTATATTATAATATTTAATGAATTGTATCAATGTTTTATCTGTAAGGGTTTTTTTTAGATGTATATTTATTATCATACACATAATACCATTGAGGGCCGTGAATTTAACGGCTGATCACATGGTGGGATGCGGACAAGGCTACGCTGTTACCCTGTACCTGATGCTGTGAGGTTTTATTAGCGATTCCCTCATAACCCTCAACCTCTAAGCAGTTGCGCTTCGGATACGCGGAACTCATTCCCCAGCGGAAAAAAAAAATTAAGTTAGTAATTTTTGACCCGAGTAAAATATTTAAAAAATCGCATAGATAAAAATCATTATAAATCAGCTCACAGTAGAATATATTTGAATTACTGGAAGTAGTAAAACTGTGGTCAAGTCCTGGATACTTTTGGGATTTTTTTACGTAGCCATTAACATAATTGTTAAGTTTTTTACAGCTTTTGGCTCGCTGGTTTTTGGTTCGAGCTTAAAGCTCCTAGCATTTTTGAGTGAATACTTTGTGGTTATTAAAGGAATGTCTTGAAAGCTTCGTCGTTTTAAATATTAATTACTCTTGTTAAATAAATATTAAAAAAATAAAATCAGTGGCGCTACAAACTCTTTAGGTTGCTATATTCGATATTCCATGGCTAATATGATTCATTATTGTATATAATAAAAACAAAATTTATAATAACTACGATACCATACTGATCACCCACTTATCTATTACAAAACATGACCAGTAGAACAAGACAAAAATATATCTGTCGCATTAAGTTAAGATTACAAAACACTATATACCTAAAAAATTATATAAATAATATTATGACCAATCGACTTTCAAATATAAAAATAGTTTTATCTCATAATTACCATACTCTTTACATACAAAGTTATTATTATAATTACTTATTAAAAACTATAAAAAGTATAGATGTACGTGTATCTCAAACTCTAAATAACTTTATTCATATAGGGAACCACGTACACTTATGAACGAAAACAAAAGATGTTAAATTAATTATACACTTACATTGACTACCAGTTCGCCAGTTCGCAAGGCGTAGAGGGCAAGAAGAACTGGCACGAAACTCTCCGCCACTCTATTTAATCGGCAAGTTTTGAGTCATACAAATTGTTTGTAAGGCACAGCAGCTATAAATGTTTGAACTGGAGCAAATCAATCCCAATGATTAGGATCATTGCAATAATCGTCAAATTTATAAAAAAAAAATTTGATTAATTTACGTTTAACGAGAGTTTTGAATTTATTCAGTGACAATTCTCTAATATATTGAATTAAGGGCCTTGAATTTAGTTTTTGGTTAAAACAGGTTCTAGTTATAACAAATCAATAATTCAATATCCATTATAATATCACAAACTAAATCATATTTCTCGCGTAGATTTATCATCGCTATAACATAATTATGATCTATATATCATAGAGCTGAGTACAAAGCAATTTGCATCTTAATCATGCTGCAACAATACGTGTTATTAGAAGATGGTTAATTAATATTATAAACTGGTTAGTGCTTAAAATATAATTCCCCTAAATCAACTGTAATTCCTTTGTTTTGTTTGCTTAGAATTCTAAAAGCACAGTGATATAGGGTGAGGGTGTTCGTACGTTATATTTATAAACTGTAGTGCATTCCTATTTTAAAGCATGCATCGTCTACTTTAGATTTCAGGATTTAGTATTTATAAAAAAAAGTTAATAAATAATAAATGGTTTACAGATTTTAAATATCTCTTATATATCATATCTACCTGAGCCTGTGATTGTACGGAAGTACCTGAAAGAGGTACGCTTATGAGCGATAAGGCAGCCTGTCGTACTTAACCTTAAGATATAACACCGTATTTTGTTACTGTACCGTATTATCGGCAATTAAAAAGACTGGCGGACAATTTATTGCCAGTTCTTCTCTCCGGTTCTACGCCCTTGATTTGAGAACTGGCAGTAAATGTAAAATTAGAAGCTTTTAATGAATATTTCTTTTTTGACGTTCATAAGTGTACATTGTGTTACCTATATGAATAAATGATTGACTATCTATTTTTATTATAGAATAGGGTCAAACAGGCAGGAGGCGCAATTGATGTGAAGTGATGTCGGGGGTCGTCGAAATTCAAAGGGCTCGCGAGTGCGTTGACGGCCTTTTTAGAATTGGTATGATCTTTTCTTAAAGGACCCTACGTCGAATTGGTTCGAAAATACTTCAGTGGGTAGTTGAAAACGCTCAGTTGGGGAATGACGGACATCGAGGTGATACAGGTGGATTTCGTATTCTGCCTCGATGTCCGACGATGAAACTCAGCTGCAGGTATTAATCCAAACCCAGCCGCACCGAAAGGGCTTGGTCGTCGACTGTTCGAAATGCTTTTCGTTGAATACAGTAAGTGAAGGGAGCAGGTACTAGGGAGCTCCCACTCAGAGCTGACAAGAGCACTCCATGTGGTGAATTTGCACTTCATACAGTTGCAAGCGATGGCCAATAGTAATGTATCGTCTTGCCTTGCTAAGCACACCCAGCTGCTTGAAGGCTAATGTTTGCACAATAAAAACTTATGTGCAAAGAAATTAAAATATGTAAATAAGTAGTTACTAAAAACAACTACAATAAAACCAAATTTCCAACAAAACCACCAGTTTGTAAAACCAGCTATGTGGAGCTACGTAGATCTTACCAATTCTTAAAAGGCCGGCAGAGCGTTTGCGAGCCTTTAGGCAGTGCGAGTGTCCATGGGCGGCGGTATCACTTAACATCAGGTAAGAATTCTGCCCGAGACGCCTCCTGTAACATAAAAAAAAAACGTAGATCTCCAAACTAATCTTAGACTAGGTTTTATAAAGGTTTTCCTCCAAAACTTAACCAAAAAGGTTTACAAGCAGTCGATTGCCCAAAAATGATGTCGTACGAGTACAAAAACATTTTTAACTGAAAACAAATTATTCATCTAAATTATATTAGCATTGTCGGCTAAAGCTCAAACGGACAAACATTTATGCAAATTCATCTAAGATGAGGAATTAAAGAAATGAAATAGGAGTGTGGGGCGAAATAATAGAAATAATCAGTATTTCAGGGTCTACCCACTCTCTATGTAAATAAGCTTTCCGCCGCGAGCACTGAAGCTCTGTCTAATTTCCAGAAAACAACGCTTCTGCTCATAGATAAAAACGTTGCAGATAATCCACAAAAGAGTATTATATAGCCAGGCTTTATATTTTAATATATGTTTTCATTTATAGGCATAAGGTTCAAATGAGGTTGTATGTATCTTTACAATCAATACTTTTTTAAGACAACTCAAATAAATATTTCTGCAACAGTGGCGCTACTAATTTTCGCGTTGGCTTCGGATCTCTGTATCTGCCTTGCGATTCTGTAACTCACTTTTCGAACTCACACAGTGGTTTTCACAGCGGCGGACGCGCTCAAATCAGTCGTAAAGCAGTCATTTTATGATTTGGCATTCTGATAAAGTCCCCCTTGTCTATTGTTTACTGCTTCCTTGATATTTTTTCTTTAAAGGCTTTTAATCTTTTGTTTGAAATTCTGTATATTTGAGATAAATTTATCATTCTACAGCAAGCGCATGGGTTGTGCTTCATCTATGTTTAATTCCCGGATAGTGCTTCAGTTTGGAAAAGAATTTGACGAAAATCGTTCCACGGTTCTAAGGAATTAGGGAAGAAAACACTGTGAATGTTGTCAACTTTAAAGCAATAAAGATAAAAATGTATTCTAAGAATATGATAGAATAATCTCGAATAATCTTTGCCGCCTTAACGGGGCAGCCGCGAAACTCCAACGACTTCCAATCTCGAGGTGAGCATCGCAATGTGATTATTTTCGTTGTTATAAAACATTATTGTTAGTGCACCCGAGCTCCGGGGCATACAGATATCATTAAGTTTTATTTCTCGAAAGCACTTTTGTTTTACAGATGTTGTATCGTAGTAGTCGATATTGGAGCGGATAACATAATCTCAAAGTGTTCTTAAATTAAAAGCTGTATTTTCATAACCTCGAAATCTATATTGTCTTTTGTTACTTAAAAAACAAAGTTATATTTTTGTTTGCAGTGAAATTTTTTTTAACAACAAATTTGCAAAAGAGCAGATTTATTGTGAATCGCAATACCTATAACCAAACGCGGAAAACGGGTGCGTTTACAGATAAATGAAACGGAATTGCGCGCCTTCTAGAATAATAACGGAAACTCCTTGGTGTTACAAACATTTTGGAAAAGCTATAGTTTGTTTAAAAAAATTGTGTATACCAAATGTATACCAAACTTAGCGAACTAAGTTCTGTATTCAAAATAATAAAGGTAAACAACACAATCTTTTGTAGCAACAGTGGGGAAGCTCTTTTAAACTGACTTCGTTGTGTAATTCTAACTCTTAAAAGTTTGCCTAATAGCCTTTGTGCTTAAATAAACTAAATTATCTATATTATTTTATATAAATAAAAATAAATATAATTTAATACTTTTTAGTACATTTTCTATATTTAATACATTAATTATAGAAAATCAAGAACCAAGAGGTTTGGTTGTGAATATTCAATACCTATTACTATAGATCTCATGCTGAATGCAAGTCTTTTATGACGCTATTTAGGTCCACATCGATGGTATCAGCTTAACAAGCTTATCTGGTACACCTCGTGTTTAGCTCGGCTTATCGCCTCACAAGCTGTTACTCGGCTTAGTGTAAGTTATCCGGAAAGTTTTACTTGTTTCTAGTTGTACGTGAGTCTTCTCTATACAATTAAACTATATGATAGTACCCAGGGGAACGTAAATTTACATTTACTTCCTGTTCTCAAATCCGTATGAATCCCTTTTATTTACTTAAATACGATTTTCCTTGTATAGTATAGATATTGCATATTATTTTACTCTTTCCAATTCTTAAACTATAATTAGTACAAATTTAAGTGCCAAAGTCCATTGTTGTATGTGTTCTACTGTAACTGATCACTGACTTCGGCGTAATCTACTGGGTAATCTGTAAATGAGCTTTATAATGTCAATAAATTCCCATTGCATCCAGTGTTTGCAATCGGGAACAATAAAATAGCGAAGTGAACACGAGAAAGCTTTCATCAATGCGAGCTATTGTTTTTATTCCGATGCGGAGAATTGTTTGTTGCAATAACTAAGATTACGGAGTCTTGACTATTTAGTTCGACGTTACTGATTCGTGTGAAGAACTATAATAATAATAGAACATTAAATCTTAAGACAAATAAGCGATATGTTAAATCTGCAATATCTTTTAAGTCAGTATTATAGTCAAATAAAAGATGTTTAATTTCGAAAGCATTGGTTTTTGTAAGATTTTGAAATGTTCGACAGTGCTTGCATACGAGAGTATACGAGTTTGAATTTTTTTTTCGTGTAAAACTTTTGGATAGTATTATGACAAAATGACATATATTAAATCAAAACTAAGATTTACTGAACATTATGATTTTTTTGGAAAACGCTAACTATGAGTTATTAAAAACGATAATCAGCAAAATCACAATAAAATCTAAAACTTTATAAGTATAATAAGCAATATTTTAAATACACTATTCACCTCAATTCAAATTCTCATAATATCAATTAAAAGAAAAATATAATTATTAAAATAAATAAATATATTTTCGTTTCAAGGCGATTTCTATACTTTTCCCACGTATAATAAATTTTTTCAAACCACATTAAGCGTCCAAAGTCCATTAGAAATTGAGTGTACTTTAAATGTACTCTAAAATGGTCCTAAAATCACAACCATTTAAGACCAGCCCGGGACATACAAATCCTGAAATGGCAGGGTTTTCGGACTGTCCACTTAATTAGAAGCCTCTAATTCGTTTAAATAAAACAAATCCTTGGTATAATAATGTTACTATTATAAATCTACATAATATGTCGCAGATTAAACGGTCGTTTCACCGCACTAATGACAAATTGACTTTGACACATTGACAATTTACAACCTGTAAGATGTCTATGATATTGCGTTGTGTTGGTTATTTAAACAAATGACATCGTGTTCTCTTACTACATTATCCATATCACAGGTTCTTACCTAGTTTGGAAACCAGTCTCCTAATACCTTTTTAAATGTAATGTGTAAGTTTGTTGCAAATGTTAAATGGGAGAAAATAAATTATTAATATTATCTTGTCATATATAATAATATGTATAAATAATGATAATTTATTTGCAAAAATATTTTTTTTACATTAATCATTTTAAATTTTGTGTTATTGTTATATTCCAAATGTACTTTTTGGTTGTGGCTAGAGCTTAAACAAAAGAGTGATTAAAATTTCATGCCAATACGAGTGTGTCCTTCGTGATTGAAGAACTGGCAGTAAATGTGTTATTTATTTAAGTTTGTATTAGTTACGATTTCCAATATATTATTATATAGTAAGATGTTCATACTATTAAAAAAAACTTCTCAGTATTAAACATCAAGTTCTCATTCAATGATTAAAATGAATAAAAAATATTGATCGTTTATTGTTGCTTGTTTTGTTACCATAAAATATTTTTTTAATCAGGAATTTTTTTCGTAAAGTATAAAATCAAACTTAACTTACGTCCAAGCCAGTTCCCGAAAGTAAACAAAATAATTGTATATCCGCTAAGAACTGTAGATGAAGCCAATTACTCAGAGGCTTAACGTGACGTCACGATGTGCTAAGGTTGCGCACACACGCATGACTAATCCTCCATCAGTCTTGCACGAATCCTGAAAAATTACTGTGTGAGGATTATCTTTACTAACTTATGCTTTCTTAAGTAAGATACGTTTGCTGTTGTTTTGTAAATGGCACAGATTATAGTATAAGATCCCGATACACAACGACCTTCACCGAGATGCTTATTTAATGAAACGTATTTTATATTTAATTTAATATGTCAATAAATATAATCCATATGGGTTGCCTAGCAAATTTCAGTCCAGTAAAACAACCTAACGTTTGCGTATTCTATGGGCTTCATACTTTCGATTGGTATAGAATTTATCTAATAATCATACCGGTGAAATGTTTAAAAACATTTTTTTTAAATATTAATTAAAATACTTTGGACTGAAATTTGCTAGGCAACCCATATGGATTATATTTATTGACATATTAAATTAAATATAAAATACGTTTAATTAAATAAGCATCTCGGTGAAGGTCGTTGTATATCGGGATCTTAGACCATTAGGAAAAGTTAAGAAAAATCACGGATAGTTTACTTCACGTTAACAGTATACTTTATTTGTGGACTTATAATTGTAATAATAAGGGCCTCATAGCCTAGCGGTCTTATTAAGTGGCAGCTAGATGAGGGGTACCGGGTTCGATTCCCGGTTCGAGGGCAAGTTTTAATTTAATTTTAATTTGTTCTTGCCTTTGGAAGGGTTGTGCGGTACCGGGCGAGTGCTTAAACCGTAATGGAGGACACGGTCGACTTTCTAAGGCAAGCACGAATTATAAAAATCTTATACTTGACGCTGGCTAATGCACAAACCGTGCCAGAGTCATAAAAAAAATTGTAATAAATAGTTTATAATACAAACAATCATAGACATTAAATAAATTAATGTTAGAATTAGATTTTGTTAATTTTACACAGTTTGTCAATACTGTAATCAGATAATTAATTTCGATTCAATCTTTGAGAAGTCAACTGTCATATTTAATCAGTTATCATGTTTAATCGATTGTCAAAGTCAATCAAGCTACATGATTAATATTCTTCATTCGATTGATCAATCTCTTTTTACCGAAAGGATCATATTCTTGTCATTAGTAAAAGGTTTCATGTTTAAATTGTGATGGAAATACAATAAATATATTGTTGAGATTTATTAAAAAAGAAAGCTCCAAATGGTAAGGATAATCAACAGGTAATATTACAAGCAGATGTAAAATGGCAATAACTAATATCAGTTTCTTCCACAGATACATATGCACTAGTTCTTTATAGGTCATTTGGTAAATATTCCGTATCGCGTCACCAGCAATTTTGAGGCTGATTTTTTTTACAGTTGCGTTATGAACTGTAAACATCATAACTAGTGTTGTTATGATGGCGCATGACTTTTTTTGTCAATTTTTTTTATTATTATTGTTCGGTTAGGTCAGGTTAGTATATTAATATTTTTTTAAATAAATTGTTTTTTTTTTTGCCAAAAAGGTCATGCGCCATTATGACAACACTAATTATGATACGGAATATTTACCCGTCATTTTGGTTCAGATACACGCCGACTTGAAAAAATCCAAGGACAAGGTTGTCAAATGTATATTTTACGACTAAGTAAAATACATATTACCATCATCGTTTTACACAGAAGTCGCCATTTTAAATAAAATACGTCTAAATACCATCATCTTTATGGGATCTTCACACCCCTTGCATATAATTAAAATTAAATTTTAGTTAATTTATAATATTAAACTAATTTAGTACAAAGAGGACAGAAGGGTAATAGCCAGCCTTGTCGCTTTCTAAGAATTTCTATCACCTGGATCTCACTGTAAAAATAAAATATATAAATGAATTTGCACACTTATTCAGTGCAATTTTGAGTCGGTTGTATTAAAAAAAGGTATTTATATACATATTTGCTACATACAAAACTTCTTTTGAATACGAATGAATAAGGTACCAGTTATATTACGTACATAAAAATATCACACATACCCGCATTGAGCGAAATTTTAAGTAAACAAAAAAGAAGAAACTACATTTTAACAGTGAAATAATCCTAACCGTTTTGCTTGTTTCAACAAACGTAACATCAACATGGAGCGCTCGCAAAAACTGGAACAGCTTTCGTCCGGCGGGAGCCGGTTTTTACCGGATTATACCGGAGCGAGGCGGATATGCAAATGTATGAATGTACGTTATTTAGTGGAGTTTTAAAGGTTTGTTTGTCTTCATAATACTAAAAGGCTACGTTGTATGAAAATGTTTGTTTTAGCGTGCTTAATGAGATAATGGACGCTCTATTTGATTTTGAAAAGGTATTTTAAATAATAACTTCCTTTTTTACCGTAAAAATTTTAATTTATGTAATACTGACATGTGTCGCTATAAAAGTATTACTATTGTAGTATTCATTTGTTTCGTATTTACATTAGCATTTGCTAAGTGCAACAAAATACTGGAATGCGTATTGGACAATCAATTGTTTTAGTGTGGGAATACAAAATCCCACCTATAGAACTAATAAATATACTATATTTTTTCGTATTAACCTTAGAAGGCCCAACGTCTATCCAGTTAAGTTCGATCACCAATATTCCGTTGGATTTTCCTGAAGAAAGAAAGAAAGCACTAATAGAAACGTGCCAGGCTACGTTTAAAAAAGATCACATACGTTAAGAGTAATCATGTAGTATTGTACAGAGATGTTGAACCAAAAACAGACAGAATATATTTTACATTAGTACTATTTTTATCTATCAAGTTTTTAAGCATTTCCCCTTCATTCGCATGTTGTATATGGGCATTATAAGCCGCATAATAAATTCATATAACATACGTTTTAAAATGGAATTAAAATATTGTCCAGTAACGCTTTTATATCGTACTATTTACATTCGGCGAACCATTAAAATTTTCGTTTGCAAAACGATTTCGTGAAAATATTTTAAATGTAAAATTTATGCATGAATTTATGGTATTAAAAAACAATAGTATCGTTATTTGTACATTGTGTATTAATTGACTAAATCCTTCAATATGCGTGAAAAGGGTAAGCGATGAAGGCATGCGCTCGAACCCCGTGCACCTTTTTTTCTTGCATAACTTTTACTAACTTGGAAGATACCGAGACTTAGAAAGCTGGTATTTCTAATACCTTTCCTACTTATGCTTTTGACGTGACAACGCCTTATAATTCGATGGAGCCGGCTGCACGTACGAAAAAACATGACTCATGCGGCGTTACCTCTGAGGCGTTCCATTTAAAGTCGGAAACACACTTACGTGTCGTGGCGTGTCGTGACGCGGCAGAAGCATATTTAAATATGATTAGACAGAACGTGTTGCGACACGACACAACATGCAAATATGTTTCTAATCATATTAAATGTATGAAACGAATATGCTTCTGGCGCGTCACGACACGCCTAGACACGTTAGTGTGTTTCCGACTTAAGGCTAGAAGTGCAAGTGAGAGCGCGGAACGAGCGACAAAGAGGCACAAAAATTGATATAATTGTATTTATGCATACAAATAAATGTAACTTGATCAATTCAATTGTGATTTCCATTTACCTCCTTCTCTATATTCATACAAAATATCTATCAAACAAATAATATTAAAATTTTATTTTCAAAAATGCAACCATTCCATCAGTATTTTCTTATGACGTTGTCACGTTCAACTATCGTCAGTAAACCGACGTTTTTTATCAAGGAAATATCCAGAAATCAAAGGCAATCCAAGAGTTTTAATAAGAGGTTTAATGTTTTAGTTAATCAGAAGACCAAGAACCAAATAGGTTTGTGGTATTTATTGCGATACACTGAAAATATTGAAGCATTTATTTATCTTACAGAGTTAGAAACGGGGATAGTTTTTGTAAATATTGTCCATACCTCTTGCGAGCATATTCGTAATTTCGTTGTTCTTTGTTCTACTTTTAATATGTAAAATGTAATGCGACACAAAAATCTAAAATTGCAATTTAAAAATATACCTACAATATGATATGATTATTACTTTGTTACCTGTAGGTACATTATATTACACAAAGCCTAGAATTTAATTTGTTTTAACTTTCATTTAAGAATTGTAAAATTTTAATTTTATTCTTTTTTTTATCCATTTCTTTTATATCGAACTTACAAATTGCCTGGACATAATCATTTTCATTTAATTGTAATCAGCACAGGAAGCACGTAATATATAAAAATAAATATTGTATATTTCATAGATATCTTTAATTTATAATAAACGGTATAGTATTCGTCTAAAGAATACATATATTATATAATATAAGTGGTTAAAACGGTATTGTAAATGGCAAATAATATTTTGATTGAAACTTATTTCGGACTTATTAATTTAATAAAGTCGATTCTGGCGAGACTTTTAGTAATTACATTACCTATCAGGTGTACTTTGTTTGACAGTTTTGAGAAGGAATTAAAGTTGCCACTCTACATAAATTATTTAGGAAATACTAATTCTGTAAATTGATGATAAAAGCGTATCCTTCATATATATAATATTTTATTGATTGAGGAACAATGTTTTTACCTGTTACATAATTTCAACATTATTTTTTATTTATTATATATATCTTAAATCGATTTTTAATAATTATTAAATTTTTTTGTGATACCAAAAATATATTTATATAGAACGATATTAATACTATGATAATAAATTCAATCAATAATTTAGTCTTAGCCTATAATAACTGAACAAAAAATAGATTTATTTAATAATAACTTTGCTATGTATAGAAAGGGGAAAGATCCCCTTGGAGTGGTCTTAAAATGTTATACGCGTATTGAATATTATCTAGATTCTAGGGGCAGTGTTGGTCAAGTGGTTTGAGCGTACGATTCTCATCCCTGAGGTTGTAGGTTTAATCCCAAGCTGTACCAATGGACTTTCTATCTAGGTGCACATTTAATATTCGCTCGTACGGCGAAGGAAAATATCGCGAGTATCAGAATAGCATGTCTCAAATATATAAAATCGTTGTGAAATCAAAAAAAGAAAGAAACACACGCACTCTAAACCCTAATATAGAGTTTTAATCACTAAATTATTTATTATTAGAATAATATGAATGACGAGCAACACTAAGCTACCAATTGGTACAAAATTATGTTCCGAATACATACTTTAAAATGTATTATTTCCATTAACAAAAAACTACAATATAATAAAATAAAACAAGTGTATTATTTATAAAATGTTACAAAATTAATAGTATAACTTTTAAACAGTAATAACTGCCTTTATAATATTAAAATCAATATTAATTTCCATCAAAAGAACTATTGTTGAATGTTGACTGTATCAGTTACGAGTGCTTGCCGATCAATTCACTTTGTGAGCTTTGTTTTGCTTAACCAATGCAGTATATTATAACTAAAATTGCCAATTTTAGTTTAGCTCTTAAATTTGTATAGTAATAGTATATGCAAGTATGATGCTAAAAATGTTTTATTTATGAATGTTTTATACCTTTCATATTTTGTTGTATATGTCCGAAAAAAAATCGTTAATATCGTCATTAGCGGGCTTAGTGGGCGTCATGTGGTAATTCCTTTTAACACAGTGGCGCTACAACCTCTTTAAGTCTTGGCCTCAGATTTTTGAAACTGTTAAATGATCATTTTTATATCTAATAGGGAAGTAGATCAGCCTCTTTTGCCTGACACATGCCGTTGACTTTTTGGGTCTAAGACAAGTCCGTTCAGGCAAATGTTAAATGCACACATAGAAAGAAAGTCCATTGCACAGCCTTCAGGTATGAGAGTCACACGCTGAAGCCACTAGGCCAACACTGTGCCGTCAAAAAATACTTGTATAACTTCAGCTTAAATTATATCGAGCAGCGGGATTAAGGCACTGATTCATCACCGATCATCGTGGTGATAATCACTATTTATCACGACGATGCACTGTCATCACAACTATCTCGGGTTCCCTGTATGTCAAAAGTCAAGATTAGACGAGGTATTTGCTGTTCATAACAGTAATACTCGTTAAGTAATAATTCCAAAGTATGAATTAAAATTGTTAAAATATGTATTTTGGAACGCAACCAGTTTTAGTTCCTAATTATGACACGAGAGGTCCGTTTATTACTTCGATTCTTAAACCAAATGTTGTACTTGATTGATCTCAGAATAAATTGTATTGTCAACATATCCTTATAGAACATCCGCGAATTACACGATAACAAATTAAATTAAATTTTGATTCTTCCTAGGAAGATATTAGAGCGACTTATGACCATGTGTAATACCTTTTCAGAATCCCTATTAAATGCGCCAAAACTTGTAATACAGGGTCACTTTTCGGTAGAGTATTTTTTTTCACAGTGGGGTCCGAAGTAAAGAAAAAGTTATGATTTGAAAAAAAATTATATCGTATAACTTAATATTATCTTCAATACACTCAATAAACGCAAGAACTCGTCAGTACCAATCTAGTAGATATTATGAAAAAGATCCTGTATCTTATCTTATCTGTTTTATGGAATTTTAATAAGAATTAGGGGCTAAAGGGAATAAAAAAGAAACAATCTTATAAAAACGCAAAATAAATTATAACTCTGCAGGGGTTGAGCTTAGAGACCTCCCGTAGAATAGTTTTTTGTAGCTGATGACCGCATCTCTCCCCTATTTGCGTTTGATCCACGACTTTTTGGCCACCCTGTTTATATATATATATATATATATTATATATTGCTTAAAGTTATTCTCAACAAACTTTTCCAGGTAATTCATATACCCGGAACCGCATAGCTCGTTCTACAATCTACATGGAACTCATACTGATTCTGAGTATCAGTATCGTGCGCACTGACGTTGAATTAATTACAGAAACGAATTAAAGCCAAGTGCCAACAGAATTAACGTAGAACACTATACAACACTCTTACATGGCTTATAATATGTAACTAACACATTATCTAACGTTTCTACTAAGCAGTAATCTTAACTCAAAATTAACTGAGTTTTAAGTTAAAATCTAAGGCATAACATAGTAATTATAAAGTCGTAATAATTAATGTATTTAGGTGTTGGTGTCGGGAAATATTGCGTATTTCAACCCGAACCGATTGTTTTACTGGAGATAGAGAGGTCCTCAAATTATATTTTAGATAAAACTATTTCATGTGAAAATGTGTAACTTTATGATTGTGGAATCTAAAATCCATTCATGTACCTGAACCCTAATTCTCTCTTGAAAAATTTCAGCTCGTCCATTCGTCATTCTTTGTCCGTTAAAACACCTGAGGCTGTCATTCATATTCAGCAATAAATCAGCTTTATTGTGTAACAATATTTCTTTAGCAGTAAAACAATGTTGCGTCAAGTGTAAATTAGTATCAACCGGTACATGTTTTATGCACACAAACATAATATACGCAGTGTTGACCTAGTTCAAAATGAGACCTTAATCCCTGAGGTCGTAGGTTCGATCCTCGGCTCAGCACAAATGAAGTTTCTCTCTATGTGCGTATTTAACTTTCACTCATAAGGAAAACATAGATGTGCCCGTATTTGATCGCCTAAACTCAAGGACAACATAGAAATATAATTAAAATAAACCTGAGAAAAGATATTTTGCAACCTAACATTAGTTAAGTTACACATATATATCTTTTAATAATTAAAAGCGGATAGCCAATACATTGTAAAACATGTGTTTTGGTAGTATTAAATTAACTCTTTAGTTTTTCATTGAATCGTAAATTGTAATGTAATTCTTGTCAAGAATGAATCGGTCAACCTATTCATTCTCGGTCACTTATATTACGCACTTATATTCTTTATATGAGTAGATAACAGATGTTGAATTGGTATAAAGAATCAAATAAGTTATGTCACAGGTTTTTGTTAGTCCAGCATCGCTACCCTTTATTTTAAACGATTAAAGACAGTTGACAAATTTCATTTATTTAAACATCCCTTCCACAATTGCCACCGAACTTAAGTAGCGTAGTGTATGTATAATATTTATATATTGTATACAGAACAAAACTTCTTAGAAGTATACAATACTCATAACCGCGTTAAACCAAGAATATCGGTCGCCTTTAAAATTATGTCTAACAACTAGCAAGTTAAACTCAGCAGCGGAACACGAAAGCACCAATCCATATTATTTTCATCCATTACTGGCATGCCAAACCCTCGTCAGAAAGTCATCATACCTCCGTTTAGCCAGAAAATGTTGCCAGTTTTTGCGCAATTCTAAATGTATTTGGATGGAATAATATCTAAACAAAATAATTAATTTTGTCTTTATAATTATGTTAACGATATTATAAACTGTTCACAGTTTTCTATTCGGTAACTAAGAAACGACGAAAGAAATGAAAATTATTTTTGGAATCACTTAACTAAATTAGTCGTAGTAAACGTACACCAGAATCCCTGTACAATAATAAATGCGGGGTCCCTAGTTTCCTTGCAAAATACAATACCTTTAAAAAATATTCATTATAATAAATAAAAAAATAATGTTTCAGGAAAATGTCATGAAATTCTGCGAATTCAAAAATTTGTGAACTAATATCACAACGAGAACAGCTTATACAAGGAAATGAACCAGATGAGACTAAATTAAAACATCTGAACCACGAAATACAAAATATGCTTATTAATTGTGCCACTTAATTTATATTTTGGTTATTTTACTATTTAATCGCTGCGTAGCAGAACATCATACTTCTGATACCAATTAACATATAAATTAATCGAAAGGAACTTCGTTCCATCTGGGTGTCCCTTGACACCTCTCAAGTTTTTTTTACCGAGGCCCTTCCGCACCTACCTTTCTAATAGTGACAGCACGAATAAATAAACTTATAATATACGTAAATAATAATAAATAAAATAATAAATCTCATTCCCTTATGACTGAATTTTTGGTAGGTGATTATGGTGCAGAACGGATCTTATATTAGCTGGGTGGCTGTGTTATAAGGCTATTTTATTTTGATAAAATTGTGACACAAAAACCATAATACTGGATATTATGATTTTGTAGCAAATCTATTTAAGTATTGCGTTAGTAATTTTAGCAATCCGATTATTTTAGACTATAGCAAGTCTTAGTGCTGTCAAAGGCAAGACATTTGGCTTATCAACAATTCCCTTTTGAATATCTAAGGATGCGTACAGACTATGTAACATATTATATAACTTGTGTTTTATAACACGTCCACATTATGTAACCATGTTATTCAACATTATGACAAAAAACAATACTGTACACATTAGAATAACAATGCAATATAACAATGTTACATAACCATTTTAAATAACAAAAGAAAAACAAAAAAACGTAGATGCTGGGTTAACATGTTGTTATAACATGTTTTATAACATTCAGTGTCCACATTATCTGAAAAATGTTGTATAGCAATGTTGTATAACATGCATTATGTTATACATATAGTCTGTACGCACCGTAAGACGCACATCGCCTGAACGTGTACATATTATCGGTTCGCGCTTCGGCAAGCTTCTTCGATGCATGATGTCATGACAGTCCCAGCAGAAATTCGAAAACTATTATATTATATAACTATGCAAATGGTTAAACAAATTAATGCTTAATAATAAGTGATTTTGCCAAGTTCAAAGAGCAAACCTTACTATCTACAATCAATTTCAATTTCAAAAATTCTTTATTTTGTTTCACAAAAATTTATAGTGCTACATATCCAGTGTACATTATTTCCTGGAATGTAACAAGCTTACAACTAGACACGTTTTTACAGCTATTTTGCTTTTTAAAAACTTATAAAATTTATAAAACTAAAGTTATAATGTTACGAAAGGTTTTAACAATAACAAACAATTTTTAACAATAAGGTAAGCTACCTCGTAATTATGCAATCTTTAGGTGAGATTTGCATTTTGACATCAACTACTCATTTACTATCTACAAGCTATTATCTTGATAATGTATATTACAGTGACAACTACACGACAAACATTATCACAATAGTTATCTGCTAGCTATTGTAATTTGATAAATTATTCCGCTAATTAATGTTTCAATTAAATGCTGGTATTATGTAGAGGGCTTGAAGCTGAATAGTGCACAAATCACATAAGTTAAGCATAACTTACCGCAGCGAGAATTTTGATGGGTGTCTGTTACTATACATTCTGAAAGACTGACATAAAAAAAATTACGAGACATATAGATACAATGACCGAACATAGCACCTACGGCTGGATTGTTACTTCTGTTTTTTCGATTGATTATAACTCGGGCAAGTGTTTCTATTATTTCTTTAATAAATAAAATTACTCCTTTTACAACACGAAAAATATCTATACAAACAAAATCAAACCAAAAACATAATTAAATAAGGCTAACATTATCGTTAATTAAAAATAAACTTAATAATTAAATATCAAATTTCAAGTTTCTGTTATTACTTTAAGGTGAATAATAAATGTTTTCCTAATCGTATCGTTAACACTCGTTAAAATTTATTAGAATTATTTTCCAAGCATAAAATTTAATTGAGCATGGTGCTTATTTCTTAAGAAGCAGCGTTTCTAATACCGATATTAAGATTTAAATTATGTTTTAATATACAATAATACAAGTGAATAATTGTTATTAAAATACGTTTTAATACCTGACTTGGTGCCTATTTATACTTTGATTATATAAAGTAACTTGTCTATATTTTATATTAAGAATTCCTTTTATTAAGTTATCTATGATATATTTATAGATTTTTGCAAGCTTTATATTTTAAATAAAATATATGTAACACCTTCACGTATATACCCTCACTTTTACACCATCACACAACACAGCCAAATAAGGTATTACTTTGTTAAATGTACTGAATATTTTTTAATGTTTATTCCCCTTTAGTAAATGTTCGAATATTTTGTAAATATTAGACATATACAACATTGATTACTAATGAAACACACTCACACAGAAACACAAAAATAATAATGATCAAAAAAAATTTTTTTTAAGAATATGGTACATTATGTATTCCATCGTAGCGTATATTTTTAGTGTAATTGTTTATTATATTATATATTGTTAGCTGTAAGATTACGAAATAAGTTTTTAAGAGTTTATATGGATTAATAGGAACACCGTAGCACTTGAAGCAACTACGTAGCAGCATACGTAGCGACACGCGTAGCGACAATATGCTAGCAAATTCATAGCAACAACGACGAATGACCACTTATTATCTCATCTTTAAGGATTATTATGTATAACTACGCTATGTGCTCATAAATACATAATAATATGTGACTTTTAACGGTCAAGACTCAGTATTTATAGACGTTCAAATAAGTAGCCCAAACACAAACACAATAACAAGTATTAATCTAAAACGTGCAATTTTGAACTTTGAAGTCATAAAGACATTTTATTGTCCGATTGACTTTTAGTCCGGTCAATTTAGAAATCCAAGGTTACAATTATTCGCACTTGGCTGAATATTGGTAGGATTGCTCAATACACTATTATAAAGGAAATGTGAAAGTCCTCATCGATCCGGCACGTGCAATAAAATTTACACCGGGTCAAAGATCACAAAAATGGGTATTTCGCGATTTACAGCAAAATGGTAAGTTTTATCATAAAATTAGTTAAACAAAAATTGTAGATCAGATAATTATCTATAAAAATTGTCTGAATACTTTTTTCCTAAGAGCCACCGTTTTTGGGATATAACGATTCAAAAAGTTGAAAGAGTTGTAATCGTCATAATATGCACACGTTTCCACGCCACCTTTGAGGTAGTGTACTTAGCGCTTTTTTTAATGTGCCGGTAGGCCTATTCCACTGATCTTTTATGATTCTGTTTAATTTGAAACTATTGCATAACTGTAGATATTGACAAGGGTTGAAAATGATGAAAGGGTTGTAAATTACAAAAAATAAGAAAATTTATCCGTCTGAATCTAAATCATCATTAACTTCTGCTTTCTCTTGTTCTTGTTCTTCTTCTCTTCCATCTCCTTCTTCTCTTCCTTCTTCTTCTTCTTCTTCTTTATCTTCTTCATTCTGGGTGTTAATAAATTGTCCCAATAATGACACATCGCATGTCTCTTCGTCAACATCAAATGAATCTTCAATAGTTGGCAATTCAACATTGGAGCATGACCGGCCTTGACAGTTAGTACATGCTACAGAACAAAACAGTCCAACTTTTTTGCAATCACATTTAGTACTACATCCCTTTTTACAGTTGCAAAAAATGGTGTTTAGTGGTTTTCTGGTGCAGGTGGAAGTAAAGTCTGAACTGGCTCTAATGAATTGTCAACCAACGTCGGGGTTGGACCCCAGTCTTTTGGGTCTAACTGATTACCAAGCCACACTTGAACTTGGTAATATACCCGAAAAAGATGTTAATGAGCAGCCGCTGAGGTTGGAGGAAGACATGCTAACTGCACTTGTTTTTTATTTCGAGTATTTTTAACGAAACATGCATATCTGAATTTATCTAAGCACGTAATTTTTTTAGGAGCTCCATACATAGCGAGAAGAAAGCGAATTCCGTTGGTGATAACTTCTTGTTTTTGATATTTTTGCTTGTATTACTGCTTCAGTGATGTATATACGTGGTGTACTTATACATATTATGACTGTTATATCTCAAAAACGGTGGCTCTTAGGAAAAAAGTATTCAGACATTTTTTATAGATAATTATCTGATCTACAATTTTTGTCTTAACTAATTTTATGATAAAACTTACCATTTTGCTGTAAATCGCGAAATACCCATTTTTGTGATCTTTGACCCGGTGTAAATTTTTTTGCACGTGCCGGATCGATGAGGACTTTTCACATTTCCTTTATAATAGTGTATTGAGCAATCCTACCAATATTCAGCCAAGTGCGAATTATTGTAACCTTACCCCTATTTTTTAGTCTAATTTGACCGGATTATTTTGTTTGTCTTGATCTGGTATATTAAACTGATCACTTACTTGCTTATAGAAAAATAACTATTGAAACAGACGCAAAAATGGGGTATATTTTTGCTTTAATTAGGAAGCTAAGGGACACAAATTCAATATTTTTCACACTTGCACCAAACACCAAAAAGTGCTTATGAACATATGCACCCATACTTATAATCTCGTTAGAAGTAATGATGTTTAGTAAAATCATTTTCATTTGTTTTATTTTATACAATTATCAACTAAATAAATTATTCGGCATTCCAGAATTCTTAACGTGAATATAATTATTTCATATGGGGCTTCAAACAATTCTTAACAGTGTCTGGTAATTAATCCAATTAATCTCTATATTAACTAAAATCAATTAGTTTTCAGTGTTATTGTTTTACTCACAAGAGCTATTAATACACTCGTATAAATCATTATGTAAATTACTTACATTACAGTGTTACAGACTAAGGTTGTGGCTTTATTTGTAGCGATTTATCTCCATGGACACGAAGATGTCTTTAATTATGTTTATTACAATACTAAGGGTCTGTTTCACAATGTATGGGATTAAGTACCTAATAGCTATGCGACACATAAATTATTTGGAAGATAGAAGATTGTGCTTTTTGACACTTCATCGGACTCATAACTTATGATGGACTTTATGTGACGAATAGCGCTATCTGACACTCGTGAAACACAATAATAGTGTTTATCCTACCAATAAGTAATAAATAGCTAATTTGGAACTTATGTAGAACTTATCCGTACATTGTGAAACAGACCCTTAGAGTACTTTACCGTTAAGATACGAAATAATACAGAATACTTATTTTGTTATAGTTAATGTATCTTGTTTGCGGTTAAATAATTTTAACGTATCAATCGCATTTTCCTTTTTAAGTTTTAATGTATAATCGGAAACACTTATCTGAAGGTACATATATGCCCATGGTGGGCTTAATGCTAAGCCAATTAAATATTTAAGAATCCCTCACGCTCAAGCGCCGCAGCAAATTTCGTTCCAAATCTGTACTGCTCCAATTAGCAAAGCTTAACACTAAGCCGAGTGGAACAAGCCGAAAATAACAAGAGTGCCACGTGAACAAGCACGGATTTGTCCCCGATTTTGTTTTAATTCCTGTCAAAATAACACATTCGTTTGCGTTAAACGGATAGCCTGGCAGTTTTATTGTTATGTATGGCTGGTTATTTAAGGTATTTAGTGTTTTTGAAGTTGTAAAATTTTAGAATTGGTGTAATATATGGTTGTGTAGTTGAACTCATGTTTATGAGTTATCTAATAAACACTATATTATAATTACTATGATTTATAAATAAATATACATCATATAAACTTAATGGTTATTAAATTATAGTAATACATACATACTTCATATTTAAATATTTTACTAAATAACCACAGAGCGGCCTGTCCTGACTTATTTTTCACATTTCACAGACAAGATATACCTATATTAAAAAAAACAAGTTATAAATATAGAAGTGGCCCTGAATAGTTTCATAGAAAAGATAAAAATATAACACAACTAAAATAAATAGGAATGTAATAGACATGAAATTATAAACAGTAATTTAGAGTACATAGAAAAGACAAAACAATTACAACAATGTTTTTAAAAGGCGCTTCAAAGCAGTAGGGAAACACGAAAGAAACAACAACAAGTAAGTGTTATAGGAATTACATATTCAATGAGACACAAAACCCGATTCTAGTACGCGAATAGGCACATCAAATGTATTGCGCGGACCAAGAGGCCTGGCTGCAACATTTAATGTAGTATGAAACAGTTTTTGAGCAGTGTTGGCCTAGTGGCTTCATCGTGCTACTCTAAACCCAGAGGTCATAGGTTCGAACCCCAGCTGTGAACCAATGGACTATCTTTCTATGTGCGCATTAAACATTCGCTTGAACGGTAAAGGAAAACATCGTGAGGAAACCGACATGTCTTAGACACAAAAAGTCGACGGCGTGTGTCAGACACTGGAAGCTGATCACCTACTTGACTATTAGATTGGAAAATGATCATGAAACAGATTCAGAAATTTGAGGCCCAGACCTAAAGAGGTTGTAGCGCCTCAGATTTATTTTTATGAAAGACTTTTTGTAATCGACTAAGTACTTTTCGAGTTAAAAAAACAAAAATACAAATATTTTGTTTCAAAATATTATTTTGATATACTCCTCCTCAAAATCGGTCACCGATTTTGATGAAATTTTTTATGCTTATCCGGTATCTATGAGAATCGGCCAACATCTATTTTTCATCCCCCTAAATGTTAGGGGTAGTCCCCTAAAATTTTTTTATTATGTTTTAGACAAAAAAATTTATTTCTATTTTTTTATGATACAACATACAAAAATACATACAACCCCTAATTTTGACCCCTCTACGATCAACCCCTAGTTTTTATTATAAATGATATACATGGCAAAACGACGTTTGCCGGATCAGCTAGTAAAAGTATAGATTACAATACTAAAATCGTACAATATTCTTAACGTATTATTAAAACATTTGTTTTGTTAGGTAAACATTAAACACGATATTTCACACGTAAAACTAAAATATAATTCATGTCAGTATCGTATAGTTTGATTTATACAGCTGCAAATTGGGATCACGTGTTCAAATTTATTGTGATCTCACATCGCGTATATGCATTGGCTGTACAGGGATCTTCTTATATTAGTTACCTTTTTGTTGGGATATTGTCCTTTCATTAGGTAATGGAGATCTTTGATAAAACACCTGCTGCCTGAACCCATAATATTATTTATTCAGCGTAGAGGTAATGCTATATAAGTGCTGGATATCGATTTTAGAGTTACTTTGTAGGCTATAGAACTCACTCTTACATACATAATCAACATTTTTCAATTTAATTTTCTTGCATACTCCTGATTTTTGTATAAACATGAAGTAGATCACGCAAATATGTAAGTTACTTAAAAACAAACGCTGGAATCAAGCATACGTACCAATGGATTTTTCTTTCTATGAACGCTTTAATACTTGACTCAATGCAAGACCCGAAAGAAGGTTGAAGCGCTCCTAGATTTGTAGTATTACTTTAATTGTAATCAAATTATCTGTGTCAGTATGTATTTTATGAATTAAAAATGGTGACTGGTCGTACTTGATTTCGTGTATGCGGTGATGTTGGTTATTTCGATTATGTGTTTGCGTGTTGTTGCCACGAGCATGTAAGCGTGTGCTCCTATTTCACCATGCCTCCTGCTGATAGAGGACAAGTCTTTGTTTTTTCTTTTTTTATGTTATTATTATTAATTACTTGATATGTCATGTGGAACATGGTGTAATGGCTGAAGCTCCTTACAAACGTTGTGTAAAAAAGATGGCGATTAAAAAGAGTGGTGGAGAGTTTATTGCCAGTTCTTCACTCCCGTTCTACGCCCTTTATTTGAGAACTGGCAATAAATGTAAAATTAGAAGCATTATAATGTATTTCTTTACTGACGAGTCATAAGTGTGTATTGAGTTACCTATATGATTAAATTTTTTTTTTTTGACGTGACAACGTCTTATAATTCGATGGAGCCGGCTGCACGCACGAAAAAACATGACTCATGCAGCGTTACCTCGCTCTGAGGCGTTACATTTAAGGCTTGATGTGCAAAATTGACATAAGTAATTGTATTATGCGTACAAATAAATGTAACTTGATCAATTCAATTGCGATTTCCATTTACCTCCTTCTCTATATCCATACAAAATATCTATCAAACAAATAAAATTAAAATTTTCTTTTGAAAATGCAACCATTCCTTTAGTATTTTCTTATGACTTATGTCACGTTCAACTATCGTCAGTAAATCGACTTTACAGGCAACCGGCTTTTTTGTTAGCTAATTGATTGAATTTTTCACTGAAATAGTTTTTAAGTAAACATTAAAAAATAAATTTACAAATGTAGTAGTAAAATAAATTGCTAGCACAGTTAATTCCTGAGTTCGCAATAAAACCTATGAATATTTAGAAACACCTGAAGGAGCATTTACAGTCGTTCGTTTACGAGCCGACACGGATCTTTAGAGGATTTTTTACGAGCGAGCGAATTGCTTTTGGAATAAGATATAAGCTGAAGCGATTTATTACACTTAATTGACGCTTAACGGATGTTATCCTATACTGAAATTTTTGGGTATTTGAATTTTTTTTCTGTGGAAAATGTCACCTAGTCTGTGGTTATTGTCAGATTTTGTTTACTCAAACCGTAGACGGACTATGGTATAGACCAGGCATCAGCGTTCAGCGTGTGAGATAGCGAATGATCGACATATGTTATATTTGCAGTTTTAATTCATTGAAGATTGCTTATTATTGACCAGAATACACATTGGAATTAATAATTCTTGAACAAAGTTACTGAGTCGTGACAAAATAAGCTACTTACCGATGAAAGATGTTTGGTTCTTTACGTTCACCATAGCTTTTACAGCCAATTATGCAACAATTCACCACGAGTGACACTTTAAATATACCTCTTATAAGGATAAAGTCTTAAAATATGGGTTTGACTTTGGTTTCACAGATTTATCAGTAAGCGGTGAAAACTTGTTTACCACCAAGGGCTCGGTGGTAAACAAATAAAACCCGATACGCAAATAGAGACAGAAAAACTGATACTCTGTTTCGCTCGCACTTAAGTATTTCACGTTAATGCCTTCTCTCTTTAGATTTTATTGTTATTTTAGAAGCTCATCTAGTTCTATACTCTATCTACGACTCAAACACAGTTTTATATGTAGTATATAAATAGTATGCCGTAGATAAAAATGTTTCCTGCAAAATATTACACTGCAATAGCAGCGCCTACAAAATTTCTGCTGTGTTTTAAAATTATTAAGTAACTTAAAACGACGTTTATAATTAAGAGAAAAAATTCAGTAGATTTTTTTTACCTAAACAGAAAATAAACCATTTTTATATGATAAGTGTAAAACAGGATAGTACTAAAATAAAATTTAATTAAATTATAGAATTTACTTAGGGGTTACAGGATATCAAACAAATGCAATAAAAGGATTTATATCCTATATAAATATACCTTAAAATCAATCTCCTTGAACCACACAAAACAGTCATTATAATGGTCGGAATCGGCAATATTAATTTTTATGGGCACCATAAATTCCTGCTGATTCCCTATCACCTTAGCCGAAATAAGAGAGGGCAATAAGATTTAATTTATTACCGATGTTTACAGTAAATAGATTTAAATTCTGGAAGGGTATTATTCGTAAACGTTATATATTTTATAGTAGCTGCCCCTGCGAACTTCGTTTCTCCTTAATGTGATTTTACTTAGCCTACCTTTCTAGTACATACCAATATGGAACATTTTGTAATGCTACCCCAAAGACTGTTTGGGTTTCTGGAATGAAAACTTTCTAGGTTTTTCTGTGAATTTTTCTCTATATTGAACCTTAGAGTTCAAGTCATAAGATTTCAATTAACTAATAAAAAATAGGGGTTGATCGTAGAGGGGTGAAAATTTAGGGTATTTTTATATTATTTATCATTAAAAAAAAACCAAAAAAAAAAATCTAAAACATAAAAATTTAGGCGTGGACTACCCCTACCATTTAGAGGTTTGAAAGATAGATAGTAGCCGATACTGAATATGCATAAAAAAATCATAAGAATCGATCGAACCGTTTTGGAGGAATATGGGAACGAACATTGTGACACAAAAGTTTTATATATTTGATAATGTTTTATCTCATGTAATTTCTAATCAATACAATGTACTATATTGTAGTCGCATTATATTATATAAGTATTTTACCCGATTTCATTAATAAAAAAAATTCTTCAATACAGATTCTTTGTTCAAATTATGTTACTTTTAATTTGAGTAGTTGCTACTTCCCGTTAGGATAGTGTACTGAATGATAAGTGAAAAATTAAAGTACCAAATGCGAAGAAATTTCTCACATGTTAAGGTGTTTAGAAACGGCAATTGACAACAAATGCGTATAAAGCAAGGATTATTTATTGATTCTATATTGTATTAGTCCTAGTTATAATAAGTAAAAATAAAAGTTCTTAGAATAACAAAATAAGGAAACAGGAGCGTTTCCGGAGCACAAAGTTTATTTCCGACAAAAGCTCGCGTCACTTCACAAACTTCAGACCAAGTTTGAACATAAATAAAATGCGAATAAATGCTTTTGTCTACTTTGTTCGGGATGTTCGGTTGAATTAAAGAATAAACTAAAAAAATAACTGAAAAAACTTTGTCTCAAACTGTGAAATGAGTACCCGTTTTGATTTCAAATTTTTGGGTGGAACCAGTGGTTCTTAGCTAAGATAAACAAATAACAATAAATGTTATTTTACCGGACTCTAGTTTATATGTCATATACGCGTTAGATACGGAGGCGGTATATTACTAATACTAAGTCTATATTAATAGAGACATAAAAAATAAAAAAGGCCGGCAACGCACTTGCGAGCCTTCTGGGAATGTGAGTATACATGAGCGGCGGTATCACTTAACATCAGGTAATCTTTTACCTTAAAGAAACATTGTCTGTATACCCATGTTTCAAAAAAGTTTTTGATAAATTCTGCATCATTTTTGTTTCGGCGAGAGTCAAACCCTAAATGCCGTTCCGCTATGACCATCACCAATCCACTGAGGCGACTTGTTTATTCTTAAAGGTTATACCTTCAAGAATTAATATCACCTCCAATTACGATTTTTTCCAAGCGGTTAATAATGTTAATCAGGAACGCTTTGATCGTTAAACAATTCGTTTCCGCTCTTTTATTCAACGAAAATTTCATCCCCTCAAGACTTAATTATCAACGGGAGGTAAGTTTTCATTTTATTTGCCGAGGTTCCTTTAGTCGGGATCATACATTTTTACTTTAATTGATACTACACTTTACTAAGCTTTAATGATCAGAAAACGTTAGCATTTTCGCCAAGGAAATCAATACTTTCATAATAATGGGCTTACAATTTACATTTATTTCTTAATAATTATTGCTTGTATATTCTTCATTACTTACACTGCTAACTTTTACTAATATTATTATTTTCTACTAAGTATTAATACATTCTTTTTTTGCGACTGAGGTGCAAACTAGCTGATGTGGTCTATGTCAGAATGACCTGCGCTTTGGAACATTCTGCTCTTCAGCATAATGTTGAGCAAGGGCCAATTACAGCCACAGCACACACGCATTACATACTTGAGACAAACCGAATGGGAAAAAGAAAAAAATATATATATCTCTCATTATATCTTTTATTCAATTTTTTTTATTTGATTATTGTTATGTTGTGTGTTTATGTGTGTGTGTTTTTGTTTGTAATAAATGATATGTCTATGTCTAATCTGGAAGAACAATGTAGCAGAGTTGTTAAGCGTGTTAACAATTGATGTTCCTGTTTGATTGTATAGACTCCGCGCTAATTATGATGATAATTATTCCGCGTTAAAAACGTTTGACATACGGGAGACCCAATCAATTCCTTTAAATATTTTGTATGTTTAGACGGAAAACCCGAGGCAAAAATAAGTGGATGGAGAAATCTGACTGCACGGTTACGAAACAACATTAATGTATAATTATGATTAATTAAGTAAGTATTGCTTATGTTGATGGCTGGTGGAAGAATATATCTAAATATATATCGTAGTCATATAGTAATGAAATCGTTCTTATATTTTTACGTATAAAAAAAATAGTGGCGCTACCACCTCTTTAGGTCTTGGCCTCAGATCTCTGAATCTGTTTCATGATCACTTTTCAATCTAATAGGCAAGTAGGTTATCAGCCTCCAGCACTGCGATTCTGTAACTCACTTTTCGAACTCACACAGCGAAAGTGAAAAGGTGGGAGCTTGTAGTTTATTGTTTATCAGAATGCCAAATCATAAAATGACTGCTTCACGACTGATTTGTGAGCGACCGCCGATGCGAAAACCGCTGTGTGAGTTCGAAAAGTAAGTTAAATAATCGCAATGCAGTGGCTGACACACGCCGTCGACTTTTTGGGTCTAAGACATGTCGGTTTCCTCACGATGTTTTTCTTCACCGTTGGAGCAAGTGTTAAATGTGCAAATAGAAAGAAAGTCCATTGGTGCACAGCCGGGGATCGAACCTATGACCTCAGGTATGAGAGCCGCTCGCTGAAGTCACTAGGCCAACACTGCACATTTTTACGTATATACTCGTAGGAACTAATAATTGTCAGTCCTACAAATCGATTCTACGTTTCATGACTTGGCGAAAAGATATTGAAGTACTTGTGTTCCATGATGTACAATATATAGGAAGAAAGCAGAATCCTGTTTCAAATTTACAGCTAGACTATGCAAGTCAAGATATTTTCCTTTGAATTTCCATTCAAACTTAGTCTTGGACTTGTAAAATATCACTCGAATGTCGTTGACAAGTGCTTCGGGGAAACTCGATATTTTCAAATAGAGCTTGCATCAGTAAGCACCTGGCTTGCAGTAAATGAAATATTGTAGCCAAAGGTATTGAAATTTATACCAAACTAAAACTTGGACATAATAATAATAGAGTCGCTTTTTGTATAAATGTGAGTTTTGGGACCCTTCTGTAACGTAAAGTGCTCTATTTGACAACTCCGATTTAGACAGTCTGGAAATTTATCTAATAATTAGTTACGAATATATGGAATAATAGTCTTCTTGAATTAACTTTTTGGAACCAAAAAAAATCCCTGAACGTGTGAACAGCGTATTGGATCCATATATTTGAATAATGCTTTTGAGATTTATACAAATATTTAACATAATTCGATATATTCGCACGGTTTACGTGATTTTGCAATGTTTATTTAATTTTTTTTTGCCTCATGGCCACTGTTAATTTGGCATCATAGACATGGTGTTTAATGTAAAAACACGATGACTTGATCAATATGAAGTTACACACTCAATACTGACTTTGTGACTCTGTGGAAAATAATTCTCCCTGAAAGCCTAAAATCCTAAGTTTGATTTCCGTCATTCCTGTATTTGTAACAGTTTTAGTACTGGGCAAAGCACCAATTTAATCAAATAGAATTATCAGTGAAACGACAACATAACGGAACTTTAATGTTATAATTTATTTTAACAATAACGTATGAAAACTCACGGCTATCTATGGTATGGTACTAACACTTTCAACAACCATTCTTCTTCTTCTCTTCTTTACAGACAAGTATATCTGCCTTCCAACTCGATCTTAGTGTCTGACACTTAGCTGACGTAATAAGGTAAAATAAAAGATAAAACAATTTTGTACAAAATATATTTTTCTCAACATTTTAATTGATAACACAAGTTTTCGCACAACAATTTCTCTAAATGTTCACAAGTATTAAAAAAATTTAACAAGCATAAAAAAATTAGGAATTCCAGTTTCATTATACAAAATACGGGGATTGTACATACATAACATAATTTTTAAATTAACATTTACCCAAAGTCGGGTAACCTAAATCTATTTCTAATATCTTCATCATGTTCACCGCGTACATCCGCTCAATGAATAAAAATACGAACGCTCCTCGCTAAGTTTGCCTGTCTTACCTTTTTGCCCAACCAGGCACAGTGGAATCATTATTATAAAGATAGCACTGTGATAATAGTGTTCTTACCAGTCAATTTATGGATAAAACACAACTAACTACCTTGCGATTCTGTAACTCACTTTTCGAACTCACACAGCGGCGGTCGTGCTCAAATCAGTCGTAAAGTAGTCATTGATGATTTGGCATTCTGATAAGGAGGGAGCTAGTAGTTTATTATTTATCGGAATTCCAAATCGTAAAATGACTGCTTTACGACTAATTTGAGCGCGACCACCGCTGTGTTAACCGCTGTGTGAGTTCGAAAAGTGAGTTACAGAATCGCAAGGCTGCTTAAATACACATTTTTAAAGCTAGGTTCGTAGTACCTAGCAAACACGTAATAGATACAGGTAAAGGTATTTAATTAGTTATATGTGAGTTTAAAGTACTGATTCATTTCCTTATTGCGAGAAAAAAGAGAATGTAAAACGATTTACGGCCCCATATTAGATTGTAATAAGACAAACGGGATATCATGACGTTTTATGTCGCATGTGACGCATGTCGGACAAGAGATTCTGTTGACCAATCACAATAGAACGTAGTGCCCTGTCATATCGTCTTTTGTTTTAAATAGTCACCTCCTAGTGATTTACTTTAAGTTGATTTAGGTTTTATTAGATAACGGTTAATATACAGTCTTAATCATAAACGTATTAAAAGCTACAAATACACAAAAAGTTTGGTCACCATGATGAAATAAAGTGTACGGGAGTTTGATATAAAAGAATGTTCTATAGACAGAAAGACCGTATATTAAATGCTAACATATGAATTTTCGAAAAATTAATTTACAAAACATGCGAAAAATATTCAAATAAAACTGAAATGCTCCGGGATTACTGAAATTGCAAAGTTATTGAATTCCGTAATAAGTGGATGAATTTTTCCGAAGTTTTTTCCTAACGAAATGAAAAATAAAAGAAATAACTTTGATCTACTTCGGTTGGAACAATAAACTTAATTCGAGAGCTGATGTTGAATAAAACATGACGAGATGGATACGCTTAAACTGTTAAGACTCTCGATAGATCCATTACAATTCTTTGTTTCAAGCTGATAATAATCCTCTTACAGAATTTACATTTGTCTATACGTCGTTATTTTTGAGACTCGAGGATTTCAAAGTAATTTAAATTTCCCAAAAACACATTAAATTTGTTTTACCACAGAAATATTTGGAACACGTTGGCAAACTTCATAAGCTTAGCAGACCTTGCAGGGTAATTTGACATTTGAGAAACAATTAACAATATTGTTATTTTTACCTTTGTAATAAAAGGTAAATAAGTTCAGTTTAAGTTCGTCTTTTACGTCTGGGTTTCCTGGAAGAAACTTTTAGCAGTAAAACCGCACACTTTCTTTTGTTTTATTTTTTCCCGTTTTGTGTGATGTTAATAAATAATAATATTTTTTTTCGAAATATGAATTTTGTAGAAATTATACTTGGACTTATAAATTTTGAACCATTTAACTATAAACGTTATCACGTTCATATCATATCTGATATCTATGTTACAAACGGCTTAGGATTTAGGCTCGTATAGTATGTCATATATGTAAATACTCCATTATTTCACTTCGTCGCCTGGCGTTCCACAATACAGCTTTGTAATGCAATTTCTGCCATACACCACCTCTTTGTGAACCCTAGCTGCCAGTAGAGGTTTTTCCGAACTGCCTTGCGATTCTGTAACTCACTTTTCGAACTCACACAGCTGTTTTCACAGCGGCGGTCGCGCTGAAATCAGTCGTAAAGCAGTCATTTTAGGATTTGGCATTCCGATAAATAATAAACTACAAGCTCCCTCCTTATCAGAAAAGTGAAGTTCGAAAAGTGAGTTACAGAATCGCAAGGCAGATCTGTGAACGACTAAGTGGCCTAGATGGAGGGGGATATAGAGGACATATTTCTGTATCTGTTTATCTGAAAAAGGTAAATCTGTGCATTGCAATCTAAAATATTATTTCATTGTTCCGACTACCCATAAAATGACATAATTTGCGAAGTGAAGTTGCATATTATCAGAACATCATGGAAATTAGCTTTACTAATATAGGTAGGAATAGTTCCGATTTGACGAGTAAGAACTATTTGACTCATAACTTTTAACTTTAGTCAAATGAATTGTGTAATCAAAGTACGAAATAAATAAAAACAATTACCATTGCGTCCTCATTCCTCATACTTTCATGTACCTGGGCTATACAACTAATCGCTAATTTGTGCAACGTATTTAATAATATGCCTTAATACATGCTCATTACTTCTTAACTACACCTTAATATTATGAATATTTACATCATAACAGTTAAAGACCGTAGTTAGAAACAAAACTTTTGTTGAATCCTCTGAAAGTACTCATACCAAAATGATTCCTTAATTGTGAGTTCCATTTTCAAAATCGCTTGATGTATTACTTATAACATTTGCATATGATTTTTTGCAATTTTCGGACCACTGTTATGCACAATGCACATTAAAATAAGTTAAATAATCACATCGCTCAGAACGGTGTAAACAGACTTTAATATTTTGATGTATGGAATTCACAATCAATCAGTTGTATTAAATTGAGCGCGTAATTGTTTTGACGAAGACAAAATTATACCCCAGTAAGATCCTTACTTAAATAAGCACGTCACTAACTACTATCACTTTTAACTTACCTATAAGTTTGCGAACACTAGAGTGCCTTCAAAAGCCAGGCCAACAAGCCAGGAGTTCACTTAGTAAGCTTTTTGATTGATCATCAAAGTAAAAATATGAAAAGCTCTTACAAAAGGCTAGTAAAAGCACTCAAGTGCGCACATCTGATGATGTTCAAAGCGTTCAATATCAGGATATCTAGAAGGTATATACACTAATTACATGTTTTGAGTGCCATAGTCATACATAGTACATAAATATAGAAAATCTCTATTTACGTTACAATAGAGTATGCCACAATGTGCGTATTAACTATTTGTAAGATAATTTTTGTATTACTGACAAAATAAAGCAATAAATTTAAAATTACGTACACAGACCAACAGTTTGTGTTTATGATATATTAATAATCAACAAGAGATTTCGGCACTCAATATAGCGTCTGTCAATGTAAGCTCCAGTCCAAGGGTAGGTCTCTGGATGCTGAACGAGAATGCAGCGTGGGCGGTGCGTGCGCACCGCGAGCCGCATGTCAGTAATCCAAGGACTCCTCGTCTGGGGACCGCTTACGGCAGCAGAGTCGCCAAGCAGCTCCAAGAGCACAAACGCTGATCGCGATTGCTAGTGCTGCTCCTAATACAGGTGCCATCCAATCTCCGCTCCCAGCCATATGAGCTCCTGTGCATAGTTCTGGTGCTTCATCATGTAGCTTGCCCAGTTCTCCAGTCAATGCATCCAAATATCCAAGTCTGCGTAAGCTATCTTCTGAATAAGCTTCTCTCGCTCGTTTTTCTTCAGCCGTCCAATACCTCCTCTCACCACTGGTAACATTTGGGCAATTCACGACTCCATTACAAATCAATCTAGCAGGAATACACAGAGCTTCTTCTCCCGGACATATGAAATCACAATTGTGTCCGTCAGGTGCATATGAACCGCTATCAGTCAAACGCGATGTCATTAGTGTCCCATCGGAGTTTTTGGGTAAATGGTACAAACCAGTCCAAGCAATTTTGAAAGCTGCACGCGCTGGTGATGCACTTCCAATAAAAACGATTCGGATAGACCTTGTCTTCTCTTTTTCCATAACCAGAGGATCGTCTAAAGATTCGAAACCAAGTTCACCAGCCGAAAGTATGGGTAGTTCGCGAGCTAACGAAACGTTTTCTCCACAAACTGATAGGTAGGGTTCTACTCTTCCAGGTAGATATATCTGTATGTTTCCATCATCGCAGTGTCGAGACGCGAATTTGATGCTGTCGAAATGTAACCAAATATCCCTTTTCTCCTCAATTTCAAGATCCCAAATACATTGGATCCTCTTTGGTGGTTCCGTATAGCCCAATGCTTCCAGATGTGGGTACACGATTTCGCCATCTGAGGCAGCAGCTAATACCGCTGGTCCACAGAGGGGTCCGTGAACAAACTCATATCTGGCTTCGAAGAGTGGTGAAGGATTTTTAAAATAGGAAGCGGCAGCATGCGCATTATCAACGATCAATTGTAAGTTCAGCGATTCCCCAGAAGACACAACCCTATACGGCCTGGAACGGGTTACAGTGTTTGCGTGTTTCGCGCACAAACATGAGCCGATGGAGCGTTGGACAGCCAAGTGTAGGGGTAGGGGGGTTGTCGTCATTCCGAGTGAAAGGTTGGCAGCTCTGCCAGTGGGGAATGGTTCCCAGATGATTAACTTGTCAGCTCTGTCTTCGTAACAATTCTGACACGAAACGGGGGTGTAAGGATGTTCCTGCAATGAAGATTTTATAAAATTATTTAACATTTAGAAAACATTTCTATAGTTCTTATATCGTTGCTTTTGTGAAACTTGTATGCGATTTGTTTACTGTTATCTCTCTGTTTTCAGCGAAATCAGAGCACACAAAACATTAATTCAAGTCCAATAAATTCAGGTTTAAAACTCAATGAAAGCATACTTATTTATTGAAAATCGAGAGCCGTAAATGAATCAATCGTATCGAAAAATAAAATTTTAACGAAACACCTATTGATTAAATGAATTGATGTTGAACCATATAATCGTCTTAAATATATTTTTTCAATTTGATATAAATATCGTAGAACCAAAGACAATTGTTAAAGTATGAGTGTAAGATATATCGCTGTGAACATTATGTCTATAAGATTTATTACTTATATTATGGATTTATTGGATATTGGTTTCGTGTTTTTTGGAGGCGTTTATGGAACATTAAACAGATGTTTATGAGTTTTAAAATATATATATATATTAGTCGCTTAAATATATAATATATTCATACGAATAAAAATATAAGTTTGTTCTACCTAATAACTTAATAAAGTTTATAATGGGAATTATAATTTAATAAGAAAAACCTCTGGTCGCCGTTAATAACACTAGTTATAGTATTACATGTAATAGGTGTAATTTATGTCACAAAAGGTACAATATAATATATAATTTGTATAGTATTCATTGTTGTATCTACGCCTTCGGAGCTAAATAGTGGTATACATTTTCCTTCAATCAGCTATATCCATCTCTTGCTTTCATGCAAGCGAAACCCACATAGTGGTACAAAATGCCTTGTTAAGAGCATTTAGGGAGCGTTCAAGTATTACGTAAGCAGATTTACTGCAATTTATCCCAATTGTCAGGAAAAGTAGGCATATTAATTTTTTCTAGGATGCCTCGAAAATGAATTACGTTTTCAAGCATAGACAATGTGTGGGTAATATGTGTAAAAAAGTAAATAATTACTGTTGACGTAATCACCGAATAGGAAATCAAAGATCCGCCTCCCACAATACTTGAACGTCCCCTTAGCTATAATAAATTGAAAATGCATGACTATCTATGATCTTCATCGTCAGCTTTAAGACCCAAAACTATTTTTTTAAGTCAAAAGGCAAACGAACCCTTAGAATAACGTCCTAATTACCGCTGATGCAATGTCAGGACGCTAAGGTATGTGTTGCCGGCTTTTAAGCATGTTTTTTTTAGTTTTGCGAACAGATGATGTGTGTGTATATACCACGATATAGTCGTTATTGCACTTTTTAAGAATTAAAGATTTCTTTGAGAGAACTCTTTTTCATTGCCCTAAGCTTCCTTAAGCCAGTTGAGCATTCTATATATTATATTGTTAATTATGTAGTAATATAATGAATTACTTTAAATAAATTTAGTGTTTCAAATGAAATCATTTAATTGATTGGTTGTTGCTGATTTAGTATTTTACGATTATTATTTAATTATTAATAATCGTAAAATACTAAATCAGCTGTCTTTTATTACATTTTATTTTAAAACTGTATAATTTATGCGTCAATCATCATTGATACAAATACAAATTAATATAAAATAACGCTATGATAATGAGAAATGCCTGATTATCGTGCATAAATTTCCCGACTGTTATGATTTTATTTAGTTTTCGATATTATTCGTGGATATTTTAATGGCAAATTATGAATATTTGCTTTTGTTACTGCCAAATATACCAAAATATGATTAAATGTTTTGATAAATATTAATATTGCAATGACGTATTTCACAATTATTTATTGTGTATTGTATTGTCATCCACTAAATTGTGTTAATTATATGAAAAACTTTGCAAGGACAAAAAGTTTGAATAGTTTATGACCGATTTAGAGCATACGGCAGTACAAGAATACTTTTACCTTCGGAAGGTTAGCTTCAAATCTTTACGTTGATTGATCCTACGGCTCAGATAGATAAAAATTATATATTTCATACAAAAGGCAAACATAATAAATAATATATTTTAGCATATTAAAGGAAATTAAATAAAATGCGTGCGCACAAAAAACACATGTCAGAAGTGAAACTTCTTTGTAAATTAATAACACACTGTATACGTGCTAATGTTAATATAAATAAAAAAAAATCTGCGTTTACTGCACAAGATGCTATGCGACAGAATCGCCATCTAAATATTTAATATGTAACTACTAAACGCATACATCAACCAATGGCGTGTATTTTTCTCAATCTCCCTTACTTTCTCTCTGTCTCTCCCAATCTTTTTCACTTTTCTCTCTCCAACCTCTCGCTCCATAGCACTGTGCGTGATGCGACGTTCGCTCTATATCACTCTCTCTCAATCGGTCTCAATCGCTCTCTCCCTATTCTTCGACAAAAACGCTGCACATCCTCGTGACGCTAATATTATTATTATTATTGTGTATTATACTTTCATCCGTAAAAAAAATACCCTCAAGAAGTTTTACTTCAAAAATTAGGTATGTCTAAGTTATCGCTTATTGGAATGCCTTACCTTAAAATTCACGCTTAATATAGTCACAATAACTCTAGCATAGATTCTCTTGTCTGTGACAAATCTGTACAAACAATGGACGTCTTCACCCGGTGGAGCCTGTTTGTATACTAAGGTGTTGAGTGGTGAACGGAGTCTGCCAGCTCGTTGCTTCCATGAGGCAATGACTTCGTCACACGCAGTTCCGCTTACTGGCTCACCGAAGCGTGTGTTGTTGAAGAAGTCATAGTGAGCCCAGTAGTAGAGAGACGACCTGGGTGTTAAGTATGGTATAAGTATTAAAACTATTACATCCTTGCACAATATTTAAGGCGAAGTTTTACTGTGGCAATGTAGTGTATAACCGTGATTGACTAGTATAATACCTATATGATTTATTTGACTGAGAGTAATAATCGAAGAAGATTGCGTGTCAGGAACGGGAAATATTGGCCTATAACAAAGCCAAAATTGTAATGGACCTCGATTAGATGATTAGAGCGTTATTATTAGCCCATTCGGTATTGATTGGCGTGGGTAGCAGTGGGGAAACTAATGGGGAGGCCCATTATTTTCGGTCCCTTCGAGCTCCAAAAACGTGAGAATGCGATCAGTTCACGAACTTTGGAGTAGCCAAGCATATAGGTATTGATATCTAGTATTATAAAGTATGTCTTTCATGTGAATGCACGTACGACCTAAGGCTGTGTATAAAGTGTTTATTAAATTTACAATAAAATAATCAGTGGCGCTATAACCTCTTTGGGTCTGGGCCTCAGATTTCTAAATATGTTTCATGATCTGACGCACGCCGTCGACTTTTTGGGTTTAAGGGAAGCCAGTTTCCTCACGATGTTTTCCTTCATCGTTCGAGGGAATGTTAAATGAAGAAAGAAAGTACATTGGTGCACAGCCGAGTATCGAACCTACGACCTCAGGGTTGAGAGTCGCACGCTGAAGCCACTAGGCCAACACTGCTCACCCTGTTTATTAAATTTAGAAATATATAATAGTGATTCAAGGTTTGTTCTATTTCTGTATAGCATCGATGGCTGAATATTTAAAGTCCCAAAAAAATATTGTTAAAAATAGTGTATAAAAGTAATCTAGAAAAATTATATATCTATGATTTAAATATAAAAAACTATCATTTTTTGGCCAAATTTTTCCGAAAAATTTGTGGACAGACATATACACTTAATTAAGCACTCGTGTCTGAAGCCTAAATATATTATTATCATACTCAATTATTATTTCCAACAATATGACCAACAAACAGGTCCAACTAATAACCTCCTTTTTGAAGTCGATTAAAAAGGAATTGGTGGGCTGATTGTATAGTAGTTCGAATATATTTCTATGTATTATTCACAGCTTAAAAAAAGGAAAACAGCTTACCCACTGTAACTACCAGTCTTGCTCTCAAATCTGACAAACATAGCATTTCCAGTAGACACAAAGTCATGCTTCTCCATTGGTCTACTAAAGGTGTCGCAGAAGGTCTTAATGATTTTCGCATCATCAGGACGAGCTGCATCATACAGCGTCAGGGACTCACCACAGTCACCCGTCCATGGAACTATTGGCGATTCTATGCGGTTGATCCGAAAGCTAAAAAACATAGAGAGATATGGTCAAATGAATGAAGAATTACGTACATACCTGGAATTTGAAATTGTACAGTAACTTAAAATTGGATGTACAATTTCTCGTGTCACAGTTTTCGTTGCCATACTCCTCCGAAACGGCTTGACCGATTATGATGAAATTTTTTGTGCTTATCCGGTATCTATGAGAATCGGCCAACATATATTTTTCATCCCCCTAAATGTTAAGGGTAGTCCACCCCTAAATTATTTTGTATTAATTTTTAGATATTTTGTTTCGTTTTAATTTTTTATGATACAACATTAAAAAATACATACAACGCCTAATTTTCACCCTTCTACGATCAACCCCTATTTTTTATTATAAATGATATAAATGGCAAAACGACGTTTGCCCGGTCAGCTAGTTGTATATACAATCTTTAACCGCTATGTTTTGCCTCACGTGTGTAGAGTAACGACAGGACAATAGCTGTTTACGTGTATATGTGTAATTTTAGTTATTTTTTAAATTTTACAATTTACAGAAATAGAATAACACGTGATAAAATAATATAGGCCGCATTTTACATCTGAATAGTTGCCACTTTCATACAGAAAGCAATATAAAAAGGAAATCTATGTCAAATAAATATCTCGCATTGGAAGTCTGAATGATACCTATTACTCTTTCATACAGCCTACTTCAGGGAGGCCTACTTTTCCGTATTATCTTTATGAAAGGCATTAGTACTATTGATGCTCGATGAGAATTGATGGCTTAATCATAATACTACCTACAAATGGAAACTATAAATAAATGCCAATAAATAGGGCCTTAAAAGCATACTTTAGGTGAGAAATATATTCGTAATAGTTCGTTCAAATTTCAGTATATTTACCATGACAGTAAACAATTTAAAGATCCCGGAAAGGACGGCAAGTTGTATTTATAATTGTTAATTTAAATGTAAAATTTTAATATTTTTGGAACTGTTTTGCCTTCATAGCGTAGCAAAACTAGTTTAAAACGAATACAATAAAACCCGTTTAAACTAATTTCTGGAGTCATCTGATATGCGAAAAGCTAATATTAAGGTTTTACTATGTCAAATCGGTAGCTTTATATATTTCTTATATATTCCTCCGCTAAGCAATGTTTTAATACTTATAAGATACATAGAGAATTAAAATATCAACAAATAATCTAAATAAAAAAAACTATATACTATATCTAAAATACTGTATAATTGCTTGTTATGATTACTAATAAACAATAACCTACTTATTGTCTACACGTTTCAAAGTAAATCTCTCTGAGGTTCGGGAACTAAAATTGTATGGCGTGAAGATCTTAGTAGCAATGAACATTTTTACTACACCGATTTGGTATATAGTAAAACTTCCTTATTATGCCAAACTTAATAAAAGTTTTAACAAAGAATCTAAATTAACTACTCATTTTGAATGTGTTCAAGTTTATAGTAAATTAAATAAGAATGTTTATTACTCTATTGAGGACTAACCTTGGGAAATAGAGCCTAACCACTTGTCCGGGCAAACCTTGCATCAGATACGTGCAGGATGTATGTGGAGGATACCAGTGGGCCACGGAGAGAAAGATCCCTTCCGTGTCGCCAGATCTCTTCAGGGACTCCGCTGTCAGGAGCCAGTCACAGTTTCCGATTTTCGATCCTGGGGCTTCCACGTGACCTGGCCAGTTCCCCACGTTGAAATGGAAGCCAGTGTTCAATAAGGGACCTAAGATAAAATTGTGTTTAATGTTGTTCGGTCCAATACAACGTAAATTAGTACAGTATTTTTTAGTATGTGAATTTTTTTTTTGACACAACGCAATTTTTAAGGCAGTGTAGGTAAAATGTTGTCGTTACTTAAGTAATATTATTGTTTTTAATATATTAAAATTATTTATTAATAATTAAAAACAAAACAAATATAATTTTAACATGTGTACTTAAATTATACAAGAAACGACAGACGTTTCGCTAATTTGCTGAGCCTTCTTACTGCTGTTTTTCAACGTACAAGGTCAGAAAGTTTACAACTGTGGAAGATATTGTACAGAAAATAAGATGTGTGAAATGGCCAATATTCATTAGAAGTTTGTTCAAGTATTACGTAAGCAGATTTACTGCAATTTATCCCCCGCCACCCCTCTTTTCAGCAAAAGTAAGCAAAGCTCTCAAAAATAGTATATAAATGTATTATTTTTTTGTAGGCATTACGTAAAAAAAGTCAAAGATTACGGTTGCCGTAATCACGAAATAAGAAAATGCCCCACCTCCCCCATAGTGCTTACGTAATACTTGAACGACCTCAGAGTGAGAACCCACCCACTTTTCTCAGGACACACTGTAGACCAAATGTATTGTTATATAATTTAAATACAAATTTAAATTGTTGTGTGTCTCAGAAAAATCTATCGAGTACGATTCACGTATCAAGTTTTTAATATCGTAACAGTTATCTTATAAAATTTTAAGCAAAATTTAACTGACCTAAACAGAGTCTAGGTGTATACTTGAAGCCTTCACATAACAATCGTAAACTACATAATCACTTTGAACTAATAAAATAGTACTGAAACCAAGTTAAAATTAACTTTCTAGATCGTTGTGGACGTGATGAGTAAAGTTTCATTCGATCTTCAAACTTATCCCTGCCCCAGTCTCCGATGGATAAACTAATATGATTGAATATGTATAGGAAGTTGTTTCTTAATATATGTGTGTATATAAATACAGCGGTTTGATTTGAGCGTGTGCCTCTAAAGCCAAAGGTCGTGCGTTCGAATCACAGTAGATTCCAAATAGATTTTTCTTTTGCACATTCAACACTTGCTCGTTAGGTGAAGGAAAACATATTGAGGTTACTTTCACGGCTAAGGGCGAAAAATCGACGTGTGTCAGGCACAGAAGTCTGGTCACCTACTTTCCTATCAAGAAGAATAAATGATCAAGAAGCAGATAAAGAAATCTGATTCAATTATTATTATAGAGTGAAGATAGATCTTACAGTCAAAATTGTAATAAATTCACCATAGCTCCAATTGGAATCTAAAACGGCTAAAGCCTATGTTTAAATCAGTGTTTAATTAATAAGAAATTAAGTTTTGTTCTTATCATTATTATAGTGATGTCTAATTTATGGTATTCCTCTTTAAATTGCGTAAAATAATTGATATTTTTTTATTATTACTAACCTGTATACTTTTAATAACTTACTTCAATCATATGCACTTGATACTTGGATAAATTGTTTTATTTTTAAATTTAGAAATAAAATCTTACTCAACTTCCGCAATATATCCACTCAGTGGATAATAAAAAGTTCTTCTATATAAATCACAAAGCAACCTTTTGATTATATATATGAATAGGACGTTTGCCTGAATCTAACTTAATAAAGGTTTATTCACATTAACAAAGGACACAATTACTCATGTACGTGACACGGAATAGTTACACTAATTAATATCTAAAAAAAAAATCCGTGTATTGACAATTCACCGCTTGCCTTGTTAACACATTCCGTGAATACAAACTTTCGATAGTACTAGGTAGGTTGTTAAAAAAGTTAACGTTTATAGTATCTATTACCTGCTGGTGAACTAACGAACTCCACAAATAGGTCTTGTGATGTCCCAATTATGGAGTACGGGAACTTGCCCATACCGCAGAAAGTACCGATCACAGAAGCCGACTCGTCCTTTCCGTCATAAATCCTTATGTAATCATATGGACAGTTTTCCGAACCTGGACAATAAACAATTTATTATTACTACATTACTATATACTACTAGCTGGTCTGGCGAACATCGTACCGCCTAACAGTCTATTTTTTATTTTTTTTAAATACTTATTCTGCTATTCGGGACATCGGTCTAGCTAGTAAGATAAAAAAAGAAAGTTGATAAGACAACAAATACATCATGTCAAAAATAAAAATTTACCTTCCCGGAACCCCTCCACTAACACTTGAACTCTATTATATGGTATTAAAGTTCAAATTGACTTTTAAGTATAATAATTACGAATACTTTGTATGGGAATATAGAAAAGTGTTGTTTTTAGACTTTTTCACTTAATTTTTCCCATCCTCGTACTTCAAGGTATATTATAAAAAAAAATCAGACAAAACGGTCAAGCCGTTTTCATGTTATGTCGTGACAACGGAAAACGGGTTTCATTTTTATATATATAGATAGATTCAGTTACGAATATAAACGCCAATGTCACTAACATAAGTCGGGGGTACAAAAGAATTTCAGTGAAAGTAGACAGCGAGAGTGCAAAACATTTAAAATGTCGATTAAAGTAAATAGTGTCATAAATTCGCGTTTCTATTTGTTAAAGAAGTTATATGTCTTAAATACAATTTAAAAAAATTAATTATTTTTAAAAATTGAATAAATTTAAAAAGTTTGGTCCCTATGGCAGCATTTCCGCGCTGTATTGATCGCAATATGGATATATTATTACGTATCGACGTAATAATATATCCATTGAGCGAGGAAAGCACCAGCTCTGGGGTCACCGGTGCTATATACCAGGCGCAAACTTATATGTTTAATTAGCACTTGAACACCATGGCCCAAGAGTCTCTAGTCTAAACGGAACAAGATCAAAGTTCTTATATTTGAACCGCATACTATGTAGGTTATGAATATTTGTGTATTTAAAAATGTTAACCAATTTAGAAATATTTACAAATCTGTTAATACAATAACTGTCGATCTTTATACCACAGCTGTGCTAGTCTACGAATAGGTAAGTACACCCTTAGTGCGTTCGAATCTTGCTTCCTGGTGTGAACCAATGGATTGCCAAAACTAATAAATGTTCATTCGATAAGAAAAAACGTAAAAGGTAATTAAAACAAATAATCAGCCATCTGTAAAAATAATTGGGTTAAACGAACCGAGTGCGCGATCGTTGTTTTTACTTGTAACTTTAAAAATAATCACAACCATATTTTAAGCCTACGCCACTAAAATATCTCTTAAAATCTCAGATAAACTGCCATAAAATCCATCGCATTAAGTATTACACCAGGTTGTTCTGGCGTAACGAATGGTATAGCCCTTACCGCCAAGGTAGGCCTCTAAAGTATCCTATAATTTTTCTATCGTAAGGTGAGGTAATTTATTACATTAATAAATAACGAAGATCCAATAATGGACACGAAATCCCCGTATTTTCTGAAAAGTTTCGCAGATATTACGTCCCGGTGTCAAAACTTTGTCTCGTTAAGATGTTTCAAATCTTATTGTATTTTATTCGAATTTTCATTGTTAAAAATATTGTGATTAATGTTGTTTGTAAGGGAAAAGTTTAATAGGAACATGTTTAACATAATGTAACGCAGATAATTAAAATAGTCTTTTTTGTAATGATATTGGCAGCCTATCCTTGCTGTATACTGTGCTGTGCGGTAAAATTTATGAAAAAAATCTTAATTTGAAACGGCGCGCCCGTAATAAAAATAAAATATTATTTTTATTAATTTTTAATGATTTATATTCTATTCAGGTGAAGGAAATTGTAAATACTGTATATAGTATATAGATTATATTATTTAATATGTTTTAGTTAAAAAAATATATAATGTTTTTTGGTGTAAAAAACATCATTACGTGAAATTTTCATTACACATGAATATGGAACTTTAATATTGACACTGTTGAAGAAATACAATAACACTAAATTGCAATATTTGGCTGTCAGTCAAGTTTGTACCAAAAATACAAATATTCAGTTTTATTGGCATCCCGTCCATATTGATTGTTTTCAACTTGAAACAGCCTTTGTATATATATTAACAGTATATGCGTTGTCAGGCTCCGTGTGATTTGGAATTACATTCGCTTTGCTTTGAGACTTTTATTTCATTTTCTTCACAATGTCTGCGCAAAGCCACGACTCTATTGTGTATTGTGCAGTTCACTATTGTTGAGTTTTATTGTTTGAGTAATATTGACAGATTTTAGAAGTATTAAAAAAGTATAAGGTGTATTAAGTGTTACAAGTGTGTCTATATTTTTTATTATTGTAAATTAAAAACAAAAAGCACATCCTTAAAGACACCCACTCACATAGGGGTCTTCCTTTTATGGCTGCACTGTACCTCCGTACCGTGGCTGCTCATTTGCCCCCCTATTAGAGAGAGAGTTTATTGCCAGTTCTTCTCTTCCGTTCTACGCCCTTGATTTGAGAACTGGCAGTAAATGTAAAATTAGAAGCATTAATATTTATTTCTTTAATGACGAATCACAAGTGTACATTGTGTTACCTACGTGAATAAATGATTTTTGAATTTGAATTTGAATTATATAAAGAAAATCCAGAACCTACCATTTTCCGCGTATTTTACTTTTCATGTTTAATAATAATATAGGTCAGTAATGTTTACAAAACAATTATTCGATTCCGAATCGAACCTAGAATTTCCGAGATTTATTAAACAAAGGCACGGAAATTGTATTTACTCAGAGGCAGATAATTCCTAATCTATGAAAGCTTACGGGGCCCGAAAACCTGAACCCATAACGTAAAGATTATAGGAGAAAATAGAAAAAATATTTTATTTTATGATATCAAAAGTTAGTCAACATTATATTACAGATTTCCCAACATATATGCTATCGTAACCACAAAGTAACGAGCCTCACACATAAAGCACTGCTTTGTTGTAGTATAACTTTATAAGCCGATTAGCCAAGACATAAGAAGATTACTTGAAGTTACCACTTGATGTTTAGCCTTAAGGATCTCAATGCAGTGACTTACCTGATGTTATAGGCCTCATGGGACAGGTCATTATATTCTCGCATCTCTGACCATCTATGTTGAACTCCTCATTCTCTATATATAACTTTATGTATGGCAGTCTCGTGTTTAAGTGGTATCTAGAAAGATATAATATTAGTAAGCCAACGATCTCTACTGGAATTGGAACATTTTAAAAAGTATAAAGAACTAGCTGTACTCTGCCACGCTTCGCTGTCTCACATAATGATTGAATGGTTGAGAAATGAGATTTACAGCAAAGAATACAATTCATATTAGTTTAACTTTGCAATAATTGTCGAAAAAAAATCATTAAAAAAATAGATAAAAATAATCCTTGATACGGATTATATTGTCATGTTAAAATTTCAGCTCGGTGCAGAACTTTTTGAGTTTTTGAAGCGTACACAAACCAACATAACAATTATATATATAGATGATTACAATATGTTTAATAATCCACCACGTTCTATTTCCATACCAGTATTTTTCCGTACGGGATTAAATTAGGATAAAATTACGATAGCGAATACTACCTACTATTAACATATAAATAAAAGAGGAAAAAAACCCGCGGCTTGGTTTCGGGTAGTTTCTACATACGACTTTTAATGCACGCATATTTGCAAAGAACATATAATAATCTTTAAGTCCCATACATTATATTTTTTAGACATTTATAGCTCTAGAAATAGGCACGTGTCAGACCCAAAATCAACTACCTGTCAAACACAAGACTGATCACTTACATACACGGAAAAATAATGAATAATTTGGGGTTTATTATATTACAATAAATATCTTTATAGATAACCTATTTATTACCTGCAGTGCAGATTCCTAGGATATACCCCAGGGTAGGCGGCTGACTGCACGTAGCACGTCTGAAGTCGACAGTCCCTGAAGACCCGCTCGCAGTATGATCTGACATATTTCATATCTTTAAAATACCTTTAGAGCAATACATATCAAGCTTCATCCGTTAAACTACGAGGTTACTTATCTATTAATGTTTGTTAGTCAAAAAAAGACACGTATTTTTGTTTTTGTTATTTTTGTTTATAGTTTTTGTACAAAAGAAAGACGATTTTTTTTGGCGCTATAGGTCTTTTTATTTGTTTCTTTCGTGATAGTTTGTGCCATAATAACCGAAATATTTTAACAATACATCTGTGTGTTAACTAAAACACAAAAGATTAGTGCGTAGCTTTGCGTCTCGGTTAACTGAAAAAAGTTTTGCGAATATATAATGAGTATACATAGTGTTTAATCTCTTGTACAATTAATAAAGTCGCGTATTAAAGTACCCTAACATATAACATTTAATGCAGACAGCTGTTTTCGACATACCCAACTAGTTCCACCTTTATCATTATAATACGTTGAAATTGTAAAGTAATTGGTAAAGTTAAATTTGCCAATCGATGTACTAATAAAAGTTTTATAAAAACGGAATCAAAATACGAAATGAAACCAAAGGCCAACAAGCGGACCTTTTATTCCAAAAAAAATCGGTTGTCTGTAAAGTTGGTTTACTGACGATAGTTGAACGTGACAACGTCATAAGAAAATACTGATGGAATGGTTGCATTCTTCAAAAGAAAATTTTAATTTTATTTCTTAGATAGATATTTTGTGTGGATATAGAGAAGGAAGTTATTGGAAATCACAATTGAATTGATCAAGTTACATTTATTTGTACGCGTAAATACAATTATGTCAATTTTGTGTGCAAGCGAGAGCGCAAAACGAGTGCTCTCGCTTGCAATTCAAGCCTTAATGGAACGCCTCAGAGCGAGGTAACGCCGCATGAGTCATGTTTTTTCGTGCGTGCAGCCGGCTCCATCGAATTATAAGACGTTGTCATGTCAAAAACTTTACATATTTATTCAAAAGGTTGAAATAAAATACATATTATGACAACTATATAACGATTAATTACAGGGCCGAGGGAATAATTCTACAAATAAGAACAAAATCGTTTTCCCTTGTGTCTCGTTTGCATACAGATGAATTAATGTTCTCTGAGGTAAAAGTACTAGCGTGAACATTGAATTTAATTATTTAATAATCAAATCTTAATGAAGACAAATATGTGTTATTTACACATTTCTACATTTTAAATTGAAAGTTTGCAAAAGATGTATAATAAAAGAAGCATTAGTATGTACATTGTTAAATCACAAGAAGGGTAAAAGTCCTTATTACACGCTTTATATTAGCTTCACCTGTATGTATGTATGTATGTATGGTTGCTCGATAGACGATAAATATGGCACAGAGCGCCCCAGGCTTTTTAATAATAATACCAGTATTTTTTGTTCATTACCATTTTCAGCCTAAATTAGGAATTAGTTTGATGTGCTTTAAAAGCGTGTTTTTTTAGTTTTTTTAAACTATTATTTATTTATTTTTACATTCATTTCTCTTAGAAGCTGATATTCATGAAGAAGGATAAAAAACCGAATCCAAGCTCAGTGTTTAAAGCTTTATAGTGACAAACAAAATCTAATGATAAATAAAACAGACAAATAGTTTCACTGCTATATATTTTAATACTATTAAATTACTAAATTAAGTTAAGTAATTGTAGAAAATTACAATATAAATGTTATGTTTGTATATATTTATAGAATACTAGCTGTTACCCGCGACTTCGTCTGCGTAGAACTACTACTTCGTGTAAATTTGTTTGGACTGAATAGGCTCTGAAACTATAATGAAACGATTCTAATGAAGCCGGCACATTGAATTATTGAGATTAACATAGGTAGACTTTTCCTGACCCTGATCCCTGACTTAACTTAGTTTAATACGTTTTTGTATACGACATTTTTTGTTTTTCCTTCTTTGGTCAAAACATGTAGGTTTTGTGGACTCGATACTCGTGAGCACGCCACATACAGTTGCCCATGGGAGAAACAGTTTTTTTCTAAATGAACACCAGCTACTTTGAGTGTCTGTCCTTGAGCTTTGTTTATCGTCATAGCGAATGCTGCTTTCAGGGGAAATTGTACTCTTTTGAATTGGAATGGCAAATCGGTAGGGATTATTGGAATACGGGGAATTAACACTTCTTCTCCCTTTGCTGTTCCTGTCATAATTATTGCTCTCACAATATTGCGTCCCAGGTGTGTAATTTGTAGACGTGTGCCATTACACATTCTTGGTGCGTCAAGATTTCGCATCAACAGGACCGGGACACCTACTTTTAGCCTCAACTTATGGGAAGGCACCCCCGATAATTCTAAGGAGTTAAGAAATTCTACAGGGAACGATGTCACTTGCTCAGTGTCCATGACATTGTCTACGGACAGATACTCAACAAAATCACCTTCCACATCTGACATGATTTGTTCGTTGATCTGCCCCACTACTTCGTTTGTCGGTGCTAAAATTGCCCTTTCGCACAGCCATTGTCTGTTCTTCATATTGGTTGCAAGATCGGGATAGACGTTGTTCTTTAAGTCATCCATGTTACAGACAACATTACAAAATTCACGATTCAATGTAATTATTCCGTCACTATTTGTTTCCATACGGTCTTCTCCGATTTTCAGAAGAGCATCCGCATATTGCACCAATTATGTATCACTGTGCAGTTGTACTCGCATATTTGTAGTCAGACAAAAATTTTTTACATGCACCCATAATGGAGACGCTTTTAAACATGCATTTATTTCATCTGCCGGCGTGCCTCTAGTAATTACCGGCAGAGTCTGTCTAAAATCGCCAGCTAAAAGTACCACCATACCACCCATGATACTTTGGTTACTCTTAATATCTTTTATGGTCCGATCTAGTGCTTCTATCGCTCTTTTGTGGGACATGGTACATTCATCCCAAACCAACAGCTTACATTGCTGTAACATTCGTCCACGGTCACTTTTTTCAGTAATGTTACAAACTGGCATTTCCTCATGAGCTAAGTTCAATGGCAGTTTAAGTACTGAATGTGCCGTTCGGCCACCATTAAGTAACGTAGCTGCTATTCCAGAAGAAGCTACAGCAACAGCAACTCCTTTATCTTTACGAATTTGGGCTAAAAGTAAATTTAAAAGAAATGTTTTACCCGTGCCTCCTGGCGCATCCAAAAAGAATAAACCACCTTCGCCACTTTCGATTTTTTGCACAACATTCTCAAAAACTAATCTTTGTTCTGGGTTTAGACGCGGAACAGACTCAGTTATTTGTTGTTGTAAAGAAGCAGCATCGTAACTCAATTCTCTTATTATATCACTGCAAACTTCCCCAGTTCTTTGCGGCCTGCTCAACCCAAAATCTGACAAATCTTTCCCAGTTATAGTTATGACTTGGTCTTCTATCTTTGTTAGGGCTTCATTAAAAATGAAATCATTGTATGTAACGTTTGGATTATGATGTTGTACTCTGTGTAAAATATCGTCGGCCATTTGAATTTTGTACCTTTCCCACAGTTGTTGAGGGTTTGAAAGCCCACATGTCGCTATTAGTATAGCAAAAAGCATTCTCACCTTGGCCGCTGATCTACATTGTGCACCCTCTTTCAGTGTTATATTCCAATGATTGTCATCCTCCAATAATCCTCTTGCCTCACATGCCTCTCGAAATGTTGAAAATTCTTGATTGTTGTATTTTTTGAGATCATTGAAAGAGGTTGGCCCACGCACATGGTGTAGAAGCATCCTTAAACAAAAACATTCCATGTTAGTAACATGGACTGTGTAAACCCGTCCTAAGGCATCTCCAGATTTGACACCAGGCCAGTTCTGAACCGAAGTTCCTTGAATTCGGCGTTTCCAAGTTTTTCTGGTTGCGTCCCATGTGTAATATCTCGGTACCTCAGCATACATAAGAGTTCTTGCAAACTCATCTCTTATGCAAAGTTCAAAAAAAGCTGTAAGGGTGGTTTTTGGTCGAGTAGATAGTCGCTCGTGGAAATTATCTTCTGTAAAATAAACTCGTTCACCGTTCTCTAAGTGTACACTTAGATGTGTAACGGTGGGGTGCCTTTCGTGCAACGGGAACCCTAATAACCGCCACACGGCTTCGTTGCTGCTAACATAACGACCAGATTGATATGTATGTACTTCATTTACGCGATTTGCAAGCTCTGTGCTCCTAAAATTGAAAATAGCTTGGTCACTGCCTTTGTTAATATATTTGCAGATATATTTGATAGCGCGCACTGAACTGCAAGCCTCAACATTTATATGGGCGTTAAATATTTTAAATAGAATAGCGGAATAAGGGACCACCCAACTATTATCAATAGTGACGTAACTCCCATTTCGTAGTTTCACAGATGCCGTTCGACCTCCGTCTGCTGGTGCTCTTCTACGATAGAGTGGGTATCCGTTTTCACTGTGGACAGTGTCTTTGTGTAATTTGCGAGGAAATTTCTTTGTGCATTTTCCATCTTTCATGCAAGGGCACTGAGGATTTTCAGGTCCATATGGACCATGAATCATGTTTTTAACTATAATATCATGAAGTGTCTTGTCAGTGCTTGGATCGGGTATTTCTGCGCTGATAATATTATCAATTTGATCGGGTCTCAACTTGTCTTTTAACCACAATAATATGTGGACATGTGGTAGGCCACGCTTCTGCCACTCTATGGAATACATAAAGCAGATCACTTCTCCAAATATTCTGCCTTTGGAAATAACAGACATAAGTTTTTTAACTTTCAACCTAAAAACTCTTGCGACTACGTCATGCCTATCAATCGCGCTTTGACCCGGCATTAATTCATTTACTATTTCCGGCCATGCTGGGTTGCAAGTAAACGTAACGAATAAGTCAGGGCGACCATATGTACGTACATAAGCAAACGCATCCTGAGTATATTCGTGTAATTACCTCGGACTATTTACAAATGAAGACGGTAAAATTATCATTCTACCAATATCATTTGGATTTAGATTAGCGTCATTCGCTACTGCGTCTTGAAGGTGGATATAATTTTCTGCTCTTAATTTAGTTTGATTTAATGTTATGTATCGTAATCGTTCACTTTCTACCTTAACGTACATATCAACATAAAACTGATTGGCCAGTTGCCTGCATCGTGATATAATATTAAAATCATTTTCTCTAATCATGATATGAAAGGCATAAAAGTCCATACATGATACCTTTTTGTTAGGCAAGGGCAGGCCAGTTACAGGATCGACTTGTGGAATTTGAAAGTGATACCCTTCTTGCCCTTTGCTAAATATTAGCGGATATTGTAACGCATCGTAAAATTTATGTGTATCCGGCACCCTAGTTAGTGTGTTATCACGGGCATGTAAAACTATATCACGGGAAGCAAACTGTTCACCACAAACCATGGCTGCGACTTCATTTATTAAAGGTGCATTATATCGTCTTTCGTGTTCCCCACTTGGTGTACGATCTGGGTGAATCACCAACTTATAATCATCTCCCGGCATTCTTTCTAAGGCTGTTGTGAAAGTGTTTATTAGGCGGTTATGTTCATGCAACATTCTCTGAATCTTTAAGACAATATCCTTTTCTACTAATTGAATGTTTTGACACCTGCGGTCAACCTCGTCGTTTTCATTTCCCATAAAATAAATCTGTAAAAATTTTGGTTGCTCATTATTTGTAGGAAGCAAAGAACCAATCCTATGATAGATTTGACCTTGGATTGTAAAAGTAGATGAAAACCCAGGCATAACCACCTCATTTTCTACACCAAATGACGTCATTTGAAAGCATGAATTATATTTCCTTATTTTGATTAAAAAACGCCGCGATTCGTTGTTATAACCTAAAAGTAAAGACTTCAATGGTTCCTCTGGTTCTCCAAGTATTGGAATTGAAACCTTGCCACCAGAACAACACATACCCGGAGTTTCTTCTTTCCACTTGAGTGCTTCACAATGTATACATTTTTTATCCATTCCACCTATGAGAAGTAATCGATGGTTATTATACTCAATCGATGGGTCATAATCAAAAGCAGCATTGTGGAATGCTCCCCATGTATACATTGTAAACGCATTTCTCCTTTCTGACTGCCGTTCAGCATTTAACACACGTCGTCTTTGGGATTCTTCTGGCATCTCTGCAGCTATCAATTATGCGTGTCGCTCAGCATCTATAATCTGCCGGGCCTGAGTCTGTTCATAGGTTTCGGCAGCTCTTTGCGTTGCGTGTCGCTCAGCATCTAAAATCTGCCGGGCCTGAGTCTGTTCATAGGTCTCGGCAGCTCTTTGCGTTGCGTGTCGCTCAGCATCTAAAATCTGCCGGGCCTGAGTTTGTTCATAGGTCTCGGCAGCTCTTTGCGTTGCGTGTCGCTCAGCATCTAAAATCTGCCGGGCCTGAGTTTGTTCATAGGTCTGCGAGGCATATTACTTAACCAGTTACCTACCTAAAGTAATAAAAACAGGTAAGTACTTATGCAAAAAAAAATTCTTTAGCTGACAAAAAAATTTAGTTAAAGGTACTGAGTACGAAACTATACTTAAGGTAGGTACTTATACACATGAAATAAAACAAAAACAAAACGAAGTGCTACACTAAAACTAAATGTTAAAAAAAATATACTATCCACATGGAATAAAAACAAAATGAATCGATAAAATTATATGCGAAACTACTGGAACTATTTTATTCACAAAACAACATTACTTACCTATTAATACTCAATAAAAACTATGCTGACCTTCTTAGGTACCGTAACTACTTACTAAATGTGAAAAAACTTAAAAAAACCTGCCTACTAATCTACTACAATTTTATACCTATCCTAAAAAATGAATTAAAGTATTTATTTTACCTATTAACTATAATTCTACCTACTACTAACTTATGCTAAACTAATAATAACAACCAAAACAACTAAGTAAATAACACAAAATGCTTATCCAAGAAACCCTAAACACCAATGAAAACGTAAAGAAAGCGAACACGTTGCAGCTCAAAATTGTAGATATCGCATGCGTCCGCCAACGACGTCTGCCCTCACGTGTCTGCCCGTTCGGGTAAGCATACTTTGTGATCTACACTCCTCCCACCGAGCCATCCGCGTCCCCCGCACGTCTTTGCCGCCGCGCCGCGCAGCGCGCCCGCGCCCGCCAGCCCCGCCACACCACACCATGCATCGTCACACTCACACATTCATAGTGTATAGGCCGATGGGCCTGATGGACATGTCAGGCAGAAAGTATTCTAAAAGCTGGCTAGGAGTATTTGAATTATGCGATACATAACTGCACCCCGCGTTTTCACGGGGGGTTTCATAATTCCGGGATCGGGATCGGGATCTGGATAAAAAGTACCCTATGTCCTTTCCCAAGGTTCCATCTATCTCTATACCAAAATTCATCAAAATCGGTTCAGCGGTTTAGGCGTGAAAAGGTAACAGACAGACAGAGTTACTTTCGCATTTATAATATTAGTAGGGATAGGCAGGCACCACGCTTCATTATTTAATTAGGTTGTTGGTAGCCTGTAGGTTAGTTTCAGTATGCAGTATGGATTGCTCCCAAGCTCATTAAACTATTGAATATTATGGAATTGACTTTTATTAAAAACAATAATAAACATACTAATTTACTATCGTAAGTTGATAATTAACCTCGAACCCTGGCATCGTTTCGAAGGGAAATAATTTAGGTGTAAAGACATTTATTCTCATAACAGACAAGAGTCACTTACATGAGAACTTATACAGAGAACTTATATAAAGAGCTTCAAGGATCAATTAGCGAAGTAAAACTTGGGTGGACTTTCATTTACGCAGGTAACTGGGATCGCTCAAGAGATGGTCTTTTAATCTAAATTTAAATATTGCCAGGCTGTCTGCACTTTTTATATTTTGTGGAAGTCTATTATACCGCATAATTTTATTTTTTGCGATCTGGCTATGTTTTAAGTATATCTATTTGAACAACTAAAATGGCTACATTCATCAGATATAAATATATTATATATATTTACTTACGAGAGTGATATAAACAAAATATTTAATATCTATTGGAGTGTTACAGCAGCCTTATGACAAAGAAATTTTTTTCTGAGTAAATAATAGAAAAATAAAACAAACGTCTAATAAAAATGTAAATATCGTTTCAATGTAAAGAAAAAGTATTTGTTCAAAAACAATCTTATTTAAAGTAATAGAGGTTACTTTAGAAAATGAAATTGAAGCAAATGTAAGCGACATTGTAACCTCAGCTAATATTGATTTAGACCAATAAAACCCCAATGTCAGCGGTCCCCGCATCTGATTACGGACATAAATCTGTGTCCCCTTCGAGATTCGCTATAACTCATATGAAGGTTTGTTTTAACAATGTCTGATTCATTTTATAAAAATAACTGATTATCATAAACGAAGCAGAGGTGGAATTATTTGTTTACGAACGTTATTTTAATGAGTTTTGTTCAAAATCTACATCGTGAAAATTGTATATTGTGCCTCGAGGTGTACGACAAACAAATTCTTTTACAGATGTTTATTTGATCCGACACAAAGTAAGTCGACAGGGTTTTTCTTAATTTTTTGGTAAGGAAATGATTTTTTTTAACGTTGTTTGGAGAGAATTCGTTTAATATATACAACAATATTGATTGATGTATCTTTTAAGGAAGTTTTTGCCGCGCACCACCACTTTGTGGAACCAGCTGCCCACTGAAGTATTTCCGAACCAATTCGACTTAGGGCCCTTCAAGAAAAGAGCGTATCAATTCTTAAAAAGCCGGCATTGCACTCGCGAGCCTGGCATTGAGAGTGTCTATGGGCGGCGGTATCACTTAACAGGTGAACCTCCTGCCCGTTTTCCTGTTTTATAAAAGAAATGTTTATTAAAAAGAGTGGCGGAGAGTTTATTGCCACTTCTTCTCGTCCGTCTACGCCCTTGATTTGAGAACTGGCAGTAAATGTAAAATTAGAAGCATTTTATATTTATTTATTTACAGCCCATGGCCAAACTTAGACTAAAAAAATACAATTAAGTTATTTACAAAATTGACAGTAAATGCTATCCTCTTATCCCCTCCAAGTATACTCTGAAATCGCAGTATACTACCCCCATAAGCTTCCCAAATAGGTCGTTCTCCGGCGATTTCTTTATTGACGTTCATAGCTGTACATTGTGTTACCTGAATAAATGATTTTGAATTTGAAATTGGAATTGAAATTGAAATTGAATTAATTTAAATGGATAACCTTTAGTTTAGATTTATATACAATAGTATATAATATGTACCTCGTCGAAATTTAAAGTTTATGTAACAACAACCCAGTACGCTACCGCATCGTTACAACACGTTCAAAGCAAATTTTAAACAGTCAGCTCAGAAAACAATTACATCTGTAAATCGATTCTCGACACCAATCAAGTATTATTGTCGAATAAATCGACTCACCAATTACTAAGACCCTCTACCAAACTGTCAGTGCAGAATCATTTTCTGGCAGCCTCCAAATGGCAAGCACTTTGGCCGAAACGTGACCGAAATTGTGAATAAATCGTGTTGAATTGTCGACGTGCCGCCGGCCACCTATTATTGCAATCTCTGATTTATAACTTGTAATCAAGTGACGGATGGTTGAGTGGATTAACACTTGAATGTTTAATTTATTGGATTTGAAGCTTATGACAGCTCGGCGTGGTGTAGCAAACTTTGGTTGAGGCATAGACTATACGTATATGAGATTTAACGACTTTTTAAGTAAGCTCAACATTTTCTACAGTGGCGTATCTATACCATCTGGGGCCCGTGGCAAATCTTCTTTCGTGGCAATTCTTTTGATTTGTCACGTTGTACTCAGTTTAATTTTAATAAACTTCGAGATGTCAGCGTACTCAATTACACGTTGTTTATGTCCGACTAATGGCCATAGTCCTCCTCTCTTAGGCGAGAGGGAATGGTCTGTAGTCCCCACGCTAGCCCAAAGCGTATTGGAGACTTCACATTCATCCATAGAACATAATATCTTTTGGGCATGGGCCCTCTTGGGTCAGAGGCCCGTGGCACTTTGCCAGCCCTGCCACCCTATTGTGACGCCACTGATGTTATAGATGTCTATAGTTATGATTTTTTTTGCTAAATATATATTATGTTATTTATAAGGTTCAATAAGAAAAAACTAAATTGCGTTTATCTGAAAAAACACAAAGAAACATTGAATGCCCTAACATTTCAATACAATATTCACAACGATTAGCCGTCTCATCGTTAAAAAAACATAGATGTCAAACATTTACATTGAGCTGTCAGACGTCAGCGGTGACGCGGCAAATTTAAGCTAAAAGAAAACTAACTATTCACTATGTAGGCAATGTTTAATTCAGAGTAGTTTTCTTTACATAATCGCACCCTCAGTAATACAAAGGCATAATAATACTGGGAAATGGTGTTCAAACATTTTGAATTTTTCCACTGCGGCTTGTTTTTTGAATAAAATGTTAATTCTGAAAGTCATGATAATGCAATTTTACATATTTGTTCTTTGATAATGTTACTATAGAATGATTTTATAATAAGCCGTAAAATACAGAATCATTCAGGAAAAACATACATCATATAAATGCTCTTTTTATACGGTTTTTTTTGTCATATAATTCATAGAAAAACCCGAAATGCGCATCATTTGAACAGTCTAACTTTTTAACAATGGACATTTTACTAATTAGTAACTTTAAGTAGTAAATCAGGGGATGCGGCAGCGGTGTGTGAGAGGTTTAGGCAAATATGTTTATCGAGTAATTGCCCTTTCTCTTTCTTTCTCACCGAAAACATTTCATTTGGTGCCCTTAGCATTTAAAGTCTCACTTGACCAAAAATTTGAGTTAGCCCTAAGGGAGCATTATATTTCATCAAATATATTTTTATGAAGAGAAACGGTAATAGACAATCTGCTACGAATTTAGATAAAGTAACGCTTAATATTTTTAGTACATTTTGAACTAACTACCAGTAATACAATAATTTGAATTCTAGAATTTTTAGTACAATTAAATTATTGACAAAAAACTATTAAAACTACCTATAATTAAATTAATATTATATTATTTTTAGTAATCAACTAAAACACTCACCCAGCAACAACTTCTCCTCTACGGTTAGGATATAACTCCGGATGTTGTCCATATCTCAGATATACTTCGAATTGCTGCTCCGCCCTATGGACATCAAAATTCTCGTGAATTCCAATGCTCTATAATGATTATACCAAAAAACGATGTAATCTTAACATATACTTATATTTTCCCAAAAATCATAATACGTATACCTAACGTAAAGATAGTCATTAGCGATATCTACTAACTCCTACTCCTGAGAGTAGCCGTGCCTATAGTAATTATTATTACGATTACTGTTATAACCACTATCTCATGATGACTGTAAATAATGATTATCTTTATATAATGTTTAAATTAAAATATTTCGAAGACCAATACAAGTTAACAAGTCAGAAGCAACAATGTCTATGACAAGTCACAGATATTACGTATGTTTAAAGTTCTGTACCAACCTAGAATCAAAGCTAAAGTAAGTCTGATCTGTAAAGTTATCCGCATGGAAGACAATTTTGACGAAGTTTGTCTCCGATATGAAAGTTTGCGGTTGTTCTATCTCGCCACAGAATAGACCCGGCTCCTTGCGGTTTGAGACGTCTGTCTTTGCATTGCCGTCAACTATCTGTGAACAAAGGATGTGATATAGAACATTAAAATATATTTTGTATAGGTAATAGCTTGAAATATAGCCGAAATATCAATTAATCATATATATCAGCTGCACACTTTTACGTCCCTGCCTAATTGTGTTCACACCGTGATGAAAGTATACAAATAAGTACTTTAATTAAATTGGTACCTTGTTATTTTATCTAAATTAAAATAATTAGTAATAAATTTGAGATGTGTTACTGTTAATAACAATTTGGATCATACAATCGTCGGTACACAGGGATTACACATTTCAACATGAATGAAAATACAATAAATATCATAAAATACATTAAGAATAACATAATAATTTTATACATAACAAAATTAATGATTATGATTATAATTATAGGCTCTTTATTTCCATAATGAAGTATATCACATGATTAATTATTACATAATAAATGTACTTGCATTGAAAAAAAAACAAAATCGACGGTAATTTAAATGTTTTTTGGCCATGTTGTGAAGCTAATGTGCGTGCGCAGCTAATAGCACGTCTAGTTCGATTACCTGCCACTATATGACAACATTGTAAATTTGTGTTGTTCGCAGTTTTATTTGTAGGTTACAGAAATTTTATTTACTTTTTACTAATTGCTCTCTGTTTTACACTTATAATACACGGTTTGGTCTCCAGGGATATTGATAGTTTGATTCCCACTTTTAATCTTAGTTGCACTAGTATAAAAAAATAGTGGTTTTAATGCTTTGTATATTATTTTGTCTATTTTACACACTTGATGTTCATTGTATCCTGGAAACTATTCGCTGTTGTTGAACGTATTGCACTGATTTTAACACTTATATGAAGTAAATTATCACTTTATATATTTTTAATAGAAAAATACTACGGAGATGAAGTGTACACGGGTACAGCAGCGCCTCCTCATCCAAAATTAATCATATTGAAATTTAATTCGTCCCGTATTTGATGATGGTTTAGTCACATCTTTATACAATATACCCGTAATAATAAAAGTTGTACAACTTTTATCACTTTAAAGTAGAACACTATGACACTAACCTATAATATTTAAATACAATCAGTAGTTAAGACTGGAGGTCTTTTAGCAATGAATGCTTGTAATGCTTGCTTGGAATGAAGAAAGACATGCACCACCAACACGGCCTTCACTAATGAATAACGCGATTAAAGATGAAATATAGAATTACTAGCTGATCCGGCAAACGTTGTTTTGCCATGTATATTATTTCTAGGGAACCCTCTTTTTTAGTTTAATAAAAATAACTATGTACTATAATAAGAAATGGGGTTGATCGTAGTGGGGTGAAAGTTAGGGATTGTATGTATTTTTTAATGCTGTATCATAAAAAAATAGAAATTAAAAATTTTGTCTAAAAAATAAAAATAAAAATTTAGGGGTGGACTAACCCTAACATTTAGGGGGATGAAAAATAGATGTTGGCCGATTCTCATAGATACCGGATAAGCACTAAAAATTTCATCAAAATCGGTAGAGCCGTTTCGGAGGAGTTCGATTACGCACCCCGTGACAGAAGAATTTTATATATTAGAGAGATAATATCTTATTTTATTTACAACTTTCATTGCAAACGTGTTCACACCGTGTATATGTTATTATATAAACAATAACTTCCAAATAGTAAAGAATAGGGGAAGAGACGTTTTATACGACATTTTTAAATGTTTAAAGCAGTTTAGAACATAGTTTATTAATTCCAACTGTAATACATAATTTTATTTTTAACATATAAGTAAGTATATACTTACATAATAGTATTATTAATAAATATTACGTGCGAATCCTTGTAAAATAATTGTTACGAAAGTTGCGTTCTACTAAATGGAAGCTTCACAATTTGTTTTTAATTGGCAATTAATTGGAAATTATTTGTTGATTGTAATTAAAATGACAACAGTTTTCACATAATTTGAATAATATTGTTAGGTTTAATTATTATGCTGGAGTAAATACTGAAAATAATATAATCCAGAAGCGCTACAACTTTATATGTTTTTTTGAATCATTTTTATTCTAGAGCAGGTGTGTATCAGCCTGATATGCATAATATCGGTGTTTCTGGTGTAGTACGTGCTTATTTTGTTATAATATTAGCCTGTACTGTACGACCTTTTAGAGAGAGTAAACCCCATTGATGCACAGCCAGGATTAGACCGCACGACTCCAGGGTTCATATTCACATGCTTAAAGCATTGCACCACTTCCGTTTTGTTTTGGAATGTAAAACTAAAAAAACTTGTTTTTTTTTGTTTTTTTTTTATGATTGGACAATTCACACCAATTGACCTAGAGTCCCATGCTAAGCTGGTGAAGCTTGTGTTATGGGTACTAGGCAACGGATATACATATTATAGATAGATGGACATATAAATACATAATATTTATACACCCAAGACCTAAGCACAACACCAAATGCTCATCACATCGATGTTTGTCTCAGCCGGGGATCGAACCCGGGACCCATGGTTTCGCAGTCAGGGGTACTAACCACTAGACCAATGAGCCGTTATTTAAATAAACTATTAACAAAGGTATTTTGAATTAACAAATTTTAGTTAGTGCTAAATGGTGTGTTTTACTGTGACGGGAAAATATTCAAATACCATACTTAAAAATAGTACTGCTATCTTCTGGTCTTTCGCTTGGACTCTTTTATTTGTTTCGATAATAATTTTCCTCACCATGTTTTCTTTCACCGTACAACCGAGTGTTATTAATTCGCACATAGACAAAAATTCCACTCGTGCACAGCTGTTGTTGGAACCTACGACCTCAGGGATGAGAGTGCAAACCACCAGGCCATCAAAAAACGATAAAACTGGCAACACGATGTTTATGTCGAAATGGGATACCCAAACACAAATGTCAAATGTAATAATATAGCTTTCTAGTTAAGATAAATATAACTTATTAAGAACAACAACAATTCCACCACTAAAATAAAAAAAATATGTTTATTAAGGAACATAAAATACATGTATCACTTATTCCACGTCATTTATAAACGATTTATTTATTATTATTAAATTTGAATTTGTAGGCATCCCTACTCATCGGCAAAGACATAGGGTGTAGGCCGAGAGAAAAAGTTGGCGGCAAAAACTCTCGGTACTGTTTTAAAATAGCAAATCATCAAACAAAACTTATATTAAAACTGAAAAACACTATCACCTATTACCGTCGTGGTTGACGATGACCATCGTTCCACAGCGTAGATGGAACGTTTCTAAGGCATAAAGAATGTGCCAATTTTTTTTTTTTTTTTTTCTTTATGGTTCTGGCACGGTTTGTGCATTAGCCAGCGTCAAGTATGAGATTTTTATCATTCGTGCTTTTTGCCTTAGAAATTCGATCATATGCTCAATGTACGGTTTTAGGCACTCGCCCGGTACCGCACAACCCTCCCAAAGGCCGAGAACAAATTTAAATTAAATTAAAAATTGCCCTCGAACCGGGAATCGAACACGGTACCCCTCACCTAGCTGCCACTTAATAAGACCGCTAGGCTATGAGGCCCCCGTGTGCCAATTATTAAAAGCACTTGCGAGCCTTCTGGCTTTGACAGTGTCCATGGGCGGCTGTATCACTTAACATTCAGAATAGCCTTCCCATTTGCCACCTGCCCTGCGATTCCGTAACTCACTTTTCGAACCCACACAGCGGTTTTCTCATCGGCGGTCGCTCTCAAATCAGTCGTGAAGCAGTCATTTTATTATTTGGTATTCTGTTAAACAATTAACTATAAGCTTTTCAGAATGCCAAATCATAAAATGACTGCTTCACGACTGATTTGAGAGCGACAGCCGATGCGAAAACCGCTGTGTAAGTTACTGAATCGCAGGGCTGTTCTATAAAAAAAGATAAACTCACGAACCTCTTTACTATTTATACCATTTTATAGGTTAGGTTTGAAAAAAATTACTAAACGATACACAATACATAGTTCCAGTACTCAGTAATCTCATAGACAAAAAAAATTGTGCGTGTACTAGGTGTACACTCGTAAGAAGTGAAACTTCTTTATGATCTTATTTTTCGAAAAATGATCTACTATATGCAACTTTACAGAAATTCGTTAAATTAGATAAAGTTTAACAAAGGGCTTTTATTATCATAGACATGAATACAAATATTTCATTTTACCTTATTACTACGAAGATTATAGTAGAATTTCATTAATTGTAATATAATTATTACTATCATTGAAAAACGTGACGATTTGCTACAAAATTTCTCCCATACGTCGATAAAGAAGTTTCATTCCAACCCCGATAAAGAAGTTTCACTTCAAAAATTGTAAATGGAATTTTATATAATTAAAAAATTCATACATACAACATTCGAAGATAGCCAAAACGTTCGAGAATTATGCTAACTAAAGCAGTCGGGGCAAGTAATTGAGTTGGGCGAACCTGCTAATTAATTTTCGAACTTGGAAAGTACTCCGGAAGAACAATTTGAGAGGATAATCATTGGATCGTGATTTCTTATAATTGGAAATTGCGTTACCTTAGGGCTTTTGTGATTAATTAAGATTACGATTTATTTCTTCATTTCTTTTGACTTGTGAGAAATGCGTAATTACATTTTCGTTATTTTATATTCATTTTAAATGTAAAATATAATTTATATTTGATAACTGAAATACAAAAAAATAAAGAGAAAAGTCTTTAACACATGTATCCTACCCTGCCTTACCTATGGCTGCGAAACTTGGGCACTATTTAACCAGCACAGGGATATGTTAGCACACTGGCAAAGAGCCATGGAAAGAAGCTTGCTGAGCATAAGAAAATTAGATAAACAAATAAACTCAGACATAAGAGCTAGAACAGGTGTGACAGACATTCTCACTAAGATTGACCAAATGAAATGGAGATGGACGGGTCATATGCTACGGAGCCCTCATGAAAAATGGAGCAAAATTGTGACGGAATGGTACCCTAGAGACGGAAAACGAAGAAGAGGTCGACCACGCAAGAGATGGGAGGACGAACTGAAACTAACAGCAGGCTACAACTGGAGAAGAGTGGCAAAAGATAGAGAACAGTGGAAAGGGTTAGAGGAGGCCTTTGCCAAGAGGCAAACCGAACTCCGAGATATACTGGAGTGAAAATATATTAAAGTTCAGATATATAAAATGACAGAGTTTCGGAATTTAAAGGCTATATTATTATTATTATTAACTGAAATACATATCACATATCGTCTTTGATACAAATTTTTTATACTAACACTTTAAAACATGTAGATTCTCAGTTAGATTTGTGGTATTATAATAAATGTTTTTATCCTAACATATCAATATATTCGAAAACTTATAACTCGAGAACAGATGGACCAATTTTCGTTGTTTTCGATTGTGGTGTTGTATCGTAAATGAACCCTATATATTATTTTTGTTTTTAGTTATTTGTATTAAACTAAAACAATGTTTCGTTGAAATAATATACATGGCAAACAACGTTTGTCGGGTCACCTTGTTTCTTTATAAAGTACTTAATTAAATCATCAATCAGCTAATCTGAATAAAAAATAATAGACTGTGATGCGGTACAAAGTTCGCCGGCTCAGCTTTGAATAAAGTGTGAATAAATAAATAAGTATTAGGACTCACTGACCTGCATATATCCCTTATGACATGTAGTGCCATTAATCAAAGTGCCTACTTTGAACTTCTTGAAACGTATTCGTAGAATCCAGTCTTTTGGTGACCCTCGAAATGCTCTAAACCTGAGAAAATATATATACCGATTAATAGCTGCGTTTACTTTTGGCTAGAAAAACATTTTTTCATTGTCCGTCGTCCACATAAATCATTTTAACTGACACATGAAGAGAACATGCCTTGATGCCTATGACGCAATATTTTATTTGTGATGAAAAAAATCTTTACTTTCAACAAAACTTATCTTTTCTAGCCAAATATTGTTGTAATGCGTACACATTATATATTATATTATATTATATTATATTATATTATATTATATTATATTATATTATATTATATTATATTATATTATATTATATTATATTATATTATATTATATTATATTATATTATATTATATTATATTATATTATATTATATTATATTATATTATATTATATTATATTATATTATATTATATTATATTATATTGTATTATATTATATTATATTATATTATATTATATTATAGCCTCTTTTCGGACATGACAGTATTTTTTTCTTATTTTTTTGTAGATTGTTCTTTTGTTCCACTTTTGCGTGTCCGTTTGCCAGGTGGCAAAGGCCTCCTCCAATCTTCTCCATTCTGGCCTTTCTATCGCCACTCTACCCCATGTTGTTCCCGCGACTTGCGTCGTCGTCCCACCTTTTTTGTGGTCTACCTCTCTTTCTCTTTCCATCTCTTGGGTACCATTGTGTGATTATTTTAGTCCATTTGTCCTTTCCCCTGATCATGTGGCCTGCCCATTTCCACTTTTGTCTTCTTATTTTCAAAGTTATGTCCTGTACCTTAGTCTTTCTTCTGATGTTGCTAATCCTTACTTTGTCTTTTCTTTTGATCCCAGTCATGCTCCTTCAGGAGACATTATAAGATTATTTTAGTAATTATGTTATATTTTTAAAGTAGTTTTCGTTTCGTAAAGTAGATTCAAAGAATGTTATTATTAAGTTGCCTAATGTAGTATTAATTTAATTATATATAGTACAATCAATTATGCGCAGATATTTTACGTTTCTAAATGTGCGCTCCATAATTCCAAGCGTATTTAATTTTTTTCCCATCTTTCTTGTTATATAGACTTAAGGATAGCCTTGAAACTAGATTTGAGCTAGATTAAACGGTCCAGTCTAGTCTAGTCAAGTTGATCAATCAATGAGATTACGTTATTTATATTACTGAAAAGTTACAGCTACAACAATAACAACGATGTAAACATAACTAGATTGGAAATGCTTTAGAAGTTCTCAGTCTAAGCCCTTATGCCAAACAGAAATGTATTTACCTATATGTACATGTGAGTGGACGTCCGAAGTTTTCCGGCGTGACCGGAGGTGACGACACATCTTCATAGATTTCCACAGTCTTGTTGCAGTGATCTCGTTTTGAATCTAGAATAGAGAATTGAAAATGGATTTAAAAAATATTGATAAAAAAATTGTTTTAGGTTTTTAATATTTTGAATTCCGAAACATGCGTTTAAATTTATTATACCTCTGATATTTCCCACCATTTCATGGTAGACACATTATTTGTGGTCCATTAGGCAAGATGACATCTAGTCAGATAAACTTGGAGGGCTTAAAATCAAACAATCATACATTTGTAGATTTATAAGCTAACGAAGGGGTATGTTACGGTACATTTAAAACTACTAAATTTGTTTAAAACTTTCAAACCCTTTCCAACATTCTTTTAAATGTATTTTTTCCTTATTCAATATTACGCAATTATAAACATATAAACACAAATAATGTTCTTTTCAAGTTGTTTTTCTAACGCATCGAAGTATAATATAATTTTCCATCTCTCCGGCTTCTTGTAGCCCTAGTACATATTATGATTAGTCAGAAATGTTATCACGCTAGTTGTACATATGTATGGGCAATCTCAGTTTACTCTTCGAAATTAACATAAAACAGCCCTGCGATTCTGTAACTCACTTTTCGAACTCACACAGCGGTTTTCGCATCGGCGGTCGCTCTCAAATCGGTCGTGAAGCAGTCATTTTATGATTTGGCATTCTGATAAACAATAAACTACAAGCTCCCTTTTCCGCTGTGTGAGTCCGACAAGTGAGTTACAGAATCGCAGGGCTGATCTCAAATATTTTCAAATACTTCGTGTGTAAAAGCCTTTCCCAATTAATTAAACCATTTCGAAAGTAATAACACAAAAGCGGATGTTAATATACATACGTCAACGCCCAATAAAGCAACGGATTAAACTCAGTATGTGCATTTGTCGCCGCAAATGTGTACATTAACTGTGAGGCGAGGGATTTTATGTGCTTATTTTAAAATAGCGTCAAAATGTGTAGTGGCACGTTTGAGGATTCAAGATGCTTAAATGTTTGCGCTTGAATTGTTATGTAGACAATTTCTATTCAAGTTTGCTGTATAAAATAGTAAATTATTTCAGGAGACTCTTGAAAAAAGCCTTTGAATTCCAACTAAGTATAAAAATACGTTTTTATGTTTTAAAAGTAGTTTATTTTCCTTTTTAAACTCTTTTATTATTTATTGTTACTATTTACCTTCATACTTTTGGAGCTTCCCGATCATTTTGTAAGATAATCATAAAATAAATCAGTGGCGCTACTACCTCTTTAGGTCTTGGCCTCATATTTCTGAATCTGTTTCATAATTTTAAATCTAATAGGCAAGTAGGTGATCAGCCTCCGATCAGTCCACTTTTTGTGTCTAAGATGATGAGAGGTTTTCTCACGATGTTTACCTTCACCGTTCGAGCAAATGTTAAATGCGCACATAGAATGAAATTCTATTGGTGCACAGCCGGGGTTCGAACCTACGACCTCATATGGTAGGTATGAGAGTCGCACGCTGAACCCACTAGACAAACACCTCCATTGTAAGATAATCATCACAAGAAATATTACATTAACATTTTTATATAGAATAGAAACCATAAAAATGTGTAATAATTTCTATACTTTATAAAAATAAAGCTAAATTAAGCTTGAATTTTTCTAGGTATTCTTATATTCTTTTTAAAAATAGCGTAGTTTATTGGAAGTAATAAGAACAAAGTGCTCGTCTATAGAGTATATTGGCTATTGAACGCTCGCAGTAACTAATACTTTATAACACAATGACTACAACCATACTATACTACTACGCTTTCGCAATTTATATTACATACAAAATAGGTCTATATCTATAACCCACAAATCGGGTAAGAACATATCTCAGACTACTGAAGTAGTGTATAGTATTTCTGAACCAATTCGACTTAGGGTCCTTCAAGAAAAGAGCGTACAAATTCTTACAAGCCAACGCACTCGCGAGCCCTCTGGCAATGAGTGTCCATGGGCGGCGGTATCACTTAACATCAGGTGAGCCTCCTGCCCGTTTGCCCCCTGTTCTATAAAAAAAAATGTATTTCTGGACTTTGTGACTTCCAAGTTACACACAAAACTAAAAATAATAATTAATATGACAGTATAGTATTGTCTTTGATTGACATAACCTTTACACATTTAAAGAAAAACTTTTTACCGGATTAAAGTTAGGTCACGGTGACCACGCACGCTGTAAAGCACGCGAAACGTCGGATAAATTTAAAATTATGTTAAATAATTGTAAATTTATAAAAAAAATGTGTGCGTGTACTAGGTGTACACACGTAAGAGGTCCGAAACTATTTCTTTAAACACAGTAAATTTTGATACACTGCCTAGCATACAATTTACAATATAATTGCTGCAAATTGCGATTAGCAAAATTCAAGTCGAAAATGTAATCCGTTGTCAAACTTCAAAGTCAAAAACATACTACTATATGTCATATTTTAACGCCGATAAAGAAGTCGACTTCAAAAAGCAACATGGTGCGTAACGGAAAAATGTGAAGCGTAACGCAAAAATGTTACACTAAATTTTTTTCCAACCCCGATAAAGAAGTTTCACTTCAATAATACATAACTTTAATCCGGTAAAAAGTTTTTTCATTAATATGACAGTGTTTATGAATTGGTCATTTGTAGTCATATGCTCCTAATAATGAGTTTGTTAAAGGCTAGCTTTTAGATCCTCAATGTCAAGTCTTTTTAATATTATTTTTACAAGTCTAACATTTGCTTGTTTAAGGAGGTACTCATCAAAATTTTCAAATTTCGAACATACTTTGAAAACTTCTTATAAAACAACTTAGTTCATCTACGTTTGTTGAAAATATTCAAGCGCTAAGTAATGTCTGCTGAGAGGAATTTAAATATAATTTAACGGCTGTGACGTCTCTAATGCATTTCCGGAATCTGTGTATAGCGTACGCTTAAACATTCTGAGACATTCCCTAAATGCATATGTGAAATGGTTGAAAGTGAGATAATTGTATTCCTTGGAACAAACACCTCGTTAACATAGTTTCATGATTTGCCGTAAAAATAATTAAAGATTAGATAAGTATGCCAAATTAGATTTATTAAACAAAGATTTATCATAATTCTATTTATGGATCTAACTTATTTGTATTTTTTCACAAGCAGTGATTATGAGGGGAGAGAAAAGGGTTCGTGGGTTTCGGGAAGCTGTATCCTCTAATGAACCTCTCAGAATGTGTAAGCAAAAAGAATGCCGATGTAAATCCAGGACTAGCATTACTAAACTTTGGTCATGGTAGTTTCCTATCTTCCTCTCCGAATAGGTAAAAAGTAAAACGTGGTTGTAGGACGATTCATAAAAAATGAAATGATGCGCGGGCGTTCTTCCCTGCGATTCTGTAACTCACTTTTCGAACTCACACAGCGGTTTTCGCATCGGCGGTCGCTCTCAAATCAGTCGAGAAGCAGTCATTTTATGATTTGGCATTCTAATAATCAATAAACTACAAGCTCCCACCTTTTCAGAATGCCAAATCATAAAATAACTGCTTCACGACTGATTTGAGAGCGACCGCCGATGCGAAAACCGCTGTGTGAGTTCGAAAAGTGAGTTACAGAATCGCAGGGCTTGTCTCACGACTCCGTCGATCGCTAACACGTCAACTGTCAAGCGAATAAAATTGAAAGTACGAATATTATTATGACTAAAGAGAGCAAGTATAAGTAGCGGCACGAAACTCTAGCGCTGACCGTTATTGCGCAGAAGTAAAAAATAAGGTACCTGAGGGGGGCTAGCGGAATGAAGAGCGTCGATTGGCTCTCCAGTCGCATTTTGTCCCCCGCGCGACAGTACACATGCGCAGCAATCCCCTCCACGTATAGGCCAGCGCTAGACTTACGTGCCGCTGGTTATAAGTCGCAATGCCTTGACATGCCTTGAATGGCGATGTCGATGGAGACAATACTTCTCCGATATTAGAAATGGAAACGTATCCACAAAAGGTGACTGAACGGACTGCGACAAGCGAAAAATTGCGGGTGTTATCCGAAACTAGCATAAAACTACTTGTGAACGCACTGACCAACCAATATCGAGGTAAGGAGCATCATCCTACGAAAGTTTTGATGATGATATACATGATTCAATTAATTTTCACACAAACTAAGGCCGTAGGTGCAACATCGTTCTCTCACATAGCTTTTCATCATTTGAAATGGATTTAATTAAAATAAATTTTCCTTCCTCATTTCGGTATGTTGGAAGTGCAGCAGCAGTTGTTTTAACAAAAGACGATAGATTTTATAACGATATATTTTCCTGAAATAAATAACTACTTGTTGTAAATGCAACGTGAATTAAGGGCACTTTTAACGGTAGCTGAGTTACAAAGAGATAACGAAGACCGTATCAAGCAATTCGCTTCTTCACTTCACAAGATAATAAACGCCCTATTAAGTTTTGCTTCCACCAAATTTTACCTGAAAACTTGGCATTAAATCTTTTGAATGTTTCTGTTTCATATCGTTGTCTGGCTTACACAACCGGGGTCCCTGTGATGTGCTACAAGAGTGGTGTAGCGTACTGCATGGCATCGCCGTGGTCAAAACAGGGCAGTGAACAGCAGCGCCTAACTGGTCGTAACCAGCGTCGTTAACCGATCCACTCGCTCGTAGCGATATGAAAGTGGTCATCGCGGCAATTACGCAATTTGATGAGCAGTTCTCATTTGGTTCTAATTCCAGTACCGAATGTGCCTTAACATATTGATATTAATTGATAAATATACCCATTAATTAAATAGTAATTAAAATATAATACGTATATTATTAATACTTAGTTTTGACTTTGACTTTTGCAAATACGCTTTGCAAATAAGTATTTAATTGAATAAACACAAAAATATTCGCCCAATGCCCCAACGCCTAATTTTATTACTTCAGCGTGATTGCCTCGTATGTTCCTATCTCAAAGTGACGTCAAATTGAACAGCGCAGAGACACTACATAATTTTCCTTTTAGCGAACATTTGATGCACAACGCACTTCGTAGAACAAGACAAACATGTAACGGTTGGGAAATTAATTTCCACTTAAGTATAGTTAAGTTGTACGTTGAAGTTTAAAGTTGAATATAGTTACCCATCCAATAGGGTTTTCCTATGAAGTGCCTGAGCCTTAATTAACTAACAGACTCACTATTAATTTAAAATGTATTAACCTATTTTTTTATATAATATTATTGCTGGCAATAAATTTTCATGGCAAAAGCCGTCAATAATTAATTACAGTGAATTAATTATTTGCAGTCTTAGTATGTAGTCAAGGCACATTTTGGGTCGCAGAGACGGCGGATTGAGTATGTGCGTATGAAATGTTTAGTCCTATGATTACTATGATAATAATTATTCTTTTTTATTATTAATGAATGGAATAAAGAACAATGTAACGACTATGTAGGTGTATTTGGGGTTATCTATCAGACCGTTTCATAAGTTTATTAGTTTAGATACACGATTCAAATCAAAATAACAAGGATTCGTTATCTTCTTATTCAATATAGAATTATCATAAAGACCGGTGAATTCTATAGAAAATGATTAAAAATTATATAACAGTGGAGGCAAAATTTTGGTCGTAGCGTTGAAGTGTCTTACAGTGTTCTAAGTACTTCTTTAAAATTTCTAAAAGCAACAAATTCTTTGTTATTATTTTCTTTTAAATTTACTTATCCTGACAATAATACAAAATAGGATCAGATTCATTGGAGTCGTACGGAAGCTATTCATTTGTGACCAGTTTCTTGTTGATTGGTCACAATCAAACTTTACGGTCGATATCTATTTATTCTGGCTTTTAATATTAACATAATTCAATTCTCGCATAGAAATGATAGCTTTTTAAATATATCACAACATTCAAATTGTTAGTTTATACATTAAACATGCAGCAAACAAAACGAATTAACAGCGGTTACGATTTATGTGAACTATCGAGTAATGATCTCATTTGGCGGATATATGAAACTTCATTAGCGTTTCGCTTTGTCAGTTGAAACGGTAATGTTGATTTTGGTACAATATCCCTTTACGGTGCATACATTGTACACGTAATGATGTATCAACAAGGCACATTAAAATCTACCTGAAAATGTTATGAATAATTTTTATCGACTGTGATCTTACCCGCATATGTAAAAACACGTTAACGTCTTGCGCGTGTTTCACTTGACAATTATTACGTGACGGATGAAAAACAAAAGCAAAACGTATTTTTCATAGTAATGTCTTTTATTGACATAACCTTTACACATTTACGCGAAAAAGTATCTGCGAAAATAGAGGACACCGTAAGCCATTTTTTCCAAAACCCTTTTAGTCGATACCAACTCCGGGGAAATAAATACAGATAATGCAACTTTCTCTACAGCTGTGATACTTTTTGACATCCAACACCTTGTGTCTTCAGTCTCCGTGAACACGCACGCTATAAAGCACGCGAAACCTCGGATAAATTTAAAATTATGTAAAATAATTGTAAATTTAAAATAATACATAACTTTACTCCGATTAAAAAGTTTTATCTTTAAACGTATTTTTATCAAGCCAACACACTTATCAAACAAGTTCCTGACGCAAAACAGTTTAAGCAACACGAAAAACATAATGTGCATTTTCATTTACTAACACAGGAGTTATTTTAAATCTATGATATCTTCAAATATATTGAAAATGTTTACTAGCGAATGTATTTCTACTAATTATAATATCATTAAACATCATGATTTCTATTATACAGTAAATATTCAATTATTATTTAACAATAAGAAAAATTATAAAAGGTAAATCAACTTTTGTAGAATTTATTATGAAGTATTTGAGCATACATATATTTTGAAATAGATAGGCAATTTTCTGTCAATTCTTGGATTCAGGTTATTCTTGTTGGGTTCATTATAATGGCTTCAATTTCTCTATTTATATTACTACAATACACGAAAATATTGACAGTGTGGACCTAGGTGAAAGGCTTTTGAATTATGTAAAGGTTCCCGAATGTTTTGTACATACTACAATTTCGTTGAACAATATTATCACCATTATTATTATTAAAACAGTACTATAATCAAAATATTCATTACAAATATCGACCGGTACTGGAAACTGCTTGTTTCAAGAAATTGTTACGTTATTTCTTAGTAATTTATCCTAAGATAATACTTGGGATACAAGTGGGAATAAAAGTGTACAAGAAAATTTATCGTGAATGTACCAAGACAGAGTTAGTGTGAACTGTGAACTAAAGTTTTAATACTTTTTCCTTTTTGTGGAAAAAGATCATTTTACCGAAGAGCAGTAGTTTTATGTTTGAGATACAGTATCCCCTTGATATTATTTTTTATCTTACGAAACAAAACGATGGCATTTTCTCGTTAGTCTTTTGTTTTTGTCATCAGAGTTTTTACAGTAGATTATTATACAAGAACGGTCTAAAAAAGATTATTTAAAATGAATTTGTGTAATAAAATTCCTTATTTAATTAATTCCAGACATAAAATATTTAAAAAATACTTGGTGATATTGGATATCATGAGTTCAAACTTTCAAAGTTTAAATCCCAGAGGTTTGGTTAAACTAAGAAGAGTTAAAAAATGAAAAAGGATTTCTGTTTGCATATTTATACTCAGTAATATTAATTAATTACTACATGAGATAATCATAGTACCCAGTTTTATTTGTTAAAATGTACAAGTAAAATGCCATGTTTAAAAGGTAACACTTATTACTCGTTGTAAAAGCGCAAGGAGAAATTCTAATTAAAATGTAATTAAGAATTAATTAATGCTATCCCGGAAGTAAAAGCCTTCATAAACTATGCAGTTCTTGCCTCAAGCAAAACTAAAAACATAAGGATTATGAAGAAAGGGAATAAGTTATTAACTTTTACTTTTCTACGCCGTAGACCTTCATGAGGACCGTAGCATAACTCTCAGATTGTTATAGTGGCCGAATTGTAGGAATACGTATTGAATAATATGTTATGTATATGGTTTTAAGGACTTTATACTAATATTAATTAGCTAACAAGAATAAAAAGTATATATCCATAGAATATTATTCGCAATAGTTCTATTTGTTTTTTATTTTTATGTCAAATTCGAGGTCAACAATTATTAATCCGACTTCCATAGATACGCTACGAAACAACTACCGTGGTATATATACAGATTTAAGTAGGTACACTTGCGAGCCTTCTGGCAATGTGAGTGTCTATGGACTGTGGTATCAGTTAACATCAGGTGAGTACAGTGAATTAATAACAACATACAGGAAGTAGAAACGTTCAGGACGTTTCTATTTCAGTATTTATAGGCAAGTAATTAATCGGCAATATATACCTCCTTATCCAACGTGATATCGTTGAGACTTAGTGATATGATGTATTACTAACTGTACATCAATAATAATTTGTCGATAAGCAATTTGACGTGAATAATATTGTTGAGTGTCATTATTGTATAATTATGTCAGAAATTAATTCTAATGCGTATAAATAGCATAGCAATTATACAAAGCGTACAGATATTGTGTGAAAAAGTTAATTTCATTTTTGGAGAAACAATCACGGTAACAGTTAACCGTACTTTGATGTCGTATTATCATATAACACACACTTAAGTGATAAATTATCTACTGTATCATATATCTCCACCGTCAAATAAATCTCCAAAGCATTTAACTCACACATTACCTAACAAATTAGACTGGAAACTTCTAATTTCAACAGAATTACTGCTTTTATCTAATTTTCCAAGAACATTCGCGTTAAAAGGCTTTGTGAGTTGAAATATAGACTCTATTAACGTGAATTACAGTCTATTTTTGATCGGAAATGCTCGTTTAATCAGCTGATTGCGAGCAACTTTTATTCCCTTGTAAAGAACACAATTCGTGCTCGATTGAACACGGGTAAGTTTAGTTGGATGTGGTATATTAAGGCTTTATGAAAATGCCTTTTAAAAGGTTTGTAAGGAACTTTATTAATAACATCAGCTTTGAAATTGACAAACAGTACTCATTTAAGTGTTTTAAACGTAATGGTAGGTAGGTAATGGTAATAATATGAATATTAACGTGAAAATACAAGGAAAATGTTCATAATTAGGAAACCCATTTTTCTTTACAAACAAATTGAGGTAAAACGAGTCAATAAATTTAACACCCTCGGAAATTATATCAACGCTGCGCATTGGCGTGCTAGTACGGAAGGATTCAAAAAATACCTACAACCGGCACGTAAATATCATCGATATGTTCACTTGTGTCGAAATCACTAGACTTGAGAAAGCCTAGTGTTTCAAAAGATGAAATAATTTATTTATTAATTAATAAAAAATGACACGAAATTAAAAAAGGGTCCGTGTACTTTTGTCCATAAATTACGTGAGGTGTTTTTTAAAATTTTCTGTACCTCCCTCCCCCCCTGGTGAGATGTGGTGAGATTTTATCCAACCCCCAATCTCACGTGAGATTTTTCAAAATGTGGGTTTCTTACGTAAACGCGTTGGATTGTTATTGAAAAAAGAAAAAAAAATTGCTTCATGCTTTTATTTACGACTAAAACAAAATAAGTGAAATGTTGAGCGTTTAGATATGGAGTTAGCGAGGAGTTGCAGAGATGGCCTTTAGGGCCAACCGTTTCGATAAATTTTTGTTTTTCAATCAGAAAAAAATTTACGTGATATTTGCCGAGACCCCCCCTTTCTCCAACGTAAGATTAAATGAGATTTGACTCGACCCCCTCCCCCCCCTTAAACACCTCACGTAATTTATGGACGCCCCCTAAGCGCGTAAGAAGTTATACTACTTTGACTTTCTTTATTTTTTTTAAATATTAAATGATTTATAATAAATATTTAACGTTAATAATTTAATAATATTTAATATATTACTCAATTATTAATCAATATTAATAATAATTATTATTATTCATTCAATTTAATAAATAGGTATGTTTCATAACCTTTATAACTAAGTAACAATAGGTCATTGTGAAGAAGCATCGCTAAATTTCTTTGATAAAATAATTGAAACGCGCGCATCGTAAAATTTCACTCTCATCAATTTTTCATAACGCGCCTAAAGAAGTATTACTTCAAAAACTAGGAATAATTAATGAAATACAGAAAGAAACCAATGTTTGAATTATTGAAAGACAGCTTTTAAAGGAAAAAAAATATTTAACCTTATTCAGCTATTCCTTTAGCAAAACAAAGGAACATCCAAACATTCATTTCACTGTAAAATTGGGAGGCGATCAGTCCAGACAGTCGGATTAAATTTCTAACTCTAACTTCGTCGTTCAACTGTTTTGAGAACTAACCGTGGTTCCAAGTCGCAAGTATTCTAGATATTTTACTTCAAATTTGGGATCTACATCGTTCAGTTTGTTGTAGTTTCAGTTATTTTCTGCATATTTAAACAAATAAATAAATGTCTACGTCTCTAATAATAACGAAGCGAGCCCCTATTTCATACTAAGTTAACTATTGGTTTAGGATCTATATAAGTAAAACTTTAACTGTGAAAAACGCTCCGTAAGCCTTTAACTGCTATTACCGCCCTCGTGTCATATGTGCGTAGAATTTTTGAATGAAAGTATAAGGGGCCGTCCATAAATTATGTGAGGTGTTTAAGGGGGGGAGGGGGTCGAGTCAAATCTCATTTAATCTTACGTTGGAGAGAGGGGGGGTCTCGGCAAATATCACGCAAATTTTTGTTCTGATTGAAAAAAAAAATTGGAAAACGGTTGAGTCTAAATGGCATCTCTGCAACTTCCCGCTAACTCTATACCTAAACGCTCAACATTTCACTTATTTTGTTTTGGTCGTAAATTAAAGCAAAAGCAAATTTTTTTTCTTTTTACAATAAAAATCCAACGGGTTTACGTAAGAAACCCACATTTTGAAAAATCTCACGTGAGATTGGGGGCTGGAGGAAGGGGTTGCATTAAATCTCACGACATCTCACCAGGGGGGGAGGGAGATACAGGAAATTAAAAAAAAAACACCTCACGTAATTTATGGACGCCCCCTAAGCATATAAACTTATTTATTTCCTGAAATGTCAATTACAACTGGGGTAGAAGAACTGCAGTATCCCCAATTCCATGAGCTGATAATCTTATTCACTTAGTACTTTTAATACTCATTACCCACTTTAATCAAAATAATAATGCGTCTAACATAACCCAAGGAAAACTAAGCAGTGGCTATCCAAAATATGTGACGATCGGTCGAGTACAAATATTTTGGATCACCCTCATCAAATTTTATTAAACTAAAATTATGTATTTCGAACATTCGGGTAAAATAAAATTGTACGGTAGGTTTAAATAGGTATTAGGTTGTATTTCTTTCAAAGATAGTTATTTGAGTATTTATTAAATAAGGTCGATTTAAAAAATTAGTTTTTTTAGTTATAAATAAGTCAAAATGATCAATTAATAATTTTACAGTAAGTTATTTAAGTAATTAAATTTTTAAGGTTAAACTATATATGTATATACTACTACTCGAAATAAATGAAAATATAAACCTAAGTAAAAAGTACTTGAAGTTTTACACACTTCGACGGCCTAAGCCGAGTGTCTAGCCTCGCAAGAAACGCCCTTGCGCGAGTCGCGGGAAATCGCCCATTCCTACCGAGCTACGCTCGCCATAACAGCCCGAGATAAGCTGTAACGGTCCTTAAGGCCAACAGTCAGATTCCATACAAAAAAAACTTGAAGTTAGTAGTACATACTAGCTACTATGATGTAGTAAAAGAAAAAAGATTTGTGTATCATCAATGTATAATAAAAATAAATAATAAGCCATATTAACAATGTAATGATCAAAGGCTGTACAGTCCCTTATGGGACCTTAGCCTCCGCATGCATCTTTTGGCATCGCAATCGTGCTTCTTGCGTCCACCGACCGAACACCTATTCAAAAAGGTTCTTGACAATTCTATCCCTCCAATGCAGCTTCACAGCAATGTAATTTACAACTAGATTTTAATGTACTTAAGCTCTATAATATGGCTTAAATTGGTATCCATATTTCGTAGAATTCTTTTAATTTAAATAGCCACGTGTTATTGTATACCGTGTATTTCGTAGAATCCGATAAATGAGTGCAACTTATAAAGTTCTTAAAGCCAGCATACAACCTCATTTTGTTTGTCATTTTTATTTTAAATTGGTTATTAATTATATGTTTACAATGTGCAATTCTGAAAAACATTCCCATATTATATAGTGGTGACACAAAATGTATACACTGCTTACGTACAAATAGAAATATATCGATGGATTATTTAAGTGTGGGGTTCGCTAAGTATATACAATAAGCCCATAAGCTCTATATTAGCAGAAGATCTCTTCACATAGCAATCAATACCAATCTCATACAATATAACTCCCCACTACAAGGCCCCTTCTTTACGGCCAGTCTCAAACAGATAATTTAAAACTAGAACTTGGCCTTTCTTCGCAATAATATTTCTATTTAAATAGATATAAAAATCACTAAAACTTCATATAGTTGAATATAACGGGGTTATGCAATATCATAACAACGTGCAAGGACAAAAAAACGTTTTCACACAATACCACATTAGTGAGAGAAAATGACAGATATCATGGAATGTTTTTAAAACATAGCTCTATGATTTATACCTAAATTTATTTCTACATACCTTCTTTTAATATTGTATACTATCTTTCTATTTCTTTATTTTTATTTATATCTATACGTATTATACTGTCATAGATTTATTCATGGTTAATCTATAAAAATAAGTCTCAATTTTTTATTCGTATAGAATGCCTAGACAACCCAATTCCACAAACCATCATCAACAATGGTGGATCTGCCACCTACCTTTGAAACGTTTTTACCATTAAGTACCATCAACTAAAACATGATTGACTCTTTCGCGAAATGCACTTCTACTGTAGAAAGAAAGAGACAAGTTTACATTTAACGCTTTACACCATAATGTGTTTCCCATATACATATTTACTTCCGCCATGTTTGGCACAGTTTGACTTACGTTAAATGTCATTAAAGTGACAGCTATAGTGCTGCTTGTGCCACAGACTTCACGTTGGCTTTGACATTTAGATTATAGCAAATGCGTAACTCTGGGATTGTTTAATGTACATAGATGCAGATAAATATGTGATGTCAAGCATAATTTGCCAATGTATTTGTCATTAGATTTTAATAATTTGAAACATATATAAAAAAGGTTAAATGTTCTTGATAGTAGAAATGTTGAAGATGTTTGCAAAAAATAAAAGTTTAGAATATAGTAGAACTGGCCTTACATAGTCCTACTATCTGTCTCGGATCGGATCAATGGACACGTCTTAATGAAAAATATAACAATGGACGCTTTTTTCTCGAGTAGGATGGTTTTATCAAGGCTTTTATATGGGAATCTTTATGTTCAAATTAGATTTGTCGCTACTTTGCACTGTTAAATTGCTATGTTGATGAAACTTTATACAATAGTGTTATAAGAAATGTATATGATACAAATAGTGGCGGAGTCTTTTAGTGCTTATTTTTAAAATATAACCATTCTATTATTGAATTCAATTGTTTGTTTCTGACTGCAAGTGAAAAGTGTGGGGCCTCATAGCCTAGCGGTCTTATTAAGTGGCAGCTAGGTGAGGGGTACCGGGTTCGAATCCCGGTTCGAGGGCATGTTTTAAATTTAAATTAATTTAAATTTGTTCTCGGCCTTTGGGAGGTTTGTGCGGTACAGGGCGAGTGTCTAAACCGTACATGGAGGACACGGTCGAATTTCTAAAGACAAGCACGAATTATAAAAATCCTATTCTTGACGCTGACTAATGCACAAATCGTGCCAAAGCCATAAAAAAAAAGTGAAAAGTGGTTTACTTCAAGAAAAGAGCGTAACAATTCATAAAAGGCCGGCAACGCACTTGCGAGCTTTCTGGCAATGCGATTTTCCATGGTAGGTGGTATCATTTAACATCAGGTGAGCCTCCTTCCGGTTTGCATAAAAAAAAGTGCAATCGAGTCAAAATCAAAATCTCTAATACTTATAGAATCACTTCCCTGATTTGATCACTACTATAAAGTATATGTGAATTAAAAAATATGTATCCATTCTACGTCCTTGGATTTTGATGTTCATAAGTACACAAAAGTTATCTTAATAAATCAATATATTTCAACTGATATACATTGTTCTGCTAGATCAACTCTCAGTTAAAGAATTACGTACGTACGTACGTGTTAAGTCCGCCGCATTCGTTATTTAAAATAACGGTTATGCCACTAGTAATTTTTGTATACAAGATGGCCGCCAAAAGTGCTTTGTGTTGTTTTTCAATTGTATCAGCAATATTATTTTATGCCTTGAGATACTGGAAGTGTAACATAACAAGACAAGGCCGTAAGCCGCAAACGAAATAATAATAACGGCTCTCAACGGTCTATAAAACGAAAGAACAGATTACTAATGAAGTCATTGTATTATTCGAAAATTAAATTCTTGATTGGAGCTGTAGTAATGAATATTCAATACTTAAATATTGCACTTATAAAAAGCTATTGTAATTAAAAATAACAGTTGCGCCCATGTTCCTAAACGTTTTAAGTGTGAAACAGCGCAGGTTTAAATTTAAAATTACATATAATTACAGTTTTTCCTCGCATGCTATGCGCTGCAATTTTCTTAACTTAATGAAAATTTATACTTCCGCTATTACGCTTAGGTAATTGCAGTCCTAAGGGATCTTTTTTTGTAGAAAATATGCTTTTAATAACAAAAGACAATTTTTATAAATCCTTATATATAATTTATAAATGAAGTTATATATTTTTAATTTGTTTATTTCGAATTTAATAATTTCAACTGGAAATCTTTGTTGAGTTAACATCCTAAAGGTGAGAGATGGAAATGGCTTCAGTAGTTTTGAGTTTATTCGTAAGAATAGAAATTAATTTAAAATATTCGTTCCTTGAAAAATAAAGTATTCGTAATGTACCTAACCTCGTATAGCTTTCGAGAAATGTAGAAGAGTAATTTTAAATCAGAAAACCGCTGATCTTCATAAACTTAATTTTCTTGAGTGCGTTCAGTGCAATAAAATATGATCGATAAGAACTCTCGTTCACCCGACCCGTATATATTACCGATGGCTTTGACTAGGGCACAGTTTAAAACAGTAAGTCAGACAAATATTTTATATGAAGTTATGTATAAATTGACATATAATTAAAAATATATATTTCTACCCAAAACAAATTATTGGGTTTGAAACACGTTGGTATACCTGTGTCAAACACACGAGGACCTACTTGTCCATAATATAGAATTATCGAAAAAAAAGCGAAATCTTTTCACGCGTTCTTTTGGCGCGTTCGGGAAAAATGATGAGACAAAATTTTTACGATGCGCGCGCACACCATCACAAAAAACCGACACCCTAAAGTTAGCTATAGTCAACATTTAAGTTTTTTGAAGTTATTCTTCTTCAAATTTTTGAAAAGATTTTTATATTGTTACGCCAAAGAAATATAATTTCTAACGCGTACTAATACCGCCTATGGACAGTGGTGGGTGGTGGATAGTCAGTGCCAGTGGGCTCGCGAGCGCGTTGCCGGCCTTTGAAGAATTGGTACGGTTTTTTCTTAAAGGGGTCCTTTTCAAAAAATTCAAATTGGTTCCTAAGTGACCTGGCGGCAAAGAAACCTTATGGGGTTGTATCGCCATTGATTTAACTCATAAATATATCTTTAAAGTTTTCGACTGATGGTACTGTGCTCCATATACATCTGCTTGATATTCTACTCTAGATATTATGATTATTGAATGCGTAATTTGATATTCTGCTAATACTACTTTATTGATTTTTATGAGCAAACCCGTGGGTTATAATACTTTTATATCGAAATGTACTCCTGCTATCAAATAATTTATATCATTGGTTATAAAATGTTCCGAGAACTTTCGGAAAATATTGCTGTTAAAATAAGTTAAAATTTGAAAATTTAACTAGTAATTTTTTTTGATACGAGATGGCGCCAGTACGTTATTACTTTGTCGTTCCATTTTACGCAATTAAGTTATTTTATTTTTGTAATAAAATTTCATTTACAAGTATTGAAAAGGGTGGGATTCGTATTTTTGTAAGACATATTTTAAATAATCTTTCGTAGAGTGCTATATTATCCCTGAATATCACGGGCAATATTTATTTTCTAAATATTATTAAAAAAATATGCAGCCGTTGGGATCCCAGACTGGCCGATACATAATATTTTGGAGCTGTGGTCTGTGCTAATTTGTTTCTATTTTTAACTAACTTTTAAACCTGCACCAGTATTTTAATATTTAATACTGCTTTTTTGAGCTCAGTGTTCCCCCCCAAGAATACGAAGAGTAATTAAAACGCCTATTGTTTCGGAGTCCTTGACAACTCCACTCCGCCAACGCATTTCGGTCCACTGGTTTTTCTCTTGCCAGCAGATTATGAGTTCAGTAAGGGCCTTGGGGTTTTATCGTTACACATAGTTTCCGTACTCCAAAAATCTCCAATACCAATCAGATCAATTACAAATAATGATGGACTGCTTCATAATATCGAGATGTATAAAATGTCGGCTGTGCCACGCTAGTTTGATATTGAAACTCACAAAAAATAACAGAATCGACTAAATAGGTCCTTCAAGAAAAGGGCAGTTAATTAAAAGGCGGCAACGCACTCTCGAGTTTTCTGACAGTGTGAATGCCTATAAGCGATATATAAAAAATGGTAGTGGTATAGAATTGTTAACATTGTCCTACATCATTTGTTTTACTTTAATTAGTTATTAAATTGCTGACCCGATAATAATATTACTAAAATATAAAAAACTAATTAAATTGTCTCTAAGCGATATTCCAAACGTTAAAGTAGAAAGCTCCAATATTGAAAAGCTTTCACCAAATCAGACCCCAAACAGTTAGTTTTAATTAAAAGTGATACGAAGAATTCGGACATGAATTTTCAGAAATGAAATGAATCCCGCCATGGTATAACAACTTAGGGTAGGTTTTTTGTTCTTATTTAACAAAATATTTCACACACATAAATTTATATTGTTAAATTATTGATATTGTTTGGATCTAATGTATGAATAATGCTAGAGTATAGAACAATATTAATATATATTCGAATGAGATGATAATAAATCCAAGATTCTAAAAAAAAGTGATTCTGAAGATCTTCAAAAGCAGCAGTCAATGTGACAGAGAAATAACTTGCTTTACTCTCAAATTGTTACAAGTAAAGGGAAGAAAAATATAGTCTTATTATCCTGTTCCTAAAACATTGAGAATTCTAATATGCTACGGACATGAAATAATAAAAACGAAATTAAATCAATTTAAATTTTATATGATCCCACTCTTCCATGCCGTTGCTTAGCAACCTACGAACATATTTCGGGAGATTAATCGATGTAAGAGTGATTAGTCATTTGAGATTATCGTTTTATATTTCTGTATGTGAAATAGAGGCTATATTTGTTTGACAAATCGATAACAAAAGGAATTGGAGCTATGAAGTCGGTGGTTTTAACTATTACATTTTTTGATTAAACGTAAATTACGAAAAACAAATGAATATTTTTCATTGTAATGTCATGCATAAGGGAGTTATAACATCAAAGTTATCAAACCTTTAGAGTCATAGAAACACAGTTGAAGGTGAATTGTATGTTAATTTAAAAACATGTGCTTAATAAAGAAATAAAAAACAAATAAAATGAAACTGTTTAATCTAATATTTTTTTATAAACACTACAACATTTTGAAATCGAACTTTTGAACTCGGAATGTGATTTTTTTTATAACAATATTTTGTTAATTAAATTATTTACAATATTCTTAACCTAAATAGTAATAATTATAATTATCACTGACTAAATAGAAAACTAAAACAATAAAAAAAGCAGTGTAGCAAAAAAAACGTACACAATGTTTTCCTATCTTTTTATCTGTATACGTGATTGTGCACGCTGTCTGCATTATTGAGACAACACATCAGTTTTAGTTATAAATAAGTGTGTGGTGCGTATTAGTTTTAGTTATAAATAATCTACTATTGCTAGACACTCATATACTGAGCAATGCATGTGGAATTCAAAAAAAGAACGACATGTCCACGCAGTATCAGACCATAAACAAATTGATCATTCTACATTTTCTTTTTAATAACCAAAGTTTTATCTTGATTTTTGCAAATATATTCGGTAGTTATTTCCATTGTGTCTACGGATAAATTTTTTAAAGTGAAACTTCTTTATCGGCCTTGTAAAAAAGATACTGTCATATTTTTCGGTTACGCGCCATCTTTTTCAAAATATATCCAAAATATATAATAACTATAACAATGATAGTAATAATTCTATTAAAATTAATGAAAGTCTGTAAAAACTTAAAGTAATGGTTGAATGATTATTTATTTAATACATCCTATACACAGTGCAATGACAATTAGAGGTAGGCAAACTTCACAAACAACGAATCTTGCAACTAATCAATAAACTGGATCCGAAATCGCAGGACGCAGAATCAAGTTGTCAAACTGTGTTGTACAGTATGAACTAAAATTATTTATCTTATTACTAATTAGGTAAAATGAAATAATTGTATTATTCGTATTCATGTCTATGGTAATAAAAATCTTTTGTTAAACTTTATCTAATTTAACTTTATTTAACCAATTTATGTAAAGTTGCATATAGCTAGTAGATCATTTTTTAATAAAAATGCTCCTTTCATGGCCTCAATTGTGAGGCGAGTCGTTTTCTTAGGCTTAATTTATTTGGAGTACAAGAAATGTTCCCGCCAACGGCAGACGCCGTTATTTGCGGCCAGTTATATTGAGTGGAAAGTATTGATTATTTCTGCTTGTTCATTTCAATTGGATACGAAAAATAATTTATTATCAGTAGTATTGCAAGAGATATTAATCCATATTTTTCACTGTAGAATGATAACCTTTTTTTTTCCTATGAAATTTAACAGATGTAACATGAAGTAAGGACTTATTTATAATCACGAATGAGTAAGATTTTAATTTATGTATCTTTTTAGTAAAAATATAAGAGATGGAAATTGCCTGGAACATTGGCAGTTGCCAAAAAAACACTGATTATTTTTGGGAATAAATATAGACTCTGAGGTATAATGCATTCAAATGCTGAAATAATTTGTAACAGACTAGTCGTTTTTAAGTTAATCAGTGATAAACATACAAATATACAAATCGCTCCTCTTTAGAAGTAAATTTATTTGCGCAGTTTGTTCATAAACAATATACAAATAAGTTCATTTCAACGGAGATGTAACGATGAAAACAAATGTTTTGTGTTGTACAAAAGAATTATACAATAAAACTTCTACTTAGACACTTTGATACAGACTTGAGCAGGCTTCTTTTTTTAAAAATACGCCCTCGGCCTACCCACACAAAGAACTATAAAGTAATTAATTAAAATCTAGTATTGTATAATTTATTTTCTCTTTGTCACTACTCTCGCCCTCTGTCGCCAACTCAATTCAATGATGCTTCTTAATTAATTATCCCACTATACTAGGATTTCTAAGACATTCTTTGTTCGCTTCGGAGATGTCTAAGAAATAAATGAATATGGATTATCTGTGTACGGTACGTTTCTTCAAAAAAAAATGGAGGAGCTTTCATTCGACGAGACTTTTTTTTCATTTTATTGAATGTTTAACGACTTATATGCACAATCATGAAATGCTGTTTGCCTTATTGTCCATAATATCACTATATTGCTTGTGCAAAATCGCTTGTTCGCAACTAGGCCACCTCTAAACTCCTCGTTAATTGGTTTCTAAATAAGTTTGTATAATTTGTAACGCATTTAAACAGTTTTAAATTTAAAAAAAATAGCGAATACATTCCAACACTTTTATTTTATATTATTTTCCGTTAACATTCTGTAGATTCTCAACAATACTTAGACATTTTTATCATGTTACTAAATAATTTCATTCATAATCGTATATTAGAATGCTTTTCTACAACTATTTTAAACTTATCATATACGGTACATTTATCGAAAAAATATTGTTTAATTCAAACAAAATCAAAAATAAATAGAAGAAAATGAAAAAAGGTTTTGGCCGTTCGCAAGTGAAAAATCTTTCATAATTTTTTACACAGTCCCCGTTATTTATAAAAACGAAATAAATTAATCTTTTGTCTCTTTTTATCAAATGCTGTATACGCTGTGATGAAAAGAGACAGATCTTCTTCGACTCGACTTTCTAAAACGGTACAATAAGACATTTTTTAATCTTTCACGATATCAACTGATAGACAGCAATGATAGAGCGAAAACAAAATAAGTACACTCGCTATATATCAACATGAGGATGTATGGTATATCTATTCTATCCGTTTGTCTCCGACATTGTTCGTTTTGGGTATGGCCAGATCTAGCTATTACTCGGTAACTACTGGAACTACTTACTTTATTTTCTTTTCTTTGGTGTTATATTGTAATGGTAGAAAATAAATAAATGATTATTTTATGGATAAAATAAACATTTATTCATTTTCTAGTTCTTATTTCTTACTAGAGGACCCGACAAACGGTGTCTTGTACACTCGTAAACACAAAAATTTCAAAACACACATTAAGATTTTTCATAACTTCGGTAGACTTAGGAAGAGTTTAACTATAAACACGCCAGAAGATTTATATAAATACTGTGAAATGAACAGAACTATTGAAAAGTTCTCTATTGTTCTATATTCAAGATTGTCATACAAATTTCGATTAAATTTATGCTTACATCACTTTTAAAATCATATGCGAAAAGCATATGCATGACTTGTTTGTACCCTTTACTGCGTTAACATTGGTACAAGGTATCCTTTTAATGATTGTACAAGTTCATTCACTGTAAAAATAATTGAATTGACATATATCAGGGAGTGGATTGAGGAAATCGTGTGCTCCCCTCGATAAACGTGTGAATGACTCTCAGCTCTCGTTCACTCGCGAACGACTCAGATTATTTCATTCATTGTCATATTTTTAGATGGATTTGATACTTTGGATTTCATAAATAAACACCAATGTTTGCTTTAAGAATATTAAATATTTTTGTATATTATATTATTATTTAGAGAATAATTGAAATACTTTAACCTTATTACTTATAAATACAAAAAAGGGCAATAAAAATAATAACTAACCTTAAAATGTAATAACTAAAATATATTATGAAAGAAGTCCCTTTAGGCAAGGTTCCGAAGATACTGGCAGCGTTCCCCCTTTGAATAGCTAGACTAATTCTTTGTCCGAGGTAGCTTAGTCAGGTCTTCGGTCTCCTGTGATGTCGACTAAACTAATATTAAATAATTTGAGAATAATTTGTTTTAGATATTTCAAATCGCAATAACGTGCTATGTATTAATGTCTATTGAATCTGATTTTAAAAATTCAGGGATTAAAAACAAAAAATGCGATATATTTAAATATACTAACTAATGAAAACAATATCGAAACCATCACTTTTTTTACTGACATTGTTTGGTACTAATTCTGAACAAGTGGCACTGCTAGTTGTAATGTTTAAATGTATAAAGGTCATAAAACCTTTAATAAATTGTATTACTTCCCGATGACGAAGGCTCGTAGAAGGCTCCGCCTTAAAGGATCCGGAGCTCAATTCAGACTTGAGTTAAAAACCGCTTTCACCGGATGACGAGGTGTTTTACTTCGTTCTTCGCTCACTCCAACGAGATTTCGTCCATCCCTATAGGTGATTGACGGCCTAAGCCGAGGTCCAAGTCTTCGAGACGAACAAGCTCGCTCCAGCACAGCTACGCTCGACAAAAATGCCTAAGCTGAGCTGTCTTTCTTTGAGGCCAACGAGATTCCATTTAAATAAAAAATCATCTCTAAATTCAGCTTCTTAATATTCTCCCTAAGTAATAGGTAAATAATAGTAGTGTATATAACATCATACTACTCAAATAGATACTGCAAGTAGTTTTCTTCATACGGGAAAAACTCATCTAAATCCTCGTTCATATTCATTACAAACTTGTAAGAAACTACTGCAGTTCATTATAACGCTAATTCAAACAACAGTGGAACTCGAAAGAATGAAAGTATTTTAAGACAAAAGAATATAGAAGTCTTTCGCGAAACAAAGAGCACTTTAGTTCGTGTAGTTGACCACTTCTTCATAAAGGGGAATCCGAGTATGCATGTCTACTGAATACTATTTGTGCTCGAGTGGCGCAAGTGGAGGCAATAAGCGGAATATTTTCTTTTACTTTAAGCAATTCTGGAAGGAAGAATATAGTTTATTGACTTTTCAAAGTTATTTTATTAAGGCTGTTCAATAAATATAAAGTTTAGCACTTCGATACTGTAAAACACTAATACTCTTGCCAATTGTCAAACGATAAATGTCAATGTAATAATGTTCTTCAACACTTTGTTCCTATGACAGAATATTAAGATCTGTTTTGTTATTAAAATTTATATTTAAAAGAAGAAAAAAATGGTGCGTGTACTTATGTACGCGCGTAAGAAGTTATACTTCTTTGGCTTTCTTTACTTTTTAAAATATTAAATAATTAATAATAAATATTTAGCGTTAATAATTTAACAATATTCAATATTTAGTATATTATTCAATTATTAATTAATATTAATAATAATAATTATTTATTATTTTATTATATTATTAATTCAGTTTAATAACTAGGTATGTTTCATAACCTTTTACCTAAGTAACAATAGGTCTTTGTGAAAAGGCATTGCTAAATTTCTTTGAAAAAATAGTTTAAACTCCTTTATTTGTTTAAAGGGTACCCTGTACCTATACAAATGTCATTATGGTCATTCAAAATTCTTGGCATAGCTGCTAACGTCACGCATATTCTATTTCTTTTTACTTGTAGATTGTCTTATTCCCATCTCGCTCGCGCACGCTCGGCGCCCATACTGATAATTTTGTGCCACGGTGCGCGCGCATCGTAAAATTTCACTCTCATAAATTTTTCATAACGCGCCTAAAGAAGTATAACTTCAAAAAGATTCACTTATTTTATGACTAATTAAAATACGAAAAGCGGTATATATAATTAAAATACCTTTAATTCTAAATCTACCTTGTTCATCCTAAATTCAAATTTCAGCTGTAATTTGAGGATTATAGACTAAACGATTTTCAACCACTAATTCAATAAATAATCAATTAAAAACTTCAAAAATTACGCTCAGATTGCGACGACATTTATAACTAAATGACTTTAACGCTATAGGTTCTGACTTAGCCCACACATAGAACACTGCAATTTTGTCCGATCCCAGTCTTAAGTACACGTCATTGTATGCTCTCATGTCTTACATTGTATAATATACCTTATTTACATTACATATACGATGCATATTCGTTTGTCCTAGTTTCACGTGACGTATGTATTTCCTGAATTTCATAGTGATAAGTGCTGAGTAAGCATTTTGATGTAATGGAATTAATTATTGTAAGTTGTTGTGTTAAGCTGAGTAATTATGTAGTGTTTGTGCAGCCATTAAGAAATATATGAGACATAGAGAACATTTTAAATATTCATATAAAATTTCAATGAAATAAAGAAATGTTGATTAAAATCACATAATTGTTGCTGGAATTATTTTACATGTTGTTGTTTTTTTAGCAATTATAATGACGTACATTATAAATTAGATATAAAAAAGCTTTATAACATTATTTCCCAAAGAAACTATCTACTAATATTCGGGACGGCTTAAGGTCGACGCCACGAAGTTTCTATCACCAAGGAGTCTTGATAATTTTAGGCGCGAGAATTATTGAGATTGCTATACTCTGTGGCATATTCAAATTTAGAATAGGCGGCACCTATTCCACATTTTACATTGAATTACACATAACAATTTTTGGAAATACGATAGGAGGTTTGGTACACCCTTTATAGTTTGTTTACCCTGATTTTTTTGACACTGTTATTAAGCAACAGTTGTTTAAAGTATATTTTCTAAATCGTCTTATATAAATATATTAATTCTAAAATTTAATATTATTTAAATAAGAATACAAAAATTTTTTTATTACACGAACAAATAAACAAAAACTTACCTTTCGTAATAGCTATATATTATCATTTTTAATATTATGTTTAAGCGAGTGGTTTAGGTGACTTTTATAGTAATGCTATGCGTTATAAATGTATTTAAATTTTTATCCTTACCTGATGTTTGGAATGCTTTTCAACAGATTCTGTCAGCGAGTGACAGTCATATAAAATAACTATTTGTTAATTCTATAACCATTTACTTATTTATTAATACATGTCGGAAAATCAATAACATTAGGTAAGTTAATAGTAGTACAATACGTTTATTATACGTTTGTCGTTTATATACCGTTACATGAAAGGTTAGCCAAGTTTACCACAATCGATTTGATTCTATATGTACCGAAATATAGTATCTAATAGCCTAAATGTAAACTTTTCGAATCCGATTTAATAGTCTAAAAGATTTTTTTAAACAATCTAGGTTGATAAAAGATACAGCGTCTCTATTATTATCACTTTAAATAAAGTGAAGTGAACAATAAAATTCCGCATTAAGATGAATTAAACACCATCAAAAACAATTTATGTCGCAAAAATGACAGAGCGGTCGTAAATACAAAAATATTAACATGCCTGTTATTATTGCTTCATAAACTTGCTGTTAAATTGTATTTCAGAATTTTATTTAAAAGCAATTCTGTGGTGGAAGTCTGTGGTCTTTAAACCGATACAAAATCTTTTGTTTTTTATAGACCTACAGAATAAAACTGGTATATGGATAAGAAGTTATAGCATATGCATATTATGTTTACATTTCAAATTTATTTTTATTCAAACTTTATAGACCTAGTGTCTATAAAGTTTGACACGTAGCCACAAAAATTGGTGTTGCTTGTTTCGCGCGTATGTGTGCGTGCACGCAATTAACCTGGGAACAGTGACATTTGTGACATGCACCCCATGCATTAAGTTATTTCATCTACCCATAGAATCTTTTGTAACATAGCAGTCTTCCAACTAATGTACCGCACAAGTTGAATTATCTTTTCTGTTTCATATTAAAAATATTACTGTAGGGTTTTTAATAATCTTATACATATTAACGAGTAAATATCTGTCAGCTTTGAACTAAAAGCATGTACTCCTAATTAGAATGAGGCATACCAAACATTTGAACGACCACTAAACAAAGGGTTAAAGGGGAGCATTAACCCTTTGCTATCTTTAAAGCAAAGAGTTTTTAGGCTGAGATTCAAATATTGTATTGTAAGGTAATATTAAAGTTGAAAGCTTCACAGCCATTGGTTAGGTCAGCAAATAAATATTTCATTACTATGCAATAAAGTCGCGTTTATTTTAATTAATTGTATCACTAAATCAATGACAATACGAAACGTATGTCCAATCTTTATAATTTAATTTAGCAGTCTGCATACAAGTTGTTTTGAAAGTTATAAAAGAATGCTGTGGTTTTAAGAAGTCTAATCCTAGTTCCGTAAACAAAGTCGCAAGAACCCTATATGTGCTGGGTTCACCAGCTCGTTCCTTCGAAGTTGTTACATAATTCAACACTGTTAAGCCTCGATAGTTAATTTTAAAGTTTTCTTGCTCGGCTCTTAATCTTTTGAACGCAAACTGTTGGTCGACTAGTTAATTAGATGTTTGAGTTTTGGTTAACTTTAATAAACTTTATGTTTGTTACTATATTTTGTTTTTTCTTTTTCTTCATGTTTTATAATTTAAATATTTTTACCATAAAACGCGGTTTTAATCTTACCCTGACCACTATTTAAAGACACATTATTGCTTTTATTTCCTTTTTCCCTAGCTTTTTTTCTCCATAGTATTTTTCATAGCTTTCTTATTACTAGTTGCAACACGTTTTTTGGCGCCATCCCGCGATTAAGAAAACGAGCGACTGCAGTGACATTTGTGACAATTTACATTGTTAAACTTTGGTTTATATAGAATATATTAACTAGCAGTATTACCCGTTCATTCATATTATTTTGATGAAGTCTTAAAGTGTTGCCAGAATCCAATTTATAAAAATTATACTTAGTGATAATAAAAATAACATGAGTATAATTAACATAATTGCATGTCATCTCAAATCTATTATGATGAATATTAATTAAAGTTTTTGATAAATGATGCTCTTTGATCTCATACTTGACAAGGGCTGTCACAACTTTGAACCTTTCGATTGGATTAATGTTACAAATTTATATTCTATAAGTTTATCTTCATTTAAATAACTTATAAGGTCATATCACAGTAAGGAGTTGAATTTTTGGGTGAGATCATAATTGAGAGATTATTGATTATTCACATTGATGTATAAAGATATGATGTTGGCTACCCCAAATAAATGTCATAGATAGCAATAATTTGACAGACCCTTCTGAACCGCATTTACCATGGAGAGTGTTCAGAGGAGTTGTTCGGACTAATACCTGCAGCTGAGTTTCATCATCGGACGTCAAGGCAGAATACAAAATACCATTCTCGACGTCCGTCGTTCCACAACTGAGCGCACCACCACTATGTAACCAGCTGCCGACTGAAGTATTTCCGAACCAATTCGACTTAGGGTCAAGAAAAGAGCGTACCATTTCTTAAAAGGCCGGGAAAGCGAGTCTCCTAGCAATGTGAGTTCTCGTGGGCGGCACTAAATGCACTATCACTTAACATCAGGTGAGCCAACTGCCCGTTTGCCTCCTGATAGATAAACAAAATACCTATATGTAGTTCATATTATGTAAATAAAATGTCCGCAAACGTACTTGAAATTCTAAACCGATAAAGATTTTCTAACAAACAGTTCAAAATAAAATTCATATTCCATCTCAAGCCGCTAGAAACTTTATAAATTTTGAGTTGGGTTGGAGAAGTTTGAAGCGGACCGAAGAATAACCTCCAACTACGGATTTCATTTTCTTAAAAAGATGAACATGTGCTGATTTAAGTCTATATTGAAAGAAAAATAGACTGCATAACATACAGTACGTGGATTATAGACGTTGTTTAATAATACAACTAACTATATTTTACAACAATTGCTTTTGCTGTTTAGTTATCTTATACCAGTATTTGTATCCTGTAGTTCAAAACTGCGTGTTTGCAAGAACTACCACAATATAATAAAACAATAAATTGATTTTGGAAATAATAACAAAACACTTGTAACATACAAACATCCATACATGTAATAAAATAAAAATAAACCTATTAGCACTCATCTTAACGTTAAAACACTGGCTTTTCACACTAATTTTATTTTATTAAATGATAATAATAATTTATTTGCAAGAGTATGGTACAAAAATGTTATGGTGGTACAATCTAAAGTTCGCATATTCTGCGATACTTTAAATGAATTTTACATAGAAGTTACGTATATTATGAACCATATCATGATAGTCAATTTTTATATTATTTATATTACATTATATAGATAAATATTACATTATTAAAAAATATTATTACGTTACCAATGTCAAATTAAGCCCTAAGCTAAATTTTAGGTTTTGTGTTAAATTGTTTACTATTAAATAGCCTACTTCCCCATATAAACTATTAAGTAAACACAAATTTTATTACTATATACTCCATTGGGAACTCTTGCTACAACACTTACACTGCAGGTTTCAGGTACCTACTCTATTAAAACTGCTTGAAAACAAACATAGGTTTCATAAATATTCTTCTCACTTTAAATCACCTAGGGCGGGTCCTATCAGAATGTACTCTATAGAATCGTAGGCAATACCCACTTAAACGAATTCTTCTAGCAAAATCGGAAATATATGGGGGATATTAAGGGTCATAAATATTTTCCCTTAAATTACAATATTTGGTTTAATCAACAAAATGTGTAGTAAAAACATTTTCCAATATTCAGCGTAAAAATACATTAAAAATTATAAGTTACGTCCAAATATTTAGTTAAAAAATCTACCATATACAAAATATAATGTAACATTTCATAATCAGCCCCTTTTCCAATTACTCCACTATAGCATGTGTACAGTACTTTCACGACGTTAAGCTGTAATTTAGAAGGTAATAAAAGCCAACACAGTGAACGAATCGATGTAATAAAATTCCTTGCTACTATTTCTTCACAAATAATAGACAGATTTACCGGTGCCGCAGTGATATTACTGAATATTTTATTTGTAATACCTGTTCGTGTCTTGAAAGTTGTTTGTGAAGTATGGGAAATAATACGAGTTTATGAATAACATAAGCTTTAGTTTACGGACATACCAACGTTGATAGACGTAGGATTAAAAAACACTAGTAGACTCGGCCAAGCGTTGCTGTGGCTAAGATTTTTGTTATATTACATAGTAGTAAACGATTCATGAGAAACGGCAGGAGGACACCAATCCACCATGCTTTTTTGGTGGTTATGCCATTAAAATGTAGCTTATGTGAAACGTTGGTAATTATTTTGATAAGGATACGAATAAAGAGCCTTTTCTAGCGGTGGTGTTTTAATAAAAAAAATTAATGAAAGGACGATTATTGTGACGTAACTATAAAAGATAGAGACGTGCTGTCGCGACATTTTTTATAAATAGTGATGTGTCCTGAAAAATTGTTATACATCATTTTGTTCTATCATTAATAGTTTGCGCAGCGCACACGATTAAAGGAAGTTTTATGTTTATTTTTATACACCTTGGATTATGCAAGTTTTAGTAAGCATCCCTAATTTTCTTGAAAAATGAAACATAGCCTATGTTACTCGGGAATAGTGTAGCTTGCCAACGGTGAAAGAATTTTTGAAATCGGTCCAGTAGTTTCACAGCCTATTCATTTCAAACAAAGAATCAAACCTCCTCTTTATAATATTATAAGTATAGAAAAAGAGGATGCAGGCACATATTCGTTACTTAAATCCCAAACAGGTAATATATGTTATTACTTGTAGTGGTTAGAGGTGAGACAGTCTACGGAGACGGGATCCATTTTTATATGATCGTTCACGCACACACGTGAATATATATCAAGAACACTCACATGTATGAAAACTCTTCATTCACTGAATATATGGTTTTCTTTTATTACATATGTTAATGTAATAAGCTTTTGTTTTTAGAGTGAAACGATTATTACATCGTCTGAAACTTTTTCGTCTGCGTGTTACATGTCGCGTGACGGTCGGCCGCGGAGTAGGGATAAAGTGAAAGGCGCTCGTCATAGCAGCCAAGGCCAATATGGCGGCGCCTATAGTTCGCAGCAGCTGACCGTGTAGTGTATAGACTATTAGTTAATATGTGTATATAATCTTAATAATTGTTAAGTATAATGTATGTCGTACTCTCTAGGACACAGAGTTCAATAAAAATATTAGTTGGAGACTTAGTCTACTTTTGTTATTTCCCACTATCATTCTAATTTTCCAAGTATAAAATTAAGATTGATAAAGCGATTTTTATACCCTTAATGGAATATTATTCCAAAAATATAAAATTTTAGTTAAATGTCTATAATGTGAAAAAAAGTTTCACTTTTACCGTGGTTTCATAAAACCACACAATCCTTTATTTATTTTATTTAACGTCGAAAAAATATGGTCACATAGGAACGTGTTGTGGGTGACTATATTCTTATCTTCAGACAATGCAACAAAAGAATAATGTATAATTTAACTTTTATTAATTTATAAAGTATTTTTCGAATGAAACGTCTCGAACACAGTTTTCTTTAACCGCTTGCGATGTGTTGTCAGTAATGTACATGGCACATTATACAATCATTTTGCATTTAATTCCCTACGAGGAACTATCATGGTTTTGCTAAGCTTAACAAATCAATTAAATGTCGTAGAACCTAGGACTTTCATTGATTTATTTGTCTATGCCCATAAGGTAGGATTTGAAGAACTTTTTTAAATGTTTATATCTCTCCTCGTAAATTGTTAAGGCTTTTTGCAGTTTTTTTTTATATCAATCGCAAAGTTGATAATACCCTACGACTATGTAACTTTTAATACAAAACGAACTACTTTCATGAAGCGTTGATAACATTGTTATTTGTAAAAGTTTTATATTGGAAGGTGCGTGGGGAAACTAAAATATTCATGTGTACTTTGGGTTTACGTCCCGACCGCAAATAGGCTTCGAAGCTTATCGAAAACTCGAACAAATTATACATTACGCTCGCGACTCTACGCGTAAGAAGAAACTGATATTTGAGGAAGAAAGATATAAATATGTACTCCGGTAATATTATATGTAAGAACATAAATTATTACACGTTTTACCTAAAGCTGTCTGTCTCTTTCAGTTACAACGGAACACCATTTGAGAGAGAGAGAAAGATGATTAGAATAATTCAAAAGAGGATTTAATAGACGGATTTAGCTTTTATGAATAAATGCTTGTTTTGGGGTTCGCTAAGCCATCCACCAAATCTCATCTCATCAAAGAGTTTGCTGTTATAAAGGTGTCGTTGGGATAAGACACAACAGATTTTTATGGCGAAATTGTTTAAAATAAATTTAAGTGTACAAAGTTATAGTATATACAGTGTAAACTCTGTATAACGAAGAGAAAAAGTAACCAAATATAACCAATTACAATAATTTTTAATTTTATTACTATCAATAGGTCAATTCACAAACATATTCTGTTAACTTTGCCTGAAGTGTTATGCTATGACAGGCAATGTAATATTAGAATAATGGCACACGTGTTAATGCAATTAACAATAACAAAGGCGAGACGGCTGTTTATGAACTCAGTTGTCTTTCTTAGAAATTACGGCACCTCAAAAGGTTAGTTTTGTAAGCTGATTATAAAAACAATTACACTTAAGTATGTTGTTGATGTCTAAATATGAAAACATTTATTCGTAATAAAGAATGATTGTGGTGTTATAAAGAGTCAATGAATGTATGGGTTTTGTGTTAAACCATACACTCCTTATGACGAATGTCGTTATAAAGAGTTTACACTGTATTATTCATTATACGAGTACGGTCTTCTGACTATATTATCCGCCTAATTAAAAAAAAAACATCTGATCTGAATCATTGGTACGCATCTCAGTATAATCCTTTTTTTATACTCAAATCCATCACTAATTAACCAACTGTGAGATGACCTGAGCTTGTTAACACGAATACATCTTAAATATTTAAACAATTTGCGCGGTACCGCAAGGTCAAGGTCATATATGCGTTATGTCAAGGTCATTCGCGTGTGAGTTGAATTGTGCAGTCGTATCACCGTTGTACAACTACAATTTAGTGATATAGTCCGTGGAAAGAGAACTGCTATGGGATTTGAGGTCGCATCAGTGCTAAATGACTTATTTTCGTGGCTCTTGTCTATGATTGTTATAGATCAGCAATCAGAACTGAGTCACGACTCACGAATTTAAAAAAAAATATTCTAATTTCACGGAGTATCCACCAATGTAGAATGGCGAAATGGTTGCACTTCCTTACTATTTCCTTGTACACTAAAAGTAGGCGTTTAATAAGAGTTACTTGACAGTTTTTCCTACCCACCTTACGCCCTTGATGTGGGAACTGGTAGAAAATGTCAATTTAGAGGTATCTTTTTTAATATTGACGTTCATAAGTGTACATAGTCACCAATATCACATAAATTGTGATTTGATTCGACATAGAATAATATAGATGTATGTGAATAGATTTCTGTGATCAAAAGCTATTTTAAAAAACCATAGGAATTTATATAAACAAAGCATCTATCTCTGCAACGATTATTATTTTTCGTCTATCGTGAAATTAGTTGAGTTGAATGTATAATCTAATCTTATATATAAAATTCTCGTGTCACAATGTTAGTCTGCATACTCCTCCGAAACGGCTTGACCGATTCCTCTGAAATTTGGTAAGCATATTGGGTAGGTCTGAGAATCGGCTAACATCTATTTTTCACACCCCTAAATAATAAGGGTGGTCCACCCCTCAATTTTTATTTTTATTTTTTAGACAAAATTTTTAATTTCTATTTTTTTATGATACAGCATTAAAAAATACATACAATCCCTAACTTTCATCCCTCTACGATCAACCCCTATTTTTTTATTATAAATGATATACATGGCGAAACGACGTTTGCCGGATCAGCTAGTATATATATGTATATAAAATTCTCGTGTCACGGTGTTTGTAGTTAAACTCCTCCGAAACGGCTAGATCGATTCTCATGAAATTTTGTGTGCATATTAGGTATGTCTGAGAATCGAACAACATCTATTTTTCATCCCCCTAAATGTTAAGGGTAGTTCACCCCTAAATTATTTTGTTTTAATTTTTAGATATTTTTTTTTGTTTTAATTTTTTTATGATACATCATCAAAAAATACATACAACCCCTAAATTCATCCCTCTACGATCAACCCCTATTTTTTATTATAAATGATATACATGGCAAAACGACTTTTGCCCGGTCAGCTAGTAATTTATAATCAGGATTAAATCTTATATTCTTATAACTTATAAGACTCATTAGCTTTAAATGGCCATATAGACATAGACTTTCTGTATTTTTAAATATTTAAAAATAGTTAAACCAAGTTTCAAGCTTATTAAGCTCGGTTTGGAATGAGCACTTAAATAAACTAACCACTTATTCTGAAGCCTGTGAAAATCGCGCACTTTAATTTTACAGCTCGCACTAAGTGGGTTCCCGGGGTCAGGGTCGGAATGACCCCTAAGTGGACCCTTTTAATGAAGCCATCTAACAGATTACAAGTGCGTTTTACACCAGGTGAGCTCCCACGCTTCATACAAATTGTTATTTTAAATTGTAAGGAAATTTCAAATTGCGTCATGTTGGTATATATATATATTAGTTTATTTGTTTTATTTGTTTTTTTGGTTATCGTTTCTACTAAGTGGTCTTTTCCAGGCAACCCAAAATAGTTTATTAGTATTTTATGTTTCGAGATATTTGTTAATGGAAACCATCATACAAATAAAGATACACAAAAAAAACCCATGAAAATCATTCCTACATTTAAGGTACAACATACGGACCGATGAATTTGATATTATGTTCTTAGAAGTCAAATAAACTTTTATTTTCTTAACCACGATAATTAGTTATTTCCAACGTTTTTTTTGAAACAGCGTAAAATAAGTTACACTAAATTACCTACATGTAAACGTAATCAATTAAAACGTATGTAAAACTCATATTTTAATCACAATTCAGAAAATTCATCATTCATTCATTCACTATCAGACATTTAATGTCACTAAATCAAGCCGAGTTTAACACACAGACTTAGGTTACGTACATAAATACACACTCACACCCTAAACGCACTTTATATATATTATTGTTTAATCTGTAAACCTTTTAATTAGCCTTTCAATTTAAAAATAATTTTGTAATATAGTAAGTAAGCTGTAAGATTTTTCTAAATAAATCATATTAAAAAAAAGTAGATCAACGCAATCTTTAAAAATAAAATTTAACTATCTACGTGTCAAACTGTTCGGAGATGATCAGTATGTTTTTTATAATAATTAATCAATTTCGGGTTAATTTTAACAAAAATACTGTTCTCGCTGAAGCTGTCAATCACTTCAAATGAATTCATATAATAAATTCACAATTATATTTGTTAAGTAAGTTAAAGCGTATTTTTTCAAGCAATTCATTATTTTTTACTAAAGTATGGGAAAGTTTGAAATTTCCAACAATAGGTACAGATGTCAAGCATGTCTTACAAGACTTCATGTAGGACGCTTGATGTCCTCTCAAAAGAACAAGTCTTTGTAAGCGAAAAAAATGGGGCATTTGGCTCATATCCAGGTTTCGCTAGGGCATTTGACTTTAAAATTGTATCGTATTTAAATTATTGTATTGTAGACTTGCTAGCTATCAGTTTCTGCACTAGTAATATTAAAATAATAAAGAGTGTCTTAAAACGTATGTATAATTTCTTCATTTATCGCATTATATTTACTATAAATCGAAACATGACTTTTTAGTTAAACCGGTGCAATATGTTTTAATTGTTCTGTTTCGTTCCATTAGTTTTGTCTAAATAATTATATGTCTTATGTATTTTTTGCATTTCTTACTTACCTTATCTAATTTAATTACTTTTTCTCTCTTAAAGTGGTTACCTGGAAGAGATCGCTCGAAAGCGATAAGGCCGCCAGTTGCCCTCTTTTTCATTTAATGTCGATTGTATTATATTTATGTATGAAAAGAAATGTTAATAAATAAATAAAATAAACGTGGTCAATATTTAAGGTTCAGTGACAAAAGGAAGTTAACAATTTGAAATATCATAACATTCGTGAACAATATATTAATTCAGTAATGGTGAAACGTTTCGTGTGACTCAGATGTTTAGTACATGATGTTTATAATATAGATGAGGCATTTCATGACATGTCAGTTTCGTATCAATATAATATCCTTCGTACAAGCAGAGTAATTACGAACATAGAAAAATCAAGCTTAATTTAATTGTGATATTCACAAACGAATATATGCATTGTTATATTTTAACATACAAAAGTGATAGTTCGTAAGACTCATCAAAGAATCTCACCCTAAAAGTCGAATGCCTAAACATAAGCTATCACAGTTACCTGAAGTACTCAGCTTAAAACAAAGTACTTGGAAATTAAAAGGAATAATTACTGTTAAAATTAATAGCGAAGTGTATAAAAATAATAAACAATACAACAGACATCCCACATTCTTTTCACCTAAACTTTCTCTTCTACAAAGAGAAGCCTTAAAAACAAAACAGACGCGACGCAATCATTGTTCTTAATGAGACGTGCCGCAAGCGACTCCACGCAACTTTTGTGCCGACTAACAATGCCGTGGAAACGCAAAACAAACCCTAGACATACAATTATGTACGTTTAAGTTTATGTTTATTAAAAAACAACGAAAAAATTTTTCAAACACATAAAACTCTAGGTATATTGAATGAAACGAGAAATTGGTTTATACAGCTATATCGACTTATTCTTGTGTACAAGTTACTTGTACTTATATGTACGTGTCCCTTGGATTGTCAGCCAGTGGAACGTGTATTTATATATTTATACACATATAATAAATATCAGGAGGGTCATATACTATATATGTAGTGTATGTGTAGCTGCTTTGGATAAATAAATAAATGAGAAGGTACCCTACGGATCCCTAAGGCCTACATGTCTGCACCAAGAGACATAGACAGCAAGGCCCTGGAGCCCTTCAGATAGGATCAGGGGTTCAAGGTTGAAGGAGTCGAGAAGGAGGGAGAGAGAAGGCACTTTGAGAGGAGGCGAGAAATGAATAAGATTCAAATCTAATTTATTGTTATAAAACAACATCTTAAATACAACTTACACCTATTCACACATACATGATATTATTCTAACAAACTGTTGGTTAATGGCGCACCTTCATCTATTAAAATTAAGAACAACCACGTGAGCCGTGTCAGCAGTATGCAGGTCAATGTTCAAGTGAAATCTAATATTCTATATCAGATAATACAATTAGAAAAGACCATTTATTCCTCATCTAAATATATACAATTTAACGATTTGAATTAAAATTTTACAATTATAAATTGTAGTTAAGCTCCTAAATAGACGGACCGATCTTGATCTATTTGTTGTGTGTGCAAAAGTGCATTCAAATTGATTGAAAGATAACGGCTTAGATTAATAAAAAATAAAAAATCAGTGGCGCTACAGATCTATAGGTCTTGGCCTCAGATTTATTAATCTGTTTCGTGATCATTTTTAAATCTAATAGGCAAGTAGGTGATCAGCCTCCAGTGCCTGACACACGTCGTCGACTTTTAGGGTCTAAGACATGTCGGTTTTCTCACGATGTTTTCCTTCACCGTTCGAGCAAATGTTAAATGCGCACATAGAAAGAAAGTCCATTGGTGCACAGCCGGGGTTCTAACCTACGACCTCAGGTATGAGAGTCGCACGCTGAAGCCACCAGGCCAACACTGCTGGTTTACATTTATAATGAGATATTTTTTTGTATGTAACAGATTGACTGAAAAGTTTCTAGGCTAACATGGAAAAATCTTTTGATAGAATTTGATTTGACTATTCAATATAGTTGCCTTCGAGAGCGATACAACGATTATAGCACTTATACAATTTTAAGAATGTATTTTTATACTACTATTTGTCAATAGCCTCAAAATAGGCTACAGTTAGCGATTACCTTTTCATCAGAGCATAATGTCTGTTCATCGAGCAATCTCTTGAGGTCTCAGAACAAGAAACATTCGCTAGGGGCCAAATCTTTCCAACAAATTCGGATTTATTGCGATTGAACAGCTTCAAAAACAGCTCAGAATCATAAATTCTTTGTTTTCTTGATCGATTGGGAGATCGCGCAGATATTCATCTAGGATATGTCCAACAAGTCGTTTTGATATCTTTAGGGTATCGGCTATCTTAATCAACTTCACTTTATCCAAATCTATTTTTTGGGTTTTTTTTTATGTTTTCGTCGGTAACAGCCTCTTTGGGGCATCCCCTGCATGCTTCGTCCTCGGTGCTCATTTCGTCTCGTTTGAACATTGCAAATCACTTCTCAACAGTTTATTTTCCTGGTGTGAGGCCGTGGTGTGAATCTTTCTCATTCTCCTTATAGCTAGTTCTCCCGTCATTTCGATCCCATCAGACCAAATATTTTAAATATTTTAAAAGCTAGCCAGTTTGCACGCGAACGAATTTCAACAGCAATTAATATTATTCTCACAAATCAAGTACTTTTTGCTAGATTAAATTTATACAACTAACTATAACGGTGAAACTTCACGGCACTGCGTTATATTTTAATTAAAAGTTTTGCGTTTCGCGTTAGTATTTTAAAAAGGCACATATAAGTTCATAACAATCTGTCGAGCCTTTCATAAGTTATTTTATATTTAAATCTTTGTTTAAAGAAGTTGTCTGTACGTAATACGTCCGTAGGTTAGGCGAAATGCTCATGCGCTGCTCAGAGACATTAAGGCTGCTATAGGCTTGCCAGTGGGTTTATTTTAAGTATTGGTAGCTGTGAATGTCCTCAATACAACAAAATAGAAAGGCAAACGGTAAATACTCATAATCCAATGTGATAATAATCATTGAAGGTGTTTTTTGTGTTTAAAGTAAATAGTAATGTTTTTAAATACTGTATTTTTGAGTATATCCACTAGGCCAAGATTAAGCGCGCGATTCTGATCTCGTAGCGTCAGTTTGAATTTTCTACGGCATTTAACTGGCACAGAAATTATTTGTTTATTAAGTATTAATTTGCAATAGCATATTAAAATGAAATAAAAAGAAGGGCAACTGGCGGCCTCATTGCTTTCGAGCGATCTCTTCCAGGCAACCACTTACCTACTTCTCATCACCAATTAGATAAAAATGATCACTATGTACAGAAATTTAAGGCCAAGTCCAAGAGTATACCTAAGTCTTGGACTTGGTACTACTAGTATTCTAATTATTTTAAAGTAAAAATAACAACACATGGTAATTCAAATATTAATTGCTTACGTAAATAAGCATTTTATTTTTTATTTATTTATTTATTATCACTTCGTTGCATATACATTAATATAGTACAGTTGACATAATTAAATAAAAAGGAGAGCAACTGGCGGCCTTATCGCTTTCAAGCGATCTCTTCCAGGCAACCACTGTGAGAAAACAAAAAGTATTAATTACATAAGATAGGCAAGAAGTGCAAAAATACAAGTATTACATTTAGTTGGAAACAAGGAACAAAAAACAAACTAAACTAATAAAGAATACATGAAAAAATAATAATACTAATAATAAAGTGCACATGAATCATTTTTAATTTCCTAAATTAAGATCAGTCTCAGTAGGTACCTATTATTAAACTTAGGGATATGATGTGGACAGGTAATGTTTGTAAAGAAGAAATTTAAAGGAAGATAGAGAAGGAGCTAAGCGAATAGGGACTGGAAGTGAATTCCATAGCTTAACTGCAGTGACCTTAAAGGAATCGCCAAGAAAGGAGGAGTTATGACATGGAATTTCAAGGATATAGTATATATATATTTTAAGGATAAGTTTTAGTTAAAAATCCCAATTATCTTTGTTTAAATAATAGTTAAAACGATGCCGGTGTTTGTTCTATGAAAAGTTAAAAATAACTGTTTCTGTTTGAAAGTACTCGGCAAGTACCAACCACTGTAGCGCTTTACAATTCGCGACCTAGTTTTGCGTTTGCTGACTTCACACCTTACGGCTTCTTTGATAGTTAAAGGAAAAACAGTTTTACGAGATGAAAACTTCTATCACAAGTTTTTGAATATATAAAAAAATCCATATGTTTTATATTCGTCATGATCGCGGGTTGATTGGGGCTGTTAAATGTCAATGTGGTGGTAGAAAATATATATTTTATTAAATGAGCTTTTATAGTTAATTAAAAACACTTTATTATTTTAATAACTTGAAAGCAACAAACATTCTAAACCACACTGTACAATTAAATAAATAACTCTCATAATTCACGAAACATCTTTGCCGCGAAAATTCATTATTTATAAATTTTCCGCATGGCAACTGAAAATAAACGGCGAATGAAAATTCAAACTAAGCCATAATAAACACGGAAAATGAACGCATAATTATTGTCTGGAAATAAAGTGTACTTCAAAGGTTCTTCAATATTAAACTGGCTTGGGTGGCGTTGCTCGCTCAATTAATGATTTTTAATACTATCTCATCTCTTCAATTTTGTGAAAGTATATACAACAGGAATTTATATAAATATGTATACCTATTTAATAAAAGGAAGCTATCGTGTAATTGTTAATATATAAGTGGACTCTACGTAAAATTTCCAGGTAACATTGCAAAAATAAATGATTTTTGTGTCTCCATCGTACAATGCAACTTTCAAGTTTAACTTTTTCTTTTTTTATTAATTTTACCACACACAAGACTTAATTCCGTACACTGGTAACTTTTATTATTATTGTTTTTTCTACAAGTATTTATTACATTCCTTTTCTTTCTTTATTTGTGACTGAGCCGCAAACTAGCTGCTGTGGTCTCTGGTAGAATGACCAGCGCTGTGGAACATTCTCCTCCTCAGCATAATGCTGAGCCAGGGCCAATTACAGCCACAGAACACGCACATTACATACTTGAAACGAACCGAATGGGAAAATAATAAATGTTATCTAAGTCTCAAAGTCAATTTTTTCAGTGCAAGTAGTTTTTTACACCTTAATTGTATTATGGACATTAATATTCAGTAATGTTTTGATTCTTACTCTTGGTCATTTAGCCTTAAATCTTTAGGTTCGTTGCTAAATAGACCTTGGAATAAAAGCAATTTAAAACCAACCAGTCAAGGCTATCAGTTAAATAACTTAATTTAAGTTATACCTTAAGAAGTAATTGGATTTAAATGTCACGCAATCATAAAAGCTTCTGAATACAGTCATAACAATTTAGTTTTATTCTTGAACTTTCATAGCTCACCTACAATATCAGTAAATTCGCAAAGTAGGTCGACTTATAATTTGAAAGCTAAGCTACAGTTTTGGCGGAGTGCCAACCCTGTCGAATTAGGGCGTGCACTTCGTTAGGTAAATTGATAAGTCGGAAGCGTCTTTTCAATTTTGCACCGTTATACTGAGACTGGCTGCTGGATTTTCCTATGTCTATTAATGTTTCAACCAGTAGTTTTGCTAACAGTTTACGCCTTACAACTTACTGGTAAGTGGTCTACTGAAGTAATGTCACTTTAAATAAAAAAAAAATATTCCTTTCCTTATAAATTGTTTTTTTTTTAATTTCATTTATCATGTTTTATTAAATTCAGTGTCACTCATAATAAAAGTATTTGTTTTGACACAAACTTGGACGAGTTAACTTAATATAGAAGAGTTGACTTAATATAGCGCAAATAATCTAACCTTAATTATATTAGTAAAAAAATCATCGTCTTTTGTGATCGTACTTATACATTATACGAGTACAAACCTCATTACTTGCAGAGAGGCGTGAAAAAGCAAAGACATTCTTCCAATTGTGCCTGAAAGTTCTGAGAAATTGTTCAAGTCTTCAAACTACAAACTTAGACACTAGTAACCACTAGACCTCAAAATCAACAAACAGTATCATACGAACTTAGGTAAAAATGAGAAAAGCCTGTTAAAATCAAGCATGTAAGATATCGCCTCGCATCTTAATTTTATCAAAACACTTCTTAAATTTAAAAATAAAAAATAAATCAGTAGCACTTCAACCGTTAGGTCTGGGCCTCAGATTTCCGAATCTATTTCATGTTCATTTTTCAATCTCATAGGCAAGTAGGTGATCAGCCTCCAGTGCCTGACACATGCCGTAGACTTTTTAGGTCTAAGACATGTCGGTTTCCTCACGATGTTTGAACGATGAAGGATCACCGTTCGAGCGAATATAAAGAAATATTCGCTCTTTATATTATATACTCCATAGAAAGTAAGTCCATTGGTGGTTAACCGGGGATCGAACCTACGACCTCAGGGATGAGAGTCGCACGCTGAAGCCACTAGGCCAATACTGCTCAAATCCATTCTTATGACACAATTATCAGAGCAGAAATCAAGTGCATATAACCTAGGAGTCACATTAATTGCTAGTATTAGTCGAATTGCGTTGTTATTTTTTTATATACCAACGAAAAACAGGCTAATATGGCTTCCATATAAGGCTCTTAGTCTGCGGGTACGAAACTTGCGACGGCCGGAGCGACGGCGGGGCGGGGCGACGGCGATGTAATCAAATGCATTAAAAACATTAAGCGCTGTGTACGAAACGGGCGACGGCGGAGCGGCGCGATGGAGCGATGCACGGGCGGCGGTAGAGCGGTGGCGGCGCGGAGCGACGAGAACAAACTAGTTTGGTTTCGCCGCTCGAGCGGGTGCATAGTGTTGCATTTTTATCACAGTAATAATATGGAAATTATGGAAATTGACAATGAAGAGTTAATATCTTTTATTTTATCAAAACCGGCTATATGGGACAGTAAAAACGTACACCATAAAAACAAAACAGTTATAATAAAGTGTTGGGAAAACTGCGTCTTCGTTGATTTATTGGATGAACACCATCTCTAGGTAATAAAAATTCTCTCATTAGGAGACTGGGCTCGCTAACACTATGTGAGCGCGACTGCGCGGAAGTTTGTTTCGTACACACGCAAGACACCGCTATGTCAACGCTCCGCGCCGCACCGCCCCGCCCCGCCGTCGCTCCGGCCGTCGCAAGTTTCGTACCCGCACACTTATAGTCTGCGGGTACGAAACTTGCGACGGCCGGAGCGACGGCGGGGCGGCGCGACGGCGATGTAATCAAATGCATTAAAAACATTAAGCGCTGTGTACGAAACGGGCGACGGCGGAGCGGCGCGATGGAGCGATGCACGGACGGCGGTAGAGCGGTGGCGGCGCGAAACGACGAGAACAAACTAGTTTGGTTACGCCGCTCGAGCGGGTGCATAGTGTTGCATTTTTATCACAGTAATAATATGGAAATTATGGAAATTGACACTGAAGAGTTAATATCTTTTATTTTATCAAAACCGGCTATATGGGACAGTAAAAACGTACACCATAAAAACAAAACAATTATAATAAAGTGTTGGGAAAACTGCGTCTTCGTTGATTTATTGGATGAACACCATCTCTAGGTAATAAAAATTCTCTCATTAGGAGACTGGGCTCGCTAACACTACGTGAGCGCGACTGCGCGGAAGTTTGTTTCGTACACACGCAAGACACTATGTCAACGCTCCGCGCCGCACCGCCCCGCCCCGCCGTCGCTAGTTTCGTACCCGCAGACATAGAGCGGTGATGTTTTTTTTATTATTATCTTAATTAGAGGTAAACTAAGGAAATGCTATTAATAATCAACCATAGCATATAAAATCTTGTGCATATCATACTGAAATGTACCAGGTACACACCCGTTAACCTAATTGAATTAATTAGTTTAATGACTCTGTTGCATTTTTCAGCTGATTAAATTTTTAAAAAGATTACTTGCGCTCTCAAAAGCTGAAATTAATTACTGAAAATATTAATAAAAATTGATTGAATACTTAAAGTGTAGTTAGGCTGGCGTTAATATTTTGTAATGTACCTACTAGCGATGTTTCCGGCTTTGCATGGCTAGGAAATTTAAAAAAAAAATGTTTTCGTGCTGGAAAAAAACGTGTGTACTTATCTACACGCATTAGAAGTTACTTCTTTGGCGTAACAAGATAAAAATTGTTTCAAAAATTGTATTTTACGTTTCTAGAAAAAACGAAGCTAACAATAGAAAACGAAAGTGTCGGCATTTTGTAACGGTTTGCGCGCGCATCGTAAAAATTTACTCTCATCATAATTCCCTAACGCGCCAAAAGAAGTTCACTTCAAAAATTTTGGAAATTAGTCACAATCTTATGTACTGGTCTAAGATTCCGCTATACAACGACATTCACCGAGATGCTTATTTAATGAAACTTATTTTATATATAATTTAATATGTCAATCAATAAAATCCATATGGGTTGAGAGAGTAGAGTATGTTTCATAAATTTAAAAAAAAAATATTTTTTTAAACATTTCACCGGTATGATTATTAGATAAATTCTATACCAATCGAAAGTATGAAGCCCATAGAATATGCAAACGTTAGGTTGTTTTTAATCAATTAATTATTTATGTGTATATTTTTTATGTGACACTAAAGTATATATACATCTTTAGTATAAAAGATGGTTATAGTGATACAAAATCCAAGAGACAAACAAACATTCGATATATTACGACGAAGATATGATGAAATGCTTAAGGAGTGCTATAGAACTTTTAAAGAGAACGCTGCCTCAGCTTTGAAACAAAATCCTAAATACATATGGTCCTACGTTAATAACTTAAAACATAACAGTTGTTCTATACCAAACCAAGTCCTTTGGGGTTCTAAACAGGCGAATGGTGGCCAGGAAATATGCGATTTATTCTCAGAATACTTTCAATCAGTATATCAGCTACAACCCTCATTAACAACAACATCTTCAGATATAGATCCTTCTTCTCCAATAACTGAAGGTCTAGTCCCTGGGTGTTATCCCTCGTTGCATAATGTGATCCTGGAAGTATCTGAAGTTCGCGCTGCCATTAGGAAGTTAGACGCAAACAAAGGTATAGGGTTAGATAATATACCTAATGTTGTGCTAAAGAAATGTGCCGAAAATATGTCGATTCCCCTATGCATGATTTATAACGAGTCTTTGCGTCAAGGTGTGTTTCCTACCGTATGGAAAGCTGCTCGGGTAACACCTATTCACAAAGGCGGAGATAGAAACGTTGTTCAGAACTATAGACCAGTTTCAATATTACCAGCACCTGGAAAAGTGTTTGAGTCTCTTATTCAGCAGAGAATTTTTTGGCATGTAAAACAGAGTATACACCCAGAGCAACATGGTTTCATGCCAAGGAAATCGACCACTACGAATTTGCTTGGTTTCACTGAGGACATAGCGAAGGGAATCGACAACGGACAGGAAATCCATGCAATATACACCGACCTCAGTAAGGCTTTTGACCTCATTTGCCACGATTTACTACTGCAGAAGATCTTTTCTATGGGCATCCATGGGTCATTGTTTAGGTGGTGTGACTCGTACTTAAAAAATAGGACACAACTGGTAAAGATCAGAGGGCATGTGTCTAATGGTCAGCCTATACCTATGGGCGTACCACAAGGATCGCACTTAGGGCCTTTATTCTTTATCATTTTTGTGAATGATTTAGCATATAATTTGAAGTGCAATTTTAAAATGTATGCTGATGACTTAAAATTATACCAACATGTTCAACAGGATATCGATATTGATTTTCTGCAGGAGCAACTAAACAAAGTTAACATATGGTGCGGGCTGAATAGAATGATTTTAAATGAAAGAAAGTGCTGCTGCATAAAATTTTCGAAAAAAAAGAAATCTTCACCATTAACATACTGCATTAGGGGCCAGAAACTTCAAGAGGTTAAAAGCATAAGAGATTTGGGCGTCATTATGGATAGTTCACTAAGTTTTAGGGAGCATGTGGATAGTATTATAAAAAGATCCTTAAAGCTCTCTGGTTTTATCTCCAGAATAACAGGGAGTCTTACCGATCCCAGTGTCGCAGTTACTATTTTTACCAGCCTCGTCAGAAGCATATTGGAGTTCAATAGTTGTGTCTGGTCTCCAATGTATTTAACCCATTCAGCGAGGCTGGAAAGGGTGCAGAGGAAGTTTTTATACCATCTATCCTTTAGAAATAATAAATGTGCAATGTTGAGTAAATATGAGGATAGGTTAAATTTTTATAACTTGGAATCTCTGAGTGTTCGTAGAGTAAACATCGACTTGCTATACCTATTTAAAGTTATTAACGGAATTGTGGATTGCCCAGAAATTTTAGAACGTTTATCCATACAAGTTCCTCGGGTCGGGAGTCGTTTGTACAATCGACGATCTTTTCACATCCCACATTGTCGAACAAACGTTGGCAGAAACTCACCAATTAATAGGTTATGTCGTTACCATAATGATATTGCTCAGAGTTTCGACATTTTTCACGGTTCTTTGGCCTCAGCTAAAAGTAGAATTAGACACAGAATTAGGCATTAGGATTTATTTTTGGTTCAAATAGTATAATTCTTTTATAGTTTGCTTTTTTAATTTTTTATGCTTGTTTATATGTAACACTGTTTTTTGTATCCACTTAATTTCGCTTGTCGTGTCCACATGTAATAGGGACGGCACCGCTTTTGCTATTTATGTTAATGTTTTATGTCAATTTATATCATGTGTTTGTCCTAATTTTGTGGTCCAAATAAAAAAAAAAAAAAAAAATATATAATACTACCCTGATTAAAAATATTGATTAAAAAAAGTTCAAAAAATTTACTACATGCAAATTATAAAAAAAATATATTTTTTTTAATATTAATTAAACATACTCTGGACTGAAATTTGCTAGGCAACCCATATGGATTATATTTATTGACATATTAAACTAAATATAAAATAAGTTTCATTAAATAAGCATTTCGGTGAAGTCGTTGTATAGCGGGATCTTATACTATACGTTGTTCCTCTTTTTAACGTTACTATAGATTCTTCCTTTGATTTTGGCTTCCATTTCTGTAACATATTGGAATAGTGCCAAATTAATAATAGGAAATAATGAACGCAATTTAATATCAGATATTCTCTTCAGATATATGAATACTAGACACTGCTCTTCTGTGCATTTGTATGTTTTTTATGCAAATCACCAGGATTTCTTGGATACGTTAATATTAAGGTCCTTGCCCCATTCCCCAACTTCAGTTTCGGACCATTAAAGTTTTATATAGAAATTGATTTTACATTTTATCATAATATACTAATAGTATAGAGAATAGTTATGTTTACTGTAATAATAAGTTAAAAATTATATACTAATTAGCATTATCAGGGATAAATATAACAACAAACATGTCTATAAATCAACATGCAACTATTTCATATTAAAAAAATTGTGTGTGTAGGTGTACACACGTAAGAAGTGAAACTTCTTTATGATCTTATTTTTCGAAAAATCATCTACTATATGCAACTTTACAGAAATTCGTAAATTAGATAAAGTTCAACAAAAGGCTTTTATTATCATAGACATGAATACAAATATTTCATTGTACCTTATTACTACGAAGATTATTATAGAATTTCATTAATTGTAATAGAATTATTACTATCATTGAAAAACGTGACGATTTGCTACAAAATTTCTCCCATACGTCGATAAAGAAGTTTGACTTCAAAAAGCAACATGGCGCGTAACCGAAAAATGTGACGCGTAACGAAAAAATGTTACCCTAAATTTTTTTCCAACCCCGATAAAGAAGTTTCACTACAAAAATGTGTTTCTTTATCAATCAAAATACGTTTATTCAGATTAGATGCGTCTTAGCGCATACTTATGAATGTCAAAACGTTTACAAAATTCGCGAAAGAGCAAGACTACCAGGAGTCCTTGTTCTAAGAAGAACGGGCAAGAAACTCAGCAAGTTTTACCCTCCCTCTACGTAACAATTATTCAAAGGAAAATGTCATTAACCACAATGTCATTAAAGTTACATAAGTGAAAAACAAATATTTTCTGTGATTTATATATATTCATTTATAATATCACATTCACCATTACACACATATTCACAACACTTCAAATATAACAAAACAAAATTATAACAATATAATCAGGACTATTGCCACGCGTTTTTGTCTTATAAACGGTAGATCAAAAACTAATCTTAGTTTTATATTTTACACGACAGTGAAAAGTGTCACATAATACCACCACTTCGGAGACAATTTTACATTTCGGCACTTCGTTATCACTGTTATCTAAAAAACCACCCCAAAAGGGGATATTTTAAGTGGTAGGGTTGGCCTGTCGGAGTCAATTTAGTTTACAGTCGCATACATGGAATTCTCACCCTTATGTTCAAGTTGTAGAGTTGATTATTGAATCTGAAATTAATATTCTGATACTTTAAGAACTCATACAAATGGAATATTGTGTGGATATTGAATTACTTTGTATTTTTCTTTGTTTGATGATGGCTTTTAATATTGACGTTTCACGATGAGGATAGATAAATTGAGTTTACTTTGAGACTTTGTTTTATATATTAACTGTTTATTTTGTGATTTTGCCTTGTTCTATCAACGAGTAAAACTGTATGTAATACCTTGTAAATATATGAGGGCAAATGGTATAGTTTATATATATAAGTATATATTTCCTAGCTAATTCCCTGACTATGTTGACGTCGGAGGTATTAAACAACTTACGTATGTGTTATATACAACTTAAGTAAATGGTATTAGTAACCTGAATGATTAAGCACTACTACCTATTTCTTTTAACAACTTTTTGTATAACATTTATAGTAAATTCCAGAAAGACGCCTCTTAACCTATAAAGATACGACAAGAATCCACCGTGACCAGTCAACATCTGGGTAATCAATCCCGTTGGTTTTATTTGTGTAATTATCGTCGAACTGGTTGAAACAACATTTAGAAGGAATAACTTAGTTAAGCAGCTGTCATTACGTCTTTGCCATATCTGTGCTTCCATTTAATTGGTACCGTTAAGAACTATAATTATACGTTACTTTAATATACTTTGAACACCATTCAATTTCACACATAATATGCTAATTGTTTATTATAAAATAAGATTATTCAGGGCATCTAAATTAACACTTTACGCAGTTGCAATAATGTTACTGCGTTAACATAAGCTTAAGAGTTTTTTGTATGTACCTATGTAGGTTAGCGTTCTGTGCCTTACGCGGAATAAAAATTTTGTCGACAGTATCCAATTCAATACACTCAGGTTTAACCACGTATGTATATAGTATCTGAAATAAAATGTTGTATTTCATTGAATAACCTGAATGGCTATTCAACCAAATTTTGTGAGGCCAAGCTTTGAAATGGCGATTGGTTTGTGATGGAAATACACCGTCGTTTCCGGTCGGATAGTTTTGTATATTCAGTTAATAAACAAACAAGGATCGTATAAATCCTTTGAAAAAAAACTCTCGAAGCCTTTTAGGATCAATCATTTAATTTGAAGGAATCTTTCTACAAAACGGGACGCTTTATCCTTTGTATAATTTACATATTATCAGAACGTTTCTTAGAAATAGATATTTGTTTTGCATACATTGGGAGAAAAGCTATTCCTAGGTAAATTCGCGAATCAGTTATAATAAACGTTTTAAAAATCAACAGTGAAAACTAGTGTGTCACACATGGTACTTATATATAGTTCTATCTTCACTAGAAGTAAAATATTGATGTGTTTTACAACACGTCTACCAACTAACCGTAACTTTGTTTTGCAGGCTCTTAATGTGGTTTGAGTTTTCACTTAGTTTTGTTTATTACTGTTATTGTTATTTTTTTAATTTTAGGTATTATTATAATTTTTTTGTTTTGTTTTATTTAATTTTTATTTTGTGGTTGTTTGTTTAATTTTTTCCTGTGATAGATTTCTTATGTTCAAATATAATTGATGTGTATGTGTGTTAAATTTAGTCATATTTTTTTGTATTTTTAGGCATACACATTGTTATAAAATGTATAAATAAATAGAAGTACGTAAATAATACGCAAACCTTTATAACAGTAGACAGTTAAATTACACCATCGTGATAGTTAAATAGCCGTCAAGTAAAGCGCAAATTGTCTCTGGAGCGCATTTGTGCCGGCGCTGGCGCGGCGTGCCGTGACAAATCGTTTGTGCCATTTGCTGTGCATCGGGATTAATCGTTTTTGTATTTAGCGTTAATTTTATTCATTTAAATATAATTTAATTCTCACATATAATTATCGTGACGCAGAATTTCAATTATTTTAGAACACTTTGATGCATAACGTACGTCTTAACTTATTATATTAGCCTTTTACAGTGCAAGTATTAAGCCGCAAAGCTTTTTATGGACTACATGGTTTTAAGTGCATTATGATGACAATTTTGTACTAATATAGAAAGTTTTATATTATTACACAAACTTTTAACATTTAAGTGTAAAACTTATGAAGATTCTAAAAATAATCAAGCTTAGTTTAATATGTTTAAAACCTAAATGATGTGCAAAAATTCACTGCTGTTGTTGAATGGAAATTGAACGTTTTTTACTATAAATAAGCCGTCAGGATAAAAATCAGTATTTGGTATTTGATTTAATTTAAATAGCTCTTAAGTTATTTTTATAATTATTATTATTTGTCTTCAAAAGTTTTTAAAATAACCGAGTAGGAATTTAATATTATTTTGGTCTCCAACTTTCAGCGTTAAGCTTGGCTTTTGAATTAATCTACACTTGGTTTATCAAATAATGTTTCATACATATAAATTTGAATTATGACAATTATTATTTGGAAATATGATTATCTGCAGTGGTTTCAAAAATGATTTTTACACATAATAAACGCAGCAGTTATATTGACAAATAATACAAATAGTGTGACATTATCTCGATTTCCACTTAAGCGACCCCGACAGAAAGCTCTCTATTTGTCACAAGCTCGTAACTGAAACAAATCTTGGCTCGTTTTTTACGTCACGTTGTGTTTTTCACGCGCCCCGAGGCACGCGTGACTCGAATAACACAGATTATAACCGGGTTCCTATCTTTGACTTGATATGCGTAGACTTTATTTGACCTCATTTTTATTCTTATAAATCGTATATCGTATTTGGTGACGCTAAATATTCCGTCAAAGATTCTATATTTAAATTTTATCGTAAAACTTATAAATTATCGACAGAAGTCTACGTATATTGCTATACTTTTAAGCTAATAACTGGATCGAATTGAATAAGGTGTCTTTCTCATTTCGCCACTAGTTCCGTTGATAATGTTTATCTACGGAACTATTACTACTTTTTATAGATATATGTGAGCCTACTGAGCCTTCCAAATTGAAACACTATTTGTGAATCTATAGGTTTTTATTGTCATCTTTATAATTCGTCGATACTAATTATTATTATTAAGCCACTATATATTTCCAACTACATAAATATATTTTTTTACTTGTAATCATTCAATCAAATATATAGTATTTACAATTTTCTTAACTAAAATAAAAATATAGAAGGTTTGGTACCTGTGCCAGTGTACCTTTAACGCTGGCAGCATTATTGCGATACTTAACCGTTGAGCGAGTAAAGCACCAGCTCTGGGGTCACCGGTACTATCTACCAGGGGCCAACTTAAATCTTTAATTAGCGCCTGTGGACTTGAACCTCTACTATATAAAAAAAAAATATTCACGAAACAATTTAAATTTAGAACGTATAAATAAATTTTGGTGTTTGGTTGTCTCTATAGTGTTTGCAACCCTATCTTGGGTAGGCTTTCTCCAGCTTATACCATTCATCTTTATTTCTCGACTCTTCCATAGATACTTATCACATCTATTTAATCTTTATCCAACTCTTTTATGTGAACGTTTTTTGAAGTATGTATTTGTATAATAGGGAAAATGAACCCAAGGAAGCATAATGCTTTACACCGTCGAAGCAATCTTATTTATTTACGAATGTACTCGATAAATTATTTTATAATAAATATGATTAAATTTATCAAATGTTTTATATATAATTTAAATATGTATGTAAAGTGATTTATTTTATAGATATAATTTATAATTGAGTTGGAAGTAGTAATGAGGTGAGCTAATAATACATACAATGATTTTAATAAAAGGCGTATAAAATAAATAAATAAATCAGTGGCGCTACAACCTTTTTAGGTCTTGGCCTCAGATTATGTTTCTGTTTCATGATCATTTTAAATCTAATAGGCAATTAGGTGATCAGCCTTCAGTCACTACACACGCCGTCGAATTTTTGGGTCTAAGACATGTCGGTATCCTCACGATGTTTTCCTTCACCGTTTTAGCGAATGTTAAATGCGCCCATAGAAAGAAAGTCCATTGGTGCACAGCCGGGGATTGAACCTACGACCTCAGGTATGAGAGTTGCAATAAAAGGCGTATACTAAAATAAAATTCATTTAAAATAAGTAAAATCCTATCCTATCTGAATATGGCAAGACGCAGATATATTTCTCAACCTTGTGATTTCGTTGATCTTTTAGGCAAGTAGATTAGGCTTGTGTTGTAGTCTCTCAGTTTCCTCAACCAACTCGGATCACTGTTGAACTGAGAATCGAACCTATAACCACTTAACTACAATGATGATAGTAAGTCAATATTTAATTTGATCTAAGAATATTTCAAATAAACAACAATCATAAGACACAAATTTTAATGATAAATAATCAAATATTTGTATTGAGCTAATTAATATTGTTATCAAACATACGATACTTGTGATGAAATGTTATTTATTACCTAGAGAGTATATACAATATACTTTATTAATATTCTAACATTTAGTTAAATGTATCTACATCACAATATTTTTTTAGGTTTAATATATTCTACAGAAACGTGAAATATATTTCACGTCACAATTTATTTTGGAGATAAGAATACTATTTCTTATAAATATGAATTAATTGCTTATTCAATACAATCTATGGTAACGAAAAAAATATTTTAATTTAAAAAATAAGTTTCATAACAAAGCTGGTATTAATCTAAACCGCAAGTGCCGTATTATATTTATTATTTTGTATCCAAAGTCAATTTTATGGTCTCATCATAAATATAAATACCGCAAACCACAATTCTAATAGTTAGTTAAAACATAAACCAAACGAAGTAATACACAAGCGTTTAAGGTTCCAACAACTTCTTTAAACGCTATAAATCATAGTTTTTATAAATGCTCAAATTTCTGAACCCCACGCAACGCCTCCTTTGTTCGTAAAATTAAGTACATACCAATTTTAGCCGGGTTCCCAATAACAGTTCCAAACAGTAACGCGAAAATGCACGCACAAATCATTTTGTTCACTTATAATAACACCCGTAGCATTTCGTTACGTTATGTACCTTAGCGTAGCCGTTCGCTACGCCCGCACTCTACGAACGCGGCAGACCGACTGAGCTGGCTACGGTACTACAAAATATGTTATTGATTCTTTAAATGTTATTTTCGGTGATTTCACATGTTATTAGGACTGATTGTTATTAAACAAATTGTTATTTTTATATTTTCTCAAAGCAACCAACTTATAAATTTATTTAATAATTTTATAGTCACATATTTTTTATAAAGGAAATGTTTATTTTAAATTAAAAACTATGACTAGTAGATAGTTTGAGTAGGTAGCACATAAAAAGGCGATATATATTCACGATTTTTCGTCTATGTTTTCCTTAAGAAGCGAGATCATCATTTATATTTGAGATTGGAATATTGACGTTACAATGTTACATTTATTCATTGTTGTTTTATAGATTTTCCTTGACTATACTGATTGTCTTTAAATAAGAAAGAAGTTTAAATAGTTTCAACAGATTTTAAATCTATGAAATGTCACCCTCAGTTACGAAGTGAAGTAATTTAAAAATTCAACTGTACCTGATATTTTTATTCATTAAATAAATACATCAAATTATATTCTGCTTAATAAAATATAAGTTTTTTCAACGTTATCTAGTTGTTTGGTTACGGAAAAAAATTACATCATTATTACAATTTTATCATTTTAATAAAAATTCTATGGCATACGTACAAATATTACTTTAATCGCAGACACAGGTGGTTAGAAACGCGACAGTTGTAGTAAAGATTTAATAACTTAATTAATAGTTTAACTGGTATGTCAAACGGATTTACAGTTGCGGAAAACTTAATTTAATTATTTTGTTACGTTTAAGCTTTGATTTAAAATGAAGCTGGTCTTGCCGCCGTATAGTCTATAAACACTGTATATTTATAAACTACCGTACATTAACACAACACTCGTCAGATAAGAGAGATTAGGGCAAAAATAGTATAATATGTTGCTAATTGTATGTCTTTACTGCATCTTAGTGAGGCCAAAATATTGGAACAAAGTTCCTTATCGCGCGTTGTGAAGGGGGCCAGACAGAAAAAATTCTTACGAAAAGTTGTCACGACACTTTTTTGCTATTTGCTATTGTAATACAGTCTCCTCCGATCACCGAAGTTAAGCAACGTCGGGCGAGGTCAGTACTTGGATGGGTGACCACCTGGGAACACCTCGTGATGTTGGCTTTTTTTTCGTCATAAGATTGGTGTCGAGAAAATCTATCATACTGTTATGATACCAATTAACATATAAATTAATCGAAAGGAATTTCGTTCCATCCGGGTGTCCTCTTGACACCTCTAAAGTTTTTTTTTTAACATTTTGGCCTCACTATACTAATAGACTACCCACCATATTCCAACTTAAATATACTTATCGATTTAACGTTATCAACGTTTTTAATAATAAATAATTAAGGTTGTTTGGTAATTTTTGTTCTACCCGTAAATCCTTTTTCCTTTATAAAGTGAAAATACACCTAAAACTGCTCTTGTTAAATAAGGCCACCAATTACGTTGTTTTCCTAGTGGCTTCAGCGTGCGACTCTCATACCTGAGGTCGTAGGTTCGATCCCCGGCTGTGCACCAATGGACTTTCTATCTATGAGCGCATTTAACATTTGCTCGAACGGTGAAGGAAAACATCGTGAGGAAATCGACGTCATAGACCCAAAAAAAAAGTCGCCGGCGTGTGCCAGGCACTGATGATGAAACAGATTCAGGAATCTGAGGCCAAGACCTAAAGTGGTTGTAGCGCCACTGATTTTTTTTATTGCATTGTTTAAAACATATATAAGTGTTTCTTGTATCGTTTTCTGTTTATGGCAATACGCCCGGTGGCAGGTGTTTAAAATTATCTGGGTAATATGCGTTATAATAATAAGTTGACTCTAATAATATTTGAATTACAATAATATTAGAAAATTGATATTAGAGTAGCAAAATCAACTGCCAGGAATTGTCATTTTGCATTAAAATTAGAAATTAAATAAATGAGAATTTGCAAAACGTTGTTTTGCGCAACTTTCGCAAGAAAATATTTTTATCAACAAACGGTATTCTGATATAAATATTTTTGAATTAGTCTGTGAAGCGTCCAATTATAGCATTCGGTCCCAAAGGCTAACATCAAAGTGTTGGGTCAAAGGATTTTTACCCTCAACTTTGAATACACTACCCTTATAGATTGGAGATATAACGTCGATAGAAATCACTATTAGGATTTCATAGGATATATGAGGGAGTTATTTGAGTATTCATTCCTTAAATCTTTCAACAAAACAGTTTTATATCCTGGTATTTAACGATAAAGATGATACACATGAACTCCTTTTATATTAAAATATAATTATGTTGATATATGTAGACTTAATATACAGTAAAAGTAATACTTAATAACCTTAAAAATATTATAAAATAACTAAAATATATTATTCAAAGGAGTCTCTTTCAAGGTTCCGAAGATACTGGCAGCGGTTCCCGTTCGTTCTTCGTTGTTTTCTTTTTTTTAAGGAAATTGCAAAAAGGTTAGTCGACATCACAGGAGACCGAAGAGCTGGCAGCTACTTCGGAAAAACAATTAGTCCAGCTATTCAAAGGTTTACAAAAGCGCAATTTGGGTGTCATGTCAGTTGATGCATTTTATTGCGTAGATACCACTTACTATTGCTATATCTACGTACTACTAACGAGTGAAATATTCATTGGCACGGAAAGCATAGTTATTTTTGTGATTCAGTCTAGCTATTTAAAGGGGGAACGCTGCCAGTATCTTCGGAACCTTTAGAAATACTTCAGTGGGCAGCTGCTTCCACATAGTGGTGGTGCGCAGCAAAAAGAGCCTTAGCAAACGCTCAGTTGTGGAACGACGTACGTTGAGATGATACGGATTTTGTATTCTGCCTTAACGTCTCACGATGGAACGCAGCAGCAGGTATTAGTCCGAAGAATTCCTCTGAACACTCTATGGTAAACGCGGTAGAAGATCGCCAAGCGATCAAGCCGCTCGGAAAGTGACTGGTAGTCAATTATGTGACGACGTCACATCATGTGTATGTCTTTTATATTAAATGAGTTACATTCATTTGTAATATATATTAACATCATTTATAAATTTTACCACGAGTAGCCGTCAAAAATCTTACTCAAAACTTAAGTTCTATCCACAACATGTGCTACACAGAGCTCAATATCAACACTGTAATAATATCGACAAAAGCAAAACAACTTCCTTAAATATATATAATTCATATCAATTTAAAGTACTTCAAAGAGACCGCAACGTACTTTGCAAAAAAAATATCCATAAATTTAATTTGGGCTGCAAAAATATCGCAAAAGAACGTATCTTATGAGTTAGCGATAAAAAATACTTCAAAGAAAATAACCCTTGGTAAACTTTGTTGGTAGTACATTATTTAAGAACTCTTTCAACTGTGTGTCTCAAAAGATATGAGGATAACGTCTTTAATATACTTCAATCCGTATCTCACTTGAACTTCCTACCTTGCTAGTATGAAAAACTATGGTTGGTTCAGTGATGAACTAATTATTAATCTCATTTATTACTCAGTCAGTCAGAGGTCAAAGCAATATACTAAAAGCAACTGGAGTAGCATTATAAGTTCAAACTATATAAGTAAAACAGCTTTTCTCATTACATGCAACGATATAGTATGATCTATATTTATTTCGATACTTACTATGTTTGAAAAACCTCTGCCTTTTCTGATTATAGATCATAACTCTGGCGAAATGCCAACTTGGTAAAATGTAAATCCAATGCCAATTTTAATCTACTTTTGAGGCTGCTCTAAAAACACATTCTAATATCTAAAGTTTTATTTAATACGTGACATTTTTTTTAAGAACTATTATTTAAAATTGAAACCTTCGTAAACTTAAAGCAACTCAATCTCACATTAACAAAAAACACTAAAGAAAAAACTTTTTGACCGGATTGAAGTAATGTATTATTATAAATTTACAACTATTTAACATAATTTGAAATTTATCCGAAATAAATACATATAATGCAACTTTCTCTACAGCTGTGATACTTTTTGATATCCAACACCTTTTGTCTTCAGTCACCGTGACCACGCACGCTGTAAAGCACGCGAAACGTCGGATAAATTTTTAATTATGTTAAATAGTTGTAAATTTATAATAATACATAACTTCAATCCGGTCAAAAAGTTTTTTCTTTAAATGTGTAAAGGTTATGTCAATCAAAGACAATACTAAAAAAACACTAATTCAAAAGCTGCTCCGATCATTCGAGATCCGATAATACATATGACACTGAATTTGATTTATATTTCGTTTAATATATGTGCACAATATACCATCTCATATGTATATGGAACACATCGATATATTTTTGATCGTCTACGTATGTCAAAAGTTCTACTTACCAATACAAAATAACAAAATTAATGTAACAGACGCAGAAGTGTGGCTTTGGTAGTTATTTGGCTTCATTTAATTTCGTTGAATAACGCACATAAGGTCCGATTGAACCCGGCAAACACTCCACCTATGAATCATTTACCCGTAGATATTGCGTTTAATACGTACGTTCAAACATTGCACTAAATCTGACTATAGCTGTATTTGATATCGGAATATCTTGTCGAAAAGATAATTCCTGTCACAGTATTTTTAGCTTATCATATTCCTAATCCAATACTTCATGAGAATACTTCAATGCATGCTGAGAAACTTATGCTTGCATTAATTGTCACACATTTTAGATGTGGGATTTTGTGAAATAGTTGGTGGACTTAGGACTGTGTGTGATGTTGTGGGCTTATAACTAAATAAATAAATGCAGTTAATACAAAAATGAGCTAGCTTACTTATAGATTTAACTTGTTTTCAAAAAGAATGTACACTGTAAATATGTCTAGCATATATAATGCGAGTTTTGTTATTATGTAGTTTAGATTTACTTTCAAAAATTTTAAACTTTAAATATTCTAGCTACTTTAAACTACTCGTAGAACAAGAGCCAACTTCAAATGACCCTAAATATCGATTAAAAGCCCCTAAAGTTTTTTTGTTGAACCCTCGGTTTGAGAGGTAATTCCAATATTTCGTTCGTTACTTGGGTTCGAAGCTAGGTATAAATTGTAAATCGTCCCTTTAAAAAAAAGGTTGTATAAAGTACCCCCTAAATAAATGTACCTCCTACAACCCCCCAAAACATCTTGATTTGCCCTAAACTTGGAGGGAAAACCCTTAAGGCACTGAATAGTGTGTGTAAGTGAATACTCGGTAAGTCTTACTAATACTCACTAGGAAGTCTGTTTGATATTCATCCATTCATAAATGTTAACTCAAATTTCGTTTCTCTGAAGTGCTGCCCTCGGTCGGCGAATCCCTCAATATCCGAACCACAGATTGGATATCTTATTTGAAAAATGTATGGAGTGAAAAAGAAATGGAATTTTTAAATCATGATCTAATGTTCCGATAATTTATTTACGTGGGGTGGGGTATATCTTATAAAACATTAATTAAAACATGTTTTCACCAAATACTTTAACAAGGAAATTATAGTAAAGCAAAATTCATACTACAGCTTTGGGTGGACTGTAAACATATAATTTTAACAGGAATTATAGTATGAACAAATCTTTTCAATAAATTCAGTAACATTTTTATCACAAATATTATTTTATATAAAAATTTGGCTCAATTGTCAGTGTAATTTGTGATTATTTGTGCCGTGACGGGTCACAGGTGGACTCCTGTCAAAATTCATACCCTCATCAAATTGTAAGACGTTGGTGTGTACCTTTCACTTTTATTTTGTTATAAAAAATAACGATTTGTTTGTGTTTAGTCCATATTGTAGATTTTTATTTAAATATATAGAGTGTAATATATATATAAATTATTCATATACGGGCGGCACTGAAAATTTTGGGACTCAAGGAAGTGACACAACATTACTATTTAAAAATGTATTTATTGCTTTTCGAAGTATTCTCCGCGAAATTTGGCATATTTTTTATACGATGGAACCAATCATTGAAGCAACCATTCAATTCGGAAGTTGGGGTCTCCAAAATCGCCGTTTTATTAATATGATATATTATGAAATGACATAGTTCACTGCATCGGACAGTCCGCCGTCGCGCCGAGGGGCAACGTGCGCGCATCCGTTGAGTCACGTTGCAACGGGTATGAGCCCGTCGCGTTAACAAACATTCACTCAACTTACTTGAACACTGCGCGTCGGCCCGTCGCCCGTTATATAAATCGGGCCGTTGTCCGTTGTCGTTAACAAGAGCTCTTACTGTACAGACGAAGACCAAAATGCGTCGATAACTAGACCTGTATCCACTTTCCGATTTGCCATGACTGCACATGCTGAGGATGTCCGCTCCGTTCGACACTATAACGCTCTCTGAAAGCAGAGGCGCTCTAGCGATCGTCAGCGCTGACAGCTACACGGCGCCGCGCCGACGCGCGAAGCGTTCGGCCGCGCAGCCATTAAGCTGAATTTAGTGTCACGGCGACCGCACGCGCACCGTCGGCGCTGATGGTCGAGATATATGAACTTCTAGGAAGCGTTTTTGAATGACGCGTAGCTATTAGCACGCACGGTGATCAGCGCTGATGGCTGCGCGGCCGTACGCGTCGCGCGTCGGCGCCGCGTAGCTGTCAGCGCTGACGATCGCTAGAGCGCCTCTGCTTTCAGTGAGCGTTGTAGTGTGGAACGGACGTCGTCAGCGTGTACAGTCATGGCAAATCGCGAAGTGGATACAGGTCGAGTAGGGCGGTCAGTACGATACTAAAACGATCCACGCTGAGCGTCAGTGCTGACGAACTACGCTCTGATCTATGAGCGCTGATGGTGAGCGTGAGACTACATTCAGCCTTAGCGCTGACCACCGTGCGCGCTTATAGCTACGCGTCATTCAAAAACGCTTTCTAGAAGTTCATATATCTCAACCATCAGCGCCGACGGTGCGCGTACGGTCGGCGTGACACTAAATTCAGCCTTATATATTTTTGTAGTTAGCTAAATGTACAACATTACATAAGTGAACGTAGATAATGATTCTAAATTTAAATTTTATTTTTGTTCTCAAATCAAGGGCTTCTGTGCGAAAATAACTGGCAATAAAATGTTCAACAATTTGTTTTATCGCCAAGTTATTTTTTTTTTTCAATTATATTGAGTTTTTGTACCCGAAATAAATGAAGGTTTTAATAAGCACTGATGTCGAAATAGTGAAGTCAGGATATCTTTATTCCTTTTAGTAGTTACAAAGTAGATCGCGAATTAAAGAGATGCGCGACTTCGTTCACTTGGAAACAGTAACCTTAACCATTTAAAATGATTCGTCAGTACATAAGCATATTATTCAGTAAGGAATAATTAAGATTTCTATTAGTAAAACAATTTCCAAAATCACTTAAGTAGTTCTAGTGAATCCTACAAAGTCAAAAACTTTTTTTGTCCATTAATGTAGATGATAGCTAAAAGATTATACTAATTTTAAGATTATACTATTAAGCTTATAGAATTAATGTTATTCATGAAGAAATACATCATAATTTAAATTGAAAATTAATTTGATTTACTTCGTGGGTAAAATAAAAGAGGCTGTTGAACCACACGAAATTCGTTTTATTTTCTTTTGATATTTATTTCAAGTTCAAAAGCTAATTCAACGTGAATACTTTAAAATATTCTACGTAAAAGATACATTCAAAATTTTTCTTCAGTGCCTTTTTAGTTATTTAATATTTAACCTATGTCATCATATATCAAGGAAAAACTATAAAATAAAGCATTTCGATAATTTTTTTCATACTGAATTCACTAATTTTTTCGTGTTTATATTTAATTACTTTGTTAATATAGGAACATTTTAGTAAGAACATTGGACATGCGTTATTCTCAAATTTTAATAGAAATAATTATCATAATCCTAGACATAATAATGCGTTATATAAAGAACAAATTTCCAAAATGCGTGAGTTCCTCCTCATCAGATGCTATACTCGTATCTGGTGTGCGTTCATGTACGTAGTGATAAGTAGCTTTGCCTGCAAATAATTCAGGGGTTTTTTTATAAAGTTTGTAACTATTTATTTATGTCTGGCAACTATAAAAGTTAAATAAAAAGACAACTGATCGGACTTACTTTAAAGTTTGCACATTTCCTACTAAATCTATTGTTATTACATGTCCTGACAATTGACATCAAACCGAACTAACAATTATATCTACCTATCCTGGCTTGGCACGGCTAAATATTTTATTTGAAATAAATATAGCCTCACCCAGGTATAATGTTGTATCCCAATGGTGAAAATAACTTTATAAATCGATTTGGACTAATTTAATATACAAAATATAAATACTAATCTTTCCCCTTCATAATATTAGTTCATAAATGGAATCAGTCACCACTCACCATACTGTTTTAACCGGAGCCCTGAAGAAACGTCAACATGCAATGACTGATTATGTTTAATAGCTCAACGAATCAGTAAGTGTCAAAATTAACTAAGAGGTTCTTTGATTTTCTTATTATATATTACGTCAACAGTAATTATTTACTTATTTATACATATTACCGAATGATTGTCTATGCTTGTAAACGAAATGCATTTTCGAGGATTCCCACAAAAAATTTATACGTTTATTTACTATTATTTTTACGTTTATTTGACGACTCATTGATCTAGTGGTTAGTATCCCAGACTGCGAATCCATGGGTCCCGGGTTCGATCCCCGGCAGATACAAACATCGATGTGATGAGCATTTGGTGTTATACTTAGGTCTTGGGTGTTCAAATATGTATTTATATGTCTATCTATCTATAATATGTATGTATAGCCGTTGCCTAGTACCCATAACACAAGCTTCACCAGCTTAGCATGGGTCTAGGTCAATTGGTGTGAATTGTCAAAAAAAAAAAAGCTTTGCTTACTTGACAAGAGGAGGGGGGGAATAAATTGCATAAATTCTGCTGACGTAATACTCAAACGGCCCTTAAGTAGCAGGAAACTAATAAATATATTTTTTTTGCAGAGTGTCCTTACTAGTTATCCAATTAGATGCAAGACGTTGTCTTCTCCAATCCAGCATTGATTTCCAATGTGGTGTGGCCAGAATTGGAATAATCAGCTTAGCTGATCTAGCTGTAGTCAGTGGTTCATTGGTAGAAGTCACTTGTTCTTGAAGTAATGTAACCATAGGCTTTGTTACTGAAATAGGACTCGTTTTGGTTTTTCCTGTAAAATAATTTATTTAATGTGCACTTAATTTTTTATCCTGGAGGAATTTCATTTATAGAGAAAATATTTCTTAAGCATAATCCCTACTAATCCCTACTAATATTATAAATGCGAAAGTAACTCTGTCTGTCTGTCTGTTACCTTTTCACGCCTAAACCGCTGAACCGATTTTGATGAATTTTGGTATAGAGATAGATGGAACCTTGGGAAAGGACATAGGGTACTTTTTATCCAGATCCCGATCCCGATCCCGGAATTATACGGGTGAAAACGCGGGGTGCAGTTATGTATCGCATAATTCAAATACTCCTAGCCAGCTTTTAGAATACTTTCTGCCTGACATGTCCATCAGGCCCATCGGCCTATACACTATGAATGTGTGAGTGTGACGATGCATGGTGTGGTGTGGCGGGGCTGGCGGGCGCGGGCGCGCTGCGCGGCGCGGCGGCAAAGACGTGCGGGGGACGCGGATGGCTCGGTGGGAGGAGTGTAGATCACAAAGTATGCTTACCCGAACGGGCAGACACGTGAGGGCAGACGTCGTTGGCGGACGCATGCGATATCTACAATTTTGAGCTGCAACGTATTCGCTTTCTTTACGTTTCATTGGTGTTTAGGGTTTCTTGGATAAGCATTTTGTGTTATTTACTTAGTTGTTTTGGTTGTTATTATTAGTTTAGCATAAGTTAGTAGTAGGTAGAATTATTATTATTATTCATTTTTTAGGATAGGTATAAAATTGTAGTAGATTAGTAGGCAGGTTTTTTTAAGTTTTTTCACATTTAGTAAGTAGTTACGGTACCTAAGAAGGTCAGCATAGTTTTTATTGAGTATTAATAGGTAAGTAATGTTGTTTTGTGAATAAAATAGTTCCAGTAGTTTCGCATATAATTTTATTGATTCATTTTGTTTTTATTCCATGTGGATAGTATATTTTTTTTAACATTTAGTTTTAGTTTAGCAATTCGTTTTGTTTTTGTTTTATTTCATGTGTATAAGTACCTACCTTAAGTATAGTTTCGTACTCAGTACCTTTAACTAAATTTTTTTGTCAGCTAAGGAATTTTTTTTTGCATAAGTACTTACCTGTTTTTATTACTTTAGGTAGGTAACTGGTTAAGTAATATGCCTCGCAAGCGTAAATCTAATTTAGCGCGTAGCTCTAAAAGAGCTCGAACTGCGCAAGTAGCTAGATCCCAAGAATCTGAGGAGCAGACTCATGCCCGGCAGATTTTAGATGCTGAGCGACACGCAACGCAAAGAGCTGCCGAGACCTATGAACAGACTCAGGCCCGGCAGATTTTAGATGCTGAGCGACACGCAACGCAAAGAGGTGCCGAGACCTATGAACAAACTCAAGCCCGGCAGATTTTAGATGCTGAGCGACACGCAACGCAAAGAGCTGCCGAGACCTATGAACAGACTCAGGCCCGGCAGATTTTAGATGCTGAGCGACACGCAACGCAAAGAGCTGCCGAGACCTATGAACAGACTCAGGCCCGGCAGATTTTAGATGCTGAGCGACACGCAACGCAAAGAGCTGCCGAGACCTATGAACAAACTCAGGCCCGGCAGATTTTAGATGCTGAGCGACACGCAACGCAAAGAGCTGCCGAGACCTATGAACAAACTCAGGCCCGGCAGATTTTAGATGCTGAGCGACACGCAACGCAAAGAGCTGCCGAGACCTATAAACAAACTCAGGCCCGGCAGATTTTAGATGCTGTAGATTTTAGATTTTAGAAGTTAAGTCAGGGATCAGGGTCAGGAAAAGTCTACCTATGTTAATCTCAATAATTCAATGTGCCGGCTTCATTAGAATCGTTTCATTATAGTTTCAGAGCCTATTCAGTCCAAACAAATTTACACGAAGTAGTAGTTCTACGCAGACGAAGTCGCGGGTAACAGCTAGTCAACAATAAATCCGTCTAAATGGGCTCTTTTAACTAAAGTACTCTTTGTCTGTGTCTGTCAAATTGTATTTACGCTGTGAAATGGTGCAATTATACTAATTTAGTATATTGTTTTATATGTTTAAACGTGGATACTACAGATAATTTGTTGTAATTATTGTTTGTAAGAGCAGGGCCTGGTGCCTTCAGCGTGCGACTCTCATTCCTGAGAACGTAGGTTTGAATCCTGGTTCTGCACCAAGAGACCAATGGACTGTTTATATGCGCATATACACTCAAACTCAAAAATATATTTATTCATATAGATAAACAAGTACACTTATGAATCGTCAGAAAGAAGTTAAATTAATAGTAAATTTACATTTACTACCAGTTCGCAAGTAAAGGGCGTAGAGCGGGTAAGAAGAACTGGCAAGAACCTTTCCGGCACTCTTTTTAATCGCCAAGTATTGTGTCATACAAATTGTTTCAACTGGAGCAAATCAATTCCAATTTCCAAGGATTAGGATCATTTAAGTATTCGTCAATTTTATAAAAAGCTTTATTGATTAATTTTCGTTTAACGAGGGCTCGCTCACCATATTAAAAAACAACGTTCAGAAACCGGCATGCTTTTAACCAAAATAGTCGACGGCGGGTGTCAGGCAGAAGATCACCTTTGTGCCTATTAGAAAAAATAAGCGGTCACGAAAGAGATACAGAAATATGAGTTCCAGACCTTAAAAGGTGACAGTGCCACAGATTTTTCTGTTTATAATTATTGTTTGTTACCGGGCGATGGGGTATTTCACTGATAAAATTTTAATACCAGCTGCCAACCACCATACGCAGAGAAGTTAAATTATCTTTAATCATTAATTAATATTTAAAAAAAATTACTCGATTAGGTAAGGACTGATTCACCGATATAGGGGAGAGAATGTCATTTTAGTTTAAATTAATTTAGTTAGCTTTACTAAAACACTTTTTTACTAACATTTTTAATCAGTTAAAAATCGATTGATCTATCTATTATAATTTGAGATGATGATCTATTTATGATATCGGAATTCCATCTTAGGAGACAGTTCAAGTTACATCGAATTAGCAGATTTAAAGATTTTTTTTTATGTAATAGGAGGCAAACGGGCAGGAGCCTCACCTGATGTTAAGTGATACCGCCGCCCATGGACACTCACAATGCTAGAAGGCTCGCAAGTGCGTTGCCGGCCTTTCAAGAATTGGTACGCTCTTTTCTTGAAGGTTCCTAAGTCGAATTGGTTCGGAAATACTTCAGTCGGCAGCTGGTTCCACATAGTGGTGGTGCGCGGCAAAAACTGCCTTAGAAAACGCTCTGTTGTGGAACGACGGACGTCGAGGTGATACGGATGGTATTTTGTACGTGTGGTATTTGTTATGTACTTGCACATTACTATTTTGAGAGGTACATGTACAGAACAGAACTTATAACTATAATTCTAAAAACAAAAATTTAAAATAACTTTCGGCCAACCCGATTTCGTGTAATTCTACATTTTTGGGTTCTATACATGTTCAATCTTAAAATGCCAGCCTTTCTGTTAATTAAATACATAACCAGACCCTTCTCATAAAAATATTTGTTATACCCTTTCACGGTTTCCACCTCATATGATGCAAAATAAACAAAAGGTTTAATTAAAATTCTGAAACCTTAAATGGGCCACTGAGGTTCTAAAATGGCAAGCTATATAATTAATTAGCCGATATATTATAATAATACTTTAAATTTCACGAAATCGTTAAATTTTTAAAGTAGTTAAAACATTTTTCCCTATTTACAAACTGGTAAAGATAATCGGAGGTCAATATTAAAGGTATTCAAGGAATTTGTCAATTTCTTAGGGGTGATTTTAAATCTTCAATAATCCAATGTATATTATATTTTTAAAAAAATGTGTGCGTGTACTAGGTGTCCACACGTAAGAAGTGAAACTTCTTTATGACCTTATTTTTCGAAAAATGATCTACTATATGCAACTTAACGAAATTGGTTAAATAAAGTTTAACAAAAGGCTTTTATTATTATAGACATGAATACAAATACAATTATTTCATTTTAACTTATTACTACTAAGATTATTACAGAATTTCATAAATTGTAATAGAATTATTACTATCATTGTTATCGTTATTATATATTTTTGTTCTTAATGGCTTCGAATCTCTTCGGATCAACCATGGTAGGGACAAGAAAAAGATGGCGCGTAACCGAAAAACGTGACGATTTGCTACAAAATTTCTCCCATACGTCCATAAAGAACTTTTATTCCAACGCCGATAAAGAAGTTTGACTTCAAAAAGCAACATGACGCGTAACCGAAAAATGTGACGCGTAACGAAAAAATGTTTGACTAAATTTTTTCCCAACCCCGATAAAGAAAATTCACTTCAAAAACATCTGTATCTCTTTCGTAATCACTGTTCTCTTAATAGGCACGTAGTTGTTTAGGCTTTCTTCAAAAAGTCCGTTGGTGCTTAGCCGTGATTAGAACGCACGTATCGTTGTGTATAACATTGTTTTGACTTTGGTGTGTGTGTGAATGAATTAAGTATCATGAAAAATCATGATCTCCAACAACTTACCAGTTCGTCCCAATCTTCGTATTCTCACTGGTCGTTTTATTGCTTTTATCATATTATTCCATGCATTGCTGACAGCATTCTGTGAAACATGTAAATTAATCAATAGAGGAAAGTGACCAAATATGGGATAGTATCCCTAATATGGAATACCCCTATTTCTCCCAAATGCAAACTCACATACGCAATAAACAATGATTTTCTGTCTCCTTTTACTCCCGTTTACGCGTACAAGTTGTAGCATGTCAGTTGAGCAAGTGCTTTCGTCATTGTGACAGTTTTTTGTTTTGTCGCTACCGCATAACTTTCTAAGGTATGTTAAAAATACGTATTTTTCGTAAAGCAAGTGCACAGAGTATTGATTTTATAGCTTTTAGAGACCGTTTAGACGTTCTTTTGTATGTTTTAGCGGTACTAGATGATATTACTTTCTTAAATATAAAAATCTGAATGTCAGTTTGAAATCGTTGGAAAATCCAAATATGGACAGATCACAGTATCCAATTATGGACTATTCCATAATTGGTTCTCTAAAGTATCAGCTGACATGATGATTTTGTTAATTGTATATTTTTTTAATGTTTTACCAAAATGGCGGGCGTCAACTCAAAAACGAAGCGAAAAGAATGGATTCAGAGCATATGGCAGAAGTAATAAAATTAGTAAGAGAGAAACAAATGGGTTATTTAAAAGCTGGAAAATACTTTGATGTGTCAAGATCTACTTTGTTTTGATTATGTCAGAAAAAGGAATTTTCTCCAGGAGAAGCCGCAGCACTACACTTGGAAAGAAAACTGTCGTGTTGGCAAAAAACAAGAATTAAAAACAGAATGAGAAAATATCAAAAGGAAAACAAACAAAAGAGAAGACTAAGCCTAATTCAGATGATGAGGAGGTGATGCTATTTGATACTGAAAGTGAACCCGATGCCTTGATAGGATATACAGCTCCAGAATCTGAAGATTCGGAGTGTATTTTCTGTGGTGTGCTGTTTTCGAATGATACTCATGGGGAAACATGGATCAAGTCTCTTATGTGTGGACTCTGGGCATGTAATCATTGCGCTGTGCCAGAGTTTGATACCTGGATTTGTGATTTTTGTAAAAAAATTGTGTACCTTTCTATATTATACCAAGTTTCCAAAGATTCTCGTGTATTTTAAGGTTAATTTTTGATAGTGTTTATAGTATTCCATATTTGGGGTACCTATTCCATATTTAGATACCTAAATCGTTTTTTAGTTTCTTAAATTTTTTCTTACCTTAAACTAATCAATAAAACCTAAACTTGTTACAAACTAAAGTGCAAATATATGATTGTTAATAATTACCACTAAAAGTTTTTTATTTATAACACTTGTGGAAATTATGCCTAAAAATCAAAATGGTATTCCATATTTGGTCACTCTCCTCTAATATTTTCAAAAACAACATTCATTGCAATTATCTTCATTTACGTAAATTAAAATTTAAATAAACATGTTTGTCCCTCTCTGTCAAGATTTTTTTAATGAAAATGTTTTAATATTATAATTATCGAAGCAAATAAATGCATAAAATCGAATCCTTGCTTTTATTTAATATCGAACTTAATTTAGTCATATGATAATACAAAAAAAATAAAAGAAAAACAATAACTAACCTTAAAATATATTATTAAGGGGGTCCCTATAGGCAAGGTTCCGAAGATACTGGCAGCATTCCATTGAATTGCTAGACTAAATCTTTGTCCGAGGTTGCTGCCAGGTCTTCGGTCCCTCGTGATATCGACTCACCTTTTTGCTGTTTCCTTTAAAAGTTTTATCGTGCTAGAACCTCACGGACCAAGGGTCTCGACACCGAATGGGACAAAATCATATTCGGAGCCTAGACCCCTATATGTGTGTTTGATCATTTATTATAAAGTCATATTTTGATCGTGAAATTAATATTTTTCATATAATTCAAACAGCCAACAGTTAAACTAAAGTTAAAATGTACCGACTACCTTACCCCTATATCTGATGGTAAATTTGCTAAGAACTCTTGAATATCACACATCACTGTATCCGAAATTAATAACATTAATAAAAGTCTACACGTTGTTACACAATGAGAGCCCATTTCACAATCGTACGATGAGCAATAACATTGCAGTTACATTATTATTTTAAATATTTATATTTCAAAAGTATATTCTGCGAATTGGTTTTGTTTTAGAAAGGCCCTTTTGTACAGAGTAATAATCGAATGAATATATAATTCAACCTGTATTACGACGTCCAACGTTCCATAAATGAGCTTTTTAAGGCCGTATTTCCGCGCACTACCACTATGTGAAACCAGCTGCCCACTGAAGTATTTCCGAACCAATCAAATACTAAGGGTTCTTCAAAAGCGTACCAATTCCTAAAAAGGCCGGCAACGCACTCCTGAGTCTGGCATTAAGTCTTCATGGGCGGCGGTATCACTATCAGATGAGCCTCCTGCCCGTTTGGTTTTTAAATATATATATGAACTCTCACGTCTAAGAGCTACATACATTTAGCTTCATCCTATTCTGTCTTTTGCATTTTTAAATACACCATAATTTGTGGTCAAAGTGCTTGTGCATACGCCATTGATGTATATACTCGAACAGTTCCGTGTTCCGTGTATCTAATTTTAAATTCTGCGCCTATCAATATAAAATTATAGTTTCATACACATAATAGCGATCCGGTGGGGAGACACAATTGGGAAATGATACAGAGGAAGACCGCTCTTGGTCGGATGATATCATCAAAACGGCTGGCTCGAGCTGGATACAGTTTGCCTATGATACAGATACCTGGAGATCCTTGGAGGAGGCTTTCAAGCGTAGGTGTTCTTGCAAACTAATTAGAAATAAGATATTATATAGTACTGGTATTTTTTGAAGTTATACTTCTTTAGGCGCGTTATGAAAAATTTATGAGAGTGAAATGTTACGATGCGCGCGCACCGTGACACAAAATTTTCAACATGGGCGCCGAGCGTGCGTGAGCGAGATGGGAATAAGACAATCTACAAGTAAAAAGAAATAGAATATGCGTGACGTTAGCAGCTATGCCAAGAATTTTAAATTACCATAATGACATTTGTAGTACCTTTTAAACAAATAAAGGAGTTTTAATTATTTTTCAAAGAAATTTAGCAATGCTTTTTCACAAAGACCTATTGTTACTTAGGTAAAAGGTTATGAAATATACCTAGTTATTAAATTAAATTAATAATATAATAAAATAATAAATTATGTTATTAATATTAATTAATAATTGAATAATATATTAAATATTGTTAACTTATTAACGCTAAATATCTATTATTAATTATTTAATATTTTAAAAAAATAAAGAAAGCCAAAGAAGTATAACTTCTTACGCGCGTACATAAGTACACGCACCATTTCTTTTTTTATTTAGTGTCATTTAAAATAATTGATTTTGCAAGAAATAAAAGGCTTTTTTTATTTTCATTATTTATTATACACATAAGCGTTTTTAATTTAACGGAACTCCAGCTACTTAACGGGATTAGCATTAACAATTATGTTAATATTGTTATTGCCATACAAGAAATATACCCTGATTGCTTTACAGAAGCACTTAATGCCAGACATTAGTGTGACATGATAAATATCTAGCCCGCTGTATTCGCGACATTGTTACTGATATAGAGCCACAACACACAGAAATATTTCGTTTATTTACTGAAATAAATTATTATTACATTCATACCTATATTTAGAAAAGCGTTTAAATAAATTGAACCAAATTTTCAACGTTCCAGGCAAAGTGAGAAAGACGTAAAGAACATTACAATTATTTAGTAAAATGAGGAATTTGCAATATTCCTCTATTCCCAAAGGTACACTCTCTTTATAAGCTGTTAATCGCATTTTAAGGTACATATTAAGTGCCTAACGGGTGCAATATTGCGTACTCACTCCCAGAGTTCAAGCAACAGAATAAGTTTGCTGCTGTCATTATAGGCCGGGATTAAATTCTGGGATCATAGGAAAAAACAAAACAAGTGTTTTAAAAAAATATTAAAATCCCGTTATGATACAAAGGTTCAAAGGTTCGTTATAAGGCAATTTTCAAAAATGGAATGTTATGTCATGATGATTGTAGAACAATAGTAGAAACCCGGTGGGCGTCTTCCCTGAGAGATGCGACCTCCAACTATTCAAAGTTAGATTGTACTCCTCTCTCAAAGGCCGGCAACGCACCCACTATAAATGGGTGTCCATGGGCTGCGATGACTGCCCCCTTTAGGCGTCTCGTAGGCTCGTATGCCCCTTTTATTTAAGAAAAAATATATATGCAATACAATTTATGTAACGTTTTTCATATGTATTTAATTTATGTTTCTTTGATATATAACAAAACAACTTATAGCTCGTAAATCAGAATTCGCTTGTATAGTATTTACAATATTCTTAACTTACATAGTATATTATAATAATAATCAAAATGTATAATGATTTTTATTTTTTTTATGTTTCTTTAATTATTTTCTATCTATCACTTTATTACTCTGTACCGCTAGTTCTGAACATGCCAGCTTGACTAATGGCTTGTATAGGTAATACGTATGTTATTGTAAGTACTTTACGGTACAAGATCGGTAGATAATGTGTTTTTTTTTTTATGAACATACTGGTTTCTTAAGACAAAGCAATCCTTTCGACGGACTGGATTAGAATCGATGTTTTTTTTTTTATATTTATTAATGCTTGGCACACTGATACAAGAGAAATACAATATTTAATGTGAAAAGCAAACATAATAAACGCGAAGAAATAAAAAAAATAAATAAAAAAACAGAATGTGATTTAATAGATATATGTTTATAATATTTCAACCACTACTCATGGTTGGGGTAGTTGAGTTGTTTTGTAGAAGCTTTGTTTTAATTATTATATTTAATCTATATATATAAAAATGAAACCCGTTTTCCGTTGTCACGACATAACATGAAAACGGCTTGACCGATTTGGCCAATTCTTTTTTTATAATATTCTTTGAAGTACGAGGATGGTTCTTATGGAGAGAAAAATTAAAAAAATTGAGTGAAAAAGTCTAAAAACAACACTTTTCTATATTCCCATACAAAATATTCGTAATAATACTTAAAAGTCAATTTGAACTTTAATACCATATCATAAAGTTCAAGTGCTAGTGGAGGGGAAGGTAAATTTTTATTTTTTGACATAATGTATTTGTTGTCTATCAACTTTATTTTTTTTATCTTTGCTAGACCTGTGTCCCCAATTGCAGGATAAGTATTTAAAAAAAATAAAGAATCGACTGTTAGGCGGTACGATGTTCGCCAGGCCAGCTAGTGTCATTATAAATATCTTCAATATCCGTGAAATAGACTATAATATTTACCCTGCAGTACACTCCATCAAGAAGGATATGAGATTTAACACCTTACCTTTGCAATTATAAAAGTAAAAGTCACATCGCATAAGTCATAGATGACTGGCTAAAAGGATTGAGTTTCTGCTACATTACATCGGTGAAAAAACACAAAGTTTCCCTTCGCGAATAAAAGCTTTTTCGCTCAAGAGTATCCTTCAAAAGTGAGAGTCACCTCCCCACTAGTTAGGGGAAACTTGAAGTAAAGAGGAATACATACTGAGAACAAAGTAGCCACTAAGTTATTTTATTGTGTATTGTAGAGAAACTCCAAAAGCGAGACTAGAACCAATTTATTTTCCTGATAACAACCAACAAACACTGGGAGCAAAAATTTTCCCGAATCTAATGTTAGCCGTTACATATTAAGTAATGTCACTTAGCTCTGCCGTAAATGGGCCTTATCCCATGACTAGCACAATTCTTCCCAACTCACGCGCAAGGGCGAACAATGTTGCCATTGTATAAAAGGTCCTATTTTTCTTTTTATAAATGGAAATTACATTATTCCATTATATCATTCCCATCATATTCCATTAAATTAATGAAATTATTAACACTGGGTCGATATTTATAGTGAACTTAATAAGAATATATATGTATAAAGAAGTCTTATTTATATAAGCTCTGTAAACGATGGATATGTTAACGTAAAATTGTAAACATCGTTAGATTGTAATCTATCTCGCGAGATTATAAACTGTCGAAAGATTGTGAACCTCAGCTTACTGCTTACAATTTAACGTATTATTATTCGGTAGATTGTACTACACTAACTTAGTTATCATTCAAACTTCTTTGGTCAATTACAGATTAATTTTACTTCCCAACAATTTCATATAACTACCGAATAATAATACGTTAAATTGTAAGCAGTTCGTTGAGGTTCACAATCTTTCGACAGTTTATAATCTCGCGCGATAGATTACAATCTAACGGTGTTTACAATATTACGGTGACAGATACATGAAACATAACACATAGGAAATGTTATGGCATTGACACTGGGTCAATGTGGCATTCTGAAAAGGTGGGAGCTTGTGGTTTATTGTTTATTAGAATGCCAAATCATAAAATGACTGCTTCACGACTGATTTGAGAGCGACTGCCGATGCGAAAACCGCTGTGTGAGTTCGAAAAGTGAGTTACAGAATCGCAAGGCAGTTCATGTAATATTATGTAAAAACGTTAAAAACACATAACATGACTAAAAGCAGGTGGTCAAATACAAAAATGGAGTGGTTAAATAACATAAATAACTTTGCTCCCAGTGTACCTCAATCCATGACTCAGCACTGCAACAACTTCAGAGAGTGTTGGTGACTTTTGAACTCACAAACGTCACCGCCCTGAGTGCTTGTACGCCATGTACTCAGTCTATTCGGATTCTTGATTAAAAATACATCCTTGGCACTGTTATATAGTAGATATTCAATACATAGGATGACGTCAGTATTTTATGGAATTGTAGCTCTTGGAATGTTCGACAGTTTATGCATAAATACTACGCGTGCCCTGATGACCTACCCAGTCAATAGCCTAACGTTAACCAACATAAAAGGTAAATTGTAAAACTATTTTTATATGCATTTGTCGCGTTCCTAAACAAGACTGCTATTTGCGGTTTTCTAATGTAACATATATTAATTTTCAAATAAATAAATTTACTCACTCTTTTAACGACTCGAGATTGATTCTCTGTTATTAATTAGCCATGTATCATAAGTTTAAATATCAAAACGTCATCGTGATTGTCTATTTATGTAAAATTATTTTTACTTAGTGAGAACATAATACAAATGAATAGAAGCGTGAATAATAGTAAAAACAGCCTTGCGATTCTATAACTCACTTTTCGAACTCTCACAGCGGTTTTCGCAGCGGCGGTCGCGCTCAAATCAGTCGTGAAGCAGTCATTTTACGATTTGGCAGTCTGATAAACAATAAACTACAAGCTCCCTCCCCTTGTCAAGACGTTATGTGAAATTGCTTAACAGAATACCATGAGATTCCAAAAATTACTTGAGTGACGAAGGGAGCGTTGTTAGTGCGAGGTGAACTCACGGATTAACACAATCGCACGGTTGATTTGGTTAGATCAAACCTGATTGTATTTTTGTAAGGAGAATGATCGCCGAAGATGCCGTTTTCTAGGTCTAAATCTAGATTAGATCGATGCGCTTACGAACTAAGTAGAGTTGTAGTTACTGTGTGTCTATTAAAGCGTACGTAGCACTGGAATCTACACATATAGGTTTATAGATATAAGGAAACATACATAACTAATTCTATTTATCTTCATTTTATAATTATTTTATACAAAGTTGCGATCATCAATAGTCGTTATCGTATTGCCGTCCTACTCGTGGTGGCGATGTTCTGTCTTCTGCAAATAATATATATTAATCATTTTCTACGAAACAAAATACTTTTATTACACAAATATACACAATATCTACATACCATAAATCATCAACTTAAATTTTATAGCTATTTTATTGTCATATATGCATTTTAATTTATTAATTCTTCGTCCAGGTCTGTTATCTTAAATTCAAGTTTGTAAAACGAGCTGTTTACTTGTACTATAACATTACATCGTTTTATTTAGGCTGAATTTAGTCTCACGCTCACCATCAGCGCTCATAGATCAGCGCGTAGTTCGTCAGCGCTGACGCTCAGCATGGTTCGTTTTAGTATCGTACTGACCGCCTTACTCGACCTGTATCCACTTCGCGATTTGCCATGTCTGTACACGCTGACGACGTCCGTTCGACACTACAACGCTCACTGAAAGCAGAGGCGCTCTAGCGATCGTCAGCGCTGACAGCTACGCGGCGCCGACGCGCGACGCGTACGGCCACGCAGACATCGGCGCTGACCACCGTGCGCGCTGATAGCTACGCGTCATTCAAAAACGCTTCCTAGAAGTTCATATATCTCGACCATCAGCGCCGACGGTGCGCGTGCGGTCGGCGTGACACTAAATTCATCCTTACACATGTGACAAATAGCCTTGAAATCAAGATTTTTCTAACATTCAAGCCCAACAATCAGCTAATCGTTGCGCTACAACCCTTGGTCGTTGGTTCGTGCAGGTAATTAGCCTTCTATGCGTGATATCGGCCAAAATGTTTTGAGTCTAATAGATGTCGGATTCCTCACAAAAAATTTCCTCCATCGTACGAGCGAGTGTTCAACAACACTCCGCTACATAACGTTAAAATCAAAAATAAGTTTATAATAACCTTATAGGTTGCTTTTAGAACTAAAAATAATTAAGAGTAAATAAACATACCATAATATTGAGTTCGTAGCGGTGAGCGTAGTAGCTTTTCGAGTGCGGTTACGTCCTGTGGTTGCCTTTAATATCGGAGCAAATAACGTTTTTAATTAAACACACATAAAATACATTTATGTTGGGTTAAATCCTGTGATAGCATTATATGATTATTGCAGAATAAAACAGTAACTTTAAATTAAACGAATACAAATGAATTAAAATGTGAATCGTTTGGTACTGTGTTTGACAAATAAGAGCCAATAATAACAAATAATTCATATTATTTAAAAAATGTTAATAATTTAAATTTAAGTAAGTGGCACATAATATATACATAATTTGACATTGACGTTATAAAATAATATTTTCCTCTGTTTTGTTTTTCTCATTAAGTCAAATACAACAATTATATTTAATCATATTGGTAACTATTCACACTTATGAACGTCAATATTTAAAAAAAGGAAGATACCTACTTAGACTACCAGTTCCCAAATGAAGGGCGTGGAGCGGGCGAGAAGAATTAACTTTAATCGGTTTAAAGTTTTAGTGTACAAGAAAATTATCAACTGCAATTATAAAGTAACAAGCGCATCAGCGGGGAAAATAGAAGCATTTCATTTATGGCGAGAACAAAACACAGAATTCTAATGACGTAAATAATAACATGAGACTTTTATCTTAGAGCTAAACAAAAATACTTACTCATCTACTGATACAATAACTAGAGGTGAACTTCGGGTGAGATCTTCAAAGTCGGTATTATCATTAATTCTATCTTCATCAGTCCTCGTTAGGTACTGGATCAATTTACTAATGTCGTCTGATTTGGACTCTCTATCATCGAAACTTACATTATCATCTCGACTCAATCGATCTAGATCATTATCGATTTTTTTAAAATCATTTCGATCTTTTGAATAAATTCTATTGGAAAAAGTGTGTAGTTTATTCAAAGGTTTTACTTTTTCATCGGCGGACAGTAGCTGTATTAATCTATCAAGGCTTTTTAAATTTACTTTTTTATGAATTTTTGATATTTTTTCCATAAAATCATCTTTTCTTGTACCATCTGGGTCATAGTAGTGGGTATCGACATCACGGTTTTCATTTGATTTTCTTATTTCATACACTTGGATCCTCGGTTGGGGATAGGCTTCAGTTTCTATTGATATTGTGGCTAAAAGAAAATGATGGAAAAATTATTTATTATTATAAATATTTCTACACATGAGCCATTTCTGTACCTGAATAAAAATACATATTTTAATACTAATACATGTTTATTTATTTACTTAGCCACACATATAAGCCCAACACAAGAATAAAAAATAAATTATTTGCATAAACTACAAGTTATGTGTAGCCTCGGTATAAGGTGTGGACATCATGTACACAATGTTATTATTGTAATCTAACAGTAATAAACAAACTAAAAATGACAAAAACCCTTATGATAATTTTAATAAAATGCCCTTCCTGTACTCGCATGGGCGAAAAAGGCCTACATACTTGTGTATCTGTTTTATTGGCACCTATTTATAGGTAAGTAGGTGCATTCTGTGCTTAACACACGCCGCCTACTTTAGGATCTAAGTCTGGTTCCTCACGATGCTTTCCTTCAGTCAAAAAGTCCATTAGTGGAAAGCCGGGGTTCGAATCTACGACCACAAGAAAGAGAGTCGCACGCTGAAGACACTTGGCTGGGCTACTCCTACCTCAATGGGCGATCATAGAGATTTTAAAAATACAATTCATAAAACTTACATAAGAGTAACACAATTAATCGTTTCATACTGGCCTCGTCCGTTCAAAGGCTGATATTAAAAAGGTAGATCGAATTTAATTTTCTTTATGGTTTTTTTACGACTAGAACCGGCGTTTATCTCTTTTCGCTTCGCTTAGCCATAAATTTGATATTCTATGTTTTATGAACTTTATGTAAAAATCTGTAATTGCTAAGGTTTTGATATTGTTATTCGTTTATTAAGTATAGTATATATTGATTACAAATAATTCCGAGTAATGGTATAATGTAAATAATTGGGTGATTTTTCTTCTCAAATCCAATTGCGGTCGAATATTGAAAAAATCATATTAGTGCAGAGTGCAGACAAGTTGCCCTATATTCTATCAGATCCACGTCACAAACAAAAACCTTTTCTAAGAATCGAGATAAGTCTGGAAGGTTGATGATAACAAATATATAAGCAGACAGAAAGAAACATAAGTTTCTATGCAATATTTTGAAATATTTAATCCCTCCTTTAGAATTCTCAAGACGGTAAAATATGGTTTACACGAGAAATCCCTTAGTTTAAAGCCAGTATAAATTTCAATATTATCCTCTTTTCCATAGGGGGATTCTACCTACTTTCCTTTCATATGCATAACTCCTTAATCTTTGAAGTATATTACATTTTTTGAGAGCCTATAAATGGCTCCAGGTTACAAGTGTATGAAGATTGTACGAAGAGTATTGTGTCGCAATTTAATAAAGAAATACTACATCAATGAGTTTAATAGAATCAAACTCAATAAAAATCATAGTACAATTCAAAGAAAAAATACAAAATTACTCGGCCCAACTGATAACTTTACCTAAGCGATTAAGGCAACTAAAATATTATATCAAAGAAACATTTATTGATGACTATTAAAATTAACAATTTAAATATTAAAATTTTATTTTATTTTACTAAGGGTCGATTCGACCAAACAAGAGTAAATCTTAATCTTAGAATAAATCGTCAGTTAATCGAGAGTAAATCAATTTTACGTTTTACCAACTACAAATTCTAAGAATAGTAGGCTTATTCGGGAATTGCTACTATACCGCCGTTTCGCACGGAATAACAGCAACAGAATAATTTAATGACGTCAGTCAGTCCAATCATCTGATTTCTGTCATTTTACAAATATGTATTCTGTGTTTTAATTTCAAGTCAACGCAACGCACTAAATTAATAGTCTGCCATTGTATAATGAAACGTTTAAACAATTTATTATTTATTTATTTCTTTTTAGATTTTTTATTTTCTAAAAAATTAGAATGAAATTCAACTAGGCTCAACAGAAGTTCCTTTTTAGACGAAAGCCTCAAACAAACAACAAATAAAAAAAAATTGTTGTCGTTTGACACCTGTTAAAACATAGATTTATAGCGTTAGATAGGCCCCGACACCAAAAACTGTGGCATGGTTTTTGTATGTGTGCGTTAACAAAATGCCGACAACACCTGTGCAATCTATACACAACAAGTGTACTGAGAAAATAGTGTCATCTCTTTTTCTTGTACATTAGTTGCAAACACTACTTTCTCCTTCGACAACATCTGTGCAATCTATACACAACAAGTGTACTAAGAAAATAGTGTCATCTCTTTTTCTCCTACATTAGTTGCAAACACTACTTTCTCTTTCGTGCACTCGCCATTTAAATTTGTTATTTTAGACAGTGCGGAAGGAAAAATAAAAGTTTTTAAATCAAATCGCAATACTTACGAGTGAAATGTTACACCTCTGGCTTTATTTGTATTTCTAGAATTGTTGTTGCACTTTAGAAAGGCACACGATGGCATTTTGTGACACTAAACTGCTCGCAAACGTCCTTTACAACACGTCCGGCTAACACTGTGTTTAGGGGTGCACTGATCCCAGGTTAGTGAGCTCACTCACTTCGACTGTGCGACAACACTGCGCGGTCTCACTTCGGTAAGGGCCTATCTAACGATATAAATCTATGTGAAGCTACTTTTTCACACTATAATACGGCAAAATCGAGTTGACATGATGTATGTTCTTACACTGTCCCGTTGTAGAACAACATTTATTTGCTGAGTTTTATTTTCGTTCACCATTCTCTTGCTATTCGCGTATTGTTATTCCTAGCGCAATTATAGGTACTATCGATTACGTGGAGAAAAGACTATGGATTTACTCGAGATTAAAATCATGGAATAGATTATTCTTGGTATAGTTACTCGTGTATAAATTGAAGTTTGGTCGAATCGACCCTTAAAAATATAATAAATTCGCAAGTCAATTTAAATTATCGCTTGTTTAGACATTTTACTATTTATATTTACTTATATGTATTATATTATATGTTTGTATATGTTATAAAATATTCTTCGAAATATAATAAAAAGAGCATTAAATCGTTTCCCAAAAAATTCAATATCAATATATTTACTTTGTATTCATGTTTATTTTGCGAATTAATCTCTCCCTTGTAAATAATCCTTTAAATTAAGCAAACACACCCTACAAACATTATATTGTTGGGAGCGAACACTGAGCATACGTATAAGTTTATTTAGGACTCAGCCAATAAAACTTGATCTGATTTACTTGAAATTTTCACTTTATCGAAAAAACTTGATATTGACGAACGGAATCGAATTAAACGAACGGTTAATCACCAATTTTGTGTTAACCAATTGATTATACCCTTAATTAAAGTTTTTTTCTGCCCTTAAATTGTATTTAAGAATTAACAATTAATGTACTTTTGAAAAGTAAAAAATCATTTAATCATATAGGTAACATAATTTACACTTATGACTCGCCAGTCAAGAAATACATATTAATGCTTCTAATTTTACATTTACTGCCAGTTCTCAAATCAGGGGCGTAGAACGGGAGAGAAGAACTGGCAACTCTCCGCCACTCTTTTTAATCGCCATTTTTTTTACACAACGTTCGCAAGGAGCTGCAGCCATTACACCATGTTCCACATGACAAATCAAGTAATTAAAAAAAAAACAAAGACTTGTCTCTATCAGCAGGAGGCATGGTGAAATAGGAGCACATTCTCGTGGGAACGAACACGAATTCAAGTACGACCAGTCACCACAAGCAGCACCCGTTCACGAGCATGTGTGTGAATTATGTGAATTAAATGGACCAAGTTCTGTTATACTGACTGGTATGGTGTCTATGGACGTCCTTAAAAAGTATTTGCATATCCTATAAAAATATTTTGATATAGATAACATCAATCCTTTTCACAAAACACAGTATGGGTTAAATGACAATAAAACAGTATGAAAAGCTACGACTGTTTAATAAATTACATATATTTGATATAAAAATTATAAAACAGTGTTTTTCATTTAGGTTGTAATTATATAATAATAACAATCATTATTTATTTTCTCACAAAAACTGCGTACATTAAAAAGTAACAGTTATATATTATTATAAATAACTAATTGTCTTTCTTCTATTTAGAGAAAATGCTAATGTGTATGTATTATTACTTAATTGTTAATCTAATTAACCTGACACTATTATACTATAAATTATTACCTTAGATTTAACATAAAATTTAGGATCAACTTTAAACTATACATAATAAGTAAATAAAAATACTAAAACCGACGATTAATTTTCTAATCAAAACTGTTCCTAACTGGGAAATATTTGATGTCTTTTTAGAAACAAAAAAATGAACTTGACTCATGTATGTCATTCTATATACTATTGTTTAGTATAGATAAGATTACGGCGTGGAACGTATGTCAGTACAGACGTGTGCTCGACATGCTAATGCCTAATCAAGCTGATATGTAGATCCCGGGGCTCTGAAACTGGCATTTCATCGGCAAATTGAATAAAACTTTTTTTATTACAATATTTGCGAAGATCGACATGAAATGTCGAGAACATTTCGTGTCAATCTTCAATAAATCTTAAAAGAAAAGAGCGTGCCAATTCTTGAAAGGCCGTCAACGCACTCGCGAGCCCTCTGGCATTGGGTGTCGATGGGCGGGGCGGTATCACTGAACATCAGTTGTATAAGTATGGTGTGGCGAATATGTTGAATGATCAAGATTGCTGATAAAACTCGAAACATCGACTTTCTATCTGTTTAATATCTGGCCTTATTCAATGTCTATTACTTGTAAATTTTAAGATGCTTGTTTATAAAATTATTTTAACTCATCTTCTCATCTGTAAGATTCAGAGTCTGAACTTAGCGCTAAGCATGACTTCCGTATGTCAAATATATATTTCTATAAAGTAACTCAGTGTGTTCACCATTAACACACTTTGTTAAAATGTGATCATTGCCTTGTACAAAGTAATAAAGGAAAACTTGAAAGAAAATTTATTCGCTATTTTAATACCCCACCATAAGTCATTTAAGCACATCGCTGGATGCACTAAATGGTATCTATGAAGCCAAATTCAGCGTGACATTACGTACGAATATATAAGATATAACATAGGATTTCACCATGCACTCCAATACCAAGTTTTTTAACAAAATACCTATTCGATTCAGACGTCACGCTCATCTTCTTCAACTTCTATATTCAATTCTTTTCAATCCGAATACCCCTTCTTATCTCAAAAATCACTTTAAATTCTTAGGTCCTTCTAACTATATGTTACGCTCTTCTAATAGATGTTTATTAGAAATTCCATCTCACACTTCATCCTTCTTAGGCAATTCATTCACAATCTCCGCCATTAAGTTATGGAATACGCTGCCCGACTCCGTACGATTGGCTACCTCTCTGTCATCTTTTAAAACTCTTCTGAATTCCCATTTCTTAACCTTATCCTATCCTGATCAATCGTGACTTGTATTAATCTTATGTTTCCTTTTACATCACTATTTGCTGTCCATGTATTTGTAAGATTAGCTTTTAAGTTTTTAGTCCGTTGTTAATTTTTTTTTTGTATTACTTTAGATTAAGGTACTATGTATATATATATATTTTTTTATATCACATTTGTTTCTGCACTTCTCGCACGAATCATGTTTCTTTTTTAGTTTTTTCTTTAACTAGGGTTGCCTGGAAGAGATCGCTTATTAGCGATAAGGCCGCCCGTTGCATCCCTTATAATTTTTTTTGTATTGTGTTTGATTTATTGTTTTTTGCAACGAAGTTTTAATAAATAAATAAATAAATAAAATAACTTGAACATTGTGCTAGATTCTCACTCCTTTTTGACTAGATCCAAAAGTCTAACAATGTTGGCAAAATCAAATGAGCATCTCTCAAGAGATTCCAGCACCTACGACTTACTCCTATATATGGGGATACAACCATCAGGTATTATTGAGAACGGAGAGGTACTACCGCCGGATAGGAGTGTTAAAGCATTTGCCGAGTATTTTAGCTCTGTTTATGTTACGCTAAAGCCAAAGCTCGACGTCAGCGCAGCTGTTGCCGGAGCGGGTAGTTCAAACGGGGCTGCAAGAGTCCACGTTGGGAGCTTACAGTTAAGCGATATACAGGAGGCACTTAAGCGACTTAAGCCAAAAAAGGCAGCAGGCCCGGACGGTATACCGCCTTATATCTTGAGAGATTGTGGCGTTGTACTTGCTGAACCACTGCTACACATATATAACCTGTGTCTGAAAGCAGCAACATTCCCCACATGTTGGAAAAGCAGTCGGGTAATTCCAGTTCCTAAAGTAGGATGCCGCGATAAAGTAGAACAGCATAGACCGATAGCTATATTGTCAAGTCCGGCGAAGGTGTTGGAAACGGCACTTCAAAAGTGCATACTTAATCAAGTGAGTTCCCAACTCTCAGAAGCTCAACACGGGTTTCGGTCTACGAGGAGTACCACTAGCAACCTCTTAAATTATATGGCTAATATTAGCCCAGTAGTGGACAGTGGAAAGCAGGTGGACGCTGCCTATTTCGATATTAAAAAAGCGTTTGATTTGGTCGATAACGACGTGCTTTTGCAGAAGTTTGCACAGGTAGGATTCACTCCACACTTATTGAACTTCATGGCTAGCTTTATGGAAGATCGAACGCAATACGTGGAATACGCTGGGTGTAGGTCAGAGGCTTACTTTACGAGATCAGGCGTGACACAGGGCAGTAATTTGGGACCGATGGAATTTATGATAATGCTGAATGACCTACCAAAAGTTGTCAAGAATGCAAAGTGCTTGCTCTTCGCTGATGATATCAAACTTTACATGCCCATAGAAAGTACAGACGACTGTATGCGGCTGCAGGAAGACATTGATCGAGTGGTAAATTGGAGCAGGAGAAATAGATTAGAGTTTAATTTGGCGAAATGCAAAGTCATATCTTTCTCGAGAGCACGATTTCCCACTCGATACAATTATACTATTAGTGGTCTAGTGTTAGCTAGAGTATCGGAGGTTAAAGATCTAGGAATATATTTTAATGCCAATCTTGGGTTCGCGCAACACGTCGATAAGACTTGCAAAAAGGCATACAGAAATTTAGGGTTCATATTGCGAATAGCTTGTGGCTTCACAAATATCAATGCGATTAAAATTTTATACAATGCGTTAGTCAGAAGTCACTTGGAGTGCAATGCAATGGTGTGGGCCCCATATGAGGCTAAATACAGTCTCATGCTAGAGCGAATACAAAATAAATTCACCCGGTACCTCTACATGAGACTGTATGGAGTGTATCCTTTGTATCCACTTATGTACCCGACCCTGTTTGTTCTGGGTATGGTGGGATATGACCAGCTACGCCTCAGAAGAGAGCTAGCCTTGTCGGTGTATATATTTAAGATACTTACGGGTCGGGTTCATAATCCGGACATAATGGAGAGACTGAGTCTACGGGTACCAAGTAGAAACCTGAGGCGGAAGTCTCAACTTTTGGATGTACCGCGCGCACATTCCAACTTGGTTAGCGAAGCACCACTCACGCGAGCAATACACATAATAAATAAGATTTCTATTAAGGTAGACTTATTTGTTTGTACACTGGCTGAGTTCACAATAGTTGCTTCCTATATTATTAGTTATAAGATTTAGACACATAAATATATATCTGTTAATGTTTTGTATTTAGGTTAATTGGTGTGGGTAAAATATTCTTTTGTTCTATCGAATTAGTTATCACTGTAAAGGTAGAATAATTATATGGAAATAAATAAATAAATAAATAAATAAAAGTAATTACAGTTTGTAAAACCCAAAATCACACACTTAAAGAATTAATCTTAGGTTAATTTAACAGCAATAGTTCAAATAGAAAATACATACACGGGTTGTTGCAGTTGAGTAAAAATTATTTTAATATTCCTAGAATAATAACATCGATGGTATAAAAGATGTCGTAAACTGATGTCTGTAGCAATCCAAGAATAGATATCAGAATCAATAAGACCCTAGAGTAATGAAAACAGTTGAGTAAAGTGATTGTTGAATTTGCTCGACGCATGGATTGTCACGTAGGTATTTATTGTGAAGTTGTGATTTGGATTACATTTCTAGTAGTAGAAGTTGGTAATATTCATTTTGCATTTACTTTTTTAGGAGTGATACTATAATGTAATTTTTCTGTTTTTTTTTTGTTAATAATTTTTGCAATTCTTGTACTCTACCCTCTGTAGGTGTTTCTTTTTTATTGTTCCACATTAGGGTTGCCTGGAAGAAATCGCTTGTTAGCGATAAGGCCGCCCGTTGCCTTATAACTTTTGTAACATGTTTTTTTGTGTATTTTTGTTATGTGTATGTTTGTGAATAAGGTAAGAAAGCATAAATAAATAAATAAATGTATATTAATAATTTCTTAAAATTTACACCCATAAAATTGTGTGTTTATTAAGCTGTTATGCGTACCCCTAGTTATAATAAGTAGTTTCATGATGTCAGATTGTGCATACTCGGCATAACGAAGACCGTGGAATACTTTAGTATAAGTTACTTAAAAGATTTAATCTAAACTTGTATGAAACAAAACGTGCGCAGCATCGCGCTGCGACATATTGTAACCACAATGTATGGTTTTTCAATTAAATTCGTTCATAGAATACGTTTTTGAAACTTACAGCGACAACTAACATTATTAAGAGTACAATGCGTTATAATCTTCAATGAATACTTGTCCACTAAGCGAAGGATATTTTCAAATACTCTAAAGTTTCGTTGAATGTCGCCACTGTTTAAAACAGCCTGCTAGAGTGTCGTGTAGTTGGACGCGACCAAACAAGGCCATTCCGAATCAAATATTCACACAGCCGAGTGAGATTCTATGTCGTTGTCGTTCAACAACTCTAATTGTGCGACAGGCACTTTACGGTGGTATTTATAGTTATATATTTTCTGTCCTTTTATTTTTATGGTGGCTTGAAATTGAAAGGCGAGAATAGCTTAACCGCTATTGTTTATATAGTCTTACTTTTGACGCTATACTATAAAGTATTAGTTAAGTTTATAGAAAACTAGCTGATCCGGCAAACGTCGTTTTGCCATGTATATCATTTATAATAAAAAATAGGGGTTGATCGTAGAGGGGTGAAAATTAGGGGTTGTATGTATTTTTTAATGTTGTATCATAAAAAAATAGAAATTAAAAATTTTGTCCAAAAAATAAATAAAAAAATCTAGGGGTGGACTACCCCTAACATTTAGGGGGATGAAAAATAGATGTTGGCCGTTTCTCATAGATACCGGATAAGCACAAAAAAATTCATCAAAATCGGTCAAGCCGTTTCGGAGGAGTATGGCAACGAAAACTGTGACACGAGAATTTTATATATTAGATATTTTTATGGCGCCATTAAATGGCGAAGCATTAATATGTTTTTATAAGAGTTTTTTTAAGGTATTGAGATGTTCTTTAAATAAAGCAAAAATCGTAAAATTAGGTTAAAATTACTTAGACACTTTCACTTCTAGTTAAAAATCACCCAATTTTATTACCAAAGACAGCTAAACAAATAATAACAGAAAATCATATACCGTGTCGGCAAAAATATTTACTTTATCCAAACGGTATTAGCCTTGTCAAACTTGAGCCCGTGTGGGCAAATTCAATATGGAACCGATAGCCAAAGCTGGCGCAAATCCCGGTAACAAATAGACGAGCCGAGATCACCGGGCTGCTTATTCAATTAGTTTACTACGGGTGTGTAGTTCCCGTTTGTACCGTTCACTAACCTAGGTACAGTCAATATAATACACCATAGTTCAATGGCGTAACTCATACCAAGAGACACTATATGTCACAGATACTTTACAAAGCGATCTGGAGCTGTCTGATATTGTGTGCGTACGGGATTTGCGATACGGCCGCCCATGGACACTCTCAACGCCAGAGGGCTTGCGAGTTCGATATATACACCGTTCACTGTTTTAAACAGTGTCGACATTTGAAAATATACTTCGCTTAGTGGACAAGCATTAATTTTGTGACACCGACCCCATCACATGATACTCCATATAATTTAACAGCTGAAAAAAGAAAAGTAAACAATTGAAATTGGTCTTATTGTTGTGTATACTGAGGTATTTCGATGTGCAGTAAAATAAATATATAAACTTTGGAATTAATTTTTATAACACGAACTAAGCAATTTTTGATTCCTTTCTTCTCCGGCTGCGCAGACACATTTGACGTTTATCTTAACGTGACGTCACACCCTATAACGTGACTCTGCAAGCATAGAAACATAGCTTTAAATGTATTTGTAAATAATAAATGTGTACCCATACATCAAAGAAGAGGATTTCAAAATCTTTCATCATGCCTAGTATATATAGTATACAAAACAGAGTACAACAATTGATTAATATATTTAAAAAATTGTGCGTGTACTAGGTGTACACACGTAAGAAGTGAAACTTCTTTATGATCTTATTTTTCGAAAAATGATCTACTATGTGCAACTTTACAGAAATTCGTTAAATTAGATAAAGTTTAACAAAAGGCTTTTATTATCATAGACATGAATACAAATATTTCAATTTACCTTATTACTACGAATATTATTATAGAATTTCATTAATTGCAATAGAATTATTACTATCATTGAAAAACGTGACGATTTGCTACAAAATTTCTCCCATACGTCGATAAAGAACTTTCATTCCAACGCCGATAAAGAAGTTTGACTTCAAAAAGCAACATGGCGCGTAACCGAAAAATGTGACGCGTAACGAAAAAATGTTACACTAAATTTTTTCCAACCCCGATAAAGAAGTTTCACTTCAAAAATTTCAACAAGCGTGTAATAATTTTTAAATAAAAATCGTTATTCTTTAATGAACCAAACATTACCATGGTTCCATGAATCGCACACAAATAGAACAAAGGGTTGTTCAGTTCACTGGCTTCCATCAAATCAGTTCACGCTGAACGCTCTAACATATTATCTAGATCTCATTTCAATCTCACAAAAGATAAAAAATATTACCAGTGGTATTTTTATTGTATAAGCAAATTTTTTTCGCAAGTTCTATTTTACCTATCCCTAAGCGTCTATTATTATTTTCGGTAGAATACCCACATTTAATAGAAATAATATATTTTGTTCATGTTTGTTTAAAAAAAAACAGGTTTTGTTAGGACCTGGCCTCAGATTTATGTATCTGTTTTATGATCATTTGTAAATCTAATAGGCAAGTAGGTGATCAGTCTCCTGTGCCTGACGCACGCCGTCGACTTTTTTGGTCTAAAGGAAGCCGGTTTCCTCACAATGTTTTCCTTTCGTTCGAGCAAATGTTAAATGCGCCAATAGAAAGAAAGTCCATTGGTGCACAGCCGAGGATCGAACCTACGACCACAGGGATGAGAATCGCACGCTGAAATATTGAATTTTTTTTTTAAATATTTATTAAACATACTCTGGACTGAAATTTGCGAGGCAACCCATATGGATTATATTTATTGACATATTAAATTAAATATAAAATACGTTTCATTCAATAAGCATCTCGGTGAAGGTCGTTGTATATCGGGATCTTATAGTACTATGGTGTCCAGTTATATATAGATGTAGTGATATTTTCTGAGTAACCAAATTATTTCTTTAGATTTTAGTTTATTTAATTTCACATGTTATTTTGAGTTTTCTTAGTTAATTAATTATGCATTTCTTGTACTTTACTCTTTGTTGGTTTTGTTTTTTATGTACCATATTAGGGTTGCCTGAAAGAAATCGCGTGTTGGCGATAAGGCCGACAGTTGCCTTGTAAATTATGTAACCTGCTTTTTTGTTTTTTTATTTGTATGATTTTAAATAAATAAAAATTATTGCGAACACAAAGAAGATTGAAGTTAGGACATAAAACAAAGGTGCACTAACTAGCCCCTAGGGGAAATGACCTCAGCTTGTATTGTTAGTTTATTTGTTCACAGTTTAGGAACCGGATAACAACGCCATCGTTTAGAAACACATGTTAACAGTGGTTACTTATTAATTACCTAACACGTAATTAATGAAATATAAATTCTACTTTAATTGAGGATATCGTATATAGTGAAACTGATAATAAACTGATTTTTTTTTTTTTTTTTTTTTTTTTATAAGGAATCTCGCTGTTGGCCTTTGGGGCCTTTACAGCTCAGCTCGGGCTGGTTGGCGAGCGTAGCTCGGCCAGAATGGCGTTTTTCCCGCGACTAGCGCAAGGGCGTCTCCTGTGAGACTCGGACCTCGGCTTGGGCCGTCGCGGGGTGGTCAATCGCCTGAAGGGCAGGACGGAGGCTCACTAGAGTGAGCGAAGTGCGAAGTAGAGGTCCTCGCCTTCCCCGGTGAAGGCGGTTTTTAACCCTAATCTGTGTCTGTATACTTGATTGTTATTATTGGCCGCGCGGGCGGCTTTTAATTTAATGTGTTAGCTACGATAATTGGATCATCCGAATCCTTTAGTGTGTATGTGTACCTGGGCCTCCTAAGAGCCTTTTATGTCGGGAAGGGGTAATATGGTCGTAACTATTGCGGTGTGCCGGATTCCACAAATTGCCGCACGGACTTAAGGAGCAGGGCGTGCTCGGTTATTACCTCCACCTTGGTGGACGCAGTTTTAGCGGACTTAAAGGCCTCCGCAAATGCGACGAGTGCGTCTAGGTCTATAGCGTCTATTACGCTGAACGCAAGATTAAAAGCGTCGCGGACGCTGCCTGACTCCTCAGTTGCCTTTACGGGAGGGCTGAGGGCTTTAGGAGGGCTCGCATGTAATGTGGGCCTCTCTTTTAAGATAGGGTTTGGCGCAGGGACCTGGGAAGGCGCTGCGGTTGCCGATTTTGATGGCAGAGGCGGGAAGGCTTCTGCCGTGAGTTGGGGAGGGCCCTCCGTAACGGAGGACTTGGCCCATGGACTAGATTCGGGAGGCGGGGCCGGCACGTATGAGGGCTTTGCTCCCGTGCCACGACGGGCCGCGTCGCGACCCACCATGCGCCTAGACGGCGGCTTATGTGCCTTGGGGGCCCTAGGACAACCGCGATAATTCGCAGGGTGCCCATGTTGCCCGCAAAGCACACATGCCGGCGGCTCAGCGCACGGAAGAGTGCGCTTACAGTCCGAGGTGCCATGGTCGCCTAAACACTTGACGCACCGCGCCCTCGCAAAGCAGTTTCGGGCTGCGTGCCCGTAGAGTTGACAGCGATGACACTGCCGTGTAAAAGAGTGTTTGAGGGGAGTTTCAACCCTCAACCCCGAGAGCTTGCAACACTCCCGAAGGTTAAAAATCTTTTTCCCGCTCGGAGTAGGGTCTAGGACTACGAGTACCATATCGTACTCTTCTTTAGTGGTGCGGTTTAACATGCGGAATACATCCCTTACGGGGTATCCCTGCTCGGTTAGATCTATTTGGACGACCCCGGAGTCTATTTCCTTCGGGATGCCCTTGATAACTACCCTTAGGACGCGCTCCTCGGGCAGGGGGAAAGTGTGACCTCCGATACCTTCGGAACGAAGGTAAGAGGTGAGAAATCGGTGGTGCTCAGGTGTGAACACCTGTATACAAATGTTATCCCTCAAAGTTCGGGCTTTATAATTTATCGACTTAGTGTCGAGAAGCTTGGAAAGGGTGGGCCATACGCCCTTGTCCCTAACATAGACGGGCGGGGGGGTTTTGATGCGATCCGCGGGGGCGGGGGGCGCAGGTTTGTCCGTTAACAACGAACTTAAATCCCTCTTCGGAGGGTTTATCGGCTGTGTAGGCCTTTTCGCGGGTGGGCCACCGTTAGCCGAACGCTTTTTCTTACGTCCGACGGTTTGGAAACCGTCGGATTCCGAGGAAGATGATAAAACGGCTTCGTCAACCGTTTCCGCCTGAGCGGATTGGGCCGACATTGCCGACAATGGACGCGCAAGATTTTCCGCCTCCTCATCGCTTACGCTTTCCACTTCGGAGAGTGGTGAGCGCGAGCGCGAGCGAGGGCGGGATTGGTCGGGTGAGGTTTTACTATTATTGCTTCGCGGTGCCTTCGCGGAGGCATTTTTCGTCGTCCTAAACGGCGGCGGGGACGGCGAGCGAGGTGAGTCCTCACATTGTGACTCGTAAAATTCCGTAATTATATCCGGATATCTGTTTCTCAAAAAGTTTAGGAATAATTTTACATCGTCGGGGGGTTGAACCTCGGACGCCATCCTGTATGCGGGAAGCACGACAGTTTGGCGGCGAGTGTGTACCTATAAGCCTACGTGTGTGAGTACCTAAGCTATGGGTTTCCCTAGGGTGTATGTGTCTCCGCTGGTGATAGCGGAGGTGAGGTTTGTCACAGACCTAACCAGCCCGCAGGGGTTTGGGTAAATAGAGCCCCCACGGAAGTGACAGGATCCGTCCAACAGTGGACCTGATTGAAGCCGGTTTCAAGAGAGTAGTTGGCGTGCCTACTCCCTAATAAGTGCCTACTAAGAGGCCCGGCTGCGCACAGGACTTGGAGGAAGCGGAGGGGCTGATTCGCGCCTTGAAAAAGGCACGGTGTATGCACCCCGGACAAAACACCCGCACAAGGCGTTAACCGTTCGATAACCGTTTGGCACCGTTAGGTGGCTATCGGACGGCCGCAGGTAAACCCGCGCTCATAAATTGCAGCCTTCAACGCGATGTCCAATCACCGAAGACGCGAAGCGACCAATGAGAGGGCAGCGGGCAGCAAGGGCAGCGGTCGGACAGCGCGTGCGCACTGTACAGCGGCAAGCGGCGATGACTCACAGCGAGTGAGCGAGATGGCAGCAGGATGGCGCGATGGCAGGAGCAGACGTCCGCACAGGTCGGCAGTCGGGCGATAATAAACTGAGGTAAGATTTGACCATTTTGAATATTATGTTCTTGGTAGATGTAATAGCGCATATCAGCATTATATTACTATTTTTGTCTCCTATGAAGTTAGCCAACTTTAAATGCTTTTAATTTAAAAATGAGTTTATATGAGTATTATTATTGTATAACTATTGTTATTATTATATTAATATAAAACTAAACATTAATATATTTAATTTATAAGCAATATTAAAAAAAAACATTTCTTAGCTTAATGAAGGAAAACTATTTCCAGTTACAGTTTCTTTGTATAGTTCTTTGTTTCAGTGAGTACATTTTGAGATTAAAACTCTATTAGTTCAGAAAAATTCATGAAAATAGTTTTGGCCTGCACTAATCATGAGAATGGATAGTTCAAATAGTATATATTCTAAATTTTCAAATAGGCTAGACTTAAATTACTTATTATTCAATTAGGCTAATTGATGTCTCATTAAAGAGAAAAAATACTCGTAATACCACGTCGGTGCTTAATTCTAGACGTTCTAGATAATGAGGATTTAGTATTTACATGAACTAACAAATAAATACTCCGTCCACCTTTCAAGAGAAACAATCGGGAGTGAAGCAATGCAGTGAATGATAAACATAAAGGTCAGTTTTAACAAGGATACAATAAATTTCCAAGCAATCTCATCGTATGCGAATCGGACATTGTAAAATCAATCAACCGTTCTAGGATTTCAGTTCGTTAGCCGTAATGAAATCAGACGCCGTGACCGGGATACGAGCCTTTTGTATGTAGAAACAACTGAAATTAAACTAACCAATTTTGCTCAATTTAATTGGATAAAAACAGGGTTTGGTTGGTTAATTAAACCGAATAAGGCCTTAAATTAAAGATTGTATTGGATTGATTGTATAATTTTTTTTTTTGATTGGACAATTCACACCAAATGACCTAGTCTAGCTGGTGAAACTTGTGTTATGGGTACTAGGCAACGGATATACCTACATATTATAAATAGATAGACATATAAATACATATTTTTCAAACACCCAAGACCTAAGCAAAACACCAAATGCTCATCACATTGATGTTTGTCTCAACCAGGGATCGAACCCATGGATTCGCAGTCAGGTTTACTAACCACTAGACCAATGAGCCGTCAAATTGATTGTATAAAGATTGCCTTAAATTAAGTATTGATATAGATGTATATAATTCTATATAAAAAAAATGTACTCACTCACTCAATCTGCTGGCTCTGCGAGAAACTTCTAGAGTTTCCTGTCCTGTGCCACCTCCCGCCAATTGCTGGCTTTTAGCTGCAGCAGGTCCTCCACTCCGATTATCCAGCAGTACCTAGGGCTACCTAACTGTCTCCGACTTGGCGGGTTTTAAAGATAATCTCGAAATTTTTTGTAAATTTTAATATTTCAATACAATACCACTTAATTTCTTGATATAGTTGATAAAATTGTAACACTATGACAACCAAGAAGCCATACAAAAAGGTGGGCCGATGTAATCATGGATATGGCTGGAAAGACTAAGACCTGGACGAGAGATTCAAAAAGGAAAAATGGATTCTTTACGATAATCGGAAGCGCTCAGCGTAATGGTTGGATCCTGGCCAGCCAGCCAAATCCTGCCCCAAGCGAAAATTAACCCCAAAAAAGTTATTTGTAAGCGTTTGGTGGACTAGTGCCGGTATTGTTCATTGCAGTTTTCTTAAATCTGGCCAGACTATTACGGCTGATGTCTATTGTCAGGAATTGCAAACCATGATGGAAAAGCTAGCGGCTAAACAACCTAGGCTGGTCAATCGCTCCACGCCACTGCTACTTCACGACAACGCTAGACCGCTGCACAACAGACGGCTACCAAATTAGAAGAGCTTCAATTGGAATGTCTAAGACATCCTCCGTACTCCTCTTACCTTACAAAATACAATTTTTTTCGAAATTTGGACAACTTCTTGCAAGGGAAAAAATTTAACTCTGATGGGGCAGTCCAAATCGCCTTCACAGATTTTATTGATTCCTGTCCGACTGGTTTTTTTTTAGTAAAGGGATCAATGAACTACCTATGAGATGGCAAAAGTGCATAGAAAACAATGGTTCATACATTGATTAATTAAAAATATTCGACTTTTTGTTCCTCCCAAACAAAACGCCAATTTCGTATGTAAGGACCTAATATCTTCCTAGATAATTCAGCGCTTCTTTATATAACTCAACAATTTATATTAAATAATATAGATATGATTCCACAAAGTTGGTATATATTCAGACAACATAATATTTGGCTTTGACTGCGAAAATCAATCCTGTTGACGCAAATGTCGAGTGTCAACAGTCTCAGACAATGTATGTCTCCTGGTGTATGATATGATGTGAACTAACGAACCGAAAACTCCAGACGGCCACTAGCAGCTTGAATTTAACAATTATTTGTTTTACAATTATAGGAAACAGGTAATACCTTTGGGTGTAACAATTTTCTATCTTTTTAAAGCTTACCAGGAGGCTTTGTTAGTAATAGCAACAATAATTACACTGGTAGTACTCGTTTTTGGACAGTTTGCCCATTTCTTGCAGACAGCAAGCGCAGGAGTACGAGTAATTAGTTTAGGCGCATTAATTAGTAATGTGAAATACATAGAAATAAGAAGTTTTCTCAATGCGCAAGGCCGATGATAAACTAATCAAAAACTAAACTTGTGGTGACTGGTTGTACTTGAATTCGTGTATGCGGTGATGTTAGTTTTTTCGACTATGTATTTGCGTGTTGTTCCCACGAGCATGTAAGTGCGTGCTCCTATTTCACCATGGCTGCTGCTGATAGAGGACAAATTTAATTTATTTTATTTTTATTTATTACTTAAGATATCATGTGAAACATGGTGTAATGGTTGCAGCTCCTTACAAACGTTGTGTAACACAAAGACTTGGCGATTAAAAAGAATGGCGGAGAGTTTATTGCCAGTTCTTCTCTTCCGTTCTACGCCCAAGATTTGAGAACTGGCAGTAAATGTAAAATTAGAAGAATTTCATGTATATTTCTTTTTTTAGACGTTCATAAGTGTACATTGTTTTACCTACATGAATAAATGATTTTTGACAACACGACGATCAGACATGAGCTACCGACTAAGGGGAGAAGTTTTCTGATAATTTATGTAAGTCATAAAATGTTCTAGTAAATTATTGTTCGTGAGACACGTGACGTTGTTAACATAAAAATTACAAATAAAAAAGATTTCTTAATCGAGCAAAGTTCCAACTCTTGTGAATACTGAATCTTTTTGTAGGATTTCTTTTCCTAACTAAACCGAATCATATAAACGTTTCATAGTAATTCCACATAAAGTATATTATATCCTCCAAAGACTTCCACTATTAATAAGAAACGGTTACAAGAAATTTGACATTCCCATACTTTTTTGGTTTCTAGATTAAGCGAGCTGATAGATCGTAGCTATTATTTTTCCTTATGAACTGTATAAAGCCATTACGAGGAAGTGGAAGTAATGTATCTGAGGAAGCCGAGAGATATATTGGGACATTATGATTGTGACTGCAATCTGGAGATGAGGTTTTGATTATTGTTCGAGATTTGTATTAAAAAGGCAATACAAAAATATATATTTGTTTTATTAGTGATTAAAAATAAGACACCAATTTTGTTACAGTTAATTTTTTTATGTTTGTGCTTTGTAAAATATCAAAGGCACAAAATGTACTTAATTTTTTCTACGCCATTGACAATTCACATTTAGACTATTTTTATTCCTGTCTATATTTCAAACAATTTAAATACGCCGGTTTTAATGTTTAAAATACGAGGGATATATCAGAATTAAGTAGCTCGTTGTAATACGCTATTAGTAACACAATTCTGATTGGGTCTTTGTTCCAATACATTCAACTGAACTTGTACAAAATAAGATGAAGTCAGTCTCAACTACTATCCGAACAACGAAACATTTACTGCGGATAGTTAATTTGGGACTGTGTAAGTTATACACTTATCCCTTTATTCATAAGTCTTAGTAGATACATTTATTAAACAGTATACTATCATTACACTGTTATAACTGTACTTTAACTTTGTTTAATATGTTATTTATTTACAGAATATTACGTTTAAAATTATATGCTGACCTAAAAACAAACATAAAAAAAATTAATTACGTAATTAGAAAGTAATTGATTCGGTTGGATCAAATTAATTGTTCACTAAATATTTTAAATGTATAGAATGTTCATGCCTCTACTATGTTGGAAAATTTAATGAGACTGACCTGAAAAGTAGGGTCATAAATTTATTACTTCAATTCATATGTTACATTTAAAAAAAAATTGTTTTCTTAGCTGAGTAGCGAAGAAATATCGAACATGGGTAGTCCTTTACTTAATTTTATATAAAATAATTTAAAAGAAAATCTCGATTATAATTGTCCGTTCATTGTAGGTTATTTAAGATTCAAAGTTCTGATATTGTGCTACATTTGTCTTCAGTGTATCAAAAGTATTGGATTTCATATAGGGAAGTCACAATTACTAAGTAGGTACTAGTCCTACACAATAGATATAGGGGTAATAGAGTCGTAGTGGTAATAGAGTCGTAGTGGTAATAGAGTCGTAGTGGTAATAGAGTCGTAGAGGTAGTAGAGTCGTAGGGGTAATAGAGGCGTAGCGGTAGTAGAGTCGTAGGGGTAGTAGAGTCGTAGTGGTAGTAGAGTCGTAGGGGTAGTAGAGTCGTAGGGGTAATAGAGTCGTAGTGGTAATAGAATCGTATGGACATTACCGGCTATTCCAACGTTTCCAAGATCTTGTTTTCATTATATAAGAGTATAGCTTGTAACTTAGGACACACAGTAAAGGCAGATAACTAAGCTAGAACACCTACATTGCTCACGCCGCTGTGCGGTGTAATGTACAACACTACACCAATTAACATGGAAATGCCTGCCTTATCGTGCAAGATACCAACTTACAATACCCTCTCATGTATAGAAATGCAATTTAACTAACATCTGTATATATTATTGATGTGTTTACGTTCAATTTATCGTAAAACGAATATACTGTAATAAAAAGCGTTATTAATGTAAGGCAAAAGTCCTTAATAATATTTTTATCACCATAATCCTAGTTACAAATTAACTTTTACGTCTACCTTCATTTACTACTAATCGGAGGTCGACGCACGACGAATTTATTACTTAGAAAATAATTTATTAGTTTAGGACATAGACCTAAACATAAGTAGCGCCAAAAACAAAATAAAATAAAATATGTATTGTTTACTTTAAAAAATTACCTAAAATAAGAAACTTAACACTAACCCGAATGATACACAACAATTTCTCTCCAAATGTCCCATCAGTCTTCGAAAATGGCCCCCAATTTCCCAATACTACCTTGAAGCACGCATAACCCTCACCAAACACACAATTTGAACCTTACACACTGCGTAATAATGCTTAGTCTTCTGAGTAAAAAATTACAACATCCCAAATAACGTCCAGTAGGTGTCACGGCCGGTAATCAATCTTGAACAGGATGAAACCCATTTCAACGTTTATTTATGTATGTATGGCCTACGAATGAAAACGATAGGAATTGTCATTGTGAATCGACAATTGGCACGGAAGTTATCTGTGGTAATTCGATATTCAATTTATGAGTGTGAATTATGGAATCGAATTTCTTTTGTTTTTTAATATTTCGTACGTTTAAAAGTGAAATAATGGGGGCCTCATAGCCTAGTTTTATTAAGTGGCAGCTAGGTGAGGTGTACCGGGTTCGATTCCCGGTTCGAGGGCAAGTTTTAATTTAATTTAAAATTGGTTCTCGGCCTTTGGGAGGGTTGTGCGGTACCGGGCGAGTGCTTAAACCGTAAATGGAGGACACGGTCGAATTTCTAAAGACAAGCACGAATTATAAAAAATCCTATACTTGACGCTGGCTAATGCACAAATCGTGCCAGAGCCATTAAAAAAAAGAAAAACAAAAGTGAAAAAATATTTTGTTTTATAGCTCTATTCGATAATTGAATTCCTGTAACTTAAAAAAATAAATTGTCTCAAACAATTGTTAAAAATAGTTTTTTAAAATGTTCGAGTTTTAACGTATTACACACGTGCACGCTGTAGACGCACAGAATTGTGTTGTAATCGCATGTAGGCAGTCAACGTTTTAAATTTATTTAGTTTTTTAAATGTATGCATGAATAATATAACATATTCTAGCACTATATTTGTGTCCTACTCTTGACTCACGCAAATACAAAACCAGCTAAGAGTAACATAAAAAATAATTAAAGATAAAACGATAGAGCGAGTCATTTTTTTATTGTCATTTGTCAATCAGAATGACGTATACCGTACAATAACTGAAGTAGATCATCCCGTGTCTGGGATTGGATACGAAATGCTATTAACCAATTATAATCAAATGAAACATTTCGCCTTTCTTTAAGACTTTCATTTGAAAATTTTCAATACAATAACTGAAGTAGATCATTCGTGCGTCTTGTCCATACACATTTTAATCAAACTTCGTTTCGTCATGTCAGAGAAAGCCGTTCACGGTATCAATTATATTCTAGAAACTATTAATCTATGAAAAAAGTCGATATTGTAAACAAATCGAAAAAGGTCCTTGTAAATCGTGGACAGAATGAGGGTGTGAAGTGAAATGGGCCGTGGCTGGGTCAGTCCCGAACAAATCACCAGAGTTTGTATTAAATGCTCTTATATCGGTGCTTATATCTTAAGTGTTTACGATGTAACCTTTAGATTTAATACAATTAATATTTAAACTTTCAATTGAATTTATTCGATAAATGTTATTCATCTTAATATATATAAATTACGTGTCACGTTGTTTGTCCGCTATGGACTCCCAAACTACCGAACCGATATCAATCAAATTTGCACACCGTGTGCAGTTTGATCTAACTTAAAAGAAAGGATAGCTTACATCTCAATTTATACCCGCAATATTATTTATGCAAAATATTTGTTTTTTATTTAATAGTCACAAGTCTAACAGATGGCGCTGTGTTGAAAGTACCAACGTTTCACATAAGCTACAATTTAATTGCATAACCACCATAAAGCATGGTGGTCCCCATGACTGGTGTTCTCCTACCGTTTCCCTTGAATAGTTTACTACTTTGTAATATAACAAAAACCTTAGCAACAGCAACGCTTGGCTGGTCTACTAGTAAACAAATAAATACTCAATTGTCTCTACTCGTCAAAGATATAGTAATCTTATGAAGAGGAAACGTTCGTATTTTTGTTGGTAGCCAAAGAAGATTACGGCCACAACAACCAAAAGAAAATAACTAAAAACATCCAAAAGTATCTTCATCCTAAATTGGATTCTTAAGTGAATTGAAACGAAAACCAATAAAAATAACTTACTTATTTTATAGGTTAACAACTTCTTATTATTTAATTGTTTTTCTTTCATAGAATTGAAAACAACTAAATAAAATACACAACATTTAATTTCAATAGTTACAGTGAATAATTTAAGTTAAACTAAATTAAGGAATCTTGTCACAGAAATATAGGCTTTCTTGATATTTATATATTTTCGCAATAATATAAAATTATTATATTTCACAAGCTAATAAATTAACAAAAAATGGTTCACTAAATAGAGGTACATTTTATTTGCGTTACAGATACAAGTCAAGAGCCTCGATGGAAAGTCCCAATTAAAAATGCAGCCTCCAATTCATTTGATATTTCATGTGTGATCTGAAAATCCCGTCAAAACAGAACTTCAATTTCTCGAGGGTAGATCATTAAAAATTTGACTGAACGAACAAAACACGCATTTATATCCGCGAGTTTTCCTACGGAAAAATTTAATGTTTGCATGAGTTTTGTAAGCGCTGTTTATTTACAGATTTGTTTTGTTTACGCTTTAAATCTGAATGTAAAGCGGGAAGTTTTTCAAAGCAAATAGTCAGGTATCTGCTAAAATATTTGTGAAAATTAAGTAAAACCTATTATTTTTTTTATAATGACGGCGACGTTTTGTTTGAGTTAAGCTAAATCCGAAGGATATTGAAACATTAAATTAATAATTTCAATAACGAATGCGAATATAATAATAAAAAAAAACAAACTATCTTTAGTTTTAGTTTTTAACTTTGCACCTATCACTTCTGTTGGGAATTGGAGTCACGTGTGAGGTTTTCCAATGATGTGGGTAGCTTTACAAATAAAAAGAGTGTGTAACACGCGTTAGAAGTTATACTTATTTGGAACAACATAGTTGGAATCAACAGAAGCAATAATTAAAAATTATACATACCGACAATTAACCTCAAATCTATAAATGCACTCAAAACAGTTTATTCAAATCAGTTTTGTCACTAATATTCAATATATATATAGATATACTAATAAATAATAAATTATTAGTAAATACTAACACCATCGTATGTGAAATTGATTTAATAAAAACACCAATATAATATTTGTTTATTCACACTGTTTAACTGTACTGTTACGAAACACGTGTTCTAAATATAAAAATACTAGAGTATACAACTTGAACATAGTTTTCATGCCACCAAGAACTAACTTAACGATGTAGAATTTAGGTGTCGGTGTGCGCGCGCATCGTAAAATTCACTCTCATCATTTTTCTCCATCGCGCCAAAAGAAGTATATCTTCAATAAGATTGAACATATGTAGGTTGGAGTATTAAGAAATTCTATAAGGCCATTAATAAATGAAAAGGACGAATGTTGTCAGAGCCGGGGGAAGTACTAGATTTCAGTTTCACATTGATGTAGTATCAAAGAAATTAACGTCATAATTGCATCTCGCAAAATATAAGTCGGTATCGACTGCAACATGCGGTCCGCCTATGACCACACTAAGGCCTACAACGCACTAGCGGCTGGCCGCAATGCGGTGTGCCGCTGCGGCGTGCCGCGGTATATACGGTCCGCCGTAGCGGCCTGCCGTATTCCGGCTAACCGTCCCTATTGCGGTCCTATTGCGGTCTGCCGCAATCGTCACTCGTCAGTGCTTCTTGAAATATTACAAATTCAAATTTAATGACGTGGAATAAGTGATACATGTATCTTATGTTCCATAATAAACATATTTTTTTTTTTATTTTTACTCTTTTAAAATAGGTTTACAATATTTTGTTTACATTTGTTAAATAATTATATGTGATGACGTAGGTAGGACGGCTAACCGCGCCGAGTGCGTGGAGGGGACGCGGCGCGCCGCATCATTCAACCGGTGCGGCTCGCCGGAGCTCCAGATCAACCGGAGCGGTTGACGGTTGACCGCAAGTCAGTGCGTTGTTATCGTGCGGTTTCATGTAATAATCGATGTGCGGCCTGCCGCAGCGGCACGCCACATTGCGGCCAGCGTGCGCTGTAGGTCTAAGAGAAGAAGCCTCGTCGGGTAAGAATATCGACATTATGATACTTTATGATGATGTGTATGTATACTTCTGCGATATCAGTTATTTCAAGTTTATCTTTCGCATGGAATTAATGTATCACCAGAAATCCGCTGGATACGTTGAAATATTTTTACATCCTTATGCTTTCCACGTGCTTCATTTATGTCATCTTTCAAAATCATTCTAAGTCTCCTAAAATGAATGTATGCATCACAACCCTTTAAATATTTCCTGCGCCAGTTTTTACCCAGACCCTTGTTTTTAATATTAGGGTAATATAACAATTATTATGGATAAATTCTATGGAAAATACATTTCCTAGTTTTCCGATGAAAGCATTGATCAAATGGATTTTGTAGTTCTGCGTTGAATGAATGGTATAAATCCAGCCAATTTACATTTTTTAATAAGATAATGTAATCAGGAAAACTCATCCTTAGCATTCCATTAAAATATGTTCCTAATATTTGTCGGTTGAAATGTTGGAGTATTATTATGAAAGCTATAACTAATAGTGATTGTTAGAGGAGCATGATTACTTCTTGTAGATAATACAAAAATGAATCGCAAAATGTGTTGGTAAGCGCATAACTGAACAACGCCTGCACCAATTTGGCCAATTCTATTTTTATAATATTCCTTGAAGTACGGGGATGGTTCTTACGGCGAGACAAATTAAAAAAATTGAGTGAAAAAGTCTAAAAACAACACTTTTCTATATTCCCATACATAATATTCGTAAAAATACTTAAAAGTCAATTTGAAGTTTAATACCATATCATAAAGTTCAAATGTTATTGGAAGGGTTCAGGGAAGGTAAATTTTTATTTTTTGACATAATGTATTTGTTGTCTTATCAACTTTTTTTTTTATCTTACTAGCTAGACCGGTGCCCCGAATAGCAGAATAAGTATTTAAAAAAATAAAGAATCGACTGTTAGGAGGTACGATGTTCGCCAGGCCAACTAGTAACTTAATAAAATCATAAAGCATTCTATACTTACTTAAATATATAACCTTTAAAACAGTCTGAGCATAGTAATATTATTTACGATATACATATGTTAGGAGTTTTGTAACTTTGCTTAGTTCAGCATCGAATCCAGTCTAAGAACTCCCCAAATGTTCCCTTGTTTTCCATTTTACAATTTAGCAAGAATTTAGTAACATTCTTCACAAGGGATTTTCAATTTTATTCCTTTAACTTTAAGTGCAAAATGACTTGTACAAATTTTCGATACATAATTCACTATGTTGTAAAATGTTAATTGTTTTCTCAATAAATCACGCTTAGTTCGGACTGTGTTGAAGTGAAATAGTGCTATTGTTTCTTTAAAACATTGTTTTACAATGCCTTACGGGATTGGATATGGCTTGTTGAACAGAATAGTGCTCGATCTAACGAAATATCTATAGTCTATACACATTTTTTTGTTTATGCTTTTGTTTTTAAGCACTGAGAGATTATCGATAAAACGTGTTTTATCACTAAGGTTGTGCGTTCGAATCCCAGCTGTGCACTGATAATTATTGTTTTGTGTGTTAACAATTAAGTATGTACTTGCAAAGGAAAACATCGTTAGGAAATACCATGAAACTAATCATGGTAAAAGCTGATCACATCTAAATGTTATGTAGTTATATATTGTATTGTACCACCATTTCCTCTATATATTGTAATGTATTGTATTGTATTGTATAAGATCTTCTGTCGATCCGAAGTGGTGGAGGCCTGATGACCTGTAACAACACAGGTAATCTTACCTTTAGCAGGCATCAGTCTCACACAGACTAGCTTTTTCCATAAACAGAAGTAAGAATATAACTGTCACTTGCTTATGTCCTAAGTTTAAGTTTTTGTAAGAAAATAAATAAATAATAAAAAATGTAATTTGTTTTACATTCATATGCCCTTAATATAATATAAATGAATAGATTAAACTAAACATTTTTCATAGGTTTCGTCTAATATAAATAATAATGTTTGTCCATTAATCAAGCGACACAGTTTGTATTTTTTATTGCAATGTTATAAACGCATTTAATATTCTAAACGCCAACTTATAAATCACCTAAAGAAGTGATGCTACATAACTCTCCTTCAATTTCATAGACCAAAGCTCTTTAGCCTTGGAGCTTTGACTATCATGTCCCTGTGACGTCACTTAAACGCATAAGAAAAGCGGCTTAAATCCCCGACACGATTGCATTTGCATAGAAATAACCTGGAACAAGCCTACGAAGGCTCTACAAACATATTTATGCTCCCACATGCACTAGTAGCGTTTTCCAACTGATTTAGTTCACCGCGTTGCCTATAAAATTCAACCTTCCTTGCTGGTAAGGATGAGTATAAGAGAGTGATTCACTGCCATGTATTCGTATATATTTTATTTGATTTATAAAAAATCGTTATTTTCTAGACTCTCTTTAATCGGCAGCTCATGTCTGAGCGTTGTGGTCAGCAACGAAGCATCTAGAGCAGACTATCTGTTTCCACCAGATTCTGTCCAGCGCTTCTCTTATGACAGTGCACTGTTTTGAGGACGATGAGTCTTTCACTTGATCGGTCCATCTGGTTGGTGAACAGTCACGTGATCTTTTCCTTCTATGTTACCAACCACGATCAGTTTCTCCAAGTTCTCATCGCCTCTGCGCATGTAATTTATTCAACAGTACTATAAAAAATTTCTCAACTAGTGCGATTCAATTAGTTTTATGAAAAATGTATTAATTACCGGTTTCGGCACCGAGGGACGAGGCTAATCTTGCTAATTGAGGTGTCAGAAGATTGAGCTTAGCTAAGAAAATCTGATCGACTTGAGAATGAAAGGTATTTTCAGAGGTTTTATGAAATTAACAATTATTTTATGATTTTTTCCTAAATATAACACGTAGTTATTTGGATGCATAATTTATTTACTTGTTTTCAGAAACTAAATATTTATTTAATTATCTTTTTAATAAAATATTAATGTTTAAAAGGAGTTCGATTGAAATGTGACTTGCTGATTTTTTATAAATTCGTTTGCAGGTAGGCGTGCCAACTGCATGTATCTACTAACCCTAAAACGAAAGCTCACTTCCAAACGATTTGAGTGGAGTCGAACGTGTTCGCGTGGTTACGTCTACGTCTGTGCTTGACTTTAATGAACTGTGAATGTACAGGTTTTGTATTTATTGAATAAATACAATATTTGAAAATCGAAAAACTCTATATTCTACTAATATTATAAACGCGAAGGTTTGTAAGTATGGATGGATGATTGTTACTCTTTCACGTAAAAACTACTTAATGGATTTCAATGAAACTTTACAATAATATAGCTTATACATCAGAATAACACATAGGATACAATTTATAAAGATATTGAAATCTACCTTATGCGAGCTATTCTGGCGTGTGCTGCCAAAACCGGTAGAGTTACACATATGTAATGTATGATGGAAATGTTTATCTTAAATAGTCAATATCTTTAGTAGTTTTTTTCTACGCTATGCTAATATATGCTACTCGAAATACTAATCCTACGCAGACGAAGTCGCGGCACCAGCTAGTCAGCAATATTTAAAAGTATAAAATGAAATATGTAAGTTGTTCACTGCATATTATTCATATACATTTAATTAATCATAAGTGGACATGACGTTTGAAGTAAAAAAACGTATTTTTAATGTATTTCTTAATTCTTTAGGACAATTCATTCGGCGAACAATGTTACTTTAACAACTTTTGTTATTTTAACAACTGTTAAAATGTGTTGAAATTTTTTAAAATCATATTTGGATAAATAAACTTATTTTGTTTACCCGTAAAAAATTACGTATAAATAAGAATTGAAACGCCTATTTAAAAGTACCACTCTCAAAATCAAACTTAGACAATCGCAGACCCGATTTCATCAAATGAGTTGACGTAAAAAATGCCATCTGATTTCAGATTGAACCCATTTCTTCAGATGAATGTGAACATTGGAAAGCGAGTATCAAGAATCGAGATAGGTCTTGATCGATTTAGGTTAAGTGCCTGGGAAGTTTTGCTCTCATTAGATCTACGATAGTTACATTTTATAATAGAATAATAATATAATTAGCTAACTGTTTGGTATGTTTCATTATCCTTCAAGAAAAGAGCGTACCAATTCTTGAAAGGCCGGCAACGCACTCGCGAGCCCTCTGGCATTGAGAGTGTCCATGGGCGGCGGTATCACTTAACACCATTTACTAGGACATTTGTATGCTTTTTAAAATCTTAATAGCTAATGTTTAGTTCCCGTATAATGAATTAAATTAAATACATTCTTTATGTAACTATATTTATTTCCAACACATTAATATTCACAATATTCTTCACCTACTAATAGTAAAAATAATTAAATATTGATAAATAAAAATAAAAACAAATTTAAAAAGTTTAATCCCAGTGGTAGTGTACCCTTAACGCTGGCACCATTTCCTCGCTGTATTGCGATTCTTATTCGTGGAGCGAGGAAAGCACCAGCTCTGGGGCAACCAGTACTACCTAGGCGCCAACTTAAATTAATCCTGTATTATTTTAATTCGTATTCAAGTTACTAGATATAAAAAAAACTACTGTAATTAAGTACTACACTTTATAAATACTAATAAACATTATTGATAACAAAATATTTTTCAAATTTTTGCCGCTGTGTTGTGGGTTACATACATTACAACTCTTCTTCCATGTATCCCACATGGAACGTGTTTTAAATCCAATAAATTTAATTTACGTATAAAAATTATTTATGAAAAATAAGTCTTAATGTTACATCTAATTAATCTTAAGTATGTGTGAGTGTATAAGTATATGAATGGGTGTGAATGTGTGAGAGTGTGGCTTGGAGATGTTCGAAGCGTGTGCTGTATCTGGTTAAGCTTTTGGAACCTCAGAGCGCAATGTACATCAATTATGTTTCAACAACAAACAGGCTTACATTAGTATTGCCTCAAAGCCTTTGTTTTGCATCAATATAATATTACGAGCGTCCAATAATTTATATCCTAAATCGTTTTCGATAGCTCTGGACTTGCGCCAGAAACTATAGAAATCTTTTTTCCTATTACCATTTTGCCATAATCATAACTTTCCTATTATTAGACCAAACACTTTTTGGAATGGAAAAATAACAAATAAACTTATTCATATTATTTCTGGGTTATGGGTATGTCTCGAGTAAGGTTTTTGATATTTCGTTAAAGTCAAAGTTACTATTATTTCTATTTTTTTTATTATTCTTTAGTTACTATTTGGTCAATCCGAGTCCTATTATTTTTTTTAAGAATTCAAAATTAAGCTAAGTACTAGTTATAATGACTTATAATTAATAAATATCAAAAAGTGAGTTTGTGCGCAATTTCGTTTTAATAAAGAAATAGCTAAAAATAAAATTTTGTTAATAAATAAAAGATAATATATTTTTAAAATCCCTTTTCCCTTATAACGTAAACTTAAAATAATAGTTACTGGAAGTACTCAGACTCCCTTTAAATTGATGTCTACTTAACTAAGTATTCATAATGACATTAACATATCACAGAGTGACATAGAAACTGAAAATTTGTGTTATTAAAACAGATTCTTCATAAATGTTGACTCGACTTTAATTTTGCTTAGGTTTTGCTGCGGTATTCATCAGTAATTCAGTCATCAATAAATTTATCTTTAATATATATTATAAAATGCACTGTAAGGAATGGTATGATGTATATGTCGGCGCTTTGAACACGCCATAATAATTGTGTCCGGACACCACGATGAATTGTTGAAGATAATGACGTCATAAATTGGTTTGTTGGCATCAGCCATTTACTTTCGACATTAAAGTCCACTTTTTAAAGGCTTCTGATTGGTTCGGCCGCTCAACCGAACTAAGCGCTTCACCAACCAGTTCCCATATATATAGCAACCAGAATTTGTAATAAAGAGGTTTCGTCACATTTCGTGTACTCGTTCCACGACCGAACCCGAATCGACCACAGAGTCAAACGGCAGTCATAGAAACAAGAGTCAAAGATTACTTTAATATTTATTATCAATAAGTTTTAAATGTTTAAAGTGATATGATAATTCATATTAATTATTGACTTTAATTAATAATAATAATAATAATGACTATGGAGTCATTATTATTATCGACCATTGAATAGTCGGTAATTTATAGATCTAGCAACATTGACAAATAGACCATTCGTATTAACGGCTTCGTAATTTGACTTTGACATTAATAAATGACAATGACCATGACACTAACACAATTTCTTCAATATAAATAATAAAGACTACAGACTATCAAATAGTCCTTAATTTGCAGATCCATTAATATTGGTAAATAAAATAAACCATACTACGGCTTTACCCCGATATTACCAAATGATGATGAATGACAATAGCAGCTGATCAACACCATTCCTTAAACATAAATAAATGATATGAATTTGCGCCCACACGGCCATACTGACTCCAGCGCGTCCCTTGCGCTGTTTTAGATTGCTACAACTTTAAACAAGCCATCACTCATTACAAGATCTAGCCAAAACATAAGTCATAAGGCATCACTCATTACGAGATCTAGCCAACACGTAAGTCATAAGGCATCACTCATTACGAGATCTAGCCAACACGTAAGTCATAAGGCATCACTCATTACGAGATCTAGCCAACACGTAAGTCATAAGGCATCACTCATTACGAGATCTAGCCAACACGTAAGTCATAAGGCATCACTCATTACGAGATCTAGCCAACACGTAAGTCATAAGGCATCACTCATTACGAGATCTAGCCAACACGTAAGTCATAAGGCATCACTCATTTGAGATCTAGCCAACACAAGGCATCACTCATTTCGAGATCTAGCCAACACATAAGGCATCACTCACTTCGAGATCTAGCCAACACAAGGCATCACTCATTTCGAGATCTAGCCAACACAAGGCATCACTCATTTCGAGATCTAGCCAACCAGACCAGGATCAAGGATACGCATGGTGGCCAGCCAGCGTTTTAGGAAGGATGTTTTGGATAGGAAAAATATAATATTTTGTATAAACGCATCAATGCGCATACATAAAATAAACATCATCTTTCGTCATGAAAGTTATATAAATATAATGCAATTACCTAGGTCCAACAACGTCAGGTTAGCAGGAAGTAGAAGCCTCCTCACGTAAATCGGTCTGACAAATGTTCCGCCCATACGGTCCATTCGACTGAACTGGTAACTTACCATGACGTTCAAACAATTGCCTCAATTGGTTATTCAGCCAACGACAACAAAACCGCCTCGGCCTGCTGACAACTAGGTTAAGGATTATGAAACAGTTCTTCTTATAATCTGCATAAATGACAGAATATAAGAATATACGGGAAACCAATCTCTTTAAAAATTAAAACCTACGGTAAAATGGTATCACAAAAACCATGATATTTGTCGTCACACTGTTACGACTTTAGGGGTTTAAAATCAAATTACATTCCTGATGTTCAACAAATAAACGTCAAAAACATTAGAAGGTTCAATTTTAAATTTATATTTACAACTGTGATTCAAATCTCAGTTACCCATCGATCCTTCATTATGATGATCGATATAAAATGCTCGCTTAGTTTTTAGTGATGAGTAATACCCAACAAAATAGAATAAGACCGAAAAGTGGAAAGAAAGAAATCGCAACGTACGGTAGACAAACATCACCCTATTTTGATGTTTAGAATGTAACTGAGCTGAAGAGAAAGCATTTCGTATTGAGTATTAATACAAAATTTATATTTGTCATTACACTATTATGAATTTATGACTAATCAAATTAAATTTTATGTGTGAACAGTAAACGTCTAAAAATATTGGATGGTTCAAATTTATATTGACAACTTTGATTTAAATCTTACTTCGCCATATCTGTAACATATGGAATGTTTATCATGATCATTATAAAACTACTCTCTTCGCTTTTCGCGATGAGGAAAATCAAAATAAATACATAAATTGACCGAAAAGCATGTCTAAATATTCAAACTGTCTAACTGGTGTCACAAAAGCAGTTTTTCAATACAGTCTTCTGATAAGTACATTCATGATTCGAAATGTACAGACATGTATGTACAATGTACAGACTATAACAAATATTCAACCCAGTTTGACATAGATCTTTTCTGTTCATAAAATGACTGTGTGACACACACTCACACACACCGGCTATTTCCGTTAGAATAGTTATAAACTTAAATCTGCTTTTTCATACTTAATTGAAATGTTTTAACTGTTTCGTAGTTTTTATAAATTCACAATTATTAATTTTAATTTTATTCTTCCTATTGTCCCTAAGATATTATGGAATATCCCTAGGTAGATACTTGTTATTAATTGTTTTTTTTTTTGTAAGCATAATTTACAAACTTTATTTTTCTTTAAAATACTGTAAATCTTCCTAAAATGTAATAAATAAATATAGGAAGTCTGTGAAAGCTAGTTGCCATATCTAGGCAGCTGTAATAACGGGCTTTGCCTAATCTATTAATTTGGTCTGCAATTAAAGGTAAACGATAATAAATTATCTCTAACCGTATTTGAATTTAACTCGCGAAAATAATAGCAATGTCGGTCCATCCCGTTCTTTTTCTCGACTAATAAAATTGAGCTCTAAATGGGGAAGAGCTATCTATCTCTTAATATGCCATATTACTCTAAATCTCGAATAATTTCCACATTTCCCCTGTACAATTTTATCGGGTATATTTTTTTTAATCTAATTTTTAGCTCACCGATTGTTACCCGTACGACATTGATGATATTGTAAATTTCATTAATCGGTATTTATTTTAATCGGGGGCGTCAAATTTGAACACTCAATAAACTAACGATTAATGGACATATCGTTTTCGCCGAGAGTAACGCTAAGGCCGGGTTTGTTTTTAAAGAAGATTAAACCGTATTAAAATATCAAATTGAGTTTAGTTGTCACCTACTACATAAAACGCTAGCTCTAAAATGACACTATCGATTTCTGCCATAGCTGTAACGCTTTGCTTTGAGACAAACGTTTGACCCTCAATGCCCATAAACTGTACGTCAACTTGTTTACGTTTACCAAGAATTAACTATTAAAACCAGCAATGCTTTCTTGAATCAAGAAACGATCTGCACCAGTATAAAAAGTCAGTAATAATGTTTGTTACCAATAATTACAGTTTCCGTACTACCCTCAACAGGTGAACAATAGTTATTACATTTATTTAGGGCGTCACGTTCGTCATTTTGACGGCGGTAGCAATTTTTCTATAAATGATTCTTACGATGGCAGTAATCATTCAATAACCTCAGTATTATTAAAAGTGCCACAAAAACTGGAATTATTCTTACTGAATAGTGACGAAATAAATTTAGCCATAGAGGGATTTCTCTCTATGCAGTACCGAGACAAATGACGGTTCATTGCAAGTGAAAACAAACGATTGTTCCTTTATGATACCATGACACGTGACTCACGTGAACTATTTTTGATTTTACGTTTCCGAAACGTTTCAAAAACTAATACTAATTTAGTTAGTGAATCAAGGGTAATACTCAGCAACTCAGATCGAATAAACTCAAGAGTAAATACCTGTGATCTTCGCCATTACCATTACCTCGCCTTCGGTAGCTTCTAGTCACCATTTCTGCACGTCATACACATACCGAAACTCGTTGTTCCAACACCAATCCCTGTTCCAAAGTGAAGGTTGTGCCATTCAAAGATTCGGAAGGCTTCTGGGGCAGTTATCCCACCGCTGCTGTCGGCGTTTGAACACGCCATAATAATTGTGTCCGGACACCACGATGAATTGTTGAAGATAATGACGTCATAAATTGGTTTGTTGGCATCAGCCATTTACTTTCGACATTAAAGTCCACTTTTTAAAGGCTTCTGATTGGTTCGGCCGCTCAACCGAACTAAGCGCTTCACCAACCAGTTCCCATATATATAGCAACCAGAATTTGTAATAAAGAGGTTTCGTCACATTTCGTGTACTCGTTCCACGACCGAACCCGAATCGACCACAGAGTCAAACGGCAGTCATAGAAACAAGAGTCAAAGATTACTTTAATATTTATTATCAATAAGTTTTAAATGTTTAAAGTGATATGATAATTCATATTAATTATTGACTTTAATTAATAATAATAATAATAATGACTATGGAGTCATTATTATTATCGACCATTGAATAGTCGGTAATTTATAGATCTAGCAACATTGACAAATAGACCATTCGTATTAACGGCTTCGTAATTTGACTTTGACATTAATAAATGACAATGACCATGACACTAACACAATTTCTTCAATATAAATAATAAAGACTACAGACTATCAAATAGTCCTTAATTTGCAGATCCATTAATATTGGTAAATAAAATAAACCATACTACGGCTTTACCCCGATATTACCAAATGATGATGAATGACAATAGCAGCTGATCAACACCATTCCTTAAACATAAATAAATGATATGAATTTGCGCCCACACGGCCATACTGACTCCAGCGCGTCCCTTGCGCTGTTTTAGATTGCTACAACTTTAAACAAGCCATCACTCATTACAAGATCTAGCCAAAACATAAGTCATAAGGCATCACTCATTACGAGATCTAGCCAACACGTAAGTCATAAGGCATCACTCATTACGAGATCTAGCCAACACGTAAGTCATAAGGCATCACTCATTACGAGATCTAGCCAACACATAAGTCATAAGGCATCACTCATTACGAGATCTAGCCAACACATAAGTCATAAGGCATCACTCATTACGAGATCTAGCCAACACGTAAGTCATAAGGCATCACTCATTACGAGATCTAGCCAACACAAGGCATCACTCATTTCGAGATCTAGCCAACCAGACCAGGATCAAGGATACGCATAGTGGCCAGCCAGCGTTTTAGGAAGGATGTTTTGGATAGGAAAAATATAATATTTTGTATAAACGCATCAATGCGCATACATAAAATAAACATCATCTTTCGTCATGAAAGTTATATAAATATAAAGCAATTACCTAGGTCCAACAACGTCAGGTTAGCAGGAAGTAGAAGCCTCCTCACGTAAATCGGTCTGACAAATGTTCCGCCCATACGGTCCATTCGACTGAACTGGTAAGTTACCATGACGTTCAAACAATTGCCTCAATTGGTTATTCAGCCAACGACAACAAAACCGCCTCGGCCTGCTGACAACTAGGTTAAGGATTATGAAACAGTTCTTCTTATAATCTGCATAAATGACAGAATATAAGAATATACGGGAAACCAATCTCTTTAAAAATTAAAACCTACGGTAAAATGGTATCACAAAAACCATGATATTTGTCGTCACACTGTTACGACTTTAGGGGTTTAAAATCAAATTACATTCCTGATGTTCAACAAATAAACGTCAAAAACATTAGAAGGTTCAATTTTAAATTTATATTTACAACTGTGATTCAAATCTCAGTTACCCATCGATCCTTCATTATGATGATCGATATAAAATGCTCGCTTAGTTTTTAGTGATGAGTAATACCCAACAAAACAGAATAAGACCGAAAAGTGGAAAGAAAGAAATCGCAACGTACGGTAGACAAACATCACCCTATTTTGATGTTTAGAATGTAACTGAGCTGAAGAGAAAGCATTTCGTATTGAGTATTAATACAAAATTTATATTTGTCATTACACTATTATGACTAATCAAATTAAATTTTATGTGTGAACAGTAAACGTCTAAAAATATTGGATGGTTCAAATTTATATTGACAACTTTGATTTAAATCTTACTTCGCCATATCTGTAACATATGGAATGTTTATCATGATCATTATAAAACTACTCTCTTCGCTTTTCGCGATGAGGAAAATCAAAATAAATACATAAATTGACCGAAAAGCATGTCTAAATATTCAAACTGTCTAACTGGTGTCACAAAAGCAGTTTTTCAATACAGTCTTCTGATAAGTACATTCATGATTCGAAATGTACAGACATGTATGTACAATGTACAGACTATAACAAATATTCAACCCAGTTTGACATAGATCTTTTCTGTTCATAAAATGACTGTGTGACACACACTCACACACACCGGCTATTTCCGTTAGAATAGTTATAAACTTAAATCTGCTTTTTCATACTTAATTGAAATGTTTTAACTGTTTCGTAGTTTTTATAAATTCACAATTATTAATTTTAATTTTATTCTTCCTATTGTCCCTAAGATATTATGGAATATCCCTAGGTAGATACTTGTTATTAATTGTTTTTTTTTTGTAAGCATAATTTACAAACTTTATTTTTCTTTAAAATACTGTAAATCTTCCTAAAATGTAATAAATAAATATAGGAAGTCTGTGAAAGCTAGTTGCCATATCTAGGCAGCTGTAATAACGGGCTTTGCCTAATCTATTAATTTGGTCTGCAATTAAAGGTAAACGATAATAAATTATCTCTAACCGTATTTGAATTTAACTCGCGAAAATAATAGCAATGTCGGTCCATCCCGTTCTTTTTCTCGACTAATAAAATTGAGCTCTAAATGGGGAAGAGCTATCTATCTCTTAATATGCCATATTACTCTAAATCTCGAATAATTTCCACATTTCCCCTGTACAATTTTATCGGGTATATTTTTTTTAATCTAATTTTTAGCTCACTGATTGTTACCCGTACGACATTGATGATATTGTAAATTTCATTAATCGGTATTTATTTTAATCGGGGGCGTCAAATTTGAACACTCAATAAACTAACGATTAATGGACATATCGTTTTCGCCGAGAGTAACGCTAAGGCCGGGTTTGTTTTTAAAGAAGATTAAACCGTATTAAAATATCAAATTGAGTTTAGTTGTCACCTACTACATAAAACGCTAGCTCTAAAATGACACTATCGATTTCTGCCATAGCTGTAACGCTTTGCTTTGAGACAAACGTTTGACCCTCAATGCCCATAAACTGTACGTCAACTTGTTTACGTTTACCAAGAATTAACTATTAAAACCAGCAATGCTTTCTTGAATCAAGAAACGATCTGCACCAGTATAAAAAGTCAGTAATAATGTTTGTTACCAATAATTACAGTTTCCGTACTACCCTCAACAGGTGAACAATAGTTATTACATTTATTTAGGGCGTCACGTTCGTCATTTTGACGGCGGTAGCAATTTTTCTATAAATGATTCTTACGATGGCAGTAATCATTCAATAACCTCAGTATTATTAAAAGTGCCACAAAAACTGGAATTATTCTTACTGAATAGTGACGAAATAAATTTAGCCATAGAGGGATTTCTCTCTATGCAGTACCGAGACAAATGACGGTTCATTGCAAGTGAAAACAAACGATTGTTCCTTTATGATACCATGACACGTGACTCACGTGAACTATTTTTGATTTTACGTTTCCGAAACGTTTCAAAAACTAATACTAATTTAGTTAGTGAATCAAGGGTAATACTCAGCAACTCAGATCGAATAAACTCAAGAGTAAATACCTGTGATCTTCGCCATTACCATTACCTCGCCTTCGGTAGCTTCTAGTCACCATTTCTGCACGTCATACACATACCGAAACTCGTTGTTCCAACACCAATCCCTGTTCCAAAGTGAAGGTTGTGCCATTCAAAGATTCGGAAGGCTTCTGGGGCAGTTATCCCACCGCTGCTGTCGGCGCTTTGAACACGCCATAATAATTGTGTCCGGACACCACGATGAATTGTTGAAGATAATGACGTCATAAATTGGTTTGTTGGCATCAGCCATTTACTTTCGACATTAAAGTCCACTTTTTAAAGGCTTCTGATTGGTTCGGCCGCTCAACCGAACTAAGCGCTTCACCAACCAGTTCCCATATATATAGCAACCAGAATTTGTAATAAAGAGGTTTCGTCACATTTCGTGTACTCGTTCCACGACCGAACCCGAATCGACCACAGAGTCAAACGGCAGTCATAGAAACAAGAGTCAAAGATTACTTTAATATTTATTATCAATAAGTTTTAAATGTTTAAAGTGATATGATAATTCATATTAATTATTGACTTTAATTAATAATAATAATAATAATGACTATGGAGTCATTATTATTATCGACCATTGAATAGTCGGTAATTTATAGATCTAGCAACATTGACAAATAGACCATTCGTATTAACGGCTTCGTAATTTGACTTTGACATTAATAAATGACAATGACCATGACACTAACACAATTTCTTCAATATAAATAATAAAGACTACAGACTATCAAATAGTCCTTAATTTGCAGATCCATTAATATTGGTAAATAAAATAAACCATACTACGGCTTTACCCCGATATTACCAAATGATGATGAATGACAATAGCAGCTGATCAACACCATTCCTTAAACATAAATAAATGATATGAATTTGCGCCCACATATACAATTCAAGATCGATTAGTTATTTCTTGGTTTGAGGAAGTATTCAGTAAAAGATTTTTACTATTAGTTCACAATGTATGGATAAAGTACGAAATAGCTATGCAACACATAAATTATTTGGAAGATAAATTGTGCTATTTGACACTTCATCGGACTCAACTTATGATGGACTTTATGTGACGTATAGCGCTATCTGACAGTCGTGAAACGCAACAATAGTGTTTATCCTACCAATAAATAATAAATAGCTAATTTGGAACTTAGAATTTATCCATACATTGTGAAACAGACCCTTAGTCTACTATTGACACTATACATTTTAAAATAGGCCAGTGTAATGTATTCATCGTGTTTCCAGAGTATCAGCAACGCATAGATAAATTCTATATGCAGATGATAAACGTCAAATTTATAGGTCAATTACAAGCCATTCACAAAATAACCTCACCCGAAAAATAGGTTTTGCAATTTAAATTTTAAGTCTGGATAGCACTCGGCAATAAAATATGCCACGAATTATGTTACTGTATAAATTTTCCCTTTGTTTTTTACGGTACTCCTGGGTCCTTCATAAAAAATTTCCTTGATAGAAATTTATATTTGGAACCCCATTTTTGTAAGTGGAACTTATGAATCTTGTTTGTTAAATCAAGTTCACTGTAAATGTGGCCTCGATACACTACGTATTGTTGTATTAAGTGCAGCTTAGTAAAAGTATTTTAGTATTTACATATTTTTTTATTTATTTTAGAGTAAAGAAGTATTAAGTACTAATACATATAAATAATTCTTAATAATAATTTATAAGTACTATATTTATGTAGTAAATGTATATAACTAAATGTATGTTTTATGCGTGCCTTTACCTTTTAAAAGCCACGGATAAACAAATTTGTATATTATTTGTAACAGTTCTGGCCTTATGTGTGATTTCAGTAGAAGTACTAAATTAGAGTTTGACATTTACTAAAACTTCCATTAAAAATCAATGCAAGTGCAATTAACGGCCAACTTTTAAATTTAAAAAGTTTTAATATAAATGACGCTTTTAATGTTGACATCACCAATAGACAACAGATTGACCATGTTACATAGACAAAGGCTAATTCTGTAAAGTCAAAGAGAAGGTCACAGGCTAGTGATTCAATATTCGATTTCTCCGGAGAGCGGTAGTACATACAATGAGTACATGGACCTATTTGTTAGGCCCTACCCCTATCGAGGGGCTATCCCTAAGGGTCCCTATCGTTAGCCCAACATGCTCCTACTGATTTTGTGTATGTTAATATTCATCAGTTTGTCCCTTGAAAGAAAAAGGGTGCAATTGAGATAAATGAAGGTGACTGAAAAATGAAGGAACATATTACTTATTCTAAGTTGTATGAATATTTTTTGTAGCTATTTCACAATTTTACACTAAAATATGGATATTATGACTTTAAAACATAAGCACAGTTGTGTACATCTTTGCGATCTTGAAGACTGAAGTTAGTAAAATAACTTGGCATTCTACTCTCCTCCGTCAAGTCTTAGTTTCGATCCTCAGTGCACCAATGGAGTTTATGTCTAACATTTGCTCATATGCCGAAGGAAAACATAGTTAATCCGGCATGAGTTTAACGCAAAAGTCATCGACGTGTGCGCAGAAGGCTGATCCCACTTGCCTATTTAAAAAAAATGATCACAAAACAAAAGCCCAGGCTTTAGGCTCGCTAATCCTTTGTTTCATGTTTAAGTTACTTTTTTTTTAATTCCCCCCTTATAAAATAAACGGAAGGCGTTTATAAATAAAACTATTCACTCTTTAAATATGAATCATAGACAATATGACACTACACTGATATATATTCAAGCATTTCTGAAATCAGTTCAATACAGATAATAAACAACTTTATACGTTAAATCCATAAACTACAAACAAAGTGAAGATTGCAAAATCAATAACATATTCAAGGGAGATGGACATCAAACATTAACGACGTCATTTAGACGTGGAGGCACTCGTGATGGCCCATAGGAGATAGTGGGTGCGACCCTAATGGGAAAATTATACACTTTCCACTTTTCATAAGCCTCACGCTCGGTTTTTTGGCAGAAATATTGCCAAGATGTAAATCAGAAGGTATTTTGCTACATGAATCTTATTTTTCGTTATCTGAGCCTATGTGAATATTATGTTTCGCTCGCATTATCTTGAATCACATACAACCTTTAACATACGCTCCTTTATATAGCAAACCTAAATTTTAAGCTATCTACATCTTCATACATAAGGTGAATCATTAAGTTGTTAACTTAATTATTTTCTTAGCGATTCTTTAGCCTATGTCACTATGCGTCGCTATTCCTTTATCGGTTTATTGCCAGTTCTTCTCTTCCGTTTTACGCCCTTGATTTGAGAACTGGCAGTAAATGTAAAATTGATGCATTTAATGTATATTTCTTTTTCTTTTTACGTTCATAAGTGTACATTGCTGATGAATAAATGATTTTTGACTCACTAATCGGGACAAGCTCAATACATTTAGGAGCACATTTTAGTTTAATTATAAATGGACACAATTTTAACCAATATTAAGAAAGCGCTGAGATTGTTTGATATAAAATCTTGATATATATAAATTACGTGTCACGTTGTGTGTCCGCTATGGACTCCTAAACTACCGAACCGATATCAATCAAATTTGCACACCGTGAGTAGTTTGATCCAACTTAAAAGATAGGATAGTTTACATCTCAATTTATACCCGCAATGTAATTTTATTGCAAATTATTTGTTTATTATTTGACAAAATTCTAACAGATGGCGCTGTGTTGATAGTACCAACGTTTCACATAAGTTCTCCTACCGTTTCCCTTGAATAATTTACTACTATGTAATATAACAAAAACCTTAGCCACAGCAACGTTTGGCTGGTCTGCTAGTATTATTTATTTTATTCCAATTAGATTTATAAAAAATATGTTATTTAATTTATAAGATTCCAGTTTCAGTGATTAAATGGACATAATCTTATACCTCATAAATGAGCGGAATAAAGTATTAAATATTAATGCACTCGGAATAAGACGATATTCCAATTACGTTAATCTATTAAAAGTCATTTATTATTCACCCCGCCTGAATTACTTCCAGAGTGACATGGGGTATGCCTATATAACCTATTAATATCAATGTCGTCTTAATATAAGATCTTATTAATAGACTTTTTTCCATTAAGAATAATCCACCACCACCTAAACGATGGCGGATGATAAACGTTGATTTGAGATTCTATGAAATGTCGGCTTGTACCGATTTCCCCGTCATGTTTTTAGGCAAATTCTGGCTATAGTTTTTTTATAGGAAAGGGAGACAAACAACCCGCCCAAAAAGGATAGTCGTCGTAGCTCTTGGGCATCCGTTTCATTGCACCACACTACACACACATGGGCACCCTTTGAGGGAGGAGGATACTCTTTTTTAAAACAATTGAAAGTTTTTTTTTTTTTAAATTGGAAGTCATATCTCCCAGGGAAAACCTCCACTGGGAGTTCATTCTGAAGTTCGCTAGTTCTCAAAAGAAAATTTCTTGTGAAGCGGACCGTGCAAGACTTTTATCCATCAGGGTGTAATGGCAGAACGCTGAATCCTACAAACTGTATACTCCTCAGTAGTCCATAGTAAAGTACACTTTGTAGAATACGCATAGAGACGCAATGTCTCTGCGTAGATAAATAAAATAGTATAAGATTCAGATTTCTGTGTGATGAATTTTTTCTCAAAGGCGAATTGAAGATTTATGTCATGCGGGTTCACGACGTTTACATGACCTGATTACTGATATAAGTTATATAAAACTTTTATATTATCCTTAATTGGCTTTAACACCTATTTTTCTATTCACATCGCTTATACTTGTTTATTTGTAGAGTGAATAAAAGAATTGTCTTTTAATAAAAATTATAATATGTCACCGGCTTATTGGACAAAGGTCGTTACAATACATAAAATTTTTGATGTAAATTTAAAAAACTTTTCTTTTTTAAAGGAAAAGTCACGCCCAAATATCCAATTATTACCGAGTATACGATTGTAAAATGAGAGGGGAAAGCTCGCTATTTGAATGAACAAATATTTAATTAACTGTACATTGTTATAATGTATTATTATTTATTTTCAAAGAAATTATAATAAAAGGTTTAACTAGAAAACCTTTGTTATAATTCCCTATATAATCACTATCCCGTTTTATAATATAATATTAGCAGTTAAATGACGATATTTTTGACCCCTCGAAAACACATAAATCTCGTTGCCTATTTAAATCGCGTCTTAACGAAGGCTGGGCGTTGAGATAATTTTTCAATTAAGAAAGTAAACGTTGATGCAAAACCCATTTGGATTCGACTAATTTGAATAAAATTAATTTATTTTGTTAAAAGCAACCGAAGTGGCATGAAGTCGCTTGCAAATCAGGCTTTGGTTATCCTATTGTAATCTTTAAGGGCTCTTTAAAGGGAGCCCCTAATTTCACATAAAATTAATGTTTAGACTTAAAGTATGGTAAAGTTAAAATAATTAAATGTTAAATCTGTTAAAAAAATATTATTATTAACTTTTTGAGATATTCATTTTAATATATATAAATTACGTGTCACGTTGTTTGTCCGCTATGGACTCCTAAACTACTGAACCGATTTCAATCAAATTTGCACACCGTGTGCAGTTTGATATCACTTAAGAGATAGGATAGCTTACTTATATATAATTCTACTGTACGTGTGTATGTCACTAAACTCCTCTTAAACGGCTGGACCGATTAGAATGATATTTTGTATGCGTTTGGGTAGAGCCCTGGATGGTTTAGATTCACAAATCAGCTCGGGCAGATGGCGCTGCAGTCGGTACTATCATGCTTTGTTTAATATCCTAATCGCTTGAAATATCATGCAATGCAACGTCTGTAGGGTCCGCTAGTTTTAATATATAATTTAACCTATTATAAAGTACAAAGAATCTGAAATCGTTTAAAAATGTGATTTGCTATGAAAAAAAATATTAATGCGTGATCTTGAAAATGCCAATATATTGCGACAATAAGGTCTGAGATTCGTATGTATAAAACATATATTTTACCATACATAACTTCAATTTGAGCAAAGTTTCCCCAAATGTAATCTACATCCTCACAAAGGCCTATCCGTGTGGATTTCTATTAGGGTTGCTAAACTATTGAAGCTAGAATATCTGATTTCAGACGTACAATGTTGGTCACACACGCTTTCATTACAAGTAGATAATAATACATTTTTAAACTTAAATTTAGAATAATGTCCTCGGCGTATCATATTACTTTTTAAAATAATTTTAGGCTGGGAAACGCGAAGATGGCAAAGGCGTTCTCTAGTTCCGGGGGCTCCATTCGGCTCAAAGCTCATTCTGGGTCGCTGCGCAAGCGGAGTTTATAAGTACCCGTTGCATACACACAAGACTTTACTTATTATTACAGAAAACTATTAGTAGACGTTATTAATCAAATCTCCAATATATATCAAAATGAATTGCTGTTCGTTAGTCTCGCTAAAACTCGAGAATGGCTGGACCGATTTGGCCAATTATGGTCTTGAATTATTTGTGGAAGGCCAGAAAAGGTTTAAACAGTGGGAAACATAAATACTAAGTAAAGAAAAATACTAAAATAAAACGTGTGGCACTCGGGGACTGCCGCGGTAAAGCTATTGCATATTTTTTTTCAATTTACGCAATTATAACTATTTACTTATGCGGTATTTTTTTTCTTTGATATTAATTCAAGTATTTTCTTTGATAAATTAATTCAATCTACCACTCTACCAGACAGACTAACTCGCCCATATAGTCTGTCTCACTCTAATTCGCACCGGCTGCACCGATCTCGTCAGAGAGATGTGAATACGCTGTATGCGTTCTGTCCCGCTCTAATGCTTATTGGCCGCATCTATATTACGTCATCGTGTGTTAGGTTTTTTCGTTACGGAATTTCTTGATTCGGTCGCCGCGCTCAAAGCCCGCCATAAAATCTGTGCAATAGCTTAAAAACGACAATAGAATTTTCCTAAAACTCTGTTCCTCTTGTGTATTAATATGTATTTTTAGAAATAAAGAAACATCACTTGGTTGTCATATATTTATAGGCGCCTTCAGAAATGTGTGTTTCATGGCTGTTTGAGAATGTATTTGGTCTCTTTTAAAAATGTTGTATTACGTTGTGACACAAAAATATGAAGGTGATACTAGTATTATATATAATATACTTTGCAATACTAACTTCGTAAGAACAGGCCACATTCATCAATTTGTTTATTATATTAAATGTTAATAGGTAGTAGCCCTACTAAGCTTTCATATTTCACAGCATACGCCGAATATATGTGTATTTATTTGTATAGTCGGTTAAATCGAGCGTAGTTTCCCGTATAACATAACAGTAAAAGTTTTTAAGCCTCGAACACCTCACGATACGACGGCTGAACGATTCATTTTAGATATATTTACTCTATTCTTTATGACTTTAATATTTATAAAGAGTTTAAAAAGCAAAATTTTTAAAAAATTATTATGACACGCTTCTTTTTAGGCTAGGTTTGCTTAACCTACCTAGGTATCTAAGCCTACCGTGTATTATTACTAGGGGAGGGCGGGGCTGGTTTTAACGGAGGTAAGAATTAACAAGCTTATACCCGCCAAACGTGAAGTGATAAAAAAATGAGGCTTGGTTTAGAATAACTAGAATACACAGCCGAACAAGTCCTAACTTGTTAGTTATCGATCGGCCGACGCTAGTTATAGTTGTGCGTAATAACTTCGAATTGACAGGTAAACAAACTTTTTGTACTTCGTAATAAATTGATTTAAGATTTATTTTTACACTAAATTTAATCAAAGTTAATCCTAAATGGAATTGTATTTTATTGATTTTAAAACTATTATACTTGTTTCTAAATATTTTGATTAGTTTATTTTCTATAATTGATAAAATATAAAAAGTGACCTTGGGGCTAAAATTAACAAATTGGGTGGGGTCAGTATTAACATGTGATATTAAACGACTGTTCTTTACAAAAAGTACGTTTTATTATAGAATGAGAAATTACAAAAGGAAGAGTACAAGGGGGTCTACATCTCAAGAAGTATTTGTGCTGGCAGCTGAAGAAGTTCTGGTAAAAAACAGGAAATATAGAGATGTTGCTACTGAATACGATATTTGTCACGTAACACTATTTAAATACGTAAAGAAAAAAAGGAGGGAACTTCTGTTGCTGTGGGTTATAAAAAAACCGTCTAGTTTTCAATTCTGAGCAAGAAAGAATGATAGCTAATTATTTAGTCAAATGTTCTAATATCTATTTTGGACCAGACGTCAAAAAATTAGCTTACGAGCTTGCCATTCGATACAAGATAGATAATATTCCAGAATCTTGGAAAAGAGACGGAAAGGCTGGCAAGTTTAAGTACAAATTAGATTAAGACTGATTAACTAGTTACCTTATTAATATACCTAAAGACTGTCTCGTACTAAAAAGTATTAACACTGTGACATTTGTTGATAAATATCAAGTAGATTTAAAATACTGTATTGCTTAAGGTAACTCATAGAGGTTTTTTTAAGACTGATACTAAAAACTTTATGTGACTTTTATTTAATTATTATGTTTAAACTACTTTAAAAAAAAAATGTTCGTAACAGATTTATAAGATAATACTATTTTTTCTACTCCATTAAGAAACTTAAAGACTGTTGAACCTAAAAAGTTTAAGTTTAAACTATGTGTTTAATGTTTTTTAGGCTTAAAATTATTCAAACTGTAGAAATGATTATTATTAAGTGGAGATTTAAAAGAATTTGTTATATTCTTTCAGTTCCTATCATAAAAAGTACTAATTTGTTTAACATTGAAGGCAATAAAACATTTTCATTAATTTCAGTGACATTTTATTTGAGTATTTGAGATAATTCAAGTATCTGTTATTAATTGGCCCTTACGTTAATACTTACCCCAGCTCCGTTAATATTCGCCCCACATGCGGGGTATATATTAACAAATGACTTTTTTGGTTTTCATGGCTCTCTTTCTGGAAGCACTTACATAGCTGATGATTTTTGTTATTAATATCATAGCTGAATAACCAAAGCATGTTTTCAATAAAAAATAAAACGAAAAAGTCTATTATCAACGAAAATATATCTCCTAATACAGAATTTGTTAGTACCAGCCCCGCCCTCCCCTACCATAAATTTGCATGATATACCTCCAAACAAAAGAAATATGTATTAACCCATTATTCAATTGTTTCATAGATTCTAGAAGCAATGTGACCTATTTCTGTTTTTTATAGGATACGCAAATGAGCCTACGGTAGACTCATTAAAGACAGTCATCGCAGTCTATTAACACCCGTTTAAGTGGGTGCGTTTTGTGAATTTGTATCGCAACATATGAAAAGCTTATCATATAAAGTCTGCGTAATGAGGTGTAAAACCCTTTGTTTAGTGAACTAGTTAGCGGGTTGATACACGCCGCTCAAACTCGCTTCATTTTGTCGTCTCTGAAAAGATTTTACTATCACACAACTACAACCTATAGAGATGACCCAGATTACTCTTGTTTATATATAAATTTATTTATCCTAGTGTTTTCGGTTCAAAGGTTAGAAATTTCATGTGTTGATAGATGCAAAATCTAGAAAAATATGGAAGTTAGGTATAACTATAGAGTATAACTATAACAAAAAACAATTCAACAGTAAGAAAAGTCTTTCAAAGAAAATGGAAATACATATACAACACTGTAGATTTGCATAACATATAATCTTGAAATGTGAACTTTCTTTTAGCTAGTCTTTAGTTTTTTTTACTACATTTAAATATTTATTTCGGTGTGAACTATATGTAATGACGCTTAAATAAATAATATATATTTATATATGATGATGCCTACTAAATATAAATAAATAGTAACAATTTAAAATGTAGAAAAACACTTTTTTAACGGATTTGAAGTTATGTTTTATTATAAATTTACAATTATTTTACATAATTTTAAATTTAACCGACTCCATCTTTTAGTCGATACCAACTATCGAGAGTATCAGAGTATACTATTATGTTGAAAACTCCTTAGAGTATCATGGGAGTGAATTACCATTTTTAGAAATAGAAGAAGACATGGCACCTGGCATTGAGACTCTTATAACTTCATACCCAGAGTATATTTCAGTGGAAAATCTAGATTTACAAAATGATACAGACAAACTGCAGATTACTGATGCATTATGGGGTAGGGGCCTGATAATGACAGAATGTCCTTTAGAAAATATTGATGATGAATAAACATTGTACACTTAAATATTTATTTATTACTTTGCAAAAAAAAAACTCCGGGGAAATAAATACAGATAACACAACTTTCTCTACAGCTGTGATACTTTTTGACATTCAACACTTTTTGTCTTCAGTCACCGTGACCACGCACGCTGTAATGCACGTGAAACGTCGGTTAACTTTAAAATTATCTAAAATAATTGTAAATTTATAATATAACATAACTTCAAATCCTTTAAAAAAGTGTTTTTCTATGTCTAAAAGTTATGTCAATAAAAGTCATTATAATTTAAAATGTATTTTATTGTAATTTCAAATCGTTATTTTGATACAAAAAAAGAGTGAAAATAATGTCGCTAAAAAGGATGGGTAAAGATTTCCAACTCTTAAGCCTAAAACTTTAATCTCAGAATAATTCGCGAGTTTTCCAAACATTTTATGTAGAAAATTCGATCTCAAACGTCTTGAACTATAAACAAACACCTAAACAACAGGACAACCCAACCGACGAAAGTTTGGCAAAGTTAGTGAAAACGTTAAGCAAAAGTTGACTTTATTGCAAGGAGAATAAAGTCTACAACACCAGCAGATCATATTGTCGATCGCGTTCAATATTTCATAGAGATGTCTTCGGATAAAGTTAGAGTTCCGTCCGATAGTTTCGCAACACAGTGACACTTTACAAGACCATTATAATAGAACTTTTCACTCCTTTCTAAGAAACATTGTCTATTTTCTTTTCTGGTATCCTTAGATTGTTATAATGATTTTGACCAGACGCCCCGGTAAACGTTTTTAACACGAAACCTTTTTTCACAAAAACGATGTTGAAGAGAGGCTGGACAGATACCGGTGAAATTGCAGAAAGTGTTTTTCCGTCTTCCCTTCTCCCTATTCATGTCTGGCCTACTATTGGTAACTGGCTGCGAACTGAATGGTTTGAGTGTGTGTTTGGACTCGAAAATCAAACCCAAATTTTAAGTGCAAATACGTGCAACGAAATTGTTGGACTCTAAAAATAATCTAGGACATGACAATTTTAGAGGCAAACTTGAAAATTTGTAAATCCGCCACTGGAAGATACAGAGTTAAAAACAAAAGAACAATCAAATTCTAAGATTTTCTTTTGTTTCAGAACATTACCAAACCCAAATATGTACATACTTACTTCACTTTGCCGTTGAAAAGCTGTCTTAATGCTCACTATCATAAAACCTGAGAAACTAGAATAGGTTACACTATAAAAACTTTTTGAAACAGCCGCGGAATGCAATATGAAATAGAACATAACAGTCGGTTGACATCAAATATACTATTTTGCGGTTGCCACTGCATTAGTTCGCATTGAAAATACAAGCGAGAATTTACATTTTTCTGCTCTAGTTTCAATTGTGAGAAAAATCATTGTTTTGTGGTCTTGAACTTAGAGAATACAAGAAATGAAATACTAATGCATAATATTCGTTACGTACTAATAATAAGTGAGGGGTGTTCTCGCATGTTGTCCAATAAATACATCTTCGTTGAAACTCGTCTTAATTGGGTATGCGAATCTAGATGCTAGGATTTTAATCACACGAAATCTAAATATTTTAAAATAACTACTACTGCACAATGTCAGCCGTATTGCCTCATATTATTGTGTAGTTCTGTCTCATTACTGTTCACATAGAATGATTATTAGAAAATAAATATTTAAAGTACCCATATTTCTACTTCATCATATTCCGTTGAGTGTCTGCGACAACAGCGTGCGTCTAAGCGATCATTTGATATCCAATGAAATAATATTTCTAGTAAAAAAGACAAGGAACGGAATATAATTGTCCGAAAACCTGTTCAGGTGAATCAGTTACAAAACATCAATCAAATTCAGAAATCTGTCTGCTCCAACCCCTTTTTGGGACCACTAACAATAATTGTTGGCCATAGTAATAGCTAAATGTGCACCAATGAACCTGCGCAAATGTGCGCATTTAAATCTCGCTCGATGAAGGAAAACATCGTGAAGAAGCCATGCCTTAGGCGTCGTCCTAATTGGGAGCGATCGCTCGATGACACGATGCATTCTCGTCGTGCGATGAGTTCAAACATACAGATTTCATCAGAGTGTCCTATTTGCCTCGCAAGTAATCGTGCGAGCACATGAAATGCTTTAATAACGATCGTACAATGCGTTTGATCGTGCGATCAAGTAATCAAAGCAACAGATCTCTTTTGAGTGTCCTAATCGGTTACTACGCGATGCGTCGACGCGCGAGGGGCGCCAGCCATCGAACGACGGAATCACACGATGGACATCGCGCGATCTATTAGGACACCTGTTAGGTCATCGCACGACCACTTTGATCGTGCGATGAAAAACGCATCGCGCCATCGTACGATCGCTCCCAATTAGGACGACGCCTTAGATTAAAAAGGGCTGATCACCTACTTACGTATTAGAAAAAAACAAATGATCACGAAACAAATATCTGAGCCCATATCATTATAACTCAACCCAAGTACTAGCCTTGTACGTTAGTTGGTGTGCCAAGGAAGATTGATGTTGATTAAAAAGTAGGTTTTTTAGTTAAACAACTTTATTAATTAGGCTAAATATATAATTTATTCAACCATATTTCTAAATAACTCTTTGCACAATAATAGAGCGTTTACTAAATTATATTCGAGGTTGGCTTGTTCATCACAAATGCAGCGCTTATCTTTCCGACTCGACCCAACTTATAAATTTAATGTCCTCGGGATTTACGGCGGAATTATAACTCCGAACTTCCAACTTCGCTTAGAATATTGTATTTCTAATTTCGGTACTGGTACCCGCGTAAGATAATATGAATGAATGTTCCATTTTCAAATTATTTATAATGATTATTGATTATTGTACTAAGTTAATGGTTTGTATTGTGATTTAAGACGATCAGTTCGCACTACGGAATTAGATATTTTTTTGTGTTTGTTTCCAAAAAAGTCTGCATATTGCTATTAAGTATAATTGTCTAGTAGTTAAAAGTTTTATTTCGTTGTACAATTTTGAAATTGAGTAGCGGATAGGTCTCCTATAGGATATCTCAAGAATGGCACTTAAAGAAAGTAATAAATACAGTTTGGAAATTTTGGGAGAATTTAAATATAGAACCCTTATTTTCTAAAATGGAGAACAAACATAATGTATAAGTCCAGAAATCTTGGGTTTGATGTTAACTGAAAAAACTGTTTCATACAAATCGGGCATTGATAGATGTTCAGTTATTTATACCTAACCCGAATACGTAGAAACCAGATTGTCTCTAATGCTAATAATAGAAGTTATATTGATTTTGTATTCATATCTGTTTCACTTGTATTATGTTACTTAAATATACTTCAAAGAAAGCGAGTTATTGAAGCTATTTGAAATAGTTGAACTGTTGTTTGATACTCACACATCTCTTCATCTCAGCTAACCTCAACTTACTTGAAACAGAGCCGCGTTTTTACTTCCCCAAAACTGTAGAGCCCCATTCTTAAAAGTTTTACCAACTGTCCCTAGTATTTTTATACATAAATCATTCATAGATTTAAAAAATACTAAATTTTGACATACCAGAGGTTTTCGTAAAAATATATTTGTATGCTATACACTGCAACTGTAAAAACTAATAGATACTTTTAGCTTAACCTATACAAACTCTATAATATTGTCGTCTAGTCTATACATGGAACTACTTTAACGGATAATATAGTTTCTTTATGACCACGATTGCTGAAAATTAAAGTACCTAATGATGGGCCGGGCCTCATAGCCTAGCGGTCTTATTAAGTGGCAGCTAGATGAGGGGTACCGGGTTCGATTCCCGGTTCGAGGGCAAGTTTTAATTTAATTAAAATTTGTTCTCGGCCTCTGGGAGGGTTGTGCGGTACCGGGGGAGTGCTTAAACCGTACATGGAGGACACGGTCGAATTTCTAAAGACAAGCACGAATTATAAAAAATCCTATACTTGACGCTGGCTAATGCACAAATCGTGCGAGAGCCATTAAAAAAAAGTACCTAATGTAATAAATAAGCGTTTACATTCGTTAATGATTTTTACTTAACTATATACGTTATGATTTGGAAAAATTAATTAGATATACATATTTGGATAACAATAGTTAGCAAAAATTCGATCTTAAAGAGTATTTGCTCCTTTGCCATATATTTTTTTTAAAACTAGCTAAACTTTTCGGACCTCAGTATTACGAAACTCCGCCCCTGCCTCGTCCTAAACTTTCCTGTTTTCAACTTGAAGTGCGAAGTTAGTTGAATATACGAATTGTGAACTTAGGCAAAAGTAAGTATAAAAATGTTTTAGTATGCTCCAATATTTCAGTTAAGGGTAACAAATCATACGAAGTGGAATATTTTCTGCATATTTCATCTTTATTTCCATGAAGATTTAAGGTAGCTCACTACTTGTTTTTATAAAAGAAATGGAATTTTATAAATGTCTCGACATCCTTGTTACTGCTTGAAAATACAGAAAGTAATGTTGTAAAAGCATTATATTTATTTATCAACAATTCGTTGTATTACAATATAAAAATTTTACATAATTAAATGAAAAGAAGGGCAACTGGCGGCCTTATCGCTTTCGAGCGATCTCTTCCAGGCAACTACTGTGAGAAAAAAAATTACATTAGGTCAAGTAGCCAAGTAGTGCAAAAATACATATTACATATAGTTAATAAGAAAAAAACTAAACAGGAACAAAAACCATACTATACTAATAAAGGATACATGAAAAATAAAAAAGTTTACTTGAATCATGATAATGTATTATTAATATTTTGTTATCCACAAGATTATCAACAGCTCTTAAACGATATATATTTTTTATACAAATTCGCAGACACTCAACATTAAAAAATTAATAAATCAAATTTCAGAAATGTTTAAGTAAAACATATTTTCACTTCAAAAGATTCATAAAGCGAAAGAAAATAGATCCACCATCTATCGAATGAAACTTTATAAAAGCGAACTCATTCACCATTCAAACCCGGCTTTGATGACATTTTCTATAAAACTACCACTGAAATTTTTCGAAAATGAAGTTGAAATTATGAAAATATTGCGAAAATGCGACACGAATTTATGAAAGTCGGTTTTTTTTAAATCTCATTTGCCCCAGCAAAGGATTGAGTGGTTTCCAACGGATGCTTTAGAACTTGAAAAATTTATTTCACCTATTTTGAATACAGTTTCAGCAAGATAATTGCGAATTCGTATTTAAGATTTAATATGAAGGATTCAATGTTTATATTAATAATATTATAAAAGCACTTATTGTGTATTACTTAATCGTTTTAACGTTTTGAGTTTTTGAAAGAACCAGATCAACTCCTTAAAAACAAAGAAGAAATTGGTTGAGAATTTGATATTTCCGATTTTCTTTTATAGCACTGAACCCTGGACAATATCTCAAAGGATATGTGGTGTTAGAGGCAGATGCTAAGGATTACCTGGATAGCTAAGAAAACGTGTCCATACTAAGACGGTTACAAATCGTCTTTCGACACTTTATTAACAACGCATGTAACAAGCAGAGATCCAGAAAGCGTAGTAAAACTTATCGTGACTGACAGAGCGAATGGCACCAGACCTCGAGGCCAATCCCCTACTCGCTGGACCGAACAAGTAACGGCCATTACGTCTATGTGTCGGGTTGTCTCTTTCCCTAAAGTATGGCAAGGGGACCCATGTCTGGCCATGCGTCATACTCGTGAACGGGTGCTACTTGTGGTGACTGGTCGTACTTGAATTCGTGTATGCGGTGCTGTTAGTTATTTCGACTATGTATTTGCCTGTTGTTCCCACGAGAAGTCAGTGCGTGCTCCTATTTGACCATGCCTCCTGCGAGAGGATAAATCATTGTATTTAATTTAAGATGTCATCTGGAACATGGTGTAATGGTTGCAGCTTACAAACATTGTGTGAAACAAAAAACTTGGCGATTAAAAAGAGAGGCGGAAAGTTTAGTGCCAGTTCTCCTCTTCCGTTCTACGCGAGAGAACGCGCGTTGAGAACTGGCCGTAAATGTAAAATTAGAAGCATTTAATGTATATTTCTTTTTTTACGTTCATGTAAGTGTACATTGTGATACTTATATGAATAAATGATTATTGACTTTTGACTTCGCAGGGGGTTGCTGAAGACAGGAAAGAGTGAAGGAAGGTGTGCGGCGCCACTAACACGACCTTCAGAAATGAAGAGTGCGACTGAAATAAAACATGTATAAATAGTTCATTATATTCTGTCGTAAATATATCGTCCAGACATGTATGTTCCACAAGTATGTTCTTCTAACTAATAGTGATATGAAATATCTCTCTCTACCTGTTCTCTATACCCCTAATTAGAGTGCCGTTTAAAGCCTCCACAGTGTAACGGGAGATTATGGGCTACCATTTATAAATCCTGTAATTCATGATTCTCGTGCCTTCGGTCTGACCACAGCATGATAAATGAAGGTCCATTTGAACCCCTATTTCATTATCATTAATTATTCCTAATTCATCTGTTTAAGATATTTACATAAGAAGTGGAGGTTGGAAAAACATCGTTATGTAAAGTAAAATACAGTGTATAATTATAATATATAATGTACAACTCTCTATAACGTAAAGATTAGTGAAATTTGTCTGGTTTAACACAAAACTAATACATTTATTCACCCTTTATAACACAACAGACATTCTCTATTACGAAGAAATATTTTCATATTTAGACATCCACAACATACTTAAATGTAATTGTTTTTATAATCAGCTTACAAAATTAACCTTTTGAGGTGCCAATATTTCTAAGAAAGACAGCTGAGGTCATAAGCAGCCGTCTCGCCATTGTTATTGTGAATTGCATTAACACGTGTGCCATTATTCTTAGATTACATTGCCTATAGGAGATTTTGGTCTCAGTTACTAAACGCACCATCGTCACCTATCAGTCGTAAACAAACTTTGAAACTGTCAAGATGGCCAGTAAAAGAAAAGCGTCAGAAAAGTTCGATAGAAAAGGGAGAAAAGAAAGTGATGTTGGAAGACGGTCAGTCCATCTACTAATTAGTATTTTTTTTTCTCTTCCCTCCGTATAACGGTTACTAAATAAAATTCTATTGAAATTCGTTATAAAGAGTTAACAATGTAGTTTTTACATTACTTTGAATGTAGAGAAGTTTAATTTTATGTAACTTACTAGATTGTTATGATTATTGATATGATTATGTAATACATATTTCTCTTGCAGCGTTCACAGTGCTGTTCCAATGCGACATAGATTTGCCTATTGTGATGGTTTTCTTTTAAAACTTTTCTCTACTATGAAACAATTATTGTTTCACCGGGAAGAGAACTTGGGACCTCCGAGTATGCTATATGCGTTAGCCACTAAAACACGAGGACTGTTGCGTTTTACTTCTCTATTCAATAATTTGTAATAAATTTCGGTGAAACAAAAAATGGGATTAAATAATAATCTGTTATTATTTTTTAATTAAAATTATCGTATTTCTTATTTCAACGAACGAACCGTGAAATGTCGCCAACGGGCACAGCCGTCTTCATCTGAGTCGATTGCTCAATTTATCAATACCACTCCCACCAAAGAAAAATTTGCCAAAGCAGATATGGTAATATTACTTTATTAATTTGAATTCTAGATTCATTTGTTAAAAGGAATTGCTTTAGCGAAATTTACTTTATATATTTTAAAATAAGGTAATTTATTATTCCTTTAAATAAAACATACTACTAGTAAAGAGTGCCCAGAAGTGTCTTAGTAATGAACCAACTCCACATTGTAAAATTTCACAATTTTTTTTGAATAATAATAAAGCTTTATTTTATTCCATAAAAAACGACAGGCATTAACAGTAAGGACTATAATAAGATGTTATATTATTAATGTTTATATGAATAAAGCCTCCTCCAAGGCATTCCACATTTTTTTTCCAGCCAGTCCATCAGCCACAAGGCCGGCCTCTCGATCGTATGCCTGGCCTCGGCCATTTCAACAGTTTTGTGTCCACCTGTCGTCATTGCACCTGACCACGTGTCCAGCACATTTACATTTTCTTTAAAGGGAGAAAGTTTGTGCATATGAATATTGTGTGGGGCTGGGTATCCCAAGCCTATATCTAGGATGCGCCCTTACCTCGGTTAAATAATATGGGCTGGTTCGGCGCGTGTCAGTATAATAAAAAAATGTGCGTGTACTAGTGTACACACGTTAGAAGTGAAACTTCTTTATGACCTTATTTTTCGAGAAATTATCTATATGCAACTTTACAAAAATTGGTTAAATAAAGTTAAATTAGATAAAGTTTAACAAAAGGCTTTTAATATCACAGACTTGAATACAAATAATACAATTATTTCATTTTACCTTATTACCACTAAGATTATTACAGAATTTCATAAATTGTAATAGAATTTTTAGTATCATTGTTATCGTTATTATACATTTTCGTTATTAATGGTTTAGAATCTCTTTGAATCAACCCTGGTAGGGACAAGAAAAAGACGCGCGTAACGGTCAAATGTGACGCGTAACCGAAACATGTGACGCGTAACCGAAACATGTGACGCGTAACCGAAAAATGTGACGCGTAACGAAAAAATGTTACACAACATTTTTTTCCAACCCCGATAAAGAAGTTTCACTTCAAAAAGGTATCTAATAATGGATCAGACTAAGACTAGCACTTATATAGAACGTGTCTCAATCCAACCACTAAATCCTTTAAATGATGAATAAAAGTAAATGCGGTCCGGTTTGTGGTCTGTTAAGTGCGCACGCGACGGCGGTTAAAATTTAACTATGTCATCATTGCAATTACGCCGGAACACCACCTACCATCTCCGGTTCGTGTGTCAAAGTCAAAATCGACAATTTTCATCCTTCTTTGACTGACACCGACTCAACGTAACATCGTAATAAATAATACACAACTAACACAGGTGATGAAGTGGTTTAGCTAAAATAGGCTAAAATAGTTATCCATATCTACAAAGTAATCTATGACTCCGCCGGCCGTCAATTTATTTGAAGTGGAAAGCAAGTGGCCGTATCACTTACGTAAGAATCCACCCCCGCGTAGACTTATAGCCTTCGGTCACGTTGAAGCCCTCACTATAGTGATTATTAGTAAAACTCAGGCGAGAAAATAAGTCTTGTTTTATTTAAAAAAGAATTGTCGTTTCGTCGATCGCTCTAGAAGTCTACCAATGGCTTAATCCGACACCTGCTGGATTTGTAATGCAGTATAATTTTGACCCATGACCTTTGTTTGGGTTATAAGATAAAACCCTTATTGATCCTAAAAAAATCTTAACATATTTTAAATTTAATGAATAATATTCGCAGATACTTGTATAAATGTTTGTATAATAACAATTAAAATTTGAAACAAAAATATATTGTACTAACCATAGTTGAAAGAGCTAGTGGAGATGGAAATACAAGACAGTTACTGACCGATGTCACACAGTTTCAATAACTTTTAATGTATCTACTAGTAGTCTACTAGTAACTGTAAATCATGGCATCGTAACGTTAGCGAATGGACGGGTAGTGCGAAAGACCCTTATCCGAGCCTAACTCCATTTTTTGGTGTAAAATGAGATTTTAACAATTCGTAAAAAAAGTAAGTAAAGTAAAGCTTCCTATAGTGACATTATCAAAGAAAAAATCTGCATGTAAATTTGTTGTAAACCCTTGTTGTTAATGATAGCATTTTATTCAAAATCAAGCCAGAGTGGAACAAAATCTTTAATTGCGATTTCCCCTAACTCTTCAATTTCGAATTATCACTTTGTATTACTGACGTTGCGATATATTCCAAGTTAAGTGATACGTCCCAATCTTAATTGGGTTTGAAGAGTTATTGATATTCTTAGTTTATGCGTAGTGTTATTATCTACACTAATATTATAAAGAGGAAAACTTTGTTTGTTTGTTTGATTGTAATGAATAGGCTCATAAACTACTGGACCGATTTTAAAAATTCTTTCACCATTCGAAAGCTACATTATCCACGAGTAATATAGGCTATATTTAATTTTGAACAAAAATAGGGTTCCGTAAGATATTAGGGTTTTTCGGACACAAGGTGTAAAAAATCAACCAAAAAAGTTACTTATTTTGCGTACCCTGCCTAAACTATTAAAGATAGAACCATACAATGTTTTAAGTAATTGCAAATCTTATAATTACACGTACACTTATGACAAGTCATAAGTGTACATTATATTACCGATGTGATTAAATGATTTTTTTTTTATTTTATCATGAATCTTCTGCGTGAATGTATCTAATTTTTCCTATCTTATTATTATGCCCTGTAGCGTAGTGCAGACGAGCAAAATAAATAGTGGGCAATATTTATTTGAAACGGAAGTTAAAGGCGATATCACGTAAGGCCTCTTTCGAAGATATCGCCTGAGGTCAGATTAGGGTTGCCACCATACTTATTAAGTACTTCGGTATATAGATTTTTCAGTTTCGTAAACTAAAAAACTCAAAATAAAGTCTTCTGTTATACGTAATTAAAATGTTATTTGAAATATATAATAATATTTTATACATACAATATCACATTGATGAAATGATAAGATGATATGTCAGATACAGGTAACATACATACGAGTACATAGATTAGAAACTAAAAATGACCTGTACTACAACATTACCTTAATTTTGTCGTGTTTTGGAGAGCCCTAGATCAGGTTCATTTCGACCGCTACACTATTTTATTACATCGTATTTCGTTGCGACTTTTGTATTGCAGTTTAAAATTGCACTGAATACGTTTTAAAGCACTCAGCTAATAAATGCATCTTGGTTTAAATATACTAGTGGATACAGCTTAAATTAATTAATCAGTAAGGTTATGTTGCACTGCTCGGGGTACGAGCTTTGATGAGCTATCGACTCAAGAAATTTATGCATTGCTGGATTTTTTAAATTATTTTATTTACGCCTCTTATATATAATGGTAAAACTCCTATTTTTATCCAAATCTTCAATCACAAACACATTTGTTTACTATAAGGCTTCATACAACACTAGCCAGTATTATATATGTCGGGGAATGGTCGGATTATCAGAAAATGTTTTGATCGAGTCAATTGTCCGTTAATTATTATTGTAACTTTGGTCAAATATAGATATACCTTCTATTACTTTAAATAAACATAATTTGTTTTGATTAGATTTGTTTTATTATTATGTATTTAATTATTTCATAATTTATATTCATTACTTGACGAATAAAAGTTCGAATATTGTTACGACCAATCAGAGCGGTCAAGGCGCCATCTTGACTTTGGACAGTGCGTCCAGGGTACGCAGGGTAGTTCTAATTGAGTATTCATTGTGGTTAGATGTTAGACCAGGTTGAGACTATGTGATTTGTGGTTGCTTAGATTGTGATTAAAAGTGATATCGGTGCTTTGAATCCGCTCGGTGTAATTGAAGCTAAAAGAGTTATTTGTAGTATTAAAAGGAATCAATACAAATAAAATACTGTACGGTAATTATTCATGTCTTTTGTGCTCTTACTGTACCCAGAACGCTCACTATACCTCCTAATGACGATGTCCATATTGATAGAGTGACGATATTTCTCCGACATATATATTAGCCAACTGTGCGATCAAACACGGAACATTTTTGCCTGTAATAAACCCAAGACTCAGTATTATATGTATTTACTAAGTCACTGAAGTGGTGGAGTAACATAGATTCACTTTAATTTGTAATCAAATCGAAGTACCGCAACTATTATCTTTGTTTTGCCTAACATGTCTTAAGGGTATTTTAATTAGAAATAAATAAGAAATCTATTTTAAGATTTTAAAATACTAGAATAAAATACCATTCCATCTGTAAAAGCAACCTTGGAACACTTTATCTGTTCTATTTATATGTCTAAGACGCAGTCAAAGAAATAGCTCGTGGCGATGCGCGCTCCAACTATCACTTGGATCTGCAATAAAACTTTATTACACAATACACTGCAAAAGCACTGTATTTGACTATTTTGTATGGAAAAGGTGTAGTCAAGCAGAAGTTACTATGCTTATAATCAATAGTTATTTAGCTACTTAGTTTAAAAACTTTGTTTCCTCACACTGAACAATAAACTAGAAACAGTGAGAATAAGTGGTTCAAATCGTAGATTATTGTATTCAAAAGCAGTACGAAATAGTGGGTTGTAGATTCGGCTCCCAGCGAGGGTCTTACTTAGTGGGCCTGTATCTAAAAGAGCCTACTATTTCCAGGAATCTTGTAACGTTTTCGTACTTTGGATAATTATTATAGACCTCCCGTAGAACAATTTTTTGCAGCTGATGACCTCATCTATCCTCTATTTGTGTTTGATCCACGACTTTTTGACCATTCTGTATACATATTAATTTAAAATACGTTTTGAGGTTATAAAGACATTCTCGAATGCATTAATAAAGAACTATACAATATTTATTTGAAGAAATTAAATATGCAACGAATTAAGATTGAATAAGAAAAGCGACTAAAATATTTAGGTTAATTAATTTCCACACAAAGATTTATTCATTACACAAATTAAACGTTTATAATATTTGTATAGACAAAGTTACTCTGTATAAAGACGCATTAAGTCAAATATTACAGTAAGCACTCGCTAATAATTAAGCAAGATAAACGATAATTGCCATAGTTTCTATATTATGATCGCGTAAGTTAAAATGGCTGAATACGTTCTGCAAACAATATATTAGAAAATTAAACAGCTTTGTTGGTAATTGAGTTGTCACACATAACTTTGTATATTCTTCGATAGTTAATATTAGAAATAGTTACATTATACGACTATGATGATAAAGGATTGGGCTATGTTGAATGTAGGTCGGGAAACTGCTAATTTCTGCCCAGCGGTTGCGATTCTGTAACTCACTTTTCGAACTCACATAGCGGTTTTCATAGCGGCGGACGCGCTCAAATCAGTCGTAAAGTAGTTATTATACGATTGGGCATTCTGATAAACAATAAACTACAAGTAAGTGAATGAATAAAGTTTGAAACTACATACTAGGTTTCATAAGCATCTCTAACACTTCGTAAGGTATGCTCATAAGCCAGTCCTTTAGTCGTATTTTTAGATTGTAGGTGAGCGGATAGATTTAGTTTTTATGAATAACGAGGAAAAATATTTATTGTTCTTAGTTCCTATAATTTTAAACTTATATTGGCGAAAAACAAAGTCGCAATCGTCATTTGAATCCTTTTCAAATATTGAGTAAAGGAGACGATTACAGTGCGTTTCTGTTTCATAAAAGTTGGTAAGTAAAAATGATGTCGCAACTTCTCTCATTTCGTTGCCGTGTCTCCAAGAAAGCCTTAGAACTTTTTACGAACCTGTCTGTGGTTTATGTTAAAGGAAATATATATCGAAAAATATTGAAATATATGTAATAAATTATTTTTTAGTGTTATTGTCGTGGAATATGTCTGTTTGTTTTATGGCCCTGGTACGGTGTGTGCATTAGCCAGCGTCAAGTATAGGATTTTGTATAATTCATACTTGTCTTTTAGCAATTCGACCGTGTCCTCCATGTACGGTTTAAGCACTCGCCCGGTACCGCACAACCCTCCCAAAGGCCGAGAACAAATTTAAATTAAATTAAAACTTTTCCGAACCGGGAATCGAACCGGGTCTTATTAAGTGGCAGCTAGGTGAGGGGCACCTAGCTGCCACTTAATAAGACCGCTAGGCTATGAGGCCCCTAAAATATGTCTGTTAGTTTTATGTTTAATTTTTCAAGCAATTTTAGTAATCAACAAAATTCGTTACCTAACTATAACTAAAGAAAAAGTTTTTATACGTTACATATTATTTAATTGTATCATTACACAATATTACGTCGTATTACCTCAGCGTCCTTCGTATCACCACTAAGCATTATTTAAGGCAGTTTTTGGCGCGACACCATTATGTGGAACCAGTTACCCATTGAAGTGATTTGAAATCAATTTGACTTAGGTCCTTGCACTTGCAAGCCCTCGGTCAATGAGGGTGTCTATCACTGAAGTTCAGATGAGCGTCCTGCCCGTCTGCCCCCTGTTCTATAAATAAATGGATGCTGTGTGGATAGTCGTACATTTTAAAAGAAACTGTTATTTTAATTGTTTTTGTGATATGAGTATTCTTTACATCAATTTCCTTGTCATTTATTTTTATTCCTCGCTAAAGTTTTTGCCTTGTTCCGAGCTGTAGCAAATATTTGCACGCGACTGATGGAACGAAGCTCAACTTGCTTTTGTTTGGTTTTCCATTATATTTAGATTTAGCGGGTGTAACGAAAAACTTTAACTCTTTATATATACACTTTTCTCCGTGGCGACGGTTTATTTTCTTCTTATTATTTCTTTCGCGATAGCTTTGTCATCATACAGCAAAAATACTTAAGAAATTCAACGACAAAATATGTAACACGCTATAAAACAGCCATTTTCTTAATAGAAACTGAGGAATATTTACATATTATTAAACTTCATTAAAAATATCACAAATACATACGCTTAACCCCGTTATATGTGCTATAGTTATACATATATACACTCATGATTACAATGTTTAAAAAATATCATAATAAGATTTTCATAAATATATTAGCTCGTTTAAACCAACACATACCTTGATTCAACTAACCAATAAGTATTTAAATAGTTCCTTCTATAAGTAACATTATTTTAATAAAATTTAAACGCAAATTAAAAACCGCTACGAAACAATTATGTCTTCTATAAAGTATAAGGTGCAAACAAGAATCTCAATACCATCGCGTCCGGATACATAAAGTGCCAGAAGGCTCGCAATTATGGCTCTATTCCTTTTTATTTGACTATCATACATTTCAATACATTCGTGAGAAAAAGATTTAAACTATGTAAGAAATTACTGCCACTTTATAAATGTGTGTGTATGTGTCTACCAAAACAATAACACCTAATAAATAATAATTCACGACTTTCCACAAAATTAAATTAATTAATACTTAAATCTAGTGTACAAGAAGTGAAACTTTAAAAACAATATCAAGTAAGTTCTATTTTTAAATGTTAATAATGAATCTACGATTCCATTGGTATTTCAAAAATAACGAGGAAGTATTTTAAAATATGGCTCAACCATCCGATGAATGGAGTGAATTTAATAAGATCAAGTACGACTGCTCCGGATGGATTCATTTTTCTCTTTGTTAACTCCTTTTTCCTTTCAAGGAATTTTAATCTTCGACGCGCTGTGCTCGATCTACCAGAATCCACTTAATAAAAGGTTTTTCAGCGTATATATCTAAAATGTTTATATATAAATTCATCCGTTATTAACTAGCTAGTTAGATGTTTTCGCTAAGTTTATGATTATTTAAAATTAAAAGTATACTGTCGTTATCTAGTGCCAAAATACTCTTACTTTTTATTTTAGAAAAGTTTTCGTTACATAAAGACATCAATAAACATTGCGATCCAGCATAACTCAAGATTTGTAAAATAAATCAGTGGCGCTACAACCTTTTTAGGTCTAGGCCTCAGATTTCTGTATCTGTTTCGTGATCATTTGTCAATCTAATAGGCAAATAGGTGAACAGCCTTCTTTCCCTTAAGCCGAAATCGCAAGCCGGTTTCCTCACGATGTTTTTTGTCACAGTTCAAGCGAATATTAAATGGGCACATTCAAACCGTTGGTGCACAGCCGGGGATCGAACCTACGACCTCAGGGATGAGAGTCGCACGCTGGAGCCACTAGGCCAATACTAATCTAACTTAAGATTAATAAGTAATTTAAAACTTACCTAATTTACTAAAAAGGTTATTTAACATAAGAATGTGTCTAATAGCACTACTGACAGTCTATTAAGGCGAAAACCGTTTGTTCTTGTGAACTATTTTTGACACTTACTACTGTTTAGCACTTAAGACTAACGTGAACTAACACTAAATCACTACATATAATCTATATATATATATATATTATTTACTATACCCTTTCACCCAGCTTTCATGCCTTATTTCTCCTTATAAGATTTCCTTTATAGACATAGATATCCTAGGCTTAACGCAAAATTATGACTCCGATATACGTTTCTACATACGTAAGTCATTCTTCGCGCTGTTTTAGAGTTTCAAGTGTCAATTCAAAATTACAAATATCAAAAGCTTTACGAGAAATTCAGTCGTCGTCTCACAATCAATTTGCATTTCCAATTTTCCAGATCAACTGTTGTCTTTTAAATTTGTGGTTTCTTTGTTGTCGTACGTAATGACGTGACTAAACCGTATTGTGATATAAACAAATGCCAATTTTCAAATGATTAAAGCTTTGTATTTATTTACGTACGTTCCATGAGCGTTTTTAAGGCACATTTTACTGAGCATATGGGGAACTAGCTGCCTACTGAAGTGTTCATAATGATAAAGTGAGACATTCTCTGTTGAAAGCAAAAACACTGGCTGCTCATAAAATATCTCTGCTTGAATTTTTTTACCAGGGAGCTGGTAAATCAACTTGAGAGCAACATTAGGGGTGCTCCTCAATATTCTACGGATTCATGTGCTGAGATTAAGTGAGGAAGAACTTCCATTAACGACGCACGGGACGTCCTACATCGGTAATGACTGAAAAAACGATTTTTTTTTTGTTCCCTCAAGAATGTAAGTGCGTGCTCCTATTTTACCACGTTGATAGAGGACAAGTTTGTGTTTTTAATTTATTTTATTATTATTATCTACTTAAGATGTCATGTGGAACATGGTGTAATGGTTACAGCTCCTTACAAACGTTGTGTAAAAAAAAACATGGCGATTTAAAAGAGTGGCGGAGAGTTTATTGCCAGTTCTTCTCTTCCGTTCTACGCCCTTGATTTGAGAACTGGTACTAAATGTAAAGTTAGAGGCATTTCATATACATTTCTATTTTGACGTTCATAAGTGTACATTGTGTTACCTATATGATTAAATGATTTTTGACTTTTGAGACAGAATTTCACAAAGCTTCATCATTATGACTTCTAGTTTTGCCAAACAAATTCAAGTTTTCCTTTAAGAATAGAGCGTACCAATTCTTATAAGGTCGATAACGCACATTACTTTTTTGAGTGTCATCAGGCGATCCTCCTATTCGTTTGCCCCTGCCTGTAATTGATGTTATTCATCAATTTGCGTAACGAATTTTGTAAATATTTTTCCAATATACAAATTTTAAAGCCAAATTTTATACTCAAGCGTAATTTGCGGAAACAAAATCCATTTGCCATATTCAAACAGAATACTTTTATTAAAATATTGAAACTGAAATAAAAACATTTTTTAAAACTATTTCTGTTCACAGTCCGATGTTATGAAACTAATAAAATTATACCCCACCCCATATTCAAAAAAACTAAATCAGTCATGTCCTAACCAACAAAAACGGCTCTTTAAACTACTTTTTCGTCTCTTTCTGTCAAATTGTGTTCAAGCTGTGATAAAAAGAGACATGGTAGTACTTTAGTTGAAATGGTGCATTTCGATTTTTTTATAAATAAGGAAAATAGTTTTTGGTCATTTTTACATTGTGTATTTTAATATTATTGATTATTTTCAACGTTCTGTGCTTTTGCTAACAGAAGAACAGTGTTTCCCACTAAAAACTGTTACTTTTTTAAAATTCTCAGGCCGATAATGTTTTCCTTTAGGGAAAGATCCTCTTATTAAACTCTTATAATAATAATAAGGTCAATACAGTCTTACCCGTATAGGACGCATGTTATTATTATTTCCACATGCGGGATGTGTACCGGATTATCCGGCTTTTGTCCTGACTGGAGATACTTATTTGTTGCTTTCAAAAGAGTTTTCATATTAGGATCTTTTCAATGAAGAGAATTACCGATACTTTTTCTAAAGAACTCCGAGATTATTTTGCCAATGTACTTGTAAGCATTTATTATACTTAATTTCCAGCTTTGGCTTATTGCTAAAGCCTGCGAGAATAATTAATCTTGCTTGCTTGAGGACAGCACCAATTAAAGCACTTAACAAATAAAAAATAGCCGAGATGAAAAATATATATTTCATTACAAACCAAACAAAATAATAATCAAATAAATATCAGTATCATTGATACATCAACAAATTCCCTTTTATTTGACACCAACATAAATATCAAAATTATTTTGCGTAGCATAATAAATTGTTTTTGTTAACTATGGTCCAAGTTCAAGCGAATTATATTTTTAACTTTTAAACAGACCATAAATAATAACTATATATCGCATCTGAGTTACGTTATTTAGATTACGGGATCGATAGATCTATGAGATAATGTAATGGACGACTTCAAGTTCGGTGGTAATACAGTTTTTTTACCTACACATGTATTTTATGTAAAAAAAACTCAATATAAGAAAATTGGTATAGTCTGTGGAGGAAGGATGGTGTACTGTTCCTCGAACCTAAAGGGAGGATCCTCGACCAGTCTAACCACTGACTGGCCGGCCCAAAGGCCCCAGGCCAGGCTGGAATAAATTCACTAGCGATGTATGACGTCATCGCAGTGTTTTGTAAGCGCAGATTGTAGAAGTCGCTACAAGAGCCTTCTAATTGAAGTTATACTTCTTTAGGCGCGTTATGAAAAATTGATGAGAGTGAAATTTTACGATGCGCGCGCACCGTGACACAAAATTAACAGAATGAAGTTGCCCACTAACGAATTCTTTTTAAGCCAGCTTGAACAAGACAATCTACAAGTAAAAAGAAATAGAATATGCGTGAAGTTAGCAGCTATGCCAAGAATTTTGAATGACCATAATGACCTTTGTAGTACCTTAACAAATAAAGGAGTTAAGCTATTGCATAGATTTTATCGCGGGCTTTGAGCGCGGTGACCGAATCAAGAAATTCCGTAACGAAAAAACCTAACACACAATGACGTAATATAGGTGCGGCTAATACTCGTTAGAGCGAGACAGAACGCATACTGTCTCTCACATCGGTTTAGCGTGATCGGATAGGCGTGTTAGTCCGAGTCTGGTAGAGTGGTAAATTGAATTAATATAAAACAAAAAAAAAATACTGCAAAAAGTATATTTTTTTTTGTAATAGAGCGCATCGTGCAATCAGTCTTCTGACTATGAGCAGATGAGTTGTAGGATGATTTGCGGGTTGAGATATTCCTTATTAGGAAAATGGATCATAATAATATTAGTATTGTCTGAGATAGACCTTTACACATTTAAAGAAAAAACTTGGTCACCGTGACCACGCACGCTGTAAAGCACGCGAAACGTCGGATAAATTTAATAAAATTATGTTAAATAATTGTAAATTTATAATAATACATAACTTTAATCCGGTTATAGGAGGCAAACGGGCAGGAGGCTCACCTGATGTTAAGTGATACCGCCGCCCATGGACACTCACAATGCCAGAAGGCTCGCATGTGCGTTGCCGGCTTTTCAAGAATTGGTTCGCTCTTTTCTTGAAGGACCCTAAGTGGTAAATGCGGTAGAACAACCAGAGAGACCCCACATCTCTACGCAACGCCAAGGGATCAAGCCGCACGGAAAGTGACTGGTCGTCGACGATTCGAACCGCTCTTCGTTGAATACGGTCAAGTGGAAGGAGCTGGTACTGGGGAGCTCCCGCCCAGAGGTGAGAACAGTATTCCATAGGGGCCGAATTTGCGCTTTATAGAGTTGCAAGCGGTGGCCCGGAGTGAAGTACCGTCTCGCCTTGCTGAGCACACCAAACTTTTTGGAGGCTAATTTATCCTTCCAGGTGACCGCGAAACTTAACGTTATTCGATATGTCAACGCAGAGTATTCCGATGCTCGCTGAGGCTTTAAGGAGAGTGACTTCAAAGAGGGCAGTAGCGACAAAAAAAATTTTTATTGCATAAGTTTATAAAAAATGCTATGCAATAGCTTTACCGCGGCAGTCCCCGAGTGCCACACGTATTTTTTAATTATTTTTTCAAAGAAATTTAGCAATGCTTTTTCACAAAGACCTATTGTTACATAGTTTAAAGGTTATGAAGTTATTAAATTGAATGAATAATGTTATAAAATAATAAATAATAATTATTATTCATATTAATTTATAATTGAATAATATACTAAATATTAAATTATTAACGTTTAATATTAATTATTTAATATTAAAAAAAAATAAAGAAAGCCAAAGAAGTATAACTTCTTACGCGCGTACACGCATTCTTTTTTTATGACAATAGACGTACAAGATTGAAAGTTGTTTCAAGTGTCGTATGGGATAGACACCCCACTCTATTGGTAAATTGTGTAGAAATTCCAAATATTTTGTTGTTTAAACAACTGTGACAGAGGCAATCATAAAATAATTACCCTAACATCGTGTTAAGTCGCACGCATGCTCTTCTAACTTAAACACATTCATTAAATTTGAAGCAGATCCGACCCTCAGATGCTCCGAACGGTAATCATTTATCACTCGGTCACTCGTTTGTTGCTGTATTTTTTCACTAAATACACATCTGTTGGGAATCTATACAAATATTTACTCTATATTCACTAACCACAATTTAGTATTTCACCATTGGTTATAACGCTTAAGAATAAATCATTCGATGAATAAGAAGTTTTAAACAATCAGTAAAAGATGTAGATTTGGGATCTTTATAAAAAAAAATTTTTAATAAAAAAAGGTTATTTCTTATCGGAATCATGGCCGTTAGACAGTTACAAATGGGTTGAAGAGAGCCAGAAACACGTGGGGAAAGGAAGAACACGGAACTCATGGCCGAACGGGATGGAAAGTTCTTGCCTTCAGCATCATTCAAAGGACAAGGGAATAGTAGTAATCTTGATCCCTTGGCGTTGCGTAGAGATGTGGGATCTCTCTGCATCTTCTACCGCATTTACCATGGAGAGTGTTCAGAGGAGTTGTTCGGTCTAATACCTGCAGCTGAGTTTCATCATCGGACGTCAAGGCAAAATACAAAATACCATCCGTATCACCTCGACGTCCGTCGTTCCACAACAGAGCGTTTTCTAAGGCAGTTTTTGCCGCGCACCACCACTATGTGGAACCAGCTGCCCACAGAAGTATTTCCGAACCAATTCGACTTAGGGTCCTTCAAGAAAAGAGCGTACCAATTCCTGAAAGGCCGGCAACGCACTTGCGAGCCTTCTGGCATTGTGAGTGTCCATGGGCGGCGGTATCACTTAACATCAGGTGAGCCTCCTGCCCGTTTGCCTCCTATCACATTAAAAAAAAAAAAAAAAAAACTTTGAATCTTAAGACAGTATGAACTTACCGTAGAAGTAAAACTCTTAGGGTCTGTTTCACAATGTATAGATAAAGTACCAAATAGCTATACAACACAAAAATTATTTGGAAGATAAATTGTGCTATTTGACACTTCATCGGGCTCATAACTTATAATGGACTTTGTGACGAATAGCCCTATCTGACAGTCGTGAAACGCAACAATAGTGTTTATCCTAATAATTAATAGCTAATTTGGAACTTATGTAGAACTTATCGGTGCATTGTGAAACAGACCCTTATAATACCCCATTTATAATGTTTAATATTTAAAGGACTTTATTAAGCTATTGCATAGATTTTATCGCGGGCTTTGAGCGTGGCGACCGAATCAAGAAATTCCGTAACGAAAAAACCTAACACACGATGACGTAATATAGGTGCGACCAATACGCCTTCGAGCAGGACAGAACGCATACTGCGTATTCACATCTCTCTGACGAGATCGGTGCAGCCGGTGCGCGTTAGAGTGAGAGTGGTAGATTGAATTAATTTATCAAAGAAAAAACTTAAATTAATATCAAAGAAAAAAAATACTGTATAAATAAATAATTATAACTGCATGAGTTGAAAAATAATTATGCAATAGCTTTACCACGACAGTCCCCGAGTGCCACACGTTTTTTTCTCATTTTTTTTTATTTACATGAGAAACTTAATATGTAGGAACGAGATACACGTTACCATCAGACGTCCCAATTTTAGTCTACTAGGCTCATTCTGACATGTATGTTTAATGTCCTTTTGAATTGGTTAAACGTGCGTAAATATTACGAATTTTAGACGGTAATTGATTAAATAATTGCACACCTTCCTACTTAATAGACTTCTAAGAATAATATAATAACATTTTCTTAATTGCATTTCCTTAATAATTGCCACCTTTGCGCTGTAAGGTTATGCTATAGGGTCTACGGCGTAGACACTATGAAATCGTAACTGGCAAATAATAATTACATGAAATATTAAGTGCCATTTCGGTTCGCAGCATCGTTTGATACCTGACTCCTTGTCTGCTAAGAGTGAGCTGAGATTTTTCTCAGATACAATCCTGAATCGGAAGACAATTTATACAAGTCCAGCCCTGCGATTCTGTAACTCACTTTTCGAACTCACGCAGCGGTTTTCGCAGCGGCGGTCGCGCTCGAATCAGTCGTGAAGCAGTCATTTTATGATATTTTGACATTCTGATAAGAAGGGAGCTTGAACTGTAATGCTTATCGGAATGCCAAATCGTAAAATGACTGCTTTACGACTGATTTGAGCGCGACCGCCGCGGCCGCTGTGAAAACCGCTGTGTGAGTTCGAAAAGTGAGTTACAGAATCGCAAGGCTTGTATCATACATCATAAGGGCCTTAAGAAACTTATAATCATTTCCACGGACATCAAAGCATCAACAGTAACAAAGTTCATATTAAATTCAAGAGGCCAGAATTACAATATTGAATGTGCGAAAACGTATTTCGGCGAAAAACTCGAGGGCAAGTGAATTATTCACCAGCAATCACTGGTGGCTTCATTTATTCATAAAACAGTCGGTCCGTGCCGCGACGAGCTATTATTTACATTTATTTTGGTCTTTCATTCGAATTTAGACAAGTACCACGTTTTTTGAACCTGCGTTTTGTTTCAAATTCAAAAAGCGACAGCTTTAGCTTGGAGCCGTTGAACTTTACATTAATGGTTTTTAATATACGCCTCTCAGCAAAATTATTTACACTTTAACAACTCTACAATTACTTAATAGAACGATAGTTTTAAGAGAATCGTTTTTTTAATCAAATTATTGAGTAATTTTATTAATTTTCAAAATCTCTACCGTTAACTATGGCCCTTTATAAACATATAAGATCCATCTCTACTCCTAGAATTGTGTCTCCGGGAATAGAAAGTAATAAAATAAAACAAATAAAAGAACCAACTGAGCTAAGGAGCTGAACAGTGGAAAAAATCTGAAGGCGAGAAGAACTTATATCTCTTAACTAATACAAAACCGTGTCACCTATATCTTGAAACGTTCGAATGATGTGAAAGGTGTTGACCTGGAAGTTGAACCCCAGACTACGCACTTAACCCACTGACCCACTGGAAAAGACACGTTTATTTATACACTCGGAAAAGCGGATTATCCCATAAGGGTTTTCGTAGACAACGTTTCTTTCCCTCTTATTGTTAATTAATAATTATATATCTATTGTATAAAGGCAAAAGGGGTCTATGTTTTTTTTAAATATCATGTTTAACTTAATTACTCAAGCTTAAAACTATTCATCAAGGTCGTCATCGACGGAGCATGTTCCGACCCTGGGGTCCCAAGGCTGTGTCATATCCCCGACCCTGTTTTATTTGCATATTAATGATATGTTGCAACTTAGTAACATTAATTGCGGACAACAGTACTGGGCATACTCTATATACTGACCGTACCCCATGTAGGGCTGACTGCGCTTTATACAGTTGCATGCGATAGCCCGGAGTACCGTCTTGCCGTCTTGTGTCTAAGCTTTTTAGAAACTAATTTAGCCTTTTCCATATTGTGCTTCTATTTTGCGGACCGCATCGATAAAAAGGAGATAAAATTTAAATAATTAAAGGCTAATCATTTGTCACTTATATTTGAAGCATCTACTAAATTTAAGAAATGTATTAAAGAAAAGCTGTGTAAAAAGGCTTACTATAAAGTCAACGATTATCTAGTGGATAAAAGGGCCTGGGACTAGTGCTAGACAGGCTACTTCTAATTAATTTGCGATATTTGTTTTAAAATAAGTGTTGTTTGATGATTTGCTAAAAGAGTACCGAGAGTTTTTTACGCCGACTTTTTCTCTCGGCCTACACCCTCTGTCTTACATGTATCTTATGTTCCTTAATAAACATATTTTTTTTTTTTTTTTTTAATAGAAATACATTGAATACGTAGCGAGATCCAAGCTTTAATGTAAAGCTCCTAAAGTGTCGGCGCTACGATGCTTAATACATTGTTACTCAAAAAAAAAAGCTCCAAAAGCAAGCTGGCACTTGCTTGATAAGTGAGATATTTAGAACCGGTAACAACCAGACCAGCGTCTAATGTAGCTATATTAAACCATTACGAAAAGTACTTTCTAAAGCAATTCCCAAGCATTAAGTCCCATTTAACGGATCAAAGTGTTGAACAAGATAAGCGACTTTGGCTCAAAATGTTTAATATTTCGACGGAGTTTACTTAATGAGTCTATTACTGAAGAATTTAATTATATTCATTTTGGAGTCTCTTTGACGTATTTTTAAGTAAAATATTTTATCAATCTTCATCAAAATTTATAAAAAACATAGCGTATATAATATATATGCTTTAAATAAATAATTAAAGTAGTTTTTTCGTGTGATATATTTTCCGTTCCAAAACTTAGCTGGGTTAATATTTCCCAATGATTCAATGATTTTAAAATGGGGGCGAATTATTTCCATGCGCTGGGATAGTTCTAAAGGTAATACCAATTTCAATAACCGACATAGTAATAAAACCCTGAGAGATGTCATCTAACGTAGGAATTTTGATCTAGTTGTTATAAAGCCTCGCGGCCTTAGAATACTTGGAATTGCCTTGGCGTGGTACAAAACCTCAACTTTGATATCTATGGATAAAATCTGATGACCGCGAAAAGTCTATTGTGATTTCGGAAAACTAGTTTCTAGAGAAATTGATGCTATTAAACTCAATACTTATCAACCGAATATATAGCTTTGTTAAAAGATATTCCGAATATTTATGCAAAAATATCTGATTCCCAAATCGATGTTAATTTTTAAATATTTACGGACTGAATTTAGGTTTTAAATTGTGTTTCACATGTTTGTAAAAAGTCTATTGGTTTCTGAACCCACTCAATGTATATTCGGCACCGAGACCAGCAAAGAGTCGATCGAGTTTAGCAAAAAATATTCTAACAGTAACTGAAAATAAATGAAAAAAAAAGGGTGCGTGTACTTATGTACGCACGTAAAAAGTTATACTTCTTTGGCATTCTTACAAATAGTTTTTGATTGCATGCAAATAATTAATTACAATTAAATAATCAAAGACTGGAAAAGCAGTCATTATAGTCAATAAAGTTCAGTTTACATTTGAAAAATTAAATAAATAAATATTTATTATTATTCTCTTACATTAATTGTAACTTAAATTCTATTAATATTCGAATGTTGTTTTTAAATTATGTCCATTGCCGTAGCAGCTTCCGTGGGCAACATCATTCTGTTAATTTTGTGTCACGGTGCGCGCGTATCGTAAAATTTCACTCTTATCAAATTATAACTTCAAAAAATTTAAAGGGACATAATTGTACGATTGATTTTCATTACATTAACGCAGGAAAAACGCGGCGTAAATGATAAGTGTCTTCAAGACAGGAACCTTAAAATATTTTGTTCATATACTCTTATTTTTTTCAATTTTAATATAATTCATACAAACGATAAAAACGAAACTATAAAGAAGCTTGATTTGAATGTGTAGAACTCGCCTAACCTTACCTTTTGTCAAGTCGTTTTATCAACCTTGCTCTGTTAATTATTTGCTATTATTATTACTTTATTTATTCCTACATAACAATGTATTTATCATTGTGAAACCTTGCGACTTCTTCAATACAAAGAGTCCCCTCGTGAGTTATGTGCTGCGATATTACGGGCTACTCGATGAGGAAGTTGCATGGATCTGGTGAGCGCTGTGCGTTATCATGTCATGTTTAAACGTGTGTGTATATCCTTTCTATAACATTACAACTTTCTATAGCATCTGATTGTCCTCATTTTAACGCTCACCCCTGAAGTCTTGGGTTCGATCCCCGGCTGCACCAATGCACTTGTCTATGTGCGCATTTAACATTCGCTCGAACGGTGAAGGAAAACATCGTGAGGAAACCGGCTTGCCTTAGACCAAAAAAGTCGACGGCGTGTGTCAGGCACAGAAAGCTGATCACCTACTTGCCTATTAGATTGACAAATGATCATGAAACAGATATGTAAATTATGCCAAGACCTCAAAAGGTTGTCGCGCCGCTGATTTTTAGTAAATAAAATAACCATATAATCGCAAATTGCATTAATTCTTCATAAACCTCCATCGTCTAGTCTATTAACATAGCCATGCATACCAAATCGCGTATTACCCGAACCAGTCGCCAACACAAGAAAAATTATAGTCCCAATATGTTAATGTGCCCATTTATTGGCGATACTTTGCCAACGTCAGCGATCTTTTAGCCAGAACATTTGGTGTAATAACACTGCGGTAACGTAGCGTTGCTCCGGTCTAGTTTACAGTGGGCATAAATCACTTGAATTGTTGAATGTGCGTGAAAAGCGTCGGTTTAAATTTTTTAAGGTTTGAGCGGTAGCGGTATTTAAATTATTTCTAGATGAGAGCTATCAACACTTTATCTATAGAGACATTGGTGTAAGTATCTGCGAACGTTTTGGCTTCAGGTACAAAAGATTGTAGTGCTATTATTTACAATAAAATAAGAGTATTTTCGTATGAATCTTTATAATTTCTACTTCATTTAAAAAGCTACAACAAATCTGTATTTTGTGAAGGCGGGAAGTATTGTTCCTCTAAAGTCTAATCTAACGGGATCCTGGACCAGTGATGGAACGGCCCGAATTTATTTGCTTCTATCTATGTGTTAAATAATATTTTGAACATGTTGCCGTACATTTTACAATGACCTTAGGGTATATGGGTGTAGGGGTAGGGTTCCGACCCTTGGCTTTCGACCGCTCCGCTGGAAATATGTACGGCGTTTACGGGTAAAGTATCTGTATATGTGTCCAAAAGGAATCACACAAATGCCGTACAGTAATAAATGACCTATATTGCTTCTGCAACTGTCGTCGAATTAAAAATTTGCACCGACTTCCGGCACCATCACTTTTGTACGGCACTGGGTTTTTCGACATTTATTTTTAATCATCTATACACTTATAACAAAGCCGTACATTAATAATTAGTCGAAATTCCCCCATTGTACATGAGAAAGTCCATTCACTCACGTACTCACATGTACCGCTCAGAAATGACGGCATAGTGCTCAGAGCTATTTTCAGATATAGTAACAGCCTTCTAAGCGTAATTCAGGTTGGGTCATTTCACAGGTACTTTTTGTTCATGGGCTTGTGGTCTAATAATTTCATAGGTTTATCTCGAAAAAACAATGTTTTTTTTTTTTTTTAAGTCCACAAAGCAATACGATTAAATTGAGACAACACGTATTACTGCTAGGACTAAAAAGTGGAAAATAAATATAGTTTAAAAAAAACTATAAAACACGCTTTTAAAGCACATCAAACTAAAAGGTGAAAAATAATTCCTAATTAAATTTAAAATTAGGAATTATTATTATTATTATTACTATGTAGGTTAAGAAAATATATTGTGTGTGTCATGTTATGTTAATAAAATAATGAAATTACATAACATATGTGTCCTATATTCTTGTACCAAACAAGTCCACAAGCGCGGGCCGTGGCCATTCCCATTTGTTAACTTTACGCTTGACTATTTGGTACTTGTTTCACTCTGTTTCCGCTGTGATCCTTGTGTCCTCTAACAACACTTGTCTATGTTTTTCATAACAATATTATTGAATTTACATAAAATTAATATTCCACTGTTTTTAGGTTTGGATGACGGTGACGTTGAACGACGGAACGCTAAACTATTTTATGTGTAGTTAAATTTAAAAGATATTATTTTACCAATTCTTGAAAGGCCGGCAACGCACTTGCGAGCCCTCTGGCATTGAGAGTGTCCATGGGCGGCGGTAACACTTAACATCAGGTGAGCCTCCTGCCCGTTTGCCCACTGTTCTATAAAAAAAAGATCTGAGATATCTTTTAAATTTATCTAAGATTTTAGATTTATATAATATCTCTTGCTTTAAATAGCAGAAACTATATTCTAATATTGTTTGTAGTATATATCACTATTTTAATACAATTAAATTGATCATAATGTCAAATAGTTTACCGCCTACTTGATGTGGCGTCTCGCTGAACGCAATTGCCGAAAAGCAATTGGAAACTTTGGTAATCAATGTAATAAATTCACGTTTGTATCCGTTGAAACGCACTCACAAGCCCTCTGGCATTGAGTGCTCATGGGCGGCATGGCAGAGGCAGAATACAAAATACCATCCGTATCACTTTGACGTCCGTCGTTCCACAACTGAGCGATTCTTAAAGCAATTTCTGGCACTCACCACCACTATGTGAAGCCAGCTGACCACTGAAGTATTTCCGAACCAATTCGACTTAGGGTCCTTCAAGAAAACAGCGTACCAATTCTTAAAAGGCCGGCAGAGCGCTTGCGAGCCTTCTGGCAGTGCGAGTGTCCATGGGCGGCTTAACATCAAGTAAACCTCCTGCACCTTTGTATGCTAAATTTTTTTGAAGCGAAACTTCTTTAGGCGCGTGAGGGTATATGGATGACGTAAACTTAAAAAACGTATTGGTTTTGTAGTTACGTATTAGAACTATAGATAGTAATTCGGTCGCATAACGTCTTTTGCAGTAAACGCAGATTTTTTATTTATTTATATTATCATTAGCACGTATACAGTGTGTTACATATCCATTGCACTCCCTTTGCCCCGCATACCCAATACAAGTACCCCTCTTACGCAACTGCGTTATATAAGGAAACGGCCAACAGAACCAACAGCTTTTTAATCGGATACCTCTTATCGGACCGGTCAATTCTCAACTAGTTAAGTTTATAATATAGATTATTTGTCGTGCACCTAATATCGGGCCGATTAAATAGTTGTATTTAGTTAAGTCATTATTGTAAAAGTAATCATTAATTAAAGTAATTCAAACACATTTTGTTTTTTTTTGGATTCACCGCTGGCCCTCACTTAATTAGTGTGTGAACAGTGTGAATATCGATATACAAATATCATATCGTGATCATACACTAGTACATGATCATCTATTTACCTTAGTAATAATTAATTCACAAGTAAGTTTCACTTCTGACATGTGTACTTTGTACGCTCGCACTTTTTTTTCGTTATAATTTCACTGCTAGCTTCTCGAAGCTTGATAAATAATAAAATAATGTCTAATTCACTTATCTATGCATTAAATATTGTTTTTATACACACATGAAGTCTTTTATTTTTTTTTAATAGCTCTGGCACGGTTTGTGCATTAGCCAGCGTCAAGTTCAAGAAATTCGACGATGTCCTCCATGTACGGTTTAGGCACTCACCCGGTACCGCACAACCCTCCCAAAGGCCGAGAACAAATTTAAATTAAATTAAAACTTGCCCTCGAACCGGGAATCGAACTCGGTACCCCTCACCTAGCTGCTACCTAATAAGACCCCTAGGCTATGTGGCCCCTATACATTGAATAATGCTGCGATAGTTTTAAGACGGTTCATACTTGATGTAGAGTAAAAAACTTCTTAATTAAATTATATTTCAGTAATCGGCTGCATACAAGTTGATCCGGATGTAATCCCGGATAACCGGTTAATGGCTGCAAACTGTGCTTAATGCCGGTTGGCTTTACGTTTATGTTTTAGGGTGAGTGCTCACTCCACCATACATTACAAATGACCTACGGATATTTGTGTTTCCTTTATAATTCTTTGGAGTATTTTCATAGACGGTCAATAGTCCGTATATCAGTATAAGTTATTGATTATCTAGTTGGTAAAAGGGCCTGGGACTTGTGCTAGACAGGCTACCTCTAATTAATTTGCGATTTTTGTTTTAAAATAAGTGTTGTTTGATGATTTGCTATTTTAAAAGAGTACCGAGAGTTTTTTACGCCGGCTTTTTCTCTCCGCCTACACCCTCTGTCTTCTTTGCCGATGAGGATGCCTACGAATTCAAATTTAATGACGTAGAATGAGTGTATATATACCTGTATATTATGTTCCATAATAAACATATTTATTATTTATTTTATCTCTGATTTGTAACAAACAAAAAGAAAAATAATTAATTATGTTTAAAATGATATTTAAATCCCTATGTGAGTGAGTGGACTTTAATTTAATCAAAAAATTAAATTAATTTATATCACGTATATGGTCGTAAATAAGCAGAAAGTAATACGGTACTATGCTGACAACTTACTGAATACATGAGACCACTCTTGTTAGCTATTTAGTATGTTTTATGTGTAAGTCTTCGGATTATTTGTAAAGAAATTGTTTACATGGTATGAAAATTTTCGCAGCATTACAAACATATTTCAGTAAGCTTTTAAAATCTCTAAGGTTTTTTAGATTAAATTCCCGACGATTCAGATTAATTATTTTTTAGCTTCGAATGTAGTATTAACGTATAACATTTTTTGAAATTCTGTAAAACCAATGTTAACTTCAATAAGCTTTCACTATACTTATTTACGTAATTAATACCCTGTGTACGCTGTGCCTAAACTGTGGAGGTTTAATCAACGGCTTGCCTTATTAAACAGTCAGTTTAACGGATACATAAATGTCGACGTATATAATAAACAAACTCGAATATTAAATCCTACGGCGCCCCGCCGCTTCCTGGATTTTCTCCAACACCTATTATAATTTTATTAATTTATAGCAAGGAATTTTTCGAAGCAGCGTTGTAGCTCAGTTGATAGTTTATTTAACGCAATTTCGATAAAAATGCGAAAGAAAATGCTTTGAGATATTTCTAGCAAGATATTTTAAATATATTTTAATGAGATTAATGTCAAAGAATTAGTTTTATAAGATAAGCCTATCGGAAACTAAAAAACCGCCCTATAGCTCTTTTAATCCAATGTTAATTATTCCAAATTCCAAGCCTTTATTTCTACTAATACAAGAGTAAACTTTACAAAATATAAATGTATATAAAAAAGTTCTTTAAGATGGTTTTGTTGCACAGCTGTCCTCTTGTACAGCTTGCCTTTGTGGCACAAAGGCCTCCTCCAGCTGTTTCCAGTGCTTCCTTTCCCTGGTAAGTCTTTGCCACAGAGGACCACAGGCTTTTTTAAAGTCATCAGCCCACCGCGCACATGGTCTTCCTCTCTTTCGCTTGGTATTGTAGCTAGGTGTACAATGTTAATTAACCAGTCTACTATTAGAGATAGAGACTTCTGTATACAGCTGTAAAAGCTAAAAAGACTATACTAAAACCTATAAAAAAATATGTGCGATTTTTTTTATATTTGATCAAAGCCTCTAAAATTGATGTACTATGTCATACCAATAGCTGTTAAATATTGTGTAAAAATTTCGTTTTGTTACCTATCGAGAGGTTCATAATAGCTGTCATTGTCAATATATTGTTTGGCTTGGTTGTCAAAAAATACTATATATTAAGTCAATAAAAGTCATATCCCACAGTTTTTTTATTTGTCAGCAAGATCGAATGACAATTAACGTGATAAACTAGTTATTTTTGCAGATTTTAACCGAGTACAACCAGTTGCCCACTGAAGTATTTTCGAACCACTTCGACTAAGAATCCTTCCAGGCCAGCAACGCAGTTGCGAGCCTCCTGGCAATGTAAGTGACCATGGGCGTCGGTATCACTTAACATCATGTGAGCCCGTTTGTCTCCTATTAGATAAAAAAAGAAAAGAGCATATTAACTCTTAAAAGGCCGGCCACGTATTCCATCCGACAATGTGAGCCTTACCTTTTTATAATTATAGTTGAGCCTCCTGTCCGTTTATCGTTATATAAAAAAAATAGCGTTTTTAAGTAATAAAAATTGCACTCGCGGTCAGTAAGTAAAATTTCCAGTATTTAGTATTTTTTGTGTAAGTACGTTGAGACAAAATTTCACTTTCCATACTTAAGATACACATTAAGAAAGAATCTAGATAGCAGTTAGAAAATATTATTTGAGTTACTATGAACATAGGTAAAAATAAGAACAATCGTATGTAACGTTTAGATTTATATTCGTATTTTTCTATTGTTGTTCAAGTTCAATGCAAAGTGAGAAAGGTTGAATGCATGGCCGTATTTCAATCTGCCAAGACTTACAGGTAAAGTGGCGGAGTGATTTATACTGCGTTTACAATAAAAACGACGTACTTTACCATTGTGAGCAATAGGTGTCAATCTATTCTAAAATCAATACTTTACGGCAGAATTGGAATTCAGTGCCAACCTTTAAGTTGGGTGCACAAATATATGTTATATTTATATACTTCTTCGTAGTAGGTAGTTGAAAAATAAAAAACAAATAAAAGATGTAATAACATTATATATTGTATTTTTAGGTATTTTTACTTAAAAACGTTCCCAAACCTAACACATTGTTTTGCACTTAAAATGAATAAACACATTTTTTTTTTCTTTTTGATTTAGTCTGACCAACGCATTGGCATTGGCATTTTAATATTTTAATTTACAATTCGTCATTTGAGATTTCAATTATTTTCAATTATTAATTTTGCATAAAATATAAATTATTACTAATATTTCATAAATTCTCTTTACCTTTAAGGTAATTCGCCCTTCTCACTCTCTCTCAATCATTCTCAATCGCTCTCTCCCTTTTCTTCGACATAAACGCTGCACATCTTCGTGACCCTAATATTATTATTATTGCTTTTCATCCGTAAAAATTTTACCCTAATGCGCCAAAAGAAGTTTCATTTCAAAAAAGGAAATTATGTAAAGTACAAAAATAAGCAAAGTATACAATTTGCTAATTATTAGTCAAAGTTTAAATTGCAACCGAATAGAAGACATTTCTTTAAATGTATAACAGAAACTAGAACTTAATTTAGAGAAAACTTCTGATTTTTATACATGATTTTAACTTGAAACTTCCAAAGCTAATTCGAATAGAAATAAAATGTAGCAACTAAAAATTCAGAAACTCGTTGACCCGAAAATGGAGTAACATGAAAGTAAATAATAAAAATAAAACTGACATGGCCGGCCTGATTCCGGTTTTAATGTTTCAGCACAATAACCGAAACACTAGCTATTCATGGCCCGGGGTCACATCACTATCTTTGTTTTTAACCCCGGATCTGCCTATGATACCTTCGTTACAATGTCTTTATGTAGAGTATACATTCTAAAGTTATTTTCTTTCTATATTTAGTCATCCTTACCAGAGTTGCTTGGAAGACATTGCTTGTTTAGCAATGAGGCCGCAACTTGGCTTCCTAATTTATACGTGATTGTTCTCTTAATGAAACCAGCCTTGCGATTCTGTAACTCACTTTTCGAACTCGCACAGCAATTTTCGATTTGGCATTCTGATAAACAATAAACTACAAGCTCCTTCCTTATCACAATGCCAAATCGTAAAATGACTGCTTCACGACTGATTTGAGCGCGACCGCCGCTGCAAAAACCGCTGTGCGAATTCGAAAAGTGAGTTACAGAATCGCAAGGCTGATAAAGAATAAGCTCATGGTTGGTGTGAGCGTTAACTCGCCACAATTTTCAACTTGATAAATTATAGTGAAATAATTTAATAAAATCTCAGAATCGTCCTCGATTTGACGAGTAAAAGAAATTTCAAGTTAAGTAGTCTCAGTAAAAATTGTCTGCCATAACCTATAACTAGCATGAAATAAAATTCCGTCCAATATAACTCGACCCGTCATACCCTTCATGAAATTCGTTCTAGCCTTATTTATTACAAAGCAAGCCTGCGTTGTAGGGTTCAACGTATGGTGGTAGTTAGACCTTTGGGTCAGTGATGTAAAACAGAGATTTTTCAGTTCAAAGTGAATGTAGGCCTTGGGGATTGAGCTCTGTCCTATGAAACAGTGGATTTATTCATGGACATTACGCTTTTGTTCTATTATTTTTAAGTTGAATTGTTGAAGTACGTTCTAGCTAGAATTTTAACATAATACATTACATTAATGTTTAAAGAACTTTTTTCTCATTACAAATATATTTTTATTTACATGATAAACTTAATATATACGAACGAGATACACGTCGCCATCAGACGTTCCAATTTTAGTCTATTGGCTCATTCTGATATGTATCTTTAATGCTATTTGGAATTGGTAAAACGCGCTAATATTACGAATTTTAGACGATAATTAATTAATAGTGTTGGCCTAGTGGCTTCAGCGTGCAACTCTCATATCTGAAGTCGTAGGTTCGATCCCCGGCTGTGCACCAATGGACTTTCTTTTATGTGCGCATTTAACATTTGCTCGAATGGTGAAGGAAAACATCGTGAGGAAACCGACATGTCTTAGACCCAAAAAGTCGACGGCGTGTGTCAGGCACTGGAGGCGGATCAAGGATTTAAAAATGATCATGAAACATATTCATAAATCTGAGGCCAAGACTACTGATCTATTTTTTATTGATTAAATAATTGTACACCCTCATACTTTTATAGACTTCTTCAAATAATTTTTACGCGGCTTCGGCAAGATAAGAAAACTCGCTTGACAATGGCATTACTTTTTCTAATAATAATAATATTGCCTTATTTCTCTACTATAAGGTGACACATTCGTATGATGTTAGTTTACGAATATTCGGTCTTTGAAAACTTGGTAGATTAGTCAAAGAGAAATAAGGCACTCTTTGACTAATCTACCAAGTTTTCAAAGACCGAATATTCGTAAACTAACATCATACGAATGTGTCACCTTCATAATTAACTTACAATTTCTGGTTGAAATATGTTATCAAGTATGTTCTGTATTATGTAATATTTAAAATTATAAACCATTTTTTTATGATTTTACGAACAGTCAGGTCTATGCTAGGAGCAAAAAGTTTCCTTCAGCTTTCAGAAAAGTATAATCGTGTTTACTATCTGTACTTCAAACGAGCCACTTGTAAACTTACCCCTTCTTATACATTAACCACAGGTCGTGAATAACAATTAAAACGATTCTACGCAAGCTCAACGTCGCAAGTTAAACCGCAACTTGAAATTTGTTCGTGTAACGCGTGCTAAAGTACAGTGAGTAAATAAAAATAATTAACTTTCATAATTATTCTGTAGATTCAAAAAAAAACTAAGTCTTGCAACGCAGTTTTTCCAGTATATTTTGTATAAGATTTAAGTTGGCGCCTGGTTGATAGTACCGGTGACCCCAGTGCAGCCCTGCGATTCTGTAACTCACTTTTCGAACTCACACAGCGGTTTTTGCATCGGCGGTCGCTACAAATCAGTCGTGAAGCAGTCATTTTATGATTTGGCATTCTGAAAAGGTGGGAGCTTGTAGTTTGTTGTTTATCAGAATGCCAAAAGTGAGTGAGTTACAGAATCGCAGGGCTGGTGATTTCCTTGCTCAGTGAATAAGTATGCAGCGAGGAATTGCTGCATACTTATAGGTACATAGCTACATAAGGTAAACAGCGATAGGGACCTTTTTAATTTTCTTTTTTACTATTTTTTTTATTATTTTTATTATTGGTTTCTAGGTTAAGAAAATTGTTAATGTTATTGTTATGATTACTAAGAAGAAAGTAACTATTAAATCTTAAACATGGTAGCTTTGGAGACACAGAAAATGTCATGAAAAGAATTACTTCATGCATATATCAAACATTATCAGTCTAAGATCCAAGTCAAGACTGATTGCGTATATGTGTGCATATGTTTTTTACATAAGGGAGATAGTTTTATCCTAGAAAGACACATATTCTTAGTTTTGTATGTCAGTTTTTTGCTATCCCTACACTTGTACATATGTAATGCGAACATATTTTCAATTAAGGGTCTCTAATTAAATCACAAGGAGTTATTTTGAGTTGTACAACTCATGTGGTACGTGATAACATGTACTGTGACCAATTTAAAAAGACCCCTCTTGGTTACACAGTCGTGTAAAGATGAATCAACTGCTCCAGTATTAAGTTTGAGCAGTGATGGCCTAGTGGCTTCAGCGTGGAGCTGCTATCCCTGGGGTCGTAGGTTCGATCCCCGCTGTGCACCAATGGACTTTATTTCTAACTGCTAACTTAACATTCTCTCGAATGGTGAAGGAAGACATCGTGAAGAAACCGGCTTGCCTTAGACCCAAACAGCCGACGGCGTGTGACAGGCACAGAAGGCTGATCACCTACTTGCCTATTAGATTGACAAATGATCATGAAACAGATTCAGAAATCTGAGTTCAATGCCGGATTTAAGGGTGGGCAACCGGGGCTACAGCCCTGGAGCCTCCACAATAGAAAATGTTTTAAATTCCCACTAGTATACACTAGTAAACAACTTTTCTACAACTAAAATTCGACATAAAAAATAGTTCACTTTATTTGGAAAATAATTTGGGGCCAGGGGGCCTCCACCCCTTTGTTGGCCTCCAGACCTCTAAGGCCCTGACTGAGGCCCAGATCTACAAAGGTTATAGCGCCACTGATTTATTTATTTATTTTTAGGTAATATTTGTAGAGTACTTTACATCTATACCACTTATCATTATATTTAATAAACTACAAAAAACTATTATTTACTTTACAGTAAACTAATGGACCCTAAAATCTGACCAGCTTAGCAAATTCATACTAGTCTAAGTAAACCTCTTCATTCGGTTCAAACATTGCGTGGAATCAAGCGCCTGGTTATGGCCGTTTGAGAATACAAACGATGCCAATCAGAAGTTTGATGTGTTCAAAATGTTCATTAGCATTTTATGGTTATACATTTTAAACAGATGTTCGTGGAATTACGGTTCAAATTACATTGATAAATAGAATTTAAACGTTAAATTCAAATATTTTGTGACTTAAGTTATGATAATAATTTAAAATATTGTATTGGTTTATCAGAGAACATTCACATAAGAACTCATCGTCGGACGTCAAGGCAGAATACAAAGTAACATCCGTATCACCTCGACGTCCATCGTTCCACAGCTTAGCATGTCTGAAGGTAGTTTTTATCACGCACCACCACTATGTGCAACCAGCTGCCCACTGAAGTATTTCCGAACCGATTCGACTCAGGGTCCTTGAAGAAAAGAGCGTACCAATTCTTGAAAGGCCGGCAACGCACGCGAGCCTTCTAGCCTTATTACTTAACATCAATTGATCCTCCTGTTGTTTGCCTCCTATTACATAAAAAAAATTCTTTACCATAGATCCATCAATGACCACTAAACGGCCATAAGATTAATATAAAAACGTGATTTTCATCACATTTTTTCTTCATTTAGCGAATTAGTAAAATGTTCCATGTTAAACTTAGGAACAATTTTCGTACGTACAATCGTGCGTTTCCCAAGTTTTCTTCAAAAGCGTTCTCGTGTCAAAAGTTTTATCTTTTCGAAAGTAAATACCACGTGTTTGGTTCGCACGATGTAATTGATCGTCTGTCTCTTTCTTTAGTAAACAAAGATGTGAACCATCCAGCCGTCACACAATTACTTTCATAATACGTTGGACTATTTCAAAACTTTGTGTTCAAGCTCAATATATATATCTCTTCTAATATATATAATTCAATTTATTGTCACAATTGTGAACAGTATTGTCACAATGTTCGTTCCCATTCTCCTCCGTAACGGCTCGAACGATTCTTATGAATTTTTTTATTCATATTCAATTAGCCTGAGAATCGGTTACTATCTATCTTTGAATACCCCAAAAATATGTTTTTAATTTTTTAGACTATTTTTTTGTTTTTATGATACAATATACAAAAATACATACAACCCTTAATCTTCACCCCTCTACGATCTACCCCTATTTTTTATTATTGTACATTTTTATTGAACTAAAACAATGTTTCTTAGAAATAACATACATGGCAAAACAACGTTTGTCGGGTCAGCTAATACATACATTACATAATCCACTAAGCATAAGGTTATCACATAACATTTCATTGAGCCGAATGGCCATATCTACCTCCCATATGTCGTTTTCATTCCCTGTACATGTACAGATAGAAAGAAAATCCATTAGTATAGGCTAGTTCCAGAGACACAACCTCTAGATTGACAGCCGTTTGCATTATAATAAACCATTACTCCTACTACTCCGTACGATATTGATGTTACTTTATATTTTTAGCTTTTCTCGCGCCCACGCAACTTCCGTAGGCGTGGGTTACACCTACGGACGTGGCGAGACGCATCCCACGGGAACTGCTTCTTAAATTATCGTCATAAAGAATTATATAATCTAATATATAAAATTCTCGTGTCGCGGTGTTTGTAGTTAAACTCCTCCGAAACGGCTTGACCGACTCACATGAAATGTTGTGTGCATATTGGGTATGTCTGAGAATCGGACAACATCTATTTTTCATCCCCCTAAATGTTAAGGGTAGTCCACCCCTAAATTATAATTTTTTTTTTTTTATGATACAGCATTAAAAAATACATACAACCCCTATTTTTATTATAAATTATATACATGGCATAACGACGTTTGCCGGATCGGCTAGTATAATATAATAATATAAATTGTTAATTTAACAATATATCTCATTCAAATGCATAGTTTAAACCATAATGTCGCATCTCTCTTCACGCATTTGTGCGTCCTTTAATTAGTATATACAGTTGAAAATAGGCATGTATAATGTAAGTCAAAGGAGCTGTATGATGTTATCTATATATTTCAAATTAAAGAAGTGGCGCTACAAGCCTTGGTCTTGGCCTGAGATTTCTGTTTTGTTTCGTAATCAGTTGTTTCTTCTAATAAGCAGATCCCTTCTGTGTCTGACACACGCCGTCAACTTTGTGGATGACTAAGGCATGCCCATCCCACTCGATATTTTTTCTTTAATGTACGAGCGTGTGTAAAATGCGCACATAGCCAGAAAAGTCCATTAGTTAACAGCCAAGGTTCAAACTTACTACCTCAGAGGTTAGATATCAAGCCACTAGTCCTAAACTTTTTTGTATTTTTTTTAGTTTGAGATAGAAAATATGATTATAAAAATAGCATGTGACAATTCCTTCTTGAGATTCTTGAGATCATCGTTGTTGTACATTGTTTAAGAATGTTTTATCAACAAAATCATGATCATACTAGCATTGTGCGTAGCATCAACAGTTGGAAATCAAAAATTACGAACAATGAACGTGCATTTATCGATTTTAATTTTAACATCATTCATACTAAGCGTAAGTAATACCTATTTGAATAATTATTTTAAAACGCACACTTTCAAAATATTTACTGCAATTAACGACTATTATTCCTTCAAAATTATTCAACCTATATCGCCGTAATTTTCAAATTATATAAAGAAAAACGCTTTTAGCGATTTAAAACACATTTCACACACTGTTGTGTGTGAAATGCAAGGATTTCCATGAAATTTGCCATTTCAACACGATATGACAAAACATTTCAATCTAGCTGATATTCAGGATGCTTGGCAAACATTAGAAGACAGGCGGCATTCTCGAAATCTAAGAGGGGACTACCATTATCACACTAAACGACACATGCTGCCTCGGGAAGGCGAACCAAGAAAACGCGCTACTTCACAGCGACCAAAGGAATTAAGAAAAAAGGTATATGTTACATATATTCTATACTATTCTATGTAATTTAGAACGCTTGTTTCTAGTAACAAGTAAATGAGTCAACATAGATCTTCGTCAATCTTATCCAATGACGCAATAGGACACGTAAACTAGATGTATGGCCTGCATCGTGGCGTCATAGATGGCACAAGGGTGTTTTGCATTTGTGTATATTTCTTAGAAATCTTTAAAGATCCATCGCTTTGGGTCTTACCATAGATCATATTATTCTTTATAGGTAAGTAGGTGACTAACTTTCATATGTACATACATACCATACATTGGTACATTTTGTTGATTTTGTTCTATTAAGTGTGTTTTCTTTTCACTGTAAAAGCAAGTGCGTACGCACAAAAAGATCATATGTCCAAATTAAAACGTATTTTAGAATACCTTGTATTATATAAAGTGAATTTTGCGTGTAACAATCGATTTTTGATATTAAACGAGATCAAATCAATGAATTCCATTTATTAAGACAATTTCAAATATGCTTACAGCCATCAGGTCATCTAACTCCTTTAAACGAAGATGACATAGAAAATGATGAAGTCGTTTCCGTAGCAGTTGGACCACCAGCGATCAGACCTAAATACGACAAACTATCAAAAAGTAATGGAAAATTAGTCCCATCTAACATTAATGCTGGTGATAATAAAGCCAGCACTCTGGTTAAAGATGTTTTATTACAATTAGGAAGAGAATTATTGTCACGTCAAATATCTGAAGATTTTGTGTTTGGTCAATACGTTGGAATGGCTATGAAAAATCTTACAGCGGACTTGAAATTGAGAATGCAACATGAAATTTTAGAACTTATAGTTAAATATCAAAAGTTTAAAACTGAACCACAAACAACGACCACACAACCCGAGGATAAAAGTACTAGCACTGTTTATAGTGAAGTCAAATATAAAGAAGAACTAAAAGAGAAAGAAAAGAAAAACGACACGGATGAAGGTTGGCCCGATTTCAATAATTTAGCCAAAATTGTTGGTAAATAGAGATCGTGCTGTTAACGGCTGACAACTTAATATAATTGTAATGCAATAAGTAAAACAATATAAAGTTTTGTGGACAAGTTGTAAACTTATAAATAAAAATTAGTCTATTGTCTATGCGAGTACCAGACAAAATAAAACTTTTTAACGAAAATAAACGTGAATGTAATAACATGAATTACATAGCTCGGTGCTACGAGTGCAAATCAGTCTTGAATAAATTTGCGTTTATTTTATTTTCATTTAAATATAAGTAATAATAATTATGCCTCATTTATTCCTTGAAACATACTATTTATAAAATATACACACATATCTACTTTTATACTACTCAAAGAGTAAAGACCTTCTACAATCTGCTGCATCTCTCTCTATCTTAATCATTCTACCAATCTTCCCCGCCAACGTCAATATCCTCTTCAGCCCACCTTACAAGAGAATGACCTATCTTTCTTTTCCCTGGTGAGTCTTTCCACTTTGTTACCCTATTTATCCATCCGTCACTGTTCATGCGAGCGATGTGGCCTATCCATTTCCACTTAAGATTTTAGCAATGGGATAGTACATCAATCATTTTTGTACGTATAATCTTGTCCTTTAGTTTTAAATTTAGTACACTATGTTCCATTGTTGTTGACCGGTTGTTACTTTATTGTATGAATTCGAATCATATATCCATGATTGACTACCGTAAGAAAGACGCAAATGATGTAACATTTAATATAAGTAGTAGTATTAATTAATTTTATTTATTTTCTTGTACCTGTCACAAAAAACAATCAAACTAAGTATATTAATGTCCATTAATAGCATGAACAGATAATGAATATCGGTTCGATTGGTCTAACAATCAAAAGTTGTCGGTTTTTTTTAATACAAAAACGTTAATAATATGGCTTATACTCATTAATAACGTGTAATGAGAATATATTAAATACTCCAATTACAATATGGTGCGAAAATAAATCTAATTCAAACCATTAGAAATTACGATAATTTATTTGAAAGCTGTATAACATCCAACTGAAAATCTGGTCTTAGTATAGCTCTAAGTCCAAGGAATTTCTTGCACAGTTTCACTAACTAAATATACCATTCACACGATTCACTGTCTATGTACTGAATTGAATGCTGGCTTCCATACTAGCTACATTACGTATGAAAAGTACAGTGTTATAGAATAAGGTTTATTTTATGCTGTAACATTATGCTTTTCAAAAATATTAAATACACGTCCATGTATGCATTCGGTTCATAAAAAAGACCTGGAAATATAAGATTCGTTTCTTAACGAGAAAATAAATTTGAATCTATAATATATTTTAGAGGTAGTAGAAGGCAATATCTACTTACACTATAGTATGATAGTAAAAATACATAGTTTGCGTTGCGCCTAATTAAAAGGATCCGCAAATACATTTTATAAATTAAAATAAGGATCGAATTAAAAAAAAACTTGGTTATGTTAAAGGGTTCCCTAAGTAGAGATTGTTGGACATTCTTTATTACTCTTTATTATATAATTATTACATACTGTTCTGATTTTTGCAACGAAGTGTTTTAAAACAACAGAAAAAAATTCGGCAATTCAGTTTACGTATTTGGTTATGAAATAACACATTAATAAATAAAGCGACAATGCAATTCTAAAAATACGAGAACAATTGAAATTATAATTCTTGATATAAGTTTATACGATGTCAAAAGAAAAACTCGGGAAAAGCCAATTTGAAACGGATAGCCATCTGCCTTGCAAGTCATCTAGCAATCTCTTTAAACATTTAGTTGAAACGACGTGTTTCATGCATTCATTGTTTGTGTCCCAAATTTTTATTAATTTAAACCACCACGATATTATACAACTGATAAGTTTGTCTGTATTATTGCTCCAATCTTAGATTCCTAAATAGGCTCCAATTTAAATAATCGAGTTTGGAGAGTCAATTTATATAGCATTATATGATGCTCGCGACACCTTCGATCTTGAAAGGTTTTAATGATGTTATATTTGTGTAGGTTTACCTATTGAGAGAGAGTTACTGTAGAAGTCGTGAAAATTAAGGCACAATTTCCAGTATAAGTTTAATAAAATGTTATGTAAATTAAATATCTTTAATGATTTTCAGTTTCTCGCTGACTCTAACACATTTAAAGTACTCCTAAACGTTGAGGCAGTATACAAAAATGATATATCAATATTTCTATTCCCATTAAAGCGCAGAGATTTAGTCGCGAGGAATTTCTGAAAGCAAATAACGACTCTCAGCTGTAGCATCGTTAGCGAACGTCAAAATTGTAAAATGTGCACTTTTGTGTCTACGGTTCATTAGTGCCACTCCGTGTAGATGACGCCTCTAAAACGTTTATTTTGCGATTCCCCGAACAGTGTAATAAGGATATAATTGTGCAAACTTGCTTGAGAAAGCGAGATATTTGCATATTTTACAAATTGGTTGTATCTGTATTTCAGTAGATTGAAATGATACCAAAGCTAGCAAAGCTGATCCTAGTCTAGGAAGGTGCTTAAGCGGTAACTTAAAATTCTATAAATATCCTATATATTTATGCCGTCGGAGTAGCGCGATTCAGGGTATGACGTCATCGTACTGATTATTTTCGCATATTGTGGGTGCTACATATGCTATGACAGATCCAAAAACAAACGAAATTCAACATCGTCTTTTGTTGTATATTATGCAGGGGGTCATATCATCTATATGGGATGGGGGATAGGATAGATAGGGGGATATAAATCTACTACAAAGCTGATCCTTATATATTTTATTTATTAACACTTCGTTGCATATACATAAATATAGTACAATTGACATAATTAAATAAAAAGGAGAGCAACCTGCGGCCTTATCGCTTTCGAGCGATCCCTTCCAGGCAACCACTGTGAGAAAAGAAAAAAAAGTATTAAATTACATAAGCTAGGCAAGAAGTGCAAAAATACATGTATTAGTTGTTGAGAAAAAGAAACTAAACAGGAACAAAAAACAAACTAATAAAGGGCACTTGAAAAAAAAAAATCCCATATATGTCTAGTTAGCACGAAATCCACGCAGAACGCAAGAATTTTTCCACCCTCATGAGCTTGGTACTGAAAGAACCTTCCACTAAACGGAAGTGAGTACTCATTTAATTAAAACTTGTACATAATCACTTCTTTATACAGCCGCCATCTTTTTTTCGTTTCACTAATTTGAAAGCAATTACATTGGAGTACCAACGTCTGAATATCAAGCACTTCTAATTAGGAGCAGCTCAAAAAGTTTTTTAATTGCACTCCTGGTTTGACCCTACCCTTGAATAGGCTGAGGATGCACTGAGCTCCTGTTAGATCGATATCAACAGCTGTTTCAGACTCTGATAAACGAATCCTTCTAGCGAACGATGGGCTGAAATTTCACTAAATAATTTTTATTTAGGTAGCTTTTATAAAATACCTAAGGCGCCATCCATAAAGTACGTCACACGTTAATGGGGAGGGAGGGTATCACCGAAGTGTGACATCGTGTGACAAGGGGCATGGGGGGGGTCAATACTTTTGTGACGTCACATGTTAAAAATTTACGAACTTGATCTATATTTAATTAATTATATGAAAATAGCTGTTTTCTCTCGATTATTTTTAAATACATACATAAATTTTAAAAATGTGTGACGTCACATCAGGAGGGGGGGGTTATAAAAATGTGGCAACCTGTGACAATAGGACGGGGGGAGGGGTTCAAAAGTCCTAAAATTCGTGTGACGTACTTTATGGATGGCCCCTAAGGTAACTAGGAATTACTATGAACGGCCTACCCTAGAAAACTATAATACGTATATTGGTATGTGTGTGCGGACGTATGTGTTTATGGATGCGTGTTTGTGACACTGTGTGAGACTATTGATTATTGTACATTTATGTATTTAGTATAAAAAATCTACCTCCCATATATTACAGCTTACATTAAGCAGTGAATTATGCTTTGTTTAATTTTGTGCATAAAAACGGTTGATTAGTTACTTGTTTAAGTTATTAGTTAATTTTGGTTAATTAATACTTAAGTATATGTCTACACCGGGGCAGATCCAGATGAAGGTATCCCTTTTGAGTCTGTATTTGAGTGTAAAAATATGAGTGTCTACCCTAAAACCATGACTCAGTGTTGTAGTGTGTACAAATTACATAAAACACCTCAGTATACTCATACCTTTATCTTGAAATCAGCAGGAAATGTGATTTATTAAAATTAATTTCTTTTCTAATTGAAGTTTGACACAGCCTTTGTTCTCTGACATTTTTTATCGATATCCGATTCCTTGACCTCGTTCATAATGACTGGACGTTTTATTTGTAATAATTAAATTTATGGTTTTAATTACTCATCGATTTTAACGGATATTTATATGTAATGAGATGTTACGTAACGAATATAATGATGCGGGTACTTTGAAGAACCACATGAGGCAATTATTATTATTTTTTTTTTTTTATTTATAATAACACTCCTGCCCTAACAGGCGACCCCAAATTGACAGGAATTAGGAATTAGTATTTACTATGCAAAACAAGATTAAAATTCCTACCTTTTAACTGCCAAACGGACTAAAACTCGATAATCAAAAAATCCTTAATCATACAAGCTGTACGAAATGTGAGTTTATTTATTTAAAACTACCTACATATTTCAATATTTAGCAAAGAGACGACACATAGAAAATAAATCGTTATTTCGACGACGTAACTTTAGTATTATCGTTCAAGAACGCCACCTACACTAAAAATAACAAGCCAAGGAGCTTAAATAGGATTGACACACAATCTTTATATATGTATATCTATACTAATATTATAAAGGGAAAAGATTTGTATGTAAGTATATTTGCTACGAATTAATTGGCACAAAAAGTCCTGGACCTATTTAAAAAAAAATCACCATTTAAATGCTACATTACCACTGGTTAATACAGGCTATATGTTCTTGCTATTTTAATTGCATGAAAAAAATAAGGATCCCTACTAAAGCTACAATAAAGTTCCCCAAGGTGTATAAAAAATGCATATAAAGTATCTTTCATCGCATGCGCTGTGAAAACTATTGATGATAGAACAAATGCTCCACAATTTTAAAGAACATTTTAATATTTACAAAAAAATCCGCAATAGCTTGTATAATGTATATATAAAGAGGTATAAAGCTTATAAGATTTTCTATAAAATTCACGTTCTATTTACAAAATACAACAAAATTAGTTTGATATAAGCAACATTTCCCTTATTAAAATGAAAAAAGCTCTTCGGTTTCGCAAACATGAAGCCTTCTAAGCCGGTATGGTAATTGCGAAGGCTGTAAAAGTACTGCTAAAAGCAAACAGCGATAAAAAAGAGAAAAACTTGGTGAGAAGTGTGAATTTGTAAGGCTGCGGTCACAGTGTAAGCTTTTTTAGATATATATATAGAATATCTTTGATCCGAGAAAAGGGATCGGATAGAAAACTCCGTAGTTCATTTTTACATAAATCAACATTTTCCCAACTAATTAAATACCTTCAAGAAAAAAGCGTACCAATTCTTAAAAGGCCGGCAACGCTATTGCGAGATTCCGATGACGAGATGTTAGTGTATATCTCTTAACATCAAGTCATCCGTTTGTTACAAAAAAAAACTTTTAAAATTTTAATATTTATGAACTAATTAGATACATTTCAAACAACCTTTATCATAAATAATTACAAATCAAAAGTTTGTATTCACATCACCATTGATATTCCATTAGCTAGGTCAAAAACTTTGTACATTTATTAGAACACAAAAACTAGGCTTCTAATAAAGCAAATGAGTCGAAGTACAAATTATGATAAAAAATAATACTCTCAACGAGACCACCTACTACCGAATTGTCTATTATTTCATTTATTGCATGTCACAGATAAAAAATTATTTAAAATACTTAACGAGTTTATTATCTCGCATGTAATTGTAATCCAAAATTAATACAAATGCTGTATTAATTTTGGATAATCACCAACTAACTATACAAGTCAAACTGTTGGGTTATATTCACGTGCTCAAATTAGTTCTAGACAACAGGACATTAATTTTAAACAGTAACATAAATACAATTAATTTCTGAAATGTGTTTGCATTTCTTTTTACAGTATGGGCGCCGAGCGTGCGCGAGCGAGATGGGAATAAGACAATCTACAAGTAAAAAGAAATAGAATATGCGTGACGTATGACCATAATGACATTTGTAGTAGGTACCTTTTAAACAAATAAAGCAGTTTTAATTATTTTTTCAAAGAAATTTAGCAATGCTTTTTCACAAAGACCTATTGTTACTTAGTTAAAAGGTTATGAAACATACACATAAGTACACGCACCATTTTTTTTTTTAGATCAGGGTGCAAATAGGCAGGTGGCTCCCCTGATGTTAAGTGATGAATACTCTTAATGCCTTTAAGCAATTGCTACGCTCTTTTTATTAAAGCTAAAATCGCTTGAACTGGTACCAATCGCTAAGATAACTGTGTAATGTACTAACAGTAAATTAAATTTTTCCCTCGGTAACCTTCTAACTGCTAGAAACTACTCTACTTTATTAGAAAAGGTATTTGCGAAACATTTTCTTAAAGTTTCAATTAAACATTGCAGTAATAACTATTTACATTCTAAAGATTTTAAGAATACGTCAGGTATTCCAATAATAATAATTAAACCTTATTTATTCCTTGAAACATTCATTGATTTACTAAAGATCATTTAAAATGTTACACAAATATTCGAAAAATAATTAAAAAGGGGAAAATGAAATGGTTTTCGAAAAACAATTGAAAAACATACAAAACGTCAATTTCATATTAGACCTATTACAGTGAAACCTGGTTAATAAGAGAGACATCAAGGGACCTGCAATGTCGTTTCACTTATAAAGGTATTCCACTTACCCAGTGTCTCAGAAAATTAAAATTAATCAACAAAGCTTTTTATAAATTTGAGGACTATTTAAATGATCCTAATCCTTGGGATTGAATTGCTCCAGTTCAAACAATTTGTGTGACATTACTTGGCGATTAAAAAGAGTGGCGGAAAGTTTCTTGTCAGTTCTTCTTACCCGCTCTACGCCCGTAACTTGCGAACTGGTAGTAAATGTAAATTTACGATTAATTTAACTTGACGATTCAAAAGTGTACTTGGTTACCCACTTGAATAAAGATATTTTGAGTTTGAGTTTGAGATATACTTACATGTATAAATAAATATCTGTCTCATTTATAGAGGTTTCCATTAATAGAGGTGAGAATACAGGTTATTTCAGTTATAGAGGTGCGATCATTAAATAAAATAACGTGTTATGTATGTAAATGAGTTTAAATAAAAAAAAATAGTACATACGAGTACATAGTGGTGGTGCGCGCCAGAAATTGCCTTAAGAATCGCTCAGTTGTGCAACGACGGACGTCAACGCTATTGATGCACAATTTCTTTTATCAATAAGTATCAAGACCTAAGTATGTATAATTATATTTCGTTTAAGGCTCCATCTCTTTCCAATATCAATCCAATGATATCCTAATATTATTAACAAAATATCATAGAAATTAGATACATAAAATAAAACTATTATTATAACTAAAACTTCTATATTATTGTTTTGTTAACTTTGATTAATTTTAAAGCCTTGATTAAAAGTTCCAACACACTCGGTTTAAGGCATGACAATATAAAGATGTGTATTTTAATTATTATCTGTATATCTCATTAATTGCTGTTATTTATTTGTCTTGTTTTGTATTCAGTCGAAGAAACTCACCTGATGTGATACCGCCGCCCTTGGACACTCCCAATGCCAGAGGGCTCACGAGTGTGTTGTCGGCCTCTTAGGAATTTGTACGCTACTTTAAGCGTTTAAGGAAGAATAATAAAACCTCAGATTTACTCGGATAACAGAATATCTAGAAATAGCACGGCTCTCATGATAATGAAAATGAACACAAAGAGGAAATAGCATAGCCGAGCCGCAGTTACCTCATACAGTTCCTTTGAGTGTATCGTGAATATCATGTAGCAGTTTTGTTTTGTTGCAGACCCGTAGATCACATGAAAGGTCATATTATTGTAATTACATCTATTGTGTGTAATATATAAACTCAGTAAATCACTAATTTACCTTTAAACATTTTATTATTTCTTACGTCCATTAAGAAAAATCTATGACGCATAGCGATTATAATCAGTACTAGATTTAAAAAAACTCAGTGTCTAAAATGTAATCATACTAAGTTTGTGTAGACTGTGAGTTTTAACATGGATTTTTTAAGCTATTATATTGGTGAAGGTCGTATGTTTTAAAAGATTACGTAGATGTAAGCATTCTGATAAACGAGCTAGGTCTGGATATGAGTTGCTCTCCTCACGCTTTGAAATCAATTTTCCTTTAGTTTTTAATTAAATATTTTATTTTATATTTCTTAAGTACGTAAATAAATAAACTGTACATATTTCAAAATAATTCACCCTCATGTGTGCCCCAATTTTATTTAAACAAATAGACCAAACAGTTAACATATTAACACTACATCCTCTGATAATGTGTATCGCTACGATTGTATATTTGACAATGTATTTGATGTTACATTTTCAAATTCATAGCGAAGCTGACTGTTTATAATATTTGAGCAATTCCGATACAATTCCTGTCGCAGCGGAACTTCGGCTGAGTTGCATCTATTGAACACTCGATGTAAAGTGTCTTCAAATTTTGAGACAAAGTGATGAGTCTCAAATGACTGAACGCAGAGCTATTATAACAAAGAGATATTTAAAGTATTTAAAATGTAGTTGATAAATTGTAATATTATATTTGAGTAACACAATGTTTAATCATGTTTTCTATCAGTGATATAATATAATAATAATTATAATACAATTATATTTATTTCTTCTTATTATAATATAACTATAATAATAACTAAATAGAAAAATGCATACAAATAGGAATGATGATGTTATAATCCAGTCAATTGACCATAAATATTTATTGTTACTTTAGTTAATCATTGATTTTTCTTTTATATTAAGAATTAGAATTTAATTTAATTTGTTTGCTTAATGGATAAAAGTACGAATATTTTTACGAACAATCAGAGCAGAGCAAATGCCTTGAGTGGGTGATACGCCATCTTGACTTTTGACGGTGCGTACCGGGAGCGCAGGACAGTTCTGATTAAAAAATAGTGGTGCATTGTGGTAATGAGAGGTTTCGTCTAGTAGATTGGGATTTAAAGTGGGATCGGAACCTTAAGCCTACTGCTCGTTATAATATAAGCAAAGTGTTATTTGTAGTGTTAAAAGGATTCAATAAAATTAAATTTTGTACGATAATTATTCGTGTCTTTTGTGCCCGCAGGTACATGACCAGTAAATCCGCTAATGTCGATGTCAATATCAATGGAGTGACGATATTTCTCCGACACATAATTAGCGTAAAATTAGTGATCGATAAGAAACACATTACATTCGCCAAATTAAAATGACGTAATTCTAATAGCTTTTTGTTTTATAAACTTGGACTATTTAAATAAAATAAATCAATGGCGATACAACATTTTTAGGTCTGGGCCTCAGATTTCTGCATCTGTTTCATTATCATTTGGCAATCTAATAGGCAAGTAGGTAATCAGCCTCCTGATACACGCCGTCGACTTTTTTAATCTAAGACATGTCGGTTTCCTCACGATGTTTTCCTTCACCGTTCGAGCGAATGTTAAATGAGCACATAAAAAACCTACAACCTCAATGATGAGAATCGCACGCTGAAGCCACTAGGCTAACACAGCTGTGAACAGCTACGTACATAATACCAAAACATTAAAAAATATACAACCGAAAATTTTAAATCCATCTATGAGTAATTACTCTACTATCTCGCCATTGTATCTGCGCCATTTTGAAAGAGGAAGCCCGGAAAGCAGGCAATATTGATGGCATATTGTACCCAGCCTCCCTAACTAGATGCACTTTGCAGCTACGACTGACGCGATGTTTCTATTCAACACCATTTAACAATGAACCCTCTCGGTCGGTCGCGCCGCAGTTTTAGGTAAACATTGTAACAAATGTTGGGGCTCTATTTAAACTGGATGTTATCTACGGTTGAAATTTTCTACTTTCAAGTATTGTAGTCCTTTTTGTTCTAACTTAAGGTTCATTTTCGTTTGTTTTGCGTTGTGGGAACATGGTTATTTCGTGAATGTGGAGAATAAGCTGTCGTAGGTGACGAATTGTAGGCTTTTCACTGTGCAATACAAATTGCATGTTCAGAATACGGATTTGGAATCGGTGATTTTAGCATCTGCGATATTGAAGATTTAACCACAGTTTACTATTTGATTCGATCTCCTCGGATCAGCATCTATTTCTACATGAAAAAAAATTTAAAACCAATTCTCAATAGATCTTATTCTCACTAATATTTAATTTATGCCGTAAAATCATCATAAAATCAATATATTTATGTTTCATTCACTGTATATTTGTTTTTTTACTACTAACTGTTTGGTATTAAATTGTACCTAAGAAGAGTCTGCCTTGCGATTCTGTAACTCACTTTTCGAACTCTCACAGTGGTTTTCGCAGAGGCGGTCGCGCTCAAATCAGTCGTGAAGACCGCTGCGAGAGTTCGATAAGTGAGTTACAGAATCGAAAGGCTGGACACCCACAACACACGAATGTCCTAGTGTGTGGATCAGCGTTTGTAAAATAATGAGAAATATTATTAAAAACGTCTTTTTAAATCGACGACAAAATTAAAGCAAGTGATTTTACGCCTAGATGCAACGGTATCATAGGACCATTTCAAAAATTAATTTGGCCTTATTTTAACAATAATATTTTCGAACTATTTTTCTATCTAAAATTATAAATGTATAACTTTATTATTATGAATAATACCATATTACATTATAGACTATTCCCAACAATAGGACACGTTTTTGGATGATTCCTGGTCAATTTGCAACAAAAATATTAATTGTAAACTAATTAAAACTATTATAATTAAATTAGTTATACGCGTATGGGTTGTAATGGTAATATCAATCCCATATGCATCATATCTGTTACGTCAGAACCCTATATCGATGACCACAAGTGTAGATTGGGCGTCAAATTTCCTAGTCAATATACCTGAATCAGAGTGACTTAAGAGGTTCTTCAAGTTACCTAATTACTATATCAATTAACTAGCACATACATATTCTTTGCGAAACATACACATAATATAAGATTCGAAACCACGATAATAACTTTATAATGTAATAAACGCAAAGAACTAGCAACAAATATACTGTCGTACATGTTTCTTATACCGAAACTTACACCGAACAAAACCAAAGCCCTTCTGAATTTATGTCAAACGGTTCACAAGTAGGATTAACACAAAGCTCCTATGATAGGTATCAAGTAATGAAATACGATATTAATTAAAAGTTTCCCAAACTCGGGTGATGAGTTTCTGCAAAACTTGTCAATACGACACGTCTTTTGACTTATTTCATATAAAATGTTTCGAAATAAACTTAGTATTAAAAAACGAATTTACTTCTAAAATCACTGAGGTATGGCCAAGTAAGTGAGAAGGGAATATACTACAACTATGATTAGTTTATTTTTACTTTAAATAAAACTAAATATATATTTAAAATGAAGTCCATGACCTACTTGATAATACGTTTAAACAATGCTTATAGTTTTGCTTTTCACAAGTAATTTAGTAAATAGTAAGTAAAAAATTCTAATTATCCAAATTTTCTTGCTTACTTCATTGAAGGTCATATTCCTACCATAGGAAGTATCAATCATCTTACTGATAACATATGATAAGTGAATCAACCTCATTTCTCATCACTGTACCAGACAAAAATACATTTAATTTTTTTGAAGTTATACTTCTTTAGGCGCGTTATGATAAATTTATGAGAATGAAATTTTACGATGCGCGCGCACCGTGACACAAAATTATCAGTATGGGCGCCGCGAGCGCGAGTGAGATGGGAATAAGACAATCTACAAGTAAAAAGAAATAGAATATGCGTGACGTTAGCAGCTATGCCAAGAATTTTGAATGACCATAATGACATTTGTAGTACCTTTTAAACAAATAAAGGAGTTTTAATTATTTTTTTAAAAGAAATTTAGCAATGCTTTTTCACAAAGTTATTTACTTAGTTAAAAGGTTATGAAACATACCTAGTAATTAAATTGAACTAATAATATAATAAAATAATAAATAATAAAATTATTAATATTAATTAATAATTGAATAATATACTAATTATAAACGCTAAATATTTATTACCCAAAAGCCAAAGAAGTATAACTTCTTACGCGCGTACATAAGTACGCGCACCATTTTTTTTACAATTTAGGACTTCTTTGAAACGCATTTATTATTTTGTTAATAGTCAAGTCATTCTTAAGTGGTTCAAACGCGAAATTCACTTTTTCGGTAAAAATACGACCGTATCGTAGTTAGCGGAAGGCATTTAGAGTAGTGTATTACATTCCTGTTTTTTAATCAGTAGAAAAATTTAACTGACTTCAAATACCCGAACTGATGAGAAAAAACATATATGTATGTCCTCTCCAGAAATGCTTGAATATGTCAAACAGCAAACTTCTGATCTTATTTTATTAAGACTGTCTTCGTCGTTCCCTACGTTTAAACATATCTGATAAAATCAAATTAACCATCTCCAAAAGTCATTTTAATGCTTTGGATTTCGAAATATTTCATTAAAAAAAATGTTAATTTAAATAGATCGTCATTTTTTATTCCCACATGCAGCTCAAAACGCTTACTTCCGTTTTATAAAGTCGATTATTAAATAAATCTTAATAAATTATTCATTTCGCATGTTCTAATGAACTTGAACACACGCAAATCCTTGACCGGTTTATTAACGGAAGTCCGACTTCATAGGTTGACCTAAACTACTGTACTAAAGGTGCGCTTACACGAGGACAATAATTGCTCGGCGACACGAATGGACCGATCTGGAGCAATTAATGGAGCAATTTCAATAAATTATTTCGGCGATATTGCTTCTAATTGCTCCAGATATTTCATATCGCTCAATGTCGCAGATACAAATTGACGAATATCCAATGGACTTGGAAATTCCTAGCAATTTTTGTATATATCTCTTTCGCACTTGTTTGTTTTGCGGCTTGCCGTCTTGTTTCCGCGGGGAGAGCGAGAGGTCTAAACAATAATAATTTGTAATTACTTTATTCAAAAGTAATTCAAAGTCTGTTCGTGACATTTTAGTAAATTTTGCAAATAATATATCATCTAATTCTTTACACAATGAAAATTGCGGCCTCTTTGCCAAAAACGATCGCACCCAGATACGCCTAATCCTTTTCTTTCTGTTTTGTTTTTGATAAATAATAAAAAAAGCGCTACAAGCCGCCGCAGCAAGAACAATGTCGTCCATAGCGAGCGAATACTGAAATGCTCGTGTAGGACAGTATTGCCTAGTTGACGAAGTTGCGCCATATCGCTCAATATTGTATTGCGCAGTATTCATGCTTGTTGCCGTCGCCGTAAATTGCTTGATGAGGTCGTGACGTCATAGTTGACGAGTATTGACTGGAATTGAGCAATTTTAGTTGCCCGTGTAAGAGCACCTTAAGGCTGTATACCCCGACAATTGTCTAATATTTCTTTATTAATATGACAACTAATATAATATTAGGTGATTACATATGAAATTGACGTTTTGTTGTCCTGGCCACTGTGACTTCAAATATCTCCTCTTTGGTTACGATTCATTTCATTTTCCCGTTTAAATTTTTTTGGTTTACAAAACGCACATTTCATATGTAAGGACCTAATATAAACTAAAGTAGTATTCCGTCATATAATTGGTAAATACAGTAAATAATAACACCATATATTACGTCAAACATCTTGAGTTATGTATGTACACTGTTTATCAATGCTAATATTAGATCAGTCGCTAAGATTATTATAAAGTTATTACTCACTCATGTGGAGCTGGTACTAATATCATTAGAATAACAGCTAATATTGTGAATACTTTATTATCCGAATAAAGACCTTATTATTATTTTACCAACAATCTCATATTCATATATGTACTTAGTTTGCTTATAATACTGTATAACTATGTTTGGGTATGTTTACCCAGATAAAAAAAACCAATGGCGCTACCTTTTAGGTCTGGGCCTCGGATTTCTTCTGTTCTTGGTTTGTTTTTTCTAATAGGCAAGTAGGTGATCAGCCTTCTGCCTGAAACATGATATCCACTATTTCGGTCTAATTTATGTTTTCTTTCATCGCACCAGTAGTGTTAAATGCGCACATAGACAGAAATCTATTGGGGCCTAGCCGGGGATCGAATCCTGGACCTCAAGGATGAGAGTTGATGACACTACGCCAACACTGCGTTTAAGCGCAGCTTGCGTACACCATGTCATGTGACTAAATATTGATCTGTGTAAATTTATCTTCATCGTCACTATACTTTGTCTTAATTAAAATTAACTTAACAAATCCTAAAATTTGTTTTGATTTTAGTTTGTTTACTTAGTAACTTACTTATAGACTACATAGTACATATGGCCTAGGACTTTATTTTAATCAATTCATTATTAATAAATAATGCTTTACTTACGTTATAACTTAAATTAACTTTAGTATTTTAGTAACTTAAGTTAATCAGTCTAGACCAGAAGAACAGTGGTGGCCTATGGCGAACCTCATTCATGAGTGAAGCGAAAAACGTCTTGGTGTAGAATTTTCTTTCTACAAGCGAATTTGAATGTAGGTTTTGTAAAGGCGTATATCGCAAGAAATCGGCACGTCAGGTACCTAAAAACCGATGACACGCGACAGGGATAGAAGGCTGATCGCCTACTTGTGTTTAAAATAAAAATGTCTATAGTTTAATGATAATCATAGACTATTAGGGATGTGGTAAAATAAATTGACGTGATAAGAAGTACAGAAATAAGTACCATAGGACAATCATAGAGCCTGGACAAAATCAAATTGGTTGCTGATATTTTGCTTTCACATTTTTTTGTTATTTTTTTAATTTATAATACTACAAAATGTAATTATTTTATTTTATCTCACACACTGTTTATTGTATTTTTTATATTATTTTTATTACTCTTTAATGTATAATATTCTACGGTTTCGATATTTGTAAATATGTGTGTGGTGTGTTTAGTATAGTAGTTTTATTCTTTAATTGTCTTCACATAATATAATTATTTAACTGATGTAAACAAAATATTGTAAACCTATTTTAAAAGATTAAGTGTGGAGTTTCTTGCCCATTCTTCTCCACACGAAACTACCTTTTGGAAGGGGTAACTAGAATCTTCTTTATATTTTATTCGACATTCAAAGGTGCTTAAGGTGGTCTAATTGAAATAAATAATTTGACTTGAAGTAAATAAAAAGGAAAACAAAAACTATTGATGCTCTATCCCATTGAAAAAAACTTATGTGGAAATGGGTGGGCCACACTACACCTGAACAATGGCATGGACAAATAGGATAACAAGATGAAAAGGACTACCAGGGATAAGAAAGAGAGGTCGGTCTTTAGCACGGTTGGCTGACAAGCTTAAAGAAGTTGGTGGGGAAGTATGGCAGAAATGCTCAAGATAGAGAGAGATGCAGCCTGTTAGAGGAGGCCTATACTCTTTAGGGGGATAGGCATGCTGCAAAAATAAAACAAATGTTTTGTAAAGATGGATGAATGTTTCAAGGAAGAAATGAGGCTTTTTATGAGTTCAAAAATTCATAAGACCCAATTAATCCTATAGGAACAATATTACAAATAAATCAAACACAATTAATTACAGTTATTTCATTATTTACGGCCTTTGTTTACCTGAGTGAAGTACCTTTATCGGTGACGTGATAACTGAATGAATCATGATCTGTGAATGACCTACACTCACTCGTTCACCATCTCAGTCTGGTTATTTTCTGAGTAGCGAATACTTGTGTTATAATGTTTAAGTTTGCGTGTTTGTTTATGTGTTTATTTTCACACGCGTACACGTGGGGACGTGGTGACTTGGAGAAGTACGGACCTTTTCAAATCGCCTTACATTCTAATTTGATAAAATGTAAGTATTTTGCCTCGTATGAAATACTGAAGTAGCATGTGTACTGTGTATAAAGTATGCATGTACATATTTAAATTAATAAATATGTATAATAACAGACATTGCTGGTAAAATATAACGGCAGATCACCTATTTCGATAGTGATAAATGTAATACAATATTGACCTACTCCAGAGAAATTAATACTTTCACAAACAGTTTAAAAATATAAATTGAAACATATATAAGTGTCTTATAAAGTTGTATTTTTGGAACTGATTAAAATTGAGAAAATATTTTTGTGTCGAGGAAGGCTATGTTACTCGTGACAACTGAAATGCGGGACATGGTTAAATTAAATTTTTTGGGGCAGATCATTGTGACGCCGGAGCGTCGGAGATTAAACGGAGATTTCCGTAAAGAGATTAATATTATCGATCCGATTACGATCGCAGTTGCCTTGTGGGAACCTTGTGACAACTTATAAGGCTTACTTAAGTAACTAGTTTTAAATTTTGCTCCTACCATAAGAACACGATTTAAATCTACAGTTTTTGCGTTTTAAACGCGTTTAATTATTACAATGTTGACCATAAATGCGTGCCCATGTTTTGGTCCTCTAAAGCGTAAAAAAAATTAAAATAAAATTGAAAGCTGTAATTCGGTTTTTTTGAAGTCGTTTAAAATTAAATATACATAAATTATTGCAAAGAATTGAACTCAAATCGCATTTTAAACTATACCGAAAAATGTTAATTTTTGGTTATCTTATCAATGTCTGACTAAGATAAATGGGCCAATCTTCTTTTACCTCAATATGATATTTAAATTTCCGTTGAAATATGACGTCATTGTATAAATGAAAACAAACAAATTTATTTTGCTCTCAAACATCACGTCATAAGGTAAAATGAGATCAGAGACAATTAAAACATTATAGAAAGGATATACACGTGTGAAATTGACATGAGAAGCAAGCGCAAGCAATCCAACTTCCTCACAATCGAAGCCCATTGCGGGCTACAGCACACACCTCATATACTCTACTAATATATTGGTATAATAATATTACAACCCTATACTTAGGCCGCATCGCATTTGTTTCTTTGATATTTTTTTATAGACAAGTACTTTCGTAAAGTAAAAGTTTTCACGAAAAGCCGACGATTTTCCTTTCAATATTAAGCATCACAGCGAGAAAGTATAAAAAGCGTAAATAGAATGAAAAACTCTATTGGTGCAAAACCGCGCGTCGTGGTTGAGAGTCCAGAGTAACACTGCATAACTTATATCCAAACTAAGCATACAGTCACAAACTTCAATTACGCTTATTTGGATTTTAAATTTGTGGTCTAAAAATAGTTCCAACCAAGAAGCAGAGCATACTTTAAAATAAATAAATATAATAGTGAGTACAATCATTGCACCTGTGGTTTTATATGAGTATAAATATTTTAAAAATAACTCAACTATTTTAGTATTATAAATATATATATTTTTTTTAAACTCATGATCATTGTACGAGATAAGACTGTACATTTTGCTCATAGTTTTATAAGCGTGGCGATTTCCTAAGTCGTCGGAGTTACACCCCGAGAGTATAGCCAGACAAAGGCACTCTCTTCAACTGTTACATTGCATTTTTTTTTATAGAACGGGGGGCAAACGGGCAAGAGGCTCACCTGATGTTAAGTGATACCGCCGCCCATGGACACTCAATGCCAGAGGGCTCGCGAGTGCGTTGCATTAATTCGTTTGATAGCAATTAACTGAAACATGGGAGTTACACTTCAATGAACATTTCATTATTTCGCTTCTATTCTATTGTTGTACACGAGTGGTTAATATAGTGTAAAAATCAAATCCTTTATTATTTAAAGTACCCCGATGACCCAGGAACCGTACGATCATATAGAATTTTAACAAAACGCTCCTACACGTCTTTATCAACCTTGCATTTTTAAATATTTACTTTTATTATTATTATTTTTTACTTTGTTATATTCCTATATAATTGCTATTGACGACTTAACATTGTTCTTTGAATATTCGCGGACGCTTGGCGGCCCCTGCGTTCTGCGTGATTTGATTTTTACTCGTGTATATTTCTCACATAAATATTTTATAAGTGTTTGATTGTCCTCGTTATAAACTGGTGATGTTTCAGAGTATAAATAAAATAAACATTAAGCCTTTTCTAACATGACGTAATGGATTAATTTATGTGTCCTTCAAAGCGAATAAACCACGATTTGCAAGACAAAACATAATATATTCAGAGCTACAAACCAATATATTGACCAACACTTCATGACACGGTTCACGTTCTATTCAATGTGTGCTACATTAGGATACAAATACTGTATAGTTAGTACATATAAATATCATTAGATACCGGCCGGAGTCTGTTATAAGGGGAAAACGTCTGTAAATGGGAAAGAGTAAAATAGTTTTATAACTAGTATTCCTCGCAGTTTTGCTTCTAAGTCCCGTGACGTCACTACGAGGTATCAGGCATATGTCTGCATAGGTGTCGGATTATTTTATATCAGCCTTTTGTAACCAAACTAATACCAATATCTTTAATCTGGAGCTGTAGTCTCTGTATATTCATTAATTTTTTTTCGTTTAAGAGCACTTTCAATTATCCTATTTAAAAAACGCCTTCAAGTAATTCAAGACTGTTATTATCCTATCGTAGTTAATCTAGTCCAATAAACGAAATTGTCAATTGCAGGTGATCACGACAAAACGCTGAATCTTGACGTCAGCGAAATCGACGTGTACTTCTACGATTTGCCAAGAAATGAGGTCGAAACATTCCACATAAACGATGCAGCCAAAGGAATCCTTGCCTACAAGGAACTGGACAAAACTAAGAAATTCATCGTCTTCGTTGCCGGTTACAAATCAAACATAAACAAGAAGACCGAGGAACGTGTAAGAGACACGTTCAGAAACTATCCGAACAGTTACTTAATCATTCTAGATCATTCTCCATACACTAATAACAGACAAGGTAACATTAAGAGTTACGAGCGATCTGTAAAATACGTTCACTATATCGGTAAAGCTGTAGGAGATATGTTGTCTGAATTAGCTAATAATGGAATATCAGCCAAAAGCATACACTGTATAGGACATAGTTTGGGCGCGCAAGCCTTGGCGCACACCGGTGAGACACTCTTCAAAAATACAGGTAATAAAATAGCAAGAATTACAGCATTAGATCCTGCTGGACCATGCTTCTCAAATAGTTTAATTGAAGAGCAAATACGATCTGGAGTAGCGGAATACGTAGAGGTATACCATTGCAATGCTGGAGGATTAGGAACAACAAGTGTTTTGGGTGATATAGACTTCTTTATAAATAAAAAAGGTTCGACACAACCTCACTGCAGTACACCCTTGATTCCTGGTATATTTGATTCCTCGAAAGCAGCGAAATGTAATCATAGAGCTTGTATTGATATTTGGACATCCACTGTTAGTAATCCTAATTGGTTTTTGGCTTGGAAATGTGACTCGTACAAATTGTTCAAGAATGGCTCTTGCGCAGCTAATGAAGTAACTATAGCCGGTTTCTGGAACCCTGGTAATGCGACAGGAGTGTTTTATTTCTCTACTGATGGCTATGATATTAATTAAATATGTTTACAGAAATAATATCCTTTTTTTTCTTGTCAAGTTAATTGCGTAGTTCTAGATAATAGTTTCAAATTTTTAGATTAAACAATTTCTTTATCTTTCAATTGTTTGTAATATTCTTATTTCAAATATCAATTTGTTAAACAAATACCTTCTCTACTTCTTTCATGTTTCTTAATAGACGAAAGACGCCTTAATTTCCCCAAGTAAGCACTTATTATGCTTTATACTGTTTAATAAGGAAAACAAACATGAGTGGGGAGGTGATTCCCCTGTTTGGAACTGATTCACGTATTACAGAAAGTAGCTGATTGAGCATCGTTTGAATTAATTTGTTGTATACTCGTACATGTAACTATCATGTCGCTTGCCGCGGGGAACAAAGTCGTAAAAGAACAATCTTTTTTTCTCAGGAAAAATAAAAGAAGGTAATTATATTATTACTAGGATACTAATATATAGTACTATAAGTGCATTACATATATCAAATGAAATCTATTTTTTATTTCCTATTCGACGATATAACATTGTTGTTATTTATTTAGAGTAAACAGTTAAATGTACATTACAGTAATTCATCCAATTAGAATGAAAAGCAAAATCGTTTACGATTGTTTAACTGTTTAAACATAATTATGCACATGATGGTTTACGACACAGTAACCACATATTACGATGGTACAGTTTGACGAATGTTTAGAACGTAATAATCTATTACCGAGTAGTAATAGATTATAAAGTTCTTTTCGTGGAAATGTTAGGTTACATAACTCAAGCTTAGAGTTTATATTTCTTTAGTTTGTAGGTTGGGTTCAAGGCGTAAAATAAATTGTATAGAATTGTGCGTTTTAAAAATAATTACTTAATAAAGTATCCCTAAAAATCTCCTTAAATAAGTAAAATAAGTACCTAATAAAACCCCCCTGGGCATATTGATTTCCCGAAATTTGGGGGTAAACCCCCAAGTTGGCATCACTCGTGCAGCTGCCTTAACAACGACCGCGCATTGCGTTAACCTAAAATAGCGTTACACTTTTCTTACTTCACTTATCAACCCGTTGACAATCATAGATAATAGTGACATTAGTGATATTTTATTTAAGTTTCCTTTCTTTTTACATATGAAAGCAAGTACAGATTAGCGCAATCGATCTGAGTAGACGCTTTATAGCTTAGTATAGTCATCATTATTTCGTCTGTTAAAGTAATTAGTAAATACAATTCGCTTAATACAGTTTAAAAGTCACAACGAATATTAAAAACATAAAATACGAACGCACAGTTGGCTTTTATTTATTTTGATGTTGTATGCGAGTAAATCATTATAATTACGGATGTTTCAGGAACAGGAAGATTCCGTGGTTTAAGAATATTTATGTTCTTTGAAATACAAGTGTTTTTGTTTACTGAATATTACCTCTGTTGTGTTTAAAGTAGCTTATTACGGAAGAAGTTGGGTGTTTATTATTCACATTAAATGTTAAATTCTTTTATATCACAAATTGTTGGGTTGTTGTCGTTGACGAATCTGTATATTATATAAAATAAAGTAATATTTAACTAACCTGTATATATAATATAAAGTAATATTTAAGATTCTGAGTAAAGATTTTAATATCATTAGATTTATGTTACAACATAATATAATGTGGAGCTAAAGCATGCAAACACAGGGGTCTAGGCTCCGAATATGATTTTGTCCCATTCGGTGTCGAGACCCTTGGTCCGTGGAGTCCTAGTACTATAAGACTTTTTAAGGAAATAGAAAAAAGGTTAGTCGACATCAGAGAATACCGAAGAGCTGGCAGCTACCTCGGACAAAGATTTAGTCTAGATATTCAAAGGGGGAACGCTGCCAGTATCTTCGGAACCTTGCCTAAAGGGACTCCAATAATATATTTTATGGTTAGATATTGTTATTCTGTTATTTATTTATTTGTAATACATTAAAGAATGTGGATACTCAAGTGGAAGTATGTTCATTTTTAATGTAATGTGTTATAGGTAGAGCGAAAACATTTGTGGCGTCTTCGTCAATATTAGCAGCCATATTACCTGACTTACATCGACCATCAGTTCGAAACAGGCAAGTTTTCGAAAAAAAAAATCTCATCGGTACGAGAGTTGATCACCTAAAAATGCATCGATCGGAGTAACCAGTGAGCTAACAATTTAAACTCTCAAACCATATTAGATTGCTTCTTTGAATAATTTTTCGGACGAAAAATTTACAAAACTCCTAAGTATGATATTAAATTTTTCTCGTATATTTAAGATAAGAAGGTTTAAAATTCTATCCGTCTTCATTTCCCCGTAAAGGCTAGGTTATTAAACATGTAAACGACGTTCTTTAGGTATTACGCGATCAAGCGCTCCCAGCTTCTACATAAACAGAGCTTTTGTATGGTATAAAGAAATTGCAGATCCTAGTTTAACATATAATGGAAACTCACCGGCTTTAATGCGTCTATATACATTTTACTGATTCTTATGTAAAACCAGATGATAATGATTTTAAGAAAAATATCATTTTTAGTTTAGTTTTATATAGCCAAAATACACATTTTATCTTTTCTGTTCAAAGTCAAAGTCAAATAATTTATTTCAATTAGACCATCTAAAATGGCACTTATGAACGTCAAAAAAAATATATATATAAAGAAGATTCTAGTTGCCCCTTCCAAAAGGTAGTTTCGTGTGGAGAAGAATGGGCAAGAAACTCCACACTTACTCTTTTTAAATAGGTTTACAATATTTTGTTACATTTGTTAAATAATTATATGTGCAGACTATATGTACTCTTAGCATAAACTACTATACTAAAAAAGTTAGTATACATGTTCCTCACATATTTACAAATATCGAAACCGTAGAATATTAATAAATTAACATATTAACATTAAAGAGTAGTGTTGATTTTGTTGTCTATTCTGTGGACAGTTAATACTTAAAATATCTAGTTATTAGTACAAATTTAGGCTTCTATCTCTGATAATATTTTTACCATGATATTTTATCTTTTTTCTTAAAAAAATGCTGATATAAACCAAAAAAAAACTACTTTTTTATTTTTTCATACCGGATTTGTTATGACCCATACTTTATTGACAATAGTCATAATATTTTAAAAGTTTTATAGCTGTTGGAGGTTTCAAGTTAGTCAAGCGAAAGACACGAGATGCTAGCATAACTCAAACTGGTGGCAAGTGAAAACGTGGAAGATCAATCGATGTTCGAGTGGCCAAGGACCTGAAAACCAATACTCAATAGTATAGGACTCTAAAGTTTTAATGGTCTAAAGTCTAAATGCCACAATTGGTTGTGACGGCAAAAAACTTTAAGGTGACTTAAAATATATGGAGCTTGATGATATATATTTTTTTTTTGTATTGACTCTTATCCTTTGTTTTGTGTTACGAATAATATGATAAGTTTATATCACCAGTCATAGATGGTATAGACAATCAAAAACAGTGTAACATGACATTTGACACTAGATTGTTGGTAAGTACATGAATAACATCATAACATTACCTAAAAACACTGTAATAACAAAAGAAAATCATTTAAATGTTAATAAAATATTATCTATAAAAACTTAATCGGTCCAATTGCGTTTAAAATTTGTCTCTTTTCATCTCAGCGTAAACAAAATTTGACGGATTAAGACGTAAGATTACTTTTACTTAATAATTACTGCAACCGAACACGATTTTTAAAATTGGAACATAAATATAGTGAACACAAATTTAAACAAAGAACGAACAAAGCTGTTTTGCAAAAGAGAAACTAACTTTACATTATAATCCTGTAACTTGAGTCACAACTAGGAGCACAACAGCGTCAAGAAACGCCGTAGACACTAGCGAGATTTCTGAAGCGCGTGATAGAAATTTTTATCAGAGGCGACAGTATGGAGACATTTTTGAAAATTTTAAATGTAAAACGTCGCTTTTGCACCGTTATAATACGTGCATTTTATGTTTTGAATATAATATGTTACGGTTCTCGCTCGCTGCAATATTCTGGTAAAAATATTTCAAAATGCAAGTTTTCAAGTTTTCAAATGAATTTATATAAATTTTACATAGTGTAGTGTACACACAAGTCCAGTCTTAAACTTATTTAATCATATCGACAATTTAAGGCATTAATTATTTTGCTGACCACGACATTTCACGTCGAGTTATGGAAATTATGTAATAAATCCGTGTAAGTGAGGTTTTATTTAAAAAAGTCATATATTAATAGTATTTAACAAGGTCCCGTGCTGTAGCTTAACGCTTCCGTATATATAATTGTGCGCATTTTACGCACAGATATAAAGTCCATTGGTATTGGGGTGAAAATCTGAGGTCGTAGCCTCAGGGCCGAGATTCGCACGCCCTGGTACACACTGCCTATGGTATCAGATTTTCAAAAAAGAAAATGAAAAGTTTTAAATACATGAAAAAGGGTAACACTGATTGAACAAAGATGTTAATCCCTCGTAAATGTAAAAAACAATAAGTGCTCCTAACGGGCGTGATTTTATTCCAAAAATTAAGCAATTTATCTCATTGCGACGTGAACTATACGGGTTAGGTTCGGGTCTCCAAATTAGAATATAAAGTTAATAAGATAAATTTATATTTACATAATAATAACTATTGTTGATTTGTTTGTATACTCGTAGTAGAAATACGCTGCACTCTTAAACGCATTTGCAGTAAAATTTTCACAGGCGTTTTTATTTGATTTTCTACGAATTTTAATAAGTAAATACTTTATGTTGTACTTCATGATTTTACTTAAATTATTTTATTTTTTTAGGTTAGACGGTCGAGTGTTGAGCAGAATGGCTTAAGCTATCTAGGCTAATCTTTTTTCGTGTGTAAGGAGAAGAAATTTATTTAAAATATAGGCTATTTTATATTTGATTATTTTTTATCTAGACCAATCATAATTATGATTTTTAGAGTTAACTGTAGATTCCAACCTTGAGGCGTTGGAAAAATATCTTCGCGTTCATTTCTTCTAGCCATTATTTCATAATATGATTCTTACAAAATATTCTAAAATCGTTCACGTATAATCATCCTATACTCGTACCATTTGCACACGCGTCGCTGGCGGCGCGCGGTTCAATTTGCCGGTCCACTGTTCCCATCATAGCGTAGAAAATATTTCGCGCCGAATGAATTAAATCTACCGTAAGTCGTTACGAAAAACGTTGGTTGGTCGTGAGTTTGTGACCTTCTTTTGTTTCCTTTAGGAACGCTTCAACGGATAAATGTTATAACGTTCTGGTAACTTACTTATATTCTTCAGATATTTAAAGGAAGTTTACTTTCGCCAAAATGCAATCGGTAAAATTAACATACCGTAAATCAGCAATGGTTTACAAAAGTTGAAAGTTTACGACAAATATTTTGAGCACTTTTCTAGATTACAACAATTTATTCAATGGATGAACCATTTTGTCTCAAATAACGATTTGTAGAACAAAATCGCTTAAAACAGCCCCATGAAGAAGAAGAAAGTGCTGTTTCATGAAGATAATGCACCGTGTCACAAATCAATGAAAACGATGGCAAAATACCATGAATTGGGCTTCGAATTGCTTCCGCATTCGCCGTAATCTCCAGATTTGGCCCCTAGCGACTTTTTCCTGTGACCTCAAGAGAATGCTCGCTGGAGAATTTTTTTTGACAATCTTTGAAGCTAAAGACAAATCGTACTATAAAAATGTTATCGAAAATATCTATGATCGATAGCGATCATACAATCGTTGTATCTCAATGGCAATATATTGAATAATCAAATCATATTCTATCAAATAAAATACTTTTTCTATGTTAGCCTACAGACGTTTCAGCCCTATCTAATATTATATATATAGCTGTGCAACTTTTTGAATAAATAAACGTGGGTATTTTAAAATTAATTACCTAAGTGCTAAATCTATATCAATGGTAGCCATAATTAGCAAACCGCTGATAGTCACACACGGTTTAAACGAATCCGGATACGAGTCTAATCGATTTGCGGTTATCCGGTCATTATCCGGTCTATCCGGCCCCAATACGCGGTGTGACCGACTGTGGTTTTTACTGCAGTAACTTTACTTGACGTTGCAATGATTACATAAAACCCTAGTCCACTGGTACTTTTTAATTTAAATGTTATTGTATGAAAAGGTCTTATGTTCTGTTCGTGACTTTGAAACTACCTCTTTTCTGCATACAACGTAGCTATACTAAAATGGGTGTATATGGGCTGTGGTCACTGCGGCTGACCCGTAGGCTCGTTCCCCCCCCCCCATAAAAAGTAAATAAATAAACGTTTAAAAAATAATAAACTCCTTCTTTTGTAATATTATGGTTTTATTTTGTGGGGTAATGCAGCAGATATTAAATCGATATTTGTAGTGCAAAAGCAAGTTATAAATCTGCGGATTATTCCCACGGAAGTCAGTACGAAGGAAGTTTAAAGAATTACATATTTTGAGTTTGGCAAGTACATTACAAGAATATTTTGTATGTGCAGAGAATTAATAGATATCTTTAAAAAGAATAGTAGCTTTCATAATTATAGAATTCGTAATAAAGAGAAAATTAGCGCACCAAGCGGCTGCATGAAACGAGTAATTCTTTCCAAGGCAATTTTATAAGTTTTTTCAACAAAATCCCTAGTGATATACAAATGTTGTCAATAAATAAATTTAAATCGTATCTTAAAGTAAGCTGCTTGCTAAGGTCTGTTATAATACAAATACATCTAATATATAAAATTCTCGTGTCGCGGTGTTTGTAGTTAAACTCCTCCGAAACGGCTTGACCGATTCTCATGAAATTTTGTGTGCTCATTGGATATGTCTGAGAATCGGACAACATCTATTTTTCATCCCCCTGAATGTTAAGGGTAGTCCACCCCTAAATTATTATTTTTTATTTTTAGATAAATTACTTATTTTTTATGATACAGCATAAAAAAATACATACAACCCTTAAATTTCACCCCTCTACGATCAACCCCTATTTTTTATTATAAATGATATACATGGCAAAATGACGTTTGCCGGATCAGCTAGTATTATATTATAAGTCTCTCTCACACTGAACGAAACTTATTCGAGCGTTTCCGCTTGACCGATTTTTATGTATTTTTGTTCCGTAGTTCTGAATAGTTGGTAGTTTTGTATACAAAGTAACAAGTGTGGCCAGACCCCTTTTTTATTTGGATTTTAATATCAATAGTACCGTAGTAATTATTAATAGCAAAACAACGTTATGTGTTGTCTTGTAAATATCAAATGAGCGGGGCTTTCTTTACGCTTGATATTATTCAACCGATGGACTAAACTATCTTCACTACTTCGATCTGTAATGTGAGAAACAGCATCTGCAACACAACTGAAGAAACCCATTAAGCAGTCGTTAATTTTTAGTGGCAAGAACATTAATTGTTTAGTGCTTGCTTAACTTGCGCCAGTGGTATCATTAGCCCCAGCCTAGATGTTCAAAACTGCACTCGATTTCACACAATAGGGATGTGTCGGACGTCGATAGATTTTATTTCACAGTACACGCAATTTTCGGCTTTTCAAAGATCTAAGATCAAGGAAATTCTTAAAACAACTTAGAATTAAAGTGAGAAAACATTATAATTGAAGTGTAAACATAGTAATTTTAGTTTATGTTAGAACAACAAAGTGAAAAAGACGGTATAACTTATCTTAAATTTAATACATAATATTTAAAATATATACAAAACTGGGTAGCATTAGCAGTAAATTTGTTCATTACATATATATATACATACATAATAATCTGTTATAGCGACATCGAAGTGACTATTCATATTTGGTCGTAAAACCGATAGTCGTAACAGCGGTTGACGTTGTTATTAAATACCTAATACAATATAATTCAGCCGGGACCTTTGATTTTGGTCAATATAACCAGAATGTTGTTCTAAGCGATGTCGTCGTAAACGGTTTTCAGTATAGTAAAAGAATATTTCAAATAAGTATAGCACTCGTTCTAACGCGTTCGCGTCAATCTATATGCTTATTTGAAGATTAGATTATATTATTTTGTATAGACTTTCTGTCTATGTGCGCATTTATCACTCGGTCATACTGAGAAGGGAAACATCATGAAAAAACCGGTATGCCTTAGAAACAAAAAGTCGACGGCGTTTGTCAAGCACACAAGACTACTTGTCTATTAAACAAAACAGATACACAAATCTGAGGTCCAGACCTTAAAGGTTGTAGCGCCACTGTTTTTTTATAGGTATCTGTTTAGCGGACCAGTGTAAAGTAACAATAAAAGTGTTGTAACTATTGTTCTAGTCTCCGCATTGCACATTTTAAAGTACTAAAAATGAATATAATCCCAACACTAGATAATTTATAGTTTGTCTACAATAACGGGCGCTAGGTGGCGCATTAAAGCACCCCTATCGAGGAAGGAATATATGAGCACATTAGTATACCTTATAAATTTATGTTATTATTCTACCGCATTCTTACTGCAAGCCTTATTGGAAATTAAATAGTAAGGCATTATTCAAATACCTAAGACATATCAGTGTCATTAATCATTTTCCTTTAGGTATTAGGTCCTGATAAAACTTTAAGCTTCGAAGCAACATAATTTTACTTGGAGTCGAAATTAAGTTCAGAATTCTCTAAATCAGTTTTGCCTATTGCATGAAAAATGGCAGTCCTTTATTTTAAAACATAAAACGGAAATAAATTTTAACAAAATTATTTATTTAACAGTATTAAAGTGTAAGCATTGAGTAGTAATCTATATTTCATTTTTCAACTGTGGATGGTGAAGTCGGGTTGGTAAAGGTGCGCTTACACGGGAAATTAAAATTGCTCAATTCCAGTCAATACTGTCAATTATGACGTCACGACTACATCAAGCAATTTACGGCAACGGCAACAAGCATCAATACTGCGCAATACAATATTGAGCGATATGGCACAACTTCATCAACTAGGCAATACTGTCATACACGAGCATTTCAGTATTCCATTGGATATTCGTCAATTCGTATCTGCGACATTGAGCGATATGAAATATCTGGAGCAATTAGAAGCAATATCGCCGAAATAATTTATTGAAATTTATTGAATTTATTGAAATTGCTCCATTAATTGCTCCAGATCGGTCCATTCGTATCGCCGAGCAATTATTGCCCTCGTGTAAGCGCACCATTAGGCTTTGTCGTGCATACCTGGAACAAATTTAGCACCAGTACGTACTAATGAAGGGACAGGTCAAAAGTATCCGTGGCCTACCCCATCGTCAAAAAGACTTGAATGTATAAATAAAATAAAACGGTCTCGACCTTTATAGTTTTAAGTCATTTACAACAAGCATGGACGGGGTTGAATCTGAACTGGCAGTAAATGTAAAATTAGAAGCATTAATATATATTTCTTTAATGACGAATCACAAGTGTACATTGTGTTACCTACGTGAATAAATGATTTTTGAATTGAATTGAATTAATCAACTCAGTGAGACAGAATGCAAAATATTACTCCTGTATATCAAGTACTTGTATTTACACTTTTGTTAAAGTTATACTTACCATGACCTTACCTTTATTCCGGGCAGTATGTACCTACTTTCTTCGCGAAATATAAAAACGTTTAAAACTATTATAATCTCAAAGCAAAACTGTCAAATACGCTACTAGTATCATGACTGATGTGTGACTGTCAAAATAATACTTATCTATGTGTTTATTAACGTAAAAACGTTGTAATCTATTATAATATCAAATCATAACTGTAAAATACGCTACTCGTGACATTAGTCAATACTAAAGGAAAACTGTCAAAATAATACTTCTTGATTAGTTTATTACTTGCTTCTTTTGACAGAACATTCGACTTGCATGATAAATCAATTTCGCAGACATAGATTTAATTAAACCAAAACACGAAGGCGTGTAATTTAACGTATCAATATCTAAACTGAATAACGAACTAGTCTGTCCGTTTGCGGCTTGAGCTCACTTCTTGGATTACTATGAGTTTTCGATACGTACGTTCGTATGTGATGACAAAACGAAACAAATAATATTTTTCTATTGATTGAGGAAAATTTCACTTCGTAGTTATATTTTGTGTAGTAATATATTGTTAGAAATTGCTCTTAGGACCAGTTGGTCCACGATAAGTTTATCGTCAAGTTTACTATGCGAATACTTAATATTGTCTTTGATTGGCATAACCTTTACACATTTAAAGAATAAAAAAACTGTTTTTAACGGATTAAAGTTATGTATTATTATAAATTTACAATTATTTAACATAATTTTAAATTTATCCGACGTTTCGCGTGCTTTACAACGTCACCGTGACTACGCACGCTGGCATATGCGTCCGTGCATTCACTCCTTCTTTGTATCCATACAAAATAGTGATACTTCAAAAAAATTATTCAATTAAATTCATAAAAGTATGCAATCAATTCATCAATGTTTCGTTATGACGTCACGTGAAACTATCGTCCGTAAACCGACTTTACAGACAACCATGTTTTTGTAGAAGAGTTACAACATCGATTTAAGATGCTGTATGGTTATTAGCATCTGCATTACAGATGATATGAGGTTTCGGAATCATATTCGAAGTTTTAATTAATATTACTAAAATTATAGTAGTAGGGCTAACCTAACATTCCTAGAGTAAGGATCGACCTCATTAGTGGACGTCCCGAACTCAAATTGAATGAATAAATGGCATTTTCGAGGTACAAATATTTCAATGATCCCTCCTAACTAGGGGTAAAACCAGAGATTGTGTTGATTACGAAACTTTTGCCATTGCACATTCCCTTACAATTTAGGAGTAAGAAACCTTTATTTTATGAAAGCATATAAATAAGCTCTTTAAAACAAAACACTTGTACAAAATATGACACCTTAATTGTCTTTTAGTTAGACTTAAATTATATGATTACAAGCTTGGGTCGGGATGAGAATTGAGAAATGAAGCTAAGGTGCATGGAATTCGTATATTTATATTGAGACGCACTTTATCGATCCCGGACGATTATCCCTTCAGGTCAACCATCTTCATAAGTGACACCTCACTCGTCTGGCCAGCTTGTAGGTCTCCTGGGAACTACGCCTAAACACGCTCGTTGCTACTGCCTCTCCATCGAGGACTTCACCGTCTTGAGCCCTAAGTCTCCAGCTCGTAGCTTGGTTAATTTGAGACTAAATATTTGTGCGGAATAATTAGTTTTTAAGTTAAGTTTTTAAAATACGAGTGGAACAAAAAGTTTTTACATACCCATAGTACCGTGCGTATGTTTAATGTATTTAATTTTCCGAGCAATATTTTTCATAAAAAGAACAAAATAGCAGCTAAATTTTTATTCAAAACGTTTTAGTTTGCGTCGCCAGCGTCTACTATGCGAAGAAGATCTTAAATGCATTTTAAAAATTCTATGACTTAAAAAAACTTGCTATCATAACTGTGTCCACACAATACCTATTCTTAATATAACTCGAAGGGTCACACAGGGTCGATGCTTTAAATCAATTTCGTAATGCTTTTAACATTTCCCGGCCATATAAAATTTTCCACAAGTCCCTGTTGACAAATCACCCCATCGTTTCTACTCACTTTGCGTTATGGAGTTGCGTAATGCGAGCAATGATTCAAAGTGACATAAACTTGGTGAGGTTAAAATGTTTTTAAGATCTTCAAATATTGCTATTTTATTTCCTACGGAGTGGGAAATGCCAGAAAACGCACTCAATGTTAAGGGGTTTCTACGCGGAGGTATATTAGAAATGTGAATCAATTTCTATTAGCTCGCGGATTTTTCTATTTTCTATAGAATTAGGTTAGGTTTAGGTTTCGATCAGAGCAGTGTTAGGAAAGCGGATGCAGCATGCGACTCTCATCCCTGAGGTCGTAGATTCGATCCTGGTTGTGCACCTTGGCCTTTCTGCCCATGTGCACATTTAACACACACATTGCGCTTTAACTGTGAAGGAAAATATCGTGAGGAAATAAGGCTTACCTTAGAGCCAAAAAGTCGGCGGTGTGGCAGGCACAGGTAATCACAGTGACAGATACAGTAATCTGAGGCCCAGAACTAAAAAAGTTGTAGCACCAATACTAAGGATAGTATATTAACGTGGTGAGCAGACGTTTCTGCGTCTATACATTGATAGATTTCCTAGTTCTGCCTTTCAAGCGAAACGTGTATCGCTGGAAATTAACTAAGCACGGGTTGAAAGCATTGTATAACTCAAACGCTTGACTATGGTTTAAACGTTAAAATGAACTTCTGTTTTGTAACTACTTAGTTTAAAGAAAATACCAAGCTACTACCTTCTTCTTTTATTAACTAGAAGTAATATTTATTTTAGCTGTTACTCTTTTATACTATTATTTTGTGAAAATGTATTAATAAGCATAGCTATGTTTAAACAGGGATAGGTATAGTTTGCAATTCGTACCTTAAGTCAATTTCAGTTCAAATTCATTTTGGGCAATGGCTGCAGTTCTTACCAGCTTCCTTGTTAGCCAAGAACCCTTTGATCGCAAATAAAAAGAGTGGAGGAATCTTTCTTGCCAGTTCCTCTCGTCTGCTCTACGCCCTTGGACCTTCCATTGTTTTTTATTAACATTCATAAGTAGACTTAGAGAGTTACCAATATGAATAAATGAAATTTTATTTGATAAATTTTTACAGAGGTATGATTACGTTAAGTACATTAATCATTAATTTACACTACACCATAACTCTCCGTCGAAGCATAAAAAACACCAGATGTGTTTCCCGGATTCGAATACCCAGCAATCGCCACCTCGTTTCCCGAACATTTACCATTCTTAAAATCCTTATGGGAATTACAGGCCCAAGACAAAAATGAACCGGGATGGTTCACCGTATACGTCCAATACTTGACACATGCTTTATGGCTACATCTTGCTGCATCAGACTCACCGTAACCAGGTATTAGACCGACAGTACAATGTGGTTGAACTCTCCCATCATTCAAGAAGAAGTCTACATCAGCTAGAACACTCGTTGTCCCTAAACCACCTGCATTACAATGAAATACTTCAACGTAATCGGCCGCACCTGAATGAAGCTGCTCCTCTATCAAGCTATTTGAGAAGCAGGGGCCAGCTGGATCGATTCCTGTAATTTTTCTAACTCTTTCTGAAGTCCTTTCAAAGTAAGTCGCTCCTGCGTATCCTAATATGTGACTGCCTAGACTGTGTCCAATACAGTGAATATTTTGAGAGGGAAAACCTAATTTACGAAGTTCTGCAAGGAGTCTTCCAATCTCTTTGCCAAGATAGTACGAGTAGTTCACAGAACGTTCGTAGCTTTTTCTGTTGCCACCTCTAGATGAGGTGTAAAAGGAATGGTCAATAATAATAAGGTAAATGTTTGGGATGTCCTTGAAAACCTGTCGAATTAATTCTGGAGCGTTCTTGCTGATGTGAGATTTATATCCGGGCACGAAAAATTTAATTTCTCGTGTTGTGTCTAAGTTATAGAAGTTAGTGATTGCGCCAGCAGCATTATTAATTTCATAGCTAACATTGAAGTTGTTTGCGAAGTCGTAGAAGTACACTTCTGTTTCGCTTACATCTAAATTTGCTGTTTTACTGTGGTTACCTGTGTACAAATGGGTATACATAAATATAGCAAAGCAAAGTAGCTAAGATTACCAGTCAATGAGACATCAGCTTGACACATTTATATATGCTTTTTACGTGATTCAACCCTCTGTGTCAACATTCGCATTATATTAAATATAAATAAATTTTTAAACACTAAGTCATCAGGAATCATACATATTCTATTAAAGTAATATTTGACAATTTAGTTTTACAAAATTATTACGTGCAGGTTTTTTATTTGTATATACCTAGTCTGGCCATAAGTTCTGTTACAAATGAAAAAGCACTTTTTTAAAATAAAGTATTGTAATATTATAAAAATTTATACCTACATATCTATTAAAGTCTCAGCAAAAAATAAAAAAATATTCTATTCGAAATGGCCACCTTTGGCAGTCTATGGATTTACGCACTGTTTCCAATGGAAATTTCGCCACTGCGTGCTCCAAAGATTTTTAAGAGACGTAATGTCACCGTCTCGTTTAGTGCACTGTGCATGTCCTCTAAAACTGACTTCAGGTCTTGTTTTACAATACGCGACAGAGTCCTAGCGGCAATCTTCATTTCTCTCTATAAGATTTTTTGCTTCCTAATGTGGTTTCGACGAATTCTAACTTTAACAGCAGCACGTGGCCACCCCGATCTTTTCTGTTATTGGACAGACGATTTGTTGTTGTATCTGTTGATAGTACGATATACGAACACACGGCTGATACCAAGCTTTTGAAATGTCTGGAATATGACCGACGGCTCTATACCCACTTTGTGCAAGGCGATCATTGCAATCCTATTTTCATTGACACCCCATTTCATATTGTAATTTGATAATGAACACGAAAATATGTGAAATGGCGCAAAATCGCAGAAGTTTTTAAAATAATATACAAGTTCCAAATTCAAAATAATTAAAAAGTTGAAAAAAGGAAAAGTTTTTATGCAATTTATGGCCAGACTAGTTATATTTATATACATATTATAATAGCAATAGAACTAGAAGTCTTACTGAAATACTTATAATTGGAATTTGAGTTTTTAAGACACTATAAACACTTACAATTAATCCAATGTGAGTACAACAAATTCTTGAATGGTCCATATTCTGACTGCCAATTTGCGTAACTACTAACTATGCACGTGCAAATAAAAAATATAAATATTTCCATCTGATGTATTCGTGTCAATGGTCAAACGATAAGTGAACTGACTGCTCTTACGTATTACATATCGGCATCCTAATTATTTGCTTATATTTATTGCGTTTTCCTGTTTGTTTTAAATCTGATATTAGGTCAGTATTGTCTCCCTTAGTTTATTTAAAGCGTCCGATTTCCGTCATAAAGCTTCAAATATTCTACGTTATGATTTTTGATCACTTGTATGTAAAGAATAAATGTGGTAGCAATACCAATTTCCATAAGGTTTTTGAAGTGAAACTTCGTTTCTCGAAAAAGAAAAGGGAGAGCGATTGAGAGAGAGTGAGAAGGGCGAATTACCAAATAGAAATTCTATTTTTAAAATGACAATTTCGCAAAGAGAATTTATATAATATTAATATTTAATTGAGATCTCAAATGACGTGTTTTTATTATCGAAGAAATAAATTTTTAAAAATATATAATTTGTATTAATTTTCCACATTTTTAACATTTTTATGACCACTAAATTCATTAAATTCCTTACATATCTTCCTTTTTCCCTCCCTCTAAGTCTCGAAAATCTATAGTTTTAGATTTGTATAAACATGAACAGGACTTAAAAATTAGTTTGAGAAAGAAGTTTCACTTCTGGCATGTGTAGGTACTTTGTACGCACGCAGTTTTTTTATACTAGCTTTCCATTGAATCTGTCTCTTCTTTAATTAAATTGAATAGACAGTTGTATGAACAACTGTAATTAAAAGAAAAGGCTTTCTTTATCTTAATCCTAACGCTTTCAAATAAACACAATAAAATGGAAATCCGTAGTCCTTCCAACTAGTAATTAACTGGCTTAATCGCCGGACAGCCGATAAAAGTTTTTAATTGACTTTTCGCCCTCCCCGACACCTTCGTTAATCTTGATCTTAGTAACGTATAGGGTTAGCAACAGAAATTAATGGAAAAAGTGAAGAACCAGTGCTTTTCTTTATCCGTAGGTCCGTTTATCTTCAGTATTAGAATGCAACATTATCTCTAAGTAACGTAGGCTATCTATTTATAGAAATGAAAAAATCCCTAAGCTTGCGGAGCCGGGAATAGCTTCTAAATGATAACACCTTATTTCCATCATATTTATAAATAACAATAATGTGTAAAATGAACTATAAGATGTATATGTATATGGACGATCTTACCCCTGGGAGAAGGGTAGGTACTCTGTAACTTCCAATAGTGATGCGTACAGCGAACCCCATGTCAATAATGGATTTTTGTATGGCGTGATTCCAAGGTTACGACATCAGCTCTACGTGTATTGAGAAAACTTGGATGTCGCTGTCACTATTGGAAGTTACACAGTACCTACCCTAGTTTAATCAATACTTAAAATAATATCACTTCACTTACAGCGTAGGTACCTACATTAGAATATTTAAAGTCAAAATCATATATTTCAATTAGGCCTATTAAAAAGGTACTTTTGCAAGTCAAAATTACAAGTTAAAAAAATAGTTGCCCCCTTTCAAAAGGTAGTTTCATATAGAGAAGAATGGGCAAGAAACTACTTGATTTGATAATTATATGTAAAGACCGTGTACCTAGATCAAAAACTTCTATACTCTAAACAATACAGCAGATAACTAAATCATTATTACATGGTGCTCACATATTCACAAATATTTCCACTATAGATTTTGCATTATTCCTCACAAATAAAAATTAAATAAATAAGTTACGTCAAAGTTATTTTTTTATTACAAAATATTGTTTAATTAAAGGTATGTTATAACTGTAATTTAATAATGCTTGAATAACTTTTTAAACATTGCCAACCCTAACACAATCCGATAATGGCTTTCTCACTATTTTTTTTATCCAAGTGTTAAGTGAATTACGTAGAGAGAAATAACATCTGCTCTTCTCTTACCAATTCTGACGCGTTTCTATATCCAATTAACTTTTGTTAAGGCAAATTCCGGTAGAAAACCCTTTAAGTTATAGTTAAAGATTTTTAATACTGTTGCATAACTAACCCTTGGCTCCTTTAGGTGTGACATTAAAAATTCATTTCCTCTTTTTGTTTCCTTAATACGTTCAGTAATTTAAAGGCAGGCAACGGACTCACGAGCCATCTGGTATTGAGAGTGTCCATGGGCGGCGGTGTATCACTTAGCATTCGGTGGGGGCCTCCTGTTTGCCCCCTATTCTATTAAAAGGAGTATATTTTTGTTTGAAGATTTGTGAGGTACTGAACCAGGGTTAAAATAATCGCTTATTCTCTGGCTAACTCCGCTGTCTCTGCTACCCACCACTCCGAAACGAAAAACTTCCTCTGTACTGTAATAATGGCGAAACATTATATTTTTTAAAAATCGACTTAATCTTCTGTCAATCTACTTCCGTAGCTTGCCACACATGCTGCAGGCACCGCCAATAAAACCACCTAATCCGCTGCGGTAACTTTATTGTCTTCTAGGGTCTTTTGTTTAGATTTACTATTATTCTAACGAAACAATTGTGTTAACTAAATGATCATTCTAGACTTCCGAACGTTTCACTTCTCTCTCATCGAGCACTCCCTCGTTAATAATAGAGCGAAGCCTTTTTGCCGTGTTGTTTTTGCAAACCCGTATTATACTAATTTAGTAAAATGATATTACTATAGTATTGTCTTTGATTGACATAACTTTTACACATTTAAATAAAAAACTTTTGACCTGTAAAGCACGCTGTAAAGCACGCGAAACGTCGGATAAATTTAAAATTATGTTAAATAGTTGTAAATTTATAATAATACATAACTTCAATCCGGTCAAAAGTTTTTGATTTAAATGATATTACTAATTTGGCTGCGAGAACAAAAAATTAATTAGGAAATAACTAAATCTGAGTATGTATGTAAATTAAAATTCTATTCTTCTTATTTATTAAAACTAATGTTTCAATAAAAGGACTATCACTTTAAAAAAGACCAGTGGCTCTACAACCTTTTAGGTCAGCCTCCTGTGCCTGACATACTAACACTTTTTGATTCTAAGGCTTGTCTATTTCCTCACAATTTTCCTTTACCATTGCGAGTGTAAATGGGCACATAGTCATTTGAAAAACACAAATTTCGTAAAGTACGTTATAAGACTAAATCAATCTTATGTATAGTAGGGTGCCCGGAGCATTCAAAACCGTAAAACCTCGGATTAGAGTTACAGTGAATGAATTAATAGGATCGATGTCGGATATTGTTTTTTAAACTATAAATTGCAATGTTTACCCAAAATTTTTTTTTTGCAAATGAAAAAAAAATATTATGAAAAATTTATGTTTGCAGCTGTCGCTACGCTCTCTTGCTGTTCGAGATCCCTACTGCTATTTTTATGCATAGGCATCTTTGAAAAATGTTCCTATATGTCTACTAAGGTAAGATTTAACATATAAATAAAATAAAATACTATTTAAAGTGGTAATATATGGTCAAACATTAATTTTTCATAATAATTTTTTTTTAATTTGCACAAACAAATTTTGGGTAAAAATTGCAATTTATAGTTTAAAAAACAATATCCCACATCGATCATATTAATTCATTTACTGTAACTCTAATCCGAGGTGAAAACCCCCAGGCGCTATACTAGTATCTAAGTATATACAAAAACATACTTTACATTTTGAATTGACTTATATTAGGCAATTTTATCAGTAAATAATACCAACTATTACATAGCATCAGTGTTAAACATTAACTTTCATGACATAAACATATTTTTACTGCCTCAAAAACCATAAGATTTATAGAAAAACTGTATATAAATCGAAAATTGCCTCCTCATTGCAATTCTCAGCTTAATTTAAAAAACGAATTTTATGCAGTTGGCTTGGTAAGTACGTACTTCTTTGGCCTACTTATTTTGCAAGTAATATATAATATATATATTAACTACTATGATTTACATTTGTCAAACAAAATGTTTCTAATAAATAACACAGTAATAATAAACAGATTTATTTTGTCTTTTATACTGATAAAATAAAAAATAATCATTTACTATTTCAACCCTATGTAGGTTGCAATTAAAAAAATATTATAAATAATGTTTTTTATTATCAATAGCCTAGATACAATCATGATAATATATATCTTTGACTATAATGAACTTGCATAAAACTTTCATCACCAATTTTAACCACTTATTTCGCGATGAATAAATTCTTCTTGCCCGCTCTACGCCCTTGACGTGCGAACTGGTAGTAAATGTAAATTTAGAATTAATTTAACATCTTTTCTATTGACGTTCATAAGTGTACTTGGTTACCTATATGAATAATGACCATAAGTCCGTTCTCAAGGTCAACTTTATCTAATTCCATTACAATTGGTACTGTGGTTTGGGCGAGACCGTTTCAGATAAGTTGTTATCTACGCATTTAATATTATTAGGAATATATATGGTCCAATAAAAACAAATGACTGCAGTTATAAGGGAAACAAAGACAAATAAATTCTAGATTCTTTATTTTCTTAATATTTACAAAATACATTAATATAGCAAAAACAAATTTAACATCGTGCATTTGCTATTCTAAATTATTTTAAACTACGCTTCGGAGATATTTAATTACTAAGGTTTAGGTTAGTGCCAGTCGCCAAGATTCCGTAAGATTGCTTTTTTTTTTAATATCCATAGCGATGACATCAACCTTTGGCTCAATATATAAGGGATTACTATAGGAAGTTACAAATAATATAGCTTAGGATCCTTATAGCAGGGATGTCAAAAAATAACCGAATTTATATAAAGCTATATTTTTTTCATATAATCGAACCTCAAAATATTACGAAACGATTTAATAAATCGATTATATTTCTTACACTTTTTTTAAGTAAAAAAGATAAAATATGTTGAGTAGGATTTTACCAATGTAGCTACACACAACTGTGTACAACTACAGATTTTAATCGTATTTTGAAAACAGCGCCTGGTGCGATAAATAATAAACGCGTGGTCACTAAACGTAAAAAAGGAATATAATTTGTCAGTCGAAAAATTAAATATTTATTATTGTGTAGGTACAAAAAATTAAACTTACTGAATTAAGTTAAAAAAAAATATTCGTAGCAAATTGCTTTTTTACAAAACTATTTATTTTTATGAGAAAACAATCACATCCCTAACTTAATGATGATAAATATTTTTCTCTAGTATTTCCTATAAAACAGGATTATCTAATATTTTACCAAAGTTAACTACATCACAATGTATAATTGTTTCCTTCAGATTCCATTCCATTTTCAGCGAATGATGCCATTTATTAAAATCTGTAACTTTAAGGAACAAAGAGTGGTAAGGGGAAAATGGTATAAAATTCAAAAGAAGTTTATTTTAATAAAATAAAATGCAAAGAGATAATAGAGATAAGATAATAATAAAATGCAAGTTTTGAACATTCTACTATGAATAAGTTGGCCTAACACTAGCCCCGATTTGTCGCCTTAAGCTGGCAACCCTGTTCAATTCCTCGATATTCTTCAATATGGTATCAAAAAACGCTACTATCCATTCCTCTGTACTCCTTTTTCCTGTGATTAGTTCCAACTGTTTTTTCGTTTCCGCATACAGTCCTTTGAGATCAGTTAAAATTCTGAAATTTTATTATCAATATAGTGCGTGCACTCAAGAAACAACGTCTATGAAGTATTTTTTTTAGTTAGACAGCAATAATAATCTGTGCATAATCAATAGTAATCTGTGCATAATCAATAATAATCTGTGCATAATTAATAGTAATCTGTGCATAATCAATAGTAATCTGTGCCAAAAGAACCAGCATGTCGATTATGGAAATAAATCTTATTTCTTATGTCATTTCATGTTTATAAAAATTATATGCTTTTAATTAAATATTTAATATATTAACACGTTCACTGCGTAACAGGCCGATATCAGCCTGCCGCGGTATTCCCGCTGGTGCGGACGAAGAAATCTATGTCCCTCTCGCTGGTGCGTAACGATTATCTCAGGTGTTTGTAAAAATTCGACAGGGACAAATATATATTTCATCTTGCGGTCAAAATTGTAGGTTTTCCCCATCAAAACATAACGGCAGACTTTTATCGACCTACCACGCACTGACGCTGCTTTGCATCCGGTGAGTGCGGCAGTGGGCCTATTTCAGCCCGTCCTCCCAACAGGCAGCTAGCGACCCGATACCGCACAGAGCGCGCGCCCGACCAGTTAGTGTTGTGCTATCTAACTGATCTAACATAGCCCTCGATATTATCAACGATGGCAAGCAATACAAAAAAAATATTTTTTTTGGAAAATAAAGTAATTCGCCTTGCAGTTATTGACAGTGATAGTGACAGCAGTGAAGAAATATTTTCCACTAAGAAAAATTAAAAGTATTTCTGTTTCCAAGACAGGCATACATAAGTAAATAAATACATTTTTCAGTTCCTTTACGATAATTCTGTTTTATTTTCGATATTTCTCTGTCCCATCACGACTAAAAATATATTCTAGTGCGGTTCAGGTCGATATCGGCCTGCCGCTTTTCCTGCTTTATTTCTCATTTCCTGTTTGCCAGATCCCGGGGCGAATCAAACCTAAGGAAGATGGGTTCAAGGTCATTCTAACAATATAAAAAAAATATTAAACATTATGTTTCCACAAAGTTATAGCAATTTAATCTATCCTAGTGCTGTTGGGTCTAGAAAGACCTGCCACGCACCGGCGGAAATATCATTGGGGGCGCATTTTGGCCCGCCGCCGCACCTGATGAAATATTATCATTTTACTTGCCGCAGTGAACGTGTTAAGTATCCAAATCATTACTGAACTATAATGACGTAATAGTGTTACGAGTTTCCGTAAGAAGAAAATAATAGATACTAAATCATGTGAATATAATAAGATACCGCCAAAAAATTTCAACAAAAAAAGGTTGCTTCTCTTCCAGACACAGACTGTAATAACAAATTACGCGAAAAGTTTAACGCGCTGTTTAGTTTTACGCTGGAAAATTTACCATCTAAACTTCATCGTTAATTTGAATATTGCATAACATTCGGTCAAATTATGATGTATATTAGTATATTTCATTACGAGTGCGAAAAGCCTGTCATTGCAAAGAGTTCCGACAAATGTCTACACCGAGGCGCAGCCGAAGATGAGGGTTGACAGTCGGAACAAGTTGCACTGACGGGTCCGCACGTGTACTGAACAACTATTTTTAATACAATTGCGAAAAAAATTAAGCAATTTAATAAAATATTAAAACACAATAGTTTAACTAACTAATCATTTATTTCTTATAAAAGGTATAATTCACATATTCATTGAAATTGGTACAGTTTTTTTACTAACTGGGGAAGTTTTAGGTTGCATATTTACCGTTTGAGACAAACTATTATTAATTTCGTATGATTCATGTATATTTAATATATAATATAACAAACAAACTAAACTAGCAAAGAACATTTTTGGAAAATGGCGCCAACTGTAAAAGGATATAAGCAGAGATTTCTTTTTTCTTTACCCATTCTGGGTAGGCAAAGGGAGCTATGCCCATACAGCCAAGTCTTCAGTAGAATTTTTTTATAAATATAAAATTTAATGAGATGAAATGAAATGAAACCTAACCTTAAACTCATTGAATCAAATCATTAAATCTGATATTAAAACAAATTAGTAGCTTCCTTTTTGAAATATTTGCATGAATTATAAAAACTTCTATGATTTTTTTTAGTAAAAACTTCGTGATTGTTTTTTTTCTTTTTAATAGACATTATTTTGACAGTTGGCGAAGAAAACGCACTGGTTCGGAAAAGGTAAAGAAAAAGCACGAGTGTGTAATAGCCCACATCCCGAACGCTATACGTCCCCGCAATACGACACTTTGAGCAACTGTATTAAAAAAATACTTACGTTTTCGAAGCATTTGCCACATTTTCAACTTGTACCGGACTTGTGTAGGACATTTTGATTTGCCAGGGATTTAGCCACGTCGCTACTCTGGAATAATAAGTTACTTTAAAAAATATATTAAAATAGCTGATAGATTAAAATAAAACAGACACAGAAATTCGCGAGACGGGCTCGACAATCCAGAATAAAAAAGTTCTCATGTGTTGGAAATTTTCAGAAATAAATTTACTTATAAAATTTCTAGCGGCCAACGTTGTCTATGCTTTTTAGTGTACGGTTCTAGGTCAGTGGGGATGTTTTAAATAATGTACACTGTTTATTATCAAACCGCATTAAACAACGTATATAAAATAATTAAATACTAAATTAATGACATAAAAAAATGAGATGTAAATATATATGAAAATGCTAAAGAGAGAGTACCTCATACAAAAGAGAATTAAATTATTAAGTAATTAGTAAAATACACTTACATGTCTCCGTGTAGTAATGAATAACTTCGCTCTCTCAACATGACGAACGAGTGAATACATCTAGCGACTTCTATGCCAGGCCATTCTTCCTCTGGCAAAACTTCGCTGGCTATTTCTGGTGATCATGTTATAAAGTCAAAGTCAAAGTCAAATCATTTATTTCAATTAGACCATCTAAAATGGCACTTTTGAACGTCAAAAACAAAAAATATAAAGAAGATTCTAGTTGCCCCTTCCAAAAGGTAGTTTCGTGTGGAGAAGAATGGGCAAGAAACTCCACACTTAATCTTTTAAAATAGATTTACAATATTTTGTTACATTTGTTAAATAATTATATGTGAAGACAATGTACTCTTAGAATAAACTACTATACTAAAAAAGTTAGTATACATGTTCCTCACATATTTACAAATATCGAAACCGTAGAATATTAACATTAAAGAGTAATAAAAATATTAAAAAACACAACAAAACAGTGTGTGAGATACAAAAAAAAAAATTACATTTGTAGCATTTATAAATTTAAAAAAAAATTATAATAATAATAACAAAAATATGTTACAGCAAAAAGTCAGCAACCAATTTGATTTTGTCCAGGCTCTATGATTGTCCTATGGACAGTGGCGTAGCTACCAAGGGGCTAGGCGGGGCAGTGCCCCGGGGCCCTCAAGCTCAGGGGGCCCTCGAATCCTCACCAGAAATCTCGTTCATTCTGAACTTTTGGAAATTTCTCCCATTTTCAAAATAAATATGACAGATTGCAACCCCATTTGAATCTAGACATTAATTTGAGAGAAATTCAAAAGTTATGCCTAGGGAATTCCCCTAAATTCTTTCTGTAGGTTGGCAGTGTTGTCAATTTGACGGATAGTGATATGTGCATTTTTTGATTCATCGATGTGCGTTTGTGAATTCGAGTTAAGATTTTTTTTTGAGAACGGTTAAAAAATTCATGCTGTATCAGGAGTAAGTAAGCTAATGTCAATAAACTTTTTTGTACTGGTCAATATAGTGGTTCAATTTTATTTGATTTTACCACTCATATTGATGTCCGTTAAAGTCAATAAATCGTGTCAAATTTAAAGATTTCGGCTACAGCTCATTGTATAACGCGAATTAAATAGCAATTGAAAACAAAACCGCATCAAGCCTGGATTTAAACGAAGTCATTGATACTTTTGCGAAAACTTAAGCTAGGATTTTTTTTTAAATATAATTGTTATTTAGTCAGTTGGTAGGCCCGACCTTTATATATAATAAACCCTTGAATCTTCTGTATTTCATTTTATTCGCCAAACCTACATCAAATATATTACGAGGGTGGCACTGAAAATTTCGGGAATCAAGGAAGTGACACAACATTATTTATTGTTTTTCGAAGTATTCTCCGCGAAATTTGACACATCTTTCATACGATGGAACCAATCATTGAAGCAACCTCATTCGGAAGTTGGGGTCTCCAAAATGGCCGTTTTGTAGGCGTCCACAGCTTCTTCAGGTGATGAAAATCTCTGACCACGCAATTTATTCTTTATTTTAGGGAAAGTATAGAAATCGTTAGGGCTTAGGTCGGGGCTGTACGGCGGATGGTCTAATAATTCTATGTTTTCTTGCTCTTTTGTTCTGTGCGCGGTGTGAGAACTCGCATTGTCGTGATGGAGGATGATGCGGCTGTTGCAGTTCTCTTTGCGGAGTTCAGAAACGACCTGTGGAAAACAAATGCTAGCATACCATTCTGCATTAACCGTTCTTTGTCCCTCGAGAGGAATAGTCGCAATATGGCCGGTTTTGGAGACAAACGTGGCCACCATTTTTTTTGCAACACTCCGTGAACGAACAATTTTCGTTGGCTTTAACTCATTTTCCAACACCCAAACTCATGACTGGGTTTTTGTTTCGGGTTCGTACGCGTATATCCAGGATTCGTCACCTTATTCGATGTTATGTACAGCATTTGAAGATCCTGCGTGGAATCTTTCGCGAGTTCTGACGCACCAAGTAACGCGAGCCGCTTTTTGCTCTTCACAGAGCGAATATCGCATTCATCATCGGAAGAACAACTTTTTTACACCTAATTGTTCATGCAAGATTATTTGTATTTGACTCATGCCAATGTCTAAAGTTTCCTGAATTTCGCGGTATGTCACATGTCGATCTTCTTCAATCAGCTTACGCACAGCATCAACGTTTTCTTGGGTGACTGCAGTTTTTCGACGACCTTGACGGGGATCATCACTGAGCTTGACACGTCCACGTTGAAATTCAGCAAAACAGCGATAAATTGTGGTTTTGGATGGGGTTTCATCACCAAATGCAGAAATCATCCGGTCAACACACTGTTTTTGTGATAAACCACTTCGAAAGTCATAATTAATCATCGCTCTTGAATTTTCTCGAGTCAATTCCATTTTCTCAACCACTTAACAAGTTTGACAAAACTTTGTGAAAAGACCGAGAATCTTTAAAAAAAAATGGTATTCGATTTAAAAAAAAGGAGTTTTCAATTAAAAAGATTTAAATATGACAGGAACAGTGGTATTATTCCATTCCGTTATTCCAGCCTATTTAATTGTAATTTATGTTGTTACTGTTAAATATTTTTATTACCTGCCCTGCACACAAAAAAGAGCTTAAGTAGCTTAGCATTTTTAAAGTATTTGTATATTTCATATTTTTATTTGATTAAACCTAATAAGTTTACATAGCAGTGGGGCCCCATTTTTCAATTTGCCCCAGGGCCCTTGGTCACCTAGCTACGCCACTGCCTATGGAGCAGGACCAGCATGTTTCCAAGCATTCTTATCTTGAATATAATCATCTAATTTGTAATATGCTTGTTTACTTTTAATAAAACTGTACTTTTAATAAAACATTTAAATTTTCGTTCATTTAGTTTTAAATTGTCACAAGGTATTTTATTGTAACATTTCACACAGTACCCCATAAATTAATTTTGAACTTGGAACTTATAAATTTTAAAAAACTATTTTTCTAAAAAAAGAGTATGAACTACAATTTTAATTAGTCTTAAACTAAATAAAAATAAATCACTGGCGCTACAAAATCTAATAGGCAATTAAGTGATCAGCCTCCAGTGCCTGACACACGCCGTCGACTTTTTGGGTCTAAGACATGTCGGTTTCCTCACGATGTTTTCCTTCACCGTTCGAGCGAATGTTAAATGCGCACATAGAAAGGAAGAAAATTAATTGAAAAGAAAACTGATGATGAATAATTAGTTGGAAGTCAGAACCTTTGATAGTATTATCTTAAAGGGACGGCACCGATTTTCATATTTTTGTATGTATGTTAATTTGAATCATGTGGTTGTCCTAATTTATTTATTTTGCCCTAATTTATTATATTACCATTAGTCTCCATAGGTTGAGTCCAAATTCTAAGACAGCTAAACAAACTGGGAAGAGCAACGGGAAGCAATTCACACAATGTCGCGTAATGGTCGTATCTGAAAATATTTTAATTTAATTATTAACACTTCGTTAATCGTTGAATATACAATTAACATAATTAAATAAAAAAGAGGGCAACTGGTTATCATTTTCGAGCGATCTCTTCCAGGCAAACGTGATAAAAAACCAAAATTATATAGATAAGGTAAGCGCAAGAAGTGCAAAAATACATAAGACATTTATTATTATAGTTATTTAGACAAAACGAAGGGAACAAAACAAAGCAATTAAAACCAATGTAAACAGTGAACAGAACATTAAAAAAAAACGACGGGTTGCACTCCGGGAGTGCCGGAAGAAGTGAAAACTAGAATATTAACGTTGTGCATTTTTGATATTTTGGAATGGTTAGGGAATAATTTGGCACGAATTGCTATAATTATCAGTATAAATGTACTATCATTTATGTAGTAGAATACATTATTTATTTATTGCGCTATCGTACAAAAACATGACAATTTATATTGCATTAAAAACGCCGCGCTAGCTGTCTACTCTCCATCCGTCTTACGAATATTCGATCAGGTCACGTGTCCTGACGCGAGTTTAAATTTTTTTACCAATTCCAAAAAAATTGTACAAGACCGCTAAAGAAGTTTTCACTTCAAATAAAGACATATTGAAAAGAAAATGGCTACAGGAATCACCACAATTTCAGATCAGTTAGTACGAAAGTTAGGGATACGATGTGGACAGATAATGCTTGTTCATAGTAAATGTTTGCGTGTTCCTATAGTAATGTAAGTGGATCCTAATTAACCACGCCTTGGTGAGAGAGTTCAAAGGATTGGTTTTCTTATTAAGTTATTTTTTAATTATAATAATTAACATCTTTAACGTGTGACCAAGAGCATGTAAATGTTCTTATAAAAGTGCTTACCAACAGTTTGTAAGCCTTTTGGCGATTTAAAAGAGTGACGGAGAATGTAATGCTAGTTCTTCTCCCCATTCATAATATACATATATTTTTATTTATAAGTAAATTTTATTAATAATAAATTAATATTTTTATTTATAAATAATAATAATTTAGAATAATTTCCAAGTGTTATTAATTCGGTTAATTGAAAGAACATCTTCAGATTGTATTTTTAAATTGCCTTAAGTAGTTGATTATGCAAAGGTTACTTTACCATATGTTAGGCTTACGATGTACGGCCGACCATGGACTCACATTGCAAGAAGGCTCGCAAGTGCGTTGCCAGCCTTTTAAGAAATGGTATGCTCTTTTCTTAAAGGGCTCTAAGTCGAGTTGGTTCGGAAATACTTCAGTGGCCAGCTGGTTCCACATAATTTTATTACAAAACTTTTCGATATAAACATGATTTTTATAAGAATATAGGAATATACCTTGACCAGCCAGTTAGTATGACTCCATTGAAATGAATGCCATTTGGTTTCTTACTGATTTCCTTTTGCCATGCCTCTTGATTACTGACATACCGAGCAACTCGTGACAGCATCTGAAGTTATCAAAAGTATTCACGTAAATAGTATAAAAAAGTGTGAATGTGTAAACCAAATGTGTAACGTTGAAGGATTTCGTTTAGTTGTCATTGGTCAAATTCAAATTCCAATAACGGACACGCGAGATGATCCGTATTTCCGTTTATCCAATCAAAATGT